>OY728146.1:1858628832-1859878832 GCA_963277665.1 Viscum album | reverse complement strand
ACCTTGAATGAAAAATTCTTGAGGAGTCTATTGTATAATCCATATAGAGGTAGATTTCAATTGTGGGGTTCTGTTAATATTTGTGTTAGGTTAGCGAGGTGGTGTACCACTAGACACAATGACTGCAGATGGACCATGGTGTTTGGTGATTTCCCACCTATCATAAATAAGGAGACATGTGCCCATTTGTTTAATAATGTTAGCCTGGTAGAAGCTAGACATAATATTGGTTTGATCATGGTGGTTTCTCTATGTGTGTGCTTGTAATTAGTGCAGGAACCCTTGGTGAGCTCCCTGGAATGGGAGTCTGGTGGGTATCTCAGTTTCTTCACTTATACTTAGGTTTTCACTTTTCAGGGACAAAAATCCCTAAGGTGGGGAGAATTTAATGACTTGGGTTTTGACCTTAAGGACTTTGGAATATTTTTGAAAATATTTATGGAGTCGGGTACAGATCCGATGCGGGAAGCTGGGGGTCAGGAGCCTCGGTGCGGTGATATTGAAAATATTAAATATATTTTTTTTTCACACATGAAATTTATCTTAAAACATAAATAACTCCTACTCAGAGTCTTGAATTGGATTTCTGAGACTATGGTTGAGTCTATAATATCATTTTTACCCTAAGCATGAACTATGGTAATCTGCGTCATAAGTTTTAATCGAGGGCCATTTTGGTGATGTGGGGTTAAAGAGGAATTAATGGGTTCAATTTAATTAAACCCAATCCCACCCTCTCCAACCCTCATACTTGAACAACACAACCAAGGAGAGCCATGCCTCTCCTCCCCTATCCTATACTCCCTTTGACGATGACAAAAACAACTCTGATTCGAAGCAACGAAGTGTTTTCAATCCTCATTTTCATCGTAGATCATCATCAGATCAAGAACCCTAATGATCCAAGCACTTCTCTTCAACCAAAGATTCAGCATTTCACCATCAAGGTAGGAATATTTGAGTTTTGGTCCCAATATCTTTAATTCTGTGCTATTATAAGGTTCTATATCCCTATTGAAATTGTTTTTTATCCCTGTTAGGTAGATCTATGGGTTTTGGGTTGAATTGGGGTGAATTGGGTGATTTTTCAAGTGATTCCCGACTGGAATCACTGTCTACATGGCATATAGTTTAGTGAAACACGCCATGTATCTCTTCCTATTCAGGGAAGATGAACATTCGGGACTACACTCCATGTAGTAACCTAAACTATTTTATCATGAGAAATGTCTTGGGATAACTGTGTGAAAACACATGGTTGTGTACCAACACACGGCCAAGATACATGGACACGGGGTCCGGTACATGGACACAGGAAAACTACATAGGCAGGTGTCCATTTATCCAAATACGTCATGTAGTATGGGATATGTGGCATATAAGGGACACGGTTGGCCAATCCCTGTATAATATGAACACGGCTAAGGGACAAGGGATGAGATACATGTCATGTACCTCCTCTACATGTCATGTACCCCTACATGGGTTGAAACCCATGTGGACTAGATATACAGGCAGGTGCTCAGGTAGTCTCACATGTCGTATCTGCCCCGGTGCATGCCATGTACTATTAAGAGATCCTCTGAGGATCTTTCCTCTTCTGTATCTTCTTCTCAGGGACTTATATTCAGGATTGTGAGAATCCAATCTTGATTGGTTTTTTGATGTATAATTCTATGGTGACCTCTGTTATAGCTTGTAAGATATGAGTTGGCATGAATCAAGAAAGACTCTTATGGAGTGGTACTAAGAAGATGTTGGAGATCAGTGTGGTTTTTATAGAGAGACTCTAGGACTATTAATCCCCTGATGGACTAGGGTGCGAGTTTTCATTACCTCTCTTATTAGGTAGAGATGGGACTCCCCACATCATGGGTGTGGGTTAGTTACCTTTGGGTAGTTTCCTCCAAGGGTGTTACTCCCCTGATGGACTAGGGTGTGGGTTTCCCCGTGATGTTTTTGAATATGGATAGTACTCACCTGTCGTTTCAGGGAGAGGGTCCTCTATATAAGACGTATAGGTAGGGTCGGTACTCCCCTAACATGTTAGGGAGTGGGTCCTCTATCCTAGGATTCGGTACTCCCCTATCAGATTAGGGTGTGAGTCATCCATACATGTTGTTCCAGTAGAGTCGGTACTCCCCTTCCGTGTTAGGGAGCGGGTCCTTTAGTCTAGGTTCGGTACTCCTCTACTGTCTGCCATAGTGAACGAGCTAGAAGAGTTGGTACTCCTATATCCTACTAGGGTGTGGGTACTCTATCCACTGAGTGATACTCCCCTACCAAGTTATGGTGTGGTTCCTCGATCTACAAAGTAGTACTCCCCTATTGTATCAGAGCGTAGTTCTTTCATGAGTAGTACTCCCTTGTTGTATTAGGGTGCGAGTCCTCACTTATGGAGCAATACTCCCCCGTCTCTGAGTAGTAGTGAGTAGTGGATCCTCCATTAGAGTTGTATCTCCCTCAACTATGGGATACAATTATGAGAAGAAAGACCTTCCACTTTATTTGAATGATTCCTAGATAGGAGTTAGTGCTCCCTCTATGGACTGAGGTGCGGGACACTCCATACAGAAGCAACATAGGTTTTGCGGGTTAGTTAGGAGTAGTGATCCCTCAACTATGTGTAGTGGTGATGGGAGGGCCACTTCACTTGGGTTTCCTTAGTTTACGTTGGTCTCAAGGTAATAATGACAAGACCTCTGGTGCTGATAAATAGATCTGGACCTAGAAATATGTTCTCGATGTAGCATGTTCTCTCGGACATACCATTAAGAATGGTATCTTTTTTCCTGATAGAGTGAATCTCTTGGACATGTTTCATTTGGTATGGCTGAGCTCGTGGAGTGTTTTCTCTTAGTTTTATGTTATGATTAGATCCTACGAAGGTAATCTTGTTTCTAGCTATGAGTTTGGAACCTCATGAGACTTGGATTCTGAGACGAGTATATTTGGGTAATTTCTAGAAGTCCTTGTGGTGTTGTCACATGTCGGGGTTGACACCCCGGGTAGACCAAGATGACTTTTCATGTACATACGAGGATGGTTAAAGATGGAGTTTCTCTCTAAATTGTTTTTACCTCTAGCTAGGTCGATCAGACTATTTCCTTTTAATTTCTCTCTTTTTATTTTGGGGTTTTTGGGGTTCCTACTGATTATTTTTATACTCACCCATACACGGTATTTTTCCACACATGTTTTGTGTCTTGTGCAGACCACAAGACTTTTGACGGAGTCCACGGAGGACCCAAGGCAGACAAATGTAAGTGATATAGATAGAATGAGGTGTTTACTAGAGCTTGGTCAAGGAGCTTTCTAGCAGTTTCAATTGGCAGTGATCCCCTCCTTCTGAGAAGGTTAGACACTTTTACATTTTTACTTGGTGGGCATTGTTTTTTCCTTCTTTATCTTTCAGTACTTATATTGTACTATAGTTTGGGGATATAGATATATACATTCTTTTGTTTCTTTTGGTTTTTACATTTCATCATTTGTGATATTGGAGATGTGTGTGTGCGTACAGGTACATAGGCAAATCCTCCCATGTTAGTGATATGACTTCTCAACACTAGTCTCCAGCCCCTGGCCTATTGAAGGAAGGCTTGGGGAGTTTCTACTTGGGACATATTGGTTCGGGTCATGACATGTTAAGGGAATAATCTATCATCAATTCTCTTCCCTCTCCTTTTATTCTAAAAATGAAAGCATCATTCGTGCAGTGTCGATTTACCGTCTTCCTGGATGATGTGTTTTCTTTTTTCAATTTTGCCTTAAAGGCTGGTTATGAAACCATTTTTATGGTTAAACCAAATTATAATATATGTATTAAAGCCTATTTAATGTTCTAGAATCATTATATATGCATGATGTTAATTAATAAAACAAAACTATTTTGTGATGATCGAAAAACCACCAAAATTATCTGAAAAATTATCACTAATGTATTATCAAATGATTCATCCTCACCCAAAATAAAAAATGACTTATATAAACATTTAATATTTTATATGTTCATTAATAAAATATAACTTCAATTCAGTATATCTATTCCCATTTATATAAACTTCCATATATAAGTAAACTTATCATGAAATCCAAGGAAATGTACGCTCCCAAATGATAAAATTGTATCTTATAACTCATCAAAAATAAAAAAATTAAACTTAATAAAATTATAATAAATAAAATAAATGTAGAAAGTGATATGAATTAATATAATTTCATATTCTAGAACATTAAGTTCAAGTGCATAAAACTTTAGGATATAAGTTAAGGGTTTCTTCCTGAACCTCCATTTTCTTTCAAGTTATGATTTCTCCCTCTTTACACTAATGTAATACTTCGTTATTTTTATATAATTATTTTAAATTATGTGTATATGTTCCAAACTAATGTATCCAGATCATTTCATCTTTATTTTATGGGGAAACACATATTTTACAAGGTTTACTTCTCAATTCTTCCTGATACACAAGCCTAATTAAAGGGAACTCCTCGATTTCTTACCCATTTTCAAGTACCATACAAAATATATTTTAAGACACCATTATTTTTATAAAATCACTACTCTTATCATGAAAAACTATATTTTTTCATTTCTGGTCTTATAAAAATAATTATGACAAATACAAATGATTTTTCCAAAATAATTCTTCTTTGCAAAGTAAAAAAGGGTATTTCTATAAAGAATTCCTCGATGATTTTGTTAGAATATTTTCATATATTTCAACACATTTGTTGAATATTATTATTTATTATGACTATAATATACCATATTTTATTAAGTAGTTTATGATTAGTTTGACTATGGATGTGCTATCTTAATACCATTCACCATACTACTCAAAATGGTTAGTGATTATGTTTACAGATTGAGGAATGTTACTTCCATTTCATATGTATATGTTGTTTATGTTTAACCCCACTCATATGCATTGGACTTAGTAAGGTATCTCAGTCCTGACTCGGGGTAACCTGGTACATGAAAATAGGTCTTACTGCACACCTGGTTTAACACTCTCAGGGGATATGCTTAGGATAATTAACATTTTATTTTCAAACCATTATAAAAGATTTAAAATTAAATATGTCCCCAAAGAAACCATGCTTATTATTATGAGATTAACTATGTATAAATTCAAATTTATGTTAAGTGTTTTTATTACTCAAAATTATACATTATGATTTATAACCTTATTTAGTGTATGTAATTATTTATAAATGGTGCCTAGTGTAAGGAGTAGAAATCATATCAATACACGTAATCCATGTAGGGATTTTCCTACTATGAAAGATAATGATGTTACAACTGGACCTGAAACTAGTGTTGAATAACTTATTACTACACTTAGAAACTGACTCAGGTTATGAATAATAACCTTACCCATATTTAGCATCCTAATCCACAGTATAGTGTAACAATTTCAGTCCACTTTATGCGACAACAGCCTTCATCATTCAATGGGACTACAAACCCATTTGTAGATGAGTGGTGGATAAGTTCCTTAGAGAAGATATTTCTCGATCTGGGAAGTAATGGAAGGGATAATGTTCTCATAAAAATTTATTGTCTCTCAGGAGATTTGGATCAATGGTGGTCATTGATTCAAAACATGAAGTAGGAGTAAGAAATTGAAAACATGGAATGGAAGGATTAGAAGGAAAACTTCTTAGAAAAATATTTCCCTCACAAACAGCGAGTTGGTATGGAGATATAATTCATGAATATGAGGCAAAAGGAATATGATAATGTTACTAAGTATGAATACACTTTACAAGGTTATCAAGGTATGTTGCAGATTACATGCGTAATCCAAAGAACAAGATTGATCAATTCTTTTATGGGTTTAAACCATTCCTCTAAAGGGAACTAGTCTCCTAAAAATTCTTATCATATGAAGATATAGTCTCATGTGTTATCAAGAAATAAAAATAATTCTCTAATTATTATGACTTTAAAGGAAATAAAGAGAAGAAGAGGGATGTTGAACACTCTGGAAAAATAAATAAGGGAAAAGTGAAGAAAGGAAGAGTTAAATTTCCATCCTATGATAATTATGGGAAGAAACACCCCGGTACTTTCCTAAAGGGAATGGTTGTTTGCTAAAAGTGTGGATAAAAAGTCCATAAAGCTCGTGATTACAAGGTAAATAAATAATATATCAATGTTCAATGATACAATTTCAAAGAGATGGTACATTATAAAAATGATTATCCTAACAATCAAGGAAACTTTCCCTAGAAGAGGTCAAGGGAGCAAGGCCAAGCTTATGTGATCACAACTACTAAGGTTGAAATTCAAAATTATATGGTGGTGGGTACTTTAATAATTTACTCAAACTTATCTAATGCTTTATTTTATTATAGATCATCGCGTTATTTTATATATTCCCAGTTTTCCAATAAAATTAGACATTTCCATTTTGATTCAATAAAAGAGTTTTCAGTCAGAACTCCTAAGGGAAGGCTCATTGAAACAAAGATGTGTTGGTCAGTCCCCATTATGGCATACAAAGGTGCTTTAGTTACTGACCCTTTCATCATACCTGTGATTGACTTTGATATAATCCTTGTTATGGACTAACTTTCAAAATATAATGTAAAAATATATTGCAGAAGAAGGAAATTACGATTGGTGAGGAATATGTAGAATCCCTTATCTTTAGAAAAGAAACCTCATCATCTGAGTCATATCTAGATCCAATTCAAGTAGATCTTCTAAATGAAATTATTAGGCACTAAGATAAAACATCATATATGGATGAGAAAAGAAATCTTAAAATTGAATATGTACCTATTATACAAGAATATATTGATGTATTTTGAGAGGATTTACCTAGACATCCTCCAAAGTGGGAAGTTTAGTTCTCTAATGATTTAATTCCTAGTGAAAGACCTATATCAAAAACTTCTTATAGAATGATCATTGTGGAATTAGTGGAGATGAAGAAACAACTATGTCACGACCCGTCCTCGGGGCCCATGCCGTGACTACCCCAAGCCCGCCTTCCATAGGCCAGGGGCTGGCGACTAGCACCAAAGGCGTAAATCCCAATAACTGGGAAGGCATTGCCTTTATAAAAGTAAACAAAACACCACAGAGTACAAGCGGAAGTAAAACACTAAGTACAAAGAGAAGTGCTGAAAAGTAAATGGGCCAGAATATAAACCCAACTGAAAGTACAACAGGAAAAAGACAAAAAATGGAAGAACGAAAGCGGCTCCTGGGTCGTCCTCCTCGGATCCTACCTGAAGGGTAGGTACAGATGGCGCAGCTCCTGGATCGTCCACCACGGATCCTACCTAAAGGGTAGGTACAGATAGCCTCCACAACACGCTCGCCTGTCAACCTCCTCCGAGTGTCGTCTCGCTGTGAAGTCCACCTCCAGATACTGACTCGTCATGTAGTCCACCTCCGGGTACCATCCAGTCCTCAAACACTCGGCCTCCGTCAGCACTTCCCGTCGTCTACAACCAACACAATGAGGTACGGGCATAGACCGTGCAGGGGTGAGTATAACGATACTTAGTAGGGACCCCGATACCCTCAAGGTCTCACCAAAACCAACAAGGATAACCACAAAGAAGATCTCAACAGATAACCTCTACTTAGGTATATGCCCATACATATACCTAAGTTATCAAGTAACCCATCTCAATCATGAGGAAACACAAAGATTATGAAATCAACGGATAACCACTACCCAGGTATATGTCCATACATATACCTAAGTTATCAAGTGACCCATCTCAATCAAGAGGTAAACATAAAGGTCATAGTCTCAGCTCAAACCAGGATTTTCATTATTGAAACCATAACTGCTGAAGAGCCCCGTCTCTGGAGTGTACAGTGGTCCTGTCACGACTCCGAGGTACTGCTCATTAACCTAAGACTACTGAGGTACTCCTCCTGTCGAGTACCGCGGGTCAGTCACCCAAACACAGTATTGCTTCCCGCCGGGGTATGCCACCCAAACACAGTAGTGGACACCCCCTAGTAGCCTACTGAGGTACTCTCCGGACGAGTACCACGGGTCTGAACTGTCACACAGGTAGTGCTCCGTCCGCCATGGGTCTGCACCTCACAAAGTAGTGCTCCGTCTACTAGGCTAGTCGACTCACCCCAAGTCGAGTCTATCAAGCAGTCGTCAGGTCTCAGTCGGCTACACGGTCTCCGTACTCCGTACGCTCGTCTCTGGGAGGGTCCGCTCCACGAGCTACAGGTCGATACTCCAAGTATCTCAAAGTCCCACGAAGAAGTATCTCAAAGTCCCACGAAGAAGTATCTCAAAGGACCGCCTCGTCATAGGGGTCTCAACGCAATAGACGGCGCGTCAATCGGACGCCCGGTCTGGAAGTTATTAGCATTTTCGTCCCAGGGGCCCGGTTGGATTTCGGGTACAATCCAACCCAGCCACTATCCAACAGCAACCAAAACTCAAGAGAAGTATGCCAAAAGTTCCTTCTCACTTAGAGGAATCCAACAAAGTCGACGGCACGTCAATCGGACGTCCGGAGTTCAAGTTATGAGTGTTTCCGCTCCGAGGGTCCGGTTGGTTTCGTGCACGAACCAACCCGGCCGAACCCAAAGTATTCTGAAACCTTGAGTGTAATATGTCAAAACGACCGTCTCGGTCCAAGGATAGCATCTCCACTTACGGTGCATCGATTGAAGGTCTGTAGCCCAAGATATGGGGCATTTGACCGGAAGTGATCCAAAAACGGGGGGTCTGGGCCCGGACCGACCCAGCCCTACCCCCCCTGGGTCGGCCCGAACCGAGTCGACCCGACCCAGGTCCGGGTCCGACTCGGTCCGGCCCGGCCAGGGTGGCCCGGCCCGGCTTGGGCGCGACCCGGCCCGGCCGGCGGGTCGGCTCGGCTGTTACGGCCGAGCCGCGGGCGGAGCGGGGCGCTGCCCCCGCGTGAAGAACTGCGGCCCCGCGTGGGGCCGCCCGTTCCAGTGGACACGGCAGCCAGCCGCATCCCACTGCCCCCCTCCGGTCCCACGCGGTCGCGGGACCGTGCTCCGCCGCTGCGGCTTCATCCGTGGCGGATTCTTCCGGCGGCGCTCCGGGCGCCGCCGCCCCCGACCGCAGGCACCGCTGCACCGGCGTGGCGCGCCGACGGGGGCTTCCGCGGACCACTGGACGCGCTCCGGTGGTCCGATTCGCCTGCGGTCTTCGCCAGAGATTATCTCAGGACCCGACCTTCGCTGTAAAGCCTTCAAAACGCCTTCACGGCCTGCCTCACCATCGTCCGTCGATCCGCACTTCAATTAACAAATCGCGTCGTCTTTGTGGTTCTCCGGCGTGACGCGATGGCGCCGCGCCCCTTCGCCGTGGCCCGACTCCGTCCTCGGATGTCTTCAGGTTTCTCCGACGCGGTGTGATGGCGTCGCGTCCTTGTTCGTTTTCACGGCGGGGCGCGACGGCGCCGCGCATTCCTTGCTTCACGATTCCGCGCGGTGCGACGGCACCGCGCCATTCCCGTTTCAATCCACAAAAGAAACCAACATGGATAAGGAGGAGGGTCGGCCGTGTTTGTGCGGTCCGGCCCCCTCTCGTTAATTGATAGCAATTGGTCATATTTCACGAAGAACGTCAAGGTAATAATCAGGAACAAATTAAATAAATAAACCCCTACAGTTTTCCCGCAAACAAGAATTCCCCACCCGCAACATATTCTTCATGGATTAACTTGATGTTTAGTTGATCCGCGTTCTTTGATTTAGAAGGAAGTAACATGGGGTTCATTAATATTCACAAACAATTCCCTACCTCAAGCGTTGCTTGAACGGAGGTTCGTCGAACGAGGATTCGTTGCGGAAAGAGACGTCGTGAAAGAAGATGTCGTTGGCGTCGCGGTAAGAGGCGTCGCGGAAGGAGACGTCACGGAAGGAGACGTCGACCTCCAAGGAATCCGGTGTTCTTCGCGTTCTTCGCGTTCTTCGCGTTCTTCGTGTTCTTCAACGAAGAAGATGAAGAAACTCAAGTCTCCCTTAGCTTTTCTCCCAAAGCTCTCAAGCAACAAGCCTCCAACCCAAAATAAAATAAGTCCCTTGCTTATTTTATTAACACAACTTAAGGTTTTAAATTCAAGAGTTTGAAATTCAAACACTCGCATTAAACACACTTCATTAATAACATAAGTTATCAAAACTTAAGTTATCAAATTAAAATGTGAGTTGAGGGAGTTAAGGAATGTGAAGGGGTGGGGTTCGTGTGGGCCCCACCACCCTCATAACCTCCCTTGGGAAGTTGAGTAGTTACCCAACTTCTACCCAAAGCCTTAAACCACTTAAAGAAAAATAAAAATTGTAGTTAAATTATAAAATTAACTTCCACAATTTTTATCATCTACTCACGTGAAAACGCAACTCCAGAAAAGGTATTTCTAAGCAATTACCGGCACTTCGGTTTCATCGGTGCCCTAGGAATTCGATTCTGAGCACCGGTTTAAAAGTTATAAATACCCGCTCGTCCGTTCACTGAACGTACCTGAGCCAAACTTCGGAAAATGATTCCGGGCACACCGGGCCTCGGAATCAGGCGCCGTCAGAAACTGCATTCTTGTAAAATTACAAAGAAAATTAAGAAAAAAATTTCCTTGAAATTTTCGTGTCTTTACATTACTCTCACCTCAGGGATTTACGTCCCCGTAAAGCTTCAACACTAACCAGGGCCACAAAAGCGGTACAGAGCACGCATCTGAGCCTCCCTCTCTCATGTGCCCACCTGGAGGTTCCCATACTGCCTGAGAAAGCGCACCCAAGGAATAGACTGTTCTCATAGGATCTGCCCCTGTCGATCCTCGATCCCCACTGGAACCTCTGTGAAAGTCACCCCATCGCCATCGTCCAGCTCCCCATGGTCGATGATATGCGAAGGGTCGAGCACGTATCTCCTCAGTCGAGATACGTGGAAGTCGTCGTGCACCTGGTGCAACTGAGGTGGATGGTTCAAGCGGTAAACCACCTCGCCTACCCAGATGAGGACCTAGAAAGGTCCATTGAACCTCGGAGATAACTTGTCGCCTTGTCCACATCTCCGTAAACCTCGCCGAGGTGAGACCCGTATAAGGACGTGATCATCAACCTCAAACTATAGAGGTCTCCAAATCCTATTAGAACTGAAACTCAAAATGACTGCTGCCACGAGGGTAAGGTTGACCAACTCAAGAGTGATCGGTCGCACCCTCCTATGCATGAGTTTATTATGTGTTGTCTGGGTTTTCCTTTTTCTCCGACCAAGGAAAACCCATTCCGACGTCGTAGTTAAACCAAAACCTTTTTTCCTAATACCGTCAATTTGTGTATGAACTGTGATTGCCCAGTTCATACTCAAACCAACGTCGTAAGGCCTCGACGCTGCAATCAAGATATTCCAACCGAAACTCTCGCCTCGAGGGTCTGACCACACTGTCAGCGTAAGTGTGATTATCGAGTCTTCTCCCAGGGTATCTCCAGACGTGAGGGTCAAGTCCACGGCTTACTGGAAACTCTATATCTGGGACAAGATTCATGGAAGGAAGGAATGATTCATATCAACTTCTGTTACTACGGCAGCTAGTAGTGAACACAGACTATCCCTCGAATCATTCTTAGAGCCATTGGGTCACTCTCCCTGACTGCATGTAGCTATTCTCTTCCCCTTCCCTCCATCTCCATGAGCCTGGAGGGGACAACTAAGGCGGGTGGTTGTAGCATGTTAAAACGTACACCACCACATGCTGCTCTCCTAGCTCTACCTCCACGTCTGCTGCTTTGCAGACTCATATCTTCTTAAAGATTCCACTTCTTGAAACATTTAACATGCCCGAGTCTCTAAGACTGGTGTCAGTCTCTTGTTTCTTACTGCATTGTGTAGTCTTCATCCGCTCCTGGATGATCTGCACCTTCTTTGCCTACGATCTGAAAGAGATGCTAAAATTTCCCCTTTTCCGAAAAGAGAAACTCGGTCTCATCCCCTGGATGAACCACGCCCATTGCCTAATACAGTCAATCCTGACATGAATGATGCACTCATGCCATGGATGACGTCGTAAGGCCTTGACGTAACTACCAAGAGATCTAACCGTCACTCTCTCCTATAAGGGTCGAGTCACACTGTTGGCATCATTGTGAGGTCACTCGGTCTCCTCCAGTAGAAATCTCGAAAGTGAGGGTCAAGTCAACAGTTTTAACCGAGACCTCTCAGTATCAACCAAACAAAAGGACAGGAAAGCAAACATCATAAAGATAAGTGTCTTTTTATTATTGCATCTCATAGTACAAAGACACGAATACAACAGCAACATGGAACTAGAAGTACAAGGGACATATCCACTAGTTCCACTCCTGTCCACCTACTCCCGGAGCTCTACTGCCTTGTCCACTGCTCGGCTGTTGCTCAAGCACCCGCCGCTGCTTTTGCCTCGGTGGCTCCTCCAAAGCCTGCGGATCAACTGTACGAGGAGTTGGATAGTCACGTGCTAGGTGACCCTTCTTGCTGCATTCATAACACTTCCTGCTCCTCGTACGGCTGGCTCTAGTCCTCTTGGACCTCTGCATCATCTGTCTACTGCCCACAGATGACTCGGCTACTGATCAAAACCCATGCGTCAAAGGTAGAAGCTCTTGTACACGCTCGGGGTGTAGAGGTACTGGCACAAACTCCACCCTGAAGAAGGTCTCGAAGTCTTCCCATGTTAAGGTCATCCCGTCGCAAAACTGGAATAAGTTGCTCCACCACCTGCTTGTTGCTGCCTGAAGAAAGCTGGCAGCAAAGATCACTATGAAGTCTACAGGCGTCCCCACTAGCCTGAAGACTCTCACCACTGCCTCCAGCCAATCCTCAGCCGCCTGCGGGTCCGTCTCTCCCCGAAACCTGGGTGGCCTCTGGCGCTGGAACTCGTGCAGCGCTCTCAAGTGGCGTGCATCACCTACTACTGGGGCTGGTGGCATCGGTGGCCCAACGTATAGTAGCACCGCTGGTACCTCCGCTGGTGCCTCGACTGCAAGAGGGCCCTGTACCGAATCCTCGTCGCTCGGCAGGCTGTCAGTACGCACATCCCTCTGGGCTCTAGCTGGTCGTCCGTGAAAAGGCATCCTGAAAGAAACAACGTGACACGGTCAAACGATTATACCTGGTGAGCTGACCTGGTTTGAGCTGTTTTAAGGGAAAACTTTTGAAAACACATATTCAATCAGTGTTTTCGTGCACCAAGTCGGAAATCAGTTGTCAGGGTCCTGGTGTATGGATACGTCGGTCGCCCGCACCAACACTGGACTCCCTGAACTGAAGACCACACTCGGTACCCTTAACACTATTGCTTCATAGAAAGAAAAAAATATCAGAGTTATAAGTTCTGTGGTAGAACCGACTCCTCTGATACCAATTTTTCACGACCCGTCCTCAGGGCCCGTGTCGTGACTACCCCAAGCTCGCCTTCCATAGGCCAGGGACTGGCGACTAGCACCAAAGGCATAAATCCCGATAACTGGGAAGGCATTGCCTTTATAAAAGTAAACAAAACACCACAGAGTACAAGAAGAAGTAAAACACTAAGTAGAAAGAGAAGTGATGAAAAGTAAATGGGCCAGAATACAAACCCAACTGAAAGTACAACAGGAAAAAAGACAACAACTGGAAGAACAGAAGCGGCTCCTGGGTCGTCCTCCTCGAATCCTACCTGAAGGGTAGGTACAGATGGCGCAGCTCCTATATCGTCCACCACGGATCCTACCTAAAGGGTAGGTAAAGATAGCCTCCACAACGCTCTCGCCCGTCAACCTCCTCCGAGTGTCGTCTCGCTGTGAAGTCCACCTCCAGATACTGACTCGTCGTGTAGTCCACCTCCGGGTACCATCCAGTCCTCGAACACTCAGCCTCCGTCAGCACTGCCCGTCGTCTGCAACCAACACAACGAGGTGCGGGCATAGCCCGTGCAGGGGTGAGTATAACAATACTCAGTAGGGACCCCGAGACCCTCAAGGTCTCACCAAAACCAACAAGGATAACCACAAAGAAGATCTCAACAGATAACCTCTACTTAGGTATATGCCCATACATATACCTAAGTTATCAAGTAACCCATATCAATCATGAGGAAACACAAAGATTATGAAATCAATGGATAACCACTACCCAGGTATATTCCCATACATATACCTAAGTTATCAAGTGACCCATCTCAATCAAGCGGTAAACACAAAGGTCATAGTCTCAGCTCAAACCAGGATTTTCATTATCGAAACCGTAACTGCTGAACAGCCCCGTCTCTGGAGTGTACAGTGGTCCTGTCATGACTCCGAGGTACTGCTCACTAACCTAAGACTGCTGAGGTACTCCTCTTGTCGAGTACCGCGGGTCATCCACCCAAACACAGTAGTGCTTCCCGCCGGGGTATGCCATCTAAACACAGTAGTGCACACCCCCTAGTAGCCTACTGAGGTACTCTCCGGACGAGTACCGCGGGTCTTCACTATCACACAGGTAGTGCTCCGTCTGCCATGGGTCTGCATCTCACAAAGTAGTGCTCCGTCCACTGGGCTAGTCGACTCACCCCAAGTCGAGTCTGTCAAGCAGTCGTCAGGTCTCAGCCGGCTATACGGTCTCCGTACTCCGTACGCTCGTCTCCAGGAGGGTCCGCTCCACGAGCTACAGGTCGATACTCCAAGTATCTCAAAGTCCCACTAAGAAGTATCTCAAAGGACCGCCTCATCATAGGGGTCTCAACGCAACAGACGGCGCGTCAATCGGACGCCCGGTCTGGAAGTTATTAGCCTTTTCGTCCCAGGGGCCCGGTTGGATTTCGGGTACAATCCAACCCGGCCACTATTCAACAGCAACCAAAACTCGGGAGAAGTATGCCAAAAGTCTCGTCTCACTTAGAGTAATCCAACAAAGTCGACGGCACGTCAATCAGACGTCCGGAGTTCAAGTTATGAGTGTTTCCGCTCTGAGGGCCCGGTTGGTTTCGTGCACGAACCAACCCGGCCGAACCCAAAGTATTCCGAAACCTTGAGTGTAATATGTCAAAACAATCATCTCGGTCCAAGGATCGCATTGCCGCTAATGGTACGACGATCGTAGGTCCGTAGCCCAAGATATGGGCATTTTACCGAAAGTGATCCGAAAACGGGGGGTCTGGGCCCGGACCGACCCGGCCCAACCCCCCCTGGGTCGGCCCGAACCTGGTCGACCCGACCCGGGTCCGGGTCCGACCCGTTTCGCGCGGTCCGGCCCGGCCAGGGTGGCCCGGCCCGGCCTGGGCGCGACCCGGCCCGGCCGGCGGGTTGGCTCGGCTGTTACGGCCGAGCCGCGGGCGGAGCGGGGGGCTGCCCCCGCGTGAAGAACTGCAGCCCCACGTGGGGCCGCCCGTTCCAGCGGACGCGGCAGCCGGCCGCGTTCCGCCACCCTTCTCCGGTCCCTCGCGGTCGCGGGGCCGTGCTCCGCCGCCGCGGATTCAGCCGCGGCGGATTCTTCCGGCGGCGCTTCGGGCGCCGCCGCCCCCGACTGCCGGTGCCGCCGCGCCAGCATCGCGCGCCGACGGGGGCTTCCGCGGACCATTGAATACACTCCAGTGGTCTAATTCACCTGCAGTCTTCGCCATAGATTATCTCGGGACCCGACCTTCGCTGAAAAGCCTTCAAAACGCCTTCGCGGCCCGCCTCACCATCGTCCGTCGATCCGCACTTCAATTAACAAATCGTGCCATCTTTGTGGTTCTCCGGCGCGACGCAATGGCGCCGCACCCCTTCGCCATGGCCCAACTCTGTCCGCGGATGTCTTCGGGTTTCTCCGACGCGGCGTGACGGCGTCGCGTCCTTATTCGTTTTCACGGCGCCTTGCATTCCTTGCCGCACGATTCCGCGCGGTGCGACAGCACCGCGCCATTCCCGTTTCAATCCACAAAAGAAACCAACATGGATAAGGAGGAGGGTCGGCCGTGTTTGTGCGGTCCGGCCCCCTCTCATTAATTGATATCAATTGTTCATATTTCACGAAGAACGTCAAGGTAATAATCAGGAACAAATTAAATAAATAAACCCCTACAGTTTTCCCGCAAACAAGAATTCCCCACCCGCAACATATTCTTCACTGATTAACTTGATGTTTAGTTGATCCACGTTCTTTGATTTAGAAGGAAGTAACATGGGGTTCATTAATATTCACAAACAATTCCCTACCTCAAGAATTTCTTGAACGGAGGTTCGTCGAATGAGGATTCGTCGCGGAAAGAGACGTCGCGAAAGAAGACGTCGTTGGCGTCGCGGTAAGAGGCGTCGCGGAAGGAGACGTCGCGGAAGGAGACGTCGACCTCCGAGGAATCCGGCGTTCTTCGCGTTCTTCGCGTTCTTCGTGTTCTTCAACGAAGAATATGAAGAAACTCAAGTCTCCCTTATCTTTTCTCCCAAAGCTCTCAAGCAACAAGCCTCCAACCCAAAATAAAATAAGTCCCTTACTTATTTTATTAACACAACTTAAGGTTTGAAATTCAAGAGTTTGAAATTCAAACACTCACATTAAACACACTTCATTAATAATATAAGTTATCAAAACTTAAGTTATCAAATTAAAATGTGGGTTGAGGTATTTAAGGAATGTGAAGGGGTGGGGTTCGTGTGGGCCCCACCACCCTCATAACCTCCCTTGGGAAGTTGGGTAGTTACCCAACTTCCACCCAAAGCCTTAAACCACTTAAATAAAAATAAAAAATGTAGTTAAATTATAAAATTAACTTCCACAATTTTTATCATCTACTCACGTGAAAACGAAACTCCGAAAAAAGGTGTTTCTAAGCAATTAACGGCGCTGCGGTTTCATCGGTGCCCTCGGAATTCGATTCCGAGCACCGGTTCAAAAGTTAGAAATACCCGCTCGTCCGTTCACTGAACTTACCCGAGCCAAACTTCGGAAAATGATTCCGGGCACACCGGGCCTCAGAATCAGGCACCGTCAGAAACTGCATTCTTGTAAAATTCCAAAGAAAATTCAGAAAAAATTTCCCTTGAAATTTACGGGTCTTTAAAAACTAGAGGAATTGAGGGATAAGAGATTTATTCTCCCTATTGTTTCTCCATGGGGAGCCCCTGTTCTCTTTGTCAAGAAGAAAGATGGATCCATGAGGTTGTGCATCGACTATAGAGAAATTAATGCTATTAAAATAAAGAACAAGTATCCTCTATCTCACATTGATGATTTATTTGATCAAATTCATGGATCTCAATATTTCTCGAAGATTGAACTTAGATTTTGATATCATCAGTTGTCTGTGAGGAAGGAAGATATTCCAGAGATGACATTTCAAACTAGGTATAAACATTATGAGTTTATGGTAATGTCATTTGGACTGACTAATGCACCCTCTGTTTTTATGGATCTAATGAACAGAGTGTTCAAGGAATATCTTGATGTATATTTTATGGTATTTATTGATGATATATTTATATAATCCAAAATCTATGAGGAAAATTAGAACCACTTGTGGATTTTTCTAGAGACTCTTAGAAGAAAAGAGTTATATAGGATGTTTAGAAAGTGTGAATTCTGGCTTCAAACAATTTCTTTTCTTGTCCATATTGTCTCTAAGGATGGAATCTAAATTGATCATGTGAAGAAAAAGTTAGTTCATGAATGGCCTACACCAATGAACATAACTGAGGTAGGTAGTTTCATTGGTTTAGTAGGTAATTATCAATATTTAGTTTAGAATTTTACCCAGTTATCTAACTCGTTAACCAAACTTACTCGTAAAGGAGTTAAGTTATTATGGAAAAAATAATGTGAATAATGTTTTAAATAATTGAATAGGAGATTAGTTAATTCTTAAATATTGAATCTACCATCAGAAAATTGTGGATTTGTGATTTATAGAGATGCATTAAAGAAAGGACTTGGTTGTGTCCTTTTTTCCATAAAAGGGAATCTTTGGGAGTGGTTTTTTTGAACCCTCCACACCCAAAAAACCCCTCCCCATGAAGATGTCATTCGGAGAAGCCCCAACTGGGAAGGAACTGCTTCCATCCAAGATGGTAGAGCATCCCATGGGGTAACAGCCCGATCAGCGATGGTTCGACACAGAAATCCATTAGATGGGTGGGTTTCACCCTTCTGCCCACCCAATGAGACACCAGGTTAATAGAATGATAAAATTATTTCTTATACATCAAGGTAGTTAAAAGCTCATGAACATAAATATCCAAATCATGATCTTGAGCTAACAGTCGTAATCTTTACTTTGAATATATGTAGACACAATCTATATGGTGAAATATGTGGGATATATATAGATCACAAGAGTTTGAAATATATCTTCTCAAAGAAAGAACTCAACATGAGGAAAAGTCGATGGCTTGAGATACTCAAGGATTATGATTTTTCAATACACTACCACCCAGGGAAGGAGAATAAGGTATAATATGCATTGAGTGGGAAGGATCATGGAGTTCTAAAAAAAATGACAATTGACAAGGATATTGTGTACAAGGTTCTAACAAAGATGGATATGGGAATTATTAATGAAGTTTAAACATCATTAATTTTTCAATTGGTTTCCCAACCATTTTTATTGTAAAGAATTAAATGTTATCAGTATTATGACAAGAATCTTCAAAACAAAATTAAATCTGTGAATAATGGGAAGTTGTAAGACTTTGTGTATGAAGATGAAATTCTAAAATTTGGGAAGAGGTTATGTGTTCCCTCTATACCTAAGATAAAAATGGAGTTATTGGATGATTCTCATAGCTTAAATTTCTCTATACACCCTATTATCACTAAGATGTATAGTTATTTGAAGGAACATTTATAGTGTGATAATATAAAGTGAGAAATTGCTGATTATGTATCAAGATGTTTATTCTGTCAACTAGTGAAGGCTGAATGACAACATCCAAGAGGATTCATGCAACCTATACCTATTAATACAAGTAAATGAGATAAAATTACTATAGATTTTTTAACCATATTACCAAAAACTCCAATAAAGAATGATATCATATGGGTAATTGTTGATCGACTTACCAAATATGCACATTTCCTCACTGCAAGGAAAGATTTTCCACTAGAATGACTTACACAACTCTATATTAATGAATTTGTAAGACTTCATGGAGAACCTATTTCAATTATGTCTAATCATGATCCATGGTTTACATTTAAATTATAGGAAAAGTCTTCTGAAATCTTTGGATACTAAGCTTCATTTGAGTATTGTTTATTGCCCTCAAACTGACTGACAGTTAGAAAGGACAATCCAAACTTTAGAAAACATGTTGAGATCATACTCACTTGACTTTCAAGGAATGTGGGATCAGTATTTACCTTTGGTAGATTTTTCCTACAATAATAGTTTCGATTCAAGTATTCAAATGGAACCATATGAAACATTGTATAGAAAGAGATATCATACACCAACTTGTTGGAATGAAGTTGGTGAAAGGAAGCTTGTAGGCCTAGAGCTTGTGAAGGAAACAACAGCAAAGGTAAATATTATTCAAACCCATATCAAAGGAGCAAAAATTAGGAAAAAGAGATATATTGATAATCAAATGAAGGATTTGTAATTTCAAGTGGAAGATAATGTTTTCTTGAAAGTATCTCCATGGAAGGGTGTTGTAAGATTTGGAAAGAAAGGGAAACTAAGCCTGACATACATTGGAACTTTTGAAATCCCAGAGAGAGTTGGAGTTGTGGATTATCATTTTCTGATGGTATATATCCTTTCTAAAGTACACAATTTGTTCCACATCTCTTTATTAAGGAAGTACATTCCAGACCCAATGCATGTTCTCACTTCTAATGAATTAGAATTGTAACATGATTTGTCTTATTATAAAGACCCTATACAAATTATAGACATGAGAGAATAGGTGTTGAGGAATTAAATGACTTGGCTGGTAAAGGTACTTTGAAAAAATCATAAAAATGAAGAGGTGAAATGAGAACCACATGATGTTGTAATGAAGAACTACCCTAATCTTTTTATGAGGTAACATTCTAGAAATTTTGAGGATAAAAATTTTGTAGGAGGGGAGAATGTAACGACCCAGAATTCTATCAATGGAATTTCCCTTATTAGAGTTATTTCATATAGTATAAATCATATAAAATCACTTATAGAATACAATGAAAACTTTATAAATGAATAATTATTGAAATAAAAGGTATTTTAAGAAGTTAAGGAACCTATACTAATGCAATAGTAACTTGACCTTTGGAATAGTAATGTGACCCTTAGGAATAGTAAATCGGCCAATAGAATAGTAATCTCACCTATGAATGTATGAATAAAATTTTGGTATCTTATAAATAAAAATATGGTATAATTATATCATGGAATAAGTAACTATATGTTTTAAAAATGATAAATTAAGTATTGGTATTTTTGTGAAACATAAATGCTTATTTACAATTTTATAATTAATATAATGGTTTAAAAGAAAATATATTTTCATAAAATTGACACGTAAATTAATATTTTTGTTTTCTTATGATTATAATATATTTCTATGAGACCTTAATTAATTTTTCAAAGTGTTATAAAAACAGTTATAATGCTAAAATCAGTAATTTTTTAGTAAATGATAATTTTATTTAAAAAATTCAATTTATCATATTTAGAAAATTATTTTCATAAAATGGAGTTAAGTTTTTAATTCTATATATCAAAAAATTATTAGAGTAAATTTTTAGTATTTTTCTGAAATATTTTAATTTTTAGTGAATTGTAAAATATGGTAATTTACGGTATAAATACATTCTAAGTTAAATACACTATTCCTTGGGTCATTGATGATGTAGTCACAATAATCTCAAAATCCCCTTCATTATTTTAATATACTTGGTGATAATGATCAAACTATCCATAGTCTTAATCAAAAATAATAAACAAATGATTAAAATATTCAAAAAACACCCCACACCTCCACTATAAATATTACCTCTTCTCCCCACACCTTCCAAGATTTGAGTCTTGTCCAATTTCTACCTAATCCTCTTAAAAATCCCCTTAATCAAATATAGAATCCATTGTTCTCATAAAAATATCAAACCCTTTTCCCTAAGAAGGTTCTCCCGAATGAGAAAATCGAGAGGTAAAAACCTCTTTCTTTTTCTTTTAATTTCTTTTGAAGTTTTTTTCTTTTCTTATCTTATCCTCACCTCCCTATACCAAAGTGAAATTATATCTATAGTATATTTTATATACTGGAATTTTATTGTGTTTATGTAATAATCCATCATAAATTATCTTCCCTCTCCTTTTATTCTAAAAATGAAAGCATCGTTCGTGCGGTGTTGATTTACCGTCTTCCTAGACGATGTGTTTTATTTTTTCAATTATGCCTTCAAGGCTGGTCATAAAACCATTTTTATGGTAAAAAAACTGTAATATATGTATTAAATCCTATGTAATGTTCTAGAATCATTATATATACATGATGTTAATTAATAAAACAAAACTAGCTTTTGATGATCGAAAAACCGCCAAAATAATCTAAATGATTATCACTAATGTCTTATCTAATGATTTATCATCACCCCAAATAAAAAAATGAATTATATAACAATTTAATTTTCTATATTTTCATTAATAACATATAACTTCAATTCTATATATTTATTCCCATTTACATAAACTTTCTTACTCATATACAAGTAAACCAATCATGAAAACCAAGGAAATGAATGCTCTTGGATGATAAAATTGAATCTTATAACTCATGAAAAAGACCATAAGTGAACTTAATAAAATTATACTAAATCCAATACATGTATAAAATTTTATAAATTAATTTATTAATGAATCTAGTTTCATATTCTAGAACATTAAGGTCATGTGTAGAACACTTTCGGACATAAGGTAAAGGTTTCTTCACGAACCTCCATTTTCTTTTAGGTTATGATTTCTCCCTCTTTACACCAATGTAATTATTCATTATTTTTATATAATTATTATAAATTCTATTTATATGTTTCAAACTCATGTATATATATTAGTTAATATTTCTTTTATGGGGAAATACATGTTTTACAAGGTTCTATTCTCAATTCTTCCCGATATGCAAGCCCAATTAAAGGGAACTCCTCGATTTCTTACCCATTTTAAAGTAATATCCATAATGTGTTTTAAGAAAACATTATTTTTATAAAATCAATAATTTTTTCATTAAAAACTATATTTTTTCATTTCTAGTTTTATACAAAAAATATGAAAAATACAAATGATTTTTCTAGAAGAACTCTTTTTTCCAAAGTAAAAAAAGAGTATTTCTCTCAAGAATTTCTCAATGGATTTATTAGATTATTTTCATCTATTTCAACACCTATATTGAATATTATACTTTATTATGATTATAATCTACCATATTTTATTAAATATTCTATGATCAGTTTGATTGTGGATGTACTATCTTAATATCATTCACCATACTACTTAGAATGGTTAGTGATTATGTTTATAGATTGGGGAAAGTTATTTTCATTTCATATATATATATATATATATATTGTTTATTTCTAACCTAATTAATATGATAAATTCATTGGACTAAGTAAGTGATGGGTGGGGCCCATTATAGCCCCTCGATACATCGGTAGGTCTCATGAGACAAGCTAGATCGGGTTTTTACCCATTATGTATGGTGTCTTAGTCGAGTCCTTAATGGTATGTTTATGATGCTCGGCATAATGAATTCCCTTATTATGAAACTAGTAATTGATCTTCCATGTGATTATTTGACTAGTATAATATCCATGGTTAAGATTTATTATGGTATTATTTAATTAGTTTTTATTCTTTCCATGTTATGCTCAAGATTATGTTTTATTGGCATGTGTTTTTAGTTATTCAACATTCCTTATTATTTAAGTTTTTTATGATAGCTTCCTCTATATTGATTACCCTTATTAAACATCTAATCTCACTCCTTTATTATGTTTTATTTTTTCCCAGGTGTGAATATGTATATTATGAATGATTTTCAGGGATAATCTAGGAGTTTTGGGTGTTTCCAATGAAGTTTCTATGTTGTTTTTCCTTTCAAGTTGTAATATAAAGGTCATGTATATAATCTGGCTTCCAAAACTACTAAAATGATCGGTCCTTTGGGATTTGAGTCTTTTATCTATGAAAATTTATTAATGTAAGGCACCATATTTGGGCTACTATGGTTGGGGTCCCTATAGTTAATATCAGAGGATGTTTAGTAGAAACCCTAGAAACTGGATTTAGAAAACATAGATTAAGGAACATAACCCTAAGATAGACTTTGAGGATAAGAATAGGAAAACATCCTAGAATTTTGGTAAGGTAGAGATTATGTGGGTCTTCCTAGAAATACATACTTTTCTGGATACTATAAGTGGATGTGGTTCTGGTAGAAATGTACCTAGGGGTAACAACTTTGACAAGGTGTCTCAAGCCTAACTTGGGGTAACCAGGTACAAGATAATGAGCCTTACTACACACCTAGTTTGACACTCCTATGGGATATGCTTAGGATAATTCAAATTTAATTTACAAACCATTATGAAGGATTTAAAAGTAAAATTTTCCCCAAAGAAACCATGTTTTTGATTATGAGATTAGCTATGTATAAATTCCAATTTATGTTAAGTTTTTTTCTAGTTTGAAATTATTTACTATTATTCATAACCTAATTTAGTGTATTGTATTGTTTAGAAATGGTGTCTAGTGGAAGGAATGGAAATCGTATCAACACATAAAATCCATGTAGGGATTTCCCTACTATGCAAGATAATGATGTTGCAACTGGAGATACAACTGGTGCTAAACAACTTAAAACTATATTGGGTCGGATTATTAAGGTTATGAACAATAACCTTACCCATATGGAGAATCTTGATCTATAACATGGTTTAATAATGTTATACCGCTTTATATGATAACATACTATGGCATTCAATGGGACTACAAACCCATTTGTAGCTGAGCAATGGATAAGTTCCTCAGAGAATATATTTCTCTCTTTGGGAATTAATGAAAGGGAGAAGGTTGTAATGGAAATTTATCATCTTTTGGGAGATGTGGATCAATGGTGTTCATTGATTCAAAACATAGAGGAGGAATAAATAAAAAACATGGAATGGAAGGATTTCAAGGAAATTTTATTGTAAAAATGTTTCTCTTGAGAATAGTGAGAGGATATAGAGATACAATTCTTAAATACGAGGGAAAAGGAAGATGAGAATGTTTATAAGTATGAAGAAAACTTTACAAGGTTATCAGAGTATGTTGCAGATTATATACACAATCCAAAGAGAAATATTGATCGATTATTTGATGGGTTAAAACCATTCCTCTGAAGGTCACTAGTCTCCTAAAATTTCTCATCATATGAAGATATAGTCTCATGTGCTATCAAGACAGAAAAATAATTCTCTAAGTATTATGAATTTAAAGGAAAGAAATAGAATAATAGGATTATTGAACACTTTAGAAAATAAAATAAGGAAAAATAAAAAAATGGAAGAGTTGAATTTCAATCCTATGATAATTGTGGGAAGAAATAGCCTGGTACTTTCTTGAAGGGAATGGGTGTTTTTATTAAGTGTGGAGAAAATGGCCACCAAGCCCATAATTTCAAGGGAAATAAAGGATATACCAATGTTCAATGCTACAATTACAATGAGATATAACATTATGAAAATAATTGTCCAAAACGTCAAGAAAACTTTTCCTAAAAGAGGCCAATGGAGAAATTCCAAGCTTATGCAATCACAGATGGTGAGGTTGAAATTCCTGATGATGTGGTGGTAGGTACTATAATCATTTACTCAAACTTATCCAGTGCATTATTTGATTCTAGATCATCACATTATTTTATATCTTCCTATTTTTTCAATAAAATTAAACATTTATCTTTTGATTTAATAAAGGATTTTTCAGTCGAAACTCCTAAGGATAGTCTCAATATAACAAATATGTTTCAGTAAGTCCCCTTTATGAAACATAAATGTACTTTAGGTACTGAACTTTTCATTATACCAATGATTTAATTTGATATAATCCTCAATATGGACTAGATTTAAAAATATGATATGAAAATTTATTACAAGAAGTAAATTATGATTAGTGATGAAGATGTAGAATCCCTTATCTTTAGAGCAGAAACCTCATCATATGAGTTATATCTATATCCAACTCAAGTGGATCTTCTAAATGAAATTCTTGGGGAGGAAGAGAAAAAATCATCAATAGATGAGGAAATAAATCTTCAAATGGAATATGTACCTATCATGCAAAAATATATTGATGTATTTCCAGAGAATTTACCTGGACATCCTTTAGAGTAGGAATTTGAGTTCTCTATTGATTTAATTCCTGGTGTTAGACCTATATTAAAGACTCCTTATAGAATGGAAACTATGGAATTAGTGTAGATGAAGAAAAAACTATATGAATTGAGTGATAAGGGATATATTTATCCTGGTGTTTCTTCATGGGGAGCCCCTATTCTCTTTGTCAATAAGAAAGATGGATCCATGAAGTTGTGCATCGACTATAGAGAAATCAATGTTATTACAATAAAGAACAAGTATCATCTACCTTGTATTGATGATTTATTTTATCAACTTCATAAATCTCAATATTTTTTCAAAGATTGACCTTTGATATAGATATCATCAGTTGCATGTAGGAAGAAAGATATTCCAAAGACAGTATTTCGAACCAAGTATGGACATTACGAGTTTATAGTAATTCCATTTGGACCGACTAATGCACCCTCTGTTTTTATGGATATAATAAATAGAGTATTCAAGGAATATCTTGACACATTTATTGTGGTATTTATTGAGGATATCTTGATATATTTCAAAATCTATGAGGACTATGAGAACCACTTGTGTATTATTTCTAGAGACTCTTAGAAGAAAAGAGTTATATGGGAAGTTTATCAAGTGTGAATTCTAGCTTCAAACAGTTTCTTTTCTTGGCCATATTGTCTCTAAGGATAAAATATCAGTTGATCTTGTGAATATAAAGGCAGTTCAGGAATGTCCTACACTAATAAACATAACTGAGGTACATATTTTCATTGGTTTAGTAGGTTATTATCAACGATTCGTTCATAATTTTTCCTGATTATCTAACTCGTTAACCAAGATTACTTGTAAAGGGGTTAATTTCTTAAAGACAAAATAATGTGAAGAATGTTTTGAAGAATTGAAGAGAATATTATTGAATGATCTAACCTTTAATCTTCCATTGGGAAATGGTGGGTTTTTTATTTATAGTGACACATCAAATAACTTAATTGGGTGTATCCTTATATAGAATGATAGAGTTATTGCCTATACATCAAGGTAGTTAAAAACTCATGAACATAACTACCCAACTCATGATATTGAGTTAACATCCATAATATTTTATTTGGAGATGTGTAGACACTATCTCTATAATGAAATGTGTGAGATATAGTAGATCACAAGAGTTTGAAATATATATTCTCGTAGAAAGAACTCAACCTGGGGAAAAGGAAATGGCTCGACCTACTCAAGGATTATGATTGTTCAATACACTACCATATAGGGAAGGTGAATAAGGTAGCAGATATATTGATCAGGAAGGATCATGGAGTTATAATCAAAATGAGGATTGATAAGGATCCTATGTACATGAATCTAGCAAATATGGATATGGGGATTATCAAGTAAGGTTAAACATCACTAATTTTTCAATTGGTTGACCAACCATATTTATTATAAAGGATTAAAACTTCTCAATCTAATGATGAGAATATTAAAAATAAAATTAAAGTTTTGAATGTTTGGAAGTTGGCAGACTTTGTGTATGAAGATGGAATTCTGAAATTTAGGAAGAGGTTATGTGTTCCCTCTATAATTGATCTAAAAAGGGAGTTATTGGATGATGCTCATAGCTCGAATTTCTCTATACACCGAAGTATCACTAAGATGTATAGGGATTTGAAGAAAAATTTCTGGTGGGATAATATGAAGTGGGAAATTGTTAATTATGTATTAAGATGTTTAGTATTTCAATAGGTGAAGGCTGAAAGACAACATCCTAGAGGATTTGTGCAACCTATGTCTATTCCTACATGGAAATGGGATGTAATTACTATGGTTTTTTTCACTTGATTACCAAAAAACTCCAAGAAACAATGATGAAATATGGGTAATTGTTGATCGACTTACCAAATATGAACATTTCCTTGCTATAAGAGAATGTTTTCTATTGGAATTCCTTGCATGACTATATACTAATGAAGTTGTAAAACTTCATGGAAAACCTATTTCAATTGTTTATAATCATAATCCATGGTTTACATCGAAATTATAGAAAATTCTTCAGAAAGTTTTGGATACTAAGATTCGTTTGAGTATTGTATATCACCCTCAAACTAATGGGTAGTTAGAAAGGAAGATCCAAACTTTTGAAGACATGTTGAGATCATTCTCACTTGACTTTCAAGGAATGTGGGATCAGTATTTACCATTGGTATAGTTTCCTTATAATAATAGTTTCTTTTCAAGTATTTAAACGGCATTATATAAAGAATTGTATGGAAAGAGATGTCGTACAACAACTTGTTGGGATGAAATTGGTGAAAGTAAGCTTGTAGTCCCAGATCTTATAGAGGAAACAACAGCAAAGGTAAAGATTTTTCAAACTCATATCAAGGTAGCTCAAATTGGTAAAAAGATCTATATCGATAATCGAATGAAGGATTTTGAATTTCAAGTGGGAGATCATGTTTTCTTGAAAGTACCTACATAGAAGAGTGCTATAAAATTTGGGAAGAAAAGGAAATTGAGCCCTAGGTACATTGGACCTTTTGAAATCCTGAAGAGAGTTGGAGTTGTGGATTATCATTTGAATATGCCACAAAGACTTTATAAAGTACACAATGTGTTCCAAATCTCTTTGTTGAGGAAATACATTCTAAACCCAATGCATGTTCTCACTTCTGAAGAATTATAATTGGAACCATATTTGTCTTACTGTGAAGAGACTATCTGGATTCTAGACACTAGAGAATAGGTGTTGATGAATCGGATGTCTCAACTGGTACTTTGGATAAATCATAAAATTGAAGACAACTTTACAAAGTTATCAAGTCATGTTGTGGATTACAAACTCAATCCAAAGATAAATATTGATTGATTCTTTAATGGGTTAAAACCATTCCTCCAAATGGCACTAGTCTCCTAAAATTTCTCATCATATGAATATATAGTCTCATATTCTATCAAGAAATAAAAATAATTCTCTAAGTCTTGTGAATTTAAAGGAAATAAAGAGAAGAAAAGGGTTGTTGAACACTCTAGAAATGGAAATGATGGAAAAGGGAAGAATGGAAGAGTTGAATTTCTATCCTGTGATAATTGTGGAAAGAAACACCCTGGTACTTACCTGAAGGGAATTGGTGTTTGTTACAAGTGTGGAGAAAAGGGTCACCAAGCCCATTATTTCAAGGGAAAAAAAGAAGATACAAATGTTCAATGATATAATTAAAAAGATATGGGACATTATGAAAATGATTTTCCTAACCATCAAGGAAAGTTTCCCCATAAGAGGCCAAGGGAGCAAGGCTAAGCTTATGTGATCACAACTGCGGAGGTTGAAATCCCTAATAATGTGGTGGAAAGTAATTTAATAATTTCCTAAAACTTATCCATTGCTTTATTTGATTCTATATCATCGTATTATTTTATATCTTCCCAGTTTTCCAATAAAATTTGACATTTCCCTTTTTATTCAATAAAGGAATTTTCAGTCAAAACTCTTAAGTGAAGTCTCATTGCAACAAAGATGTGCTGAGAAGTCCCCTTTATGACATATAAAGGTGCTTTAGTTTCTAACCTTTTCATCATACCTATGATTGACTTTGATATAATCCTTAGTATGAACTGGTTTTCAAAATATTATGAGAAAATATATTACAATAAGAAGGAAATTACGATTGGTGAGGAAGATGTAGAATCCATTATCTTTAGAGAAGAAACCTCATCATCTGATTCATATCTAGATCCACATCTAGTAGCTCTTATAATTGAAATTCTTAGGGAGGAATATGGATAAGGAAAGAAATATTTAAATAGAATATGTACCTATTATGCAAGAATATATTGATGTATTTTGAGAGGATTTACTTGAACATCCTTCAAAGCAAGAAATTGAGTTATCTATTGATATAACTCCTGGTGGAAGACCTATATCAAAGACTCCTTATAGAATTACCACTGTGTAATTAGTAGAGCTAAAGAAACAACTAAAGGAATTGAGTGATAAGGGATTTATTTTCCCTAATGTTTCTCTATGGGGAGTCTATGTTCTCTTTTTCAAGAAGAAATATGGATTCATGAGGTTGTGCATCGACAATATAGAAATTAATGTTATTACAATAAATAACAAGTATCATCTATCTTGAATTGATGATTTATTTGATCAACTTCATGGAGCTCAATATTTTTTGAATATTGACCTTAGATCTAGATATCATCAGTTGCGTGTGAGGAATGAAGATGTTCCAAAGATAGAATTTCAAACTAGGTATGGACATTACAAGTTTACAGTAATGTCATTTGGACTGACTAATGCACTCTTTGTTTTTATAGATCTAATGAATAGAGTGTTCAAGGAATATCTTGATGCATATTTTGTGGTATTTATTAATGATATCATGATATAATCCAAAATCTATGAGGACCATGAGAACCACTTTCAGATTATTCTAGAGACTCTTAAAAGAAAAGAGTTATATAGGAAGTTTAGTAGATGTGAATTCTATCTTCAAAAAGTTTCTTTTCTTAACCATATTGTCTCTAAGGATGGAATCTTAGTTGATCATGTGAAGAAAAAGGCATTTCGGGAATGGCCTACACCAATGAACATAACTGAGGTATGTATTTTCATTGGTTTAGTAGGTTATTATTGGAAATTTGTTCAGAAATTTTCCCAATTAGCTAACCCATTAACCAAGCTTACTCGTAAAGGGGTTAAGTTATTGTAGACAAAAAATGTAAATAATGTTTTAAATAATTGAAGATTATATTAGTGAATGTTATAATATTGACTCTACCATCAGGAAATTGTGGATTTGTGTTTTATAGTGATGCATCAAAGAAAGTACTTGGTTGTGTCATTATGCAGAATGATAGAGTTATTTCCTATGTATCAAGACAATTAAAAACTCATGAAAAAAACTATCCAACTCATGATTTTGATTTGGCATCCATAATCTTTGCTTTGAATATATAGAGACATTATCTCTATGGTGAAATATGTGAGATATATACAGATCACAAGAGTTTGAAATATATCTTCTCAAAGAAAGAAATCAACATGAGGAAAAGGTGATGGCTTGAGCTACTCAATGATTGTGATTTTTCAATAGAATACCACCCAGGGAAGGAGAATAAGGTAGAAGATGTATTGAGGAGGAAGGATCATGGAGTTCTAAAACAAATGAGGATTGATAAGGACCCTATGTATATGGATCTATCAAAGATGAATATAGGAATTATCAATAAAATTTAAACATCATTACTTTTTCAATTGGTTTCCCAACTATATTTATTGGAAATGATTAAAATTTCTCATTTTTATGATGAGAATATTCAAAATTAAACTAAAGCTATGAATAATGGGAAGTTGGAAGACTTTGTGTATAAAGATGGAATTCTAAAATTTGGGAAGTGACGATGTGTTCCCTCTATACCTGAGCTATAATAGGAGTTATTGGATGATGCACATAGCTCAAATTTCTCTATAAAACCTAATATAACTAAGATGTATATAGATTTAAAGGAACATTTCTGGTGGGATAATATGAAGCGGGAAATTGGAAATTATGTATCAAGATGTTTTTTTTTGTCAATAGGTGAAGGCTAAATGGTAGCATACAAGAGAAGTCGTGCAACCTATGCCTATTCCTATATGGAAATGGGATGACATTACTATGAATTTTTTTATTGGATTAATAAAAACTCCAAGAAAGAATGATGTAATTTGGATAATTGTTGATCGACTTACCTAATTTTCACATTTCCTTGCTATAAGGAAAGATTTCCCGCTAGAACTCCTTGCATGACTCTATATTAATGAATTTTTAAGACTTCATGGAGCACCTCTTTAAATTGTTTCTGGTCATGATCCACAGTTTACATCAAAATTCTAGAAAAGTATTTAGAAATATTTGTATAATGAGCTTCATTTGAGTATTTCTTATCACCCTCAAACTGATGATCAGTTAGAAAGGATGATCCAAACCTTAGAAGACGTGTTGAGATCATGCTCACTTGACTTTCAAGGCATGTGAGATCAGTATTTACATTTGGTGGATTTTTTTCTACAATAATATTTTACATTCAAGTATTCAAATGGAACCATATGAAGCATTGTATGGAAAGATATGTCATACACTAACTTTTTGGGATAAAGTTGATGAAAGGAAGCTTGTAGGCCCAGAGCTTGTAGAAGAAACAACAGAAAAGGTGAAGATTATTCAAACTCATATTAAAGAATCTCAAGGTAAGAAAAAGAGATGTGCCAATAATCGAATGAAGTATTTTGAATTTCAAGTGAGTGGTCATATTTTCTTGAAAGTACCTCCATGGAAGGGTGTTATAAGATTTGTATAGAAAGGGAAACTGAGCCCTGGGTACATTGGACCTTTGGAAATCCTAAAGTGAGTTGGAGTTGTGGCTTATCATTTGGAAATGCCACCTAGCCTATCTAAAGTACACAATGTGTTCCACATCTCTTTGTTAAGGAAGTATATACCAGACCCAATGTATATTCTCACTTTTAAAGAATTAGAATTGGAACTTGATTTGTCTTACTGTGAAGAACCTATCTGAATTATGGACATGAGAGAACATGTGTTGAGGAATTGAATGAATTAGATAGTAAAGTTAATTTGGAAAAATCATAAAATTGAAGTGGAAATATGGGAACCAGAGGATGTTATAATGATGAACTACCTTAATCCTTTTATGAGGTTAAATTCTAGAAATTTTGAGGATGAAATTTTTATAGGAGGGCAGAATGTAACGATGCATAATTCTATCAATGAAATTTCCCTTCTTATAGTTATTTCATATAGTATAAATCACATAAAATCACTTAGAGAATACAATAAAAATTTTATAAATGAAAAATGAATGAAATAAAAGGTATTTCTAAAAGTTAAGAAAATTATACCAATGGAATAGTAACTTGACCTTTGGAATAGTAATGTGACTCTTAGGAATAGTAAATCATCCAATAGAATAGTAACCTCACCTATGAATATATGAATAAAATTTGGGTATCTTATAAATAAAAATATGGTATATTTATATCATGGAATAAGAAAATAAATGTTTTAAAAATAATAAATTAAGTATTGATATTTTTCTGAAACATAAATGTTTATTTATAATTTTATAATTAACATAATGGTTTAAAAGAAAATATATTTTCATAAAATAGACTCATAAATTAATATTTTTTTTCTTATGATTATAAGATAATTTTATGAGACCTTAATTAATTTTTCAAAGTGTTATAAAAATAGTTATAATATTAAAATCAGTATTTTTCAAGTAAATGGTAATTTTATTTAAAAAATAAATTTCCCATATTTAGAAAATTATTTTTATAAAATGGAGTTTATTTTTCAATTCTACATGCTTAAAAATGGTTAGGGTGAATTTTTGGTATTTTTATGAAATACTTGAATTTTATGAATAGTAAAATACAGTAATTTACGATATAAATACATTATAAGTTAAATACACTATTCCTTGAGTCATTGATGATGTAATAACAATAATATCAAAATAATATTCATTATTTAAATATATTTGATGATAATTCTCAAATTATTCATAGTCTTGATCCAAAATAATAAACAAATGATTAAAATATTCAAAAAACACATCTCTCATCCACTATAAATACCACCCTTCACCACCTATTCTCCTCACACCTTTCAAGATTTCTAATTTTTGTCCAATAATATTATAAATCACCTTATCCACATCCAGGATCCCTTGGTTTCATCAAAAGACCAAAACCTTTTCCCTAAGGAGATTCTCAAGAAGAAGAAAATCAAGAGGTAAAAACCTCTTTCTTTTTCTTTTAATTTCTTTTCAAGTTTTTTTCTTTTCCTATCCTCTCCTCACATACTTATCCCAAAGTGACATGATATCTCCAATATCTTTTATATAATGTAATTTTATTATGTTGAGGGAATAATCCATCATCAATTCTCTTCCCTCTCCTTTTATTCTAAAAATGAAAACATCATTCGTGAGCTGTCGATTTACCATCTTCGTGGATGGTGTGTTTTCATTTTTCAATTACGACTTAAATTCTAGTCATAAAACCATTTTTATGGTTAAACCATATTATAATATATGTATTACAGCCTATTTAATGTTCTATAACCATTATATATACATGATTTTAATTAATAAAACAAAATCATTTTTGATTATAGAAAAAACGCCAAAATAATCTAAACTATTATCACTAATGTCTATCTAATGATTCATCATCACCCCAAATAACTAAATGAATTATATAACCGTTTAATTTTATATATGGTCATTAATAACATATAAATTCAATTATGTATATCTATTCCTATTTACATGAACATCTATACTCATGTAAAAGTAAACCGATTATGAAAACCAAGGAAACGAATGCTCCCGAATGATAAAATTGTATCTTATAAATAATCAAAATGATCATAAGTGAACTTAATAAAATTATAATAAATCAAAAACATGTATAAAAGGTTCTTAATTAATTTATTAATAATTCTAATTTCATATTCTAGTACATTAAGTTCAAGTGCAGAACACTTTCAGACATAAGGTAAGGGTTTCTTCCCGAACCTCCATTTTCTTTTGGGTTATGATTTCTCCCACTTTACACCAATTTAATTCTTCATTATTTTTATATACTTATTCTACATTATTTTTATATGTTCCAGAATCATGTATCCAGATCATTTCATATTTCTTTTATAGGGAAATACGTGTTTTACAAGGTTCTCTTCTCAATTATTCCTGATATGCAAGCCCGATTAAAGAGAACTCCTCGATTTCTTACCCATTTTCAAGTATTGTGTAACACCTCATGCTTCCATGGTACGCTTTCCTTTGAATAAAATAGTAGCGTGTGTTGCTAGCCGTTACGAATAGTAATACCTACTTTTTGAAATTTTATAAATTTATCTCTCAAAATGGACTTCATTTTTGGATTCGTAATATCGAATTTAGCCTAGGGTAAAATTTTGGAACTTTTCGGATAACATTTATATTTTGATGAATAGTGAAAATTACTAAATTTTAATTAAAAACAACTTTTTTAATCGAAATAATTAATAGTGATAAATTATAAATTTGAGTGGTTTTAAAGTATATTTAGAATATATTTTTACCATTTAATACAATTTTGGTCATTGGACATAATTTCACAATTAAACCGGACATGAACAAGTGTCAATCTTTTGATAGTTATTATCTCTTAAAAACACGCTTTTTGTTTTAACAACGGGAATTAATTTTAAATTAATTTATGCCACTTCTATGTTTTGAATTTGGAAAAATGGATTCCATATTTGGAATCAGGATGTCCAAATTGTGTAAATAGGTAACTTTTATTTTTAGACATTTTGAATAATTACTTCGGTAAAAAATTTATTTACCATGGTTAAAGGGTAAATCTGGTAAATAAGGGTTAAAAAATAATATTATAATAATACTAAATTACCCTAAAATGTGTTCTAACCTTATTGGTGGATACATGTCTGACCATGGGCATCTTTGAGTCTATTTTGGGACTCCATGGAGCCACTTGTAGGTGATAGGGACACTTTATTTTAATTAAGTTAAAATAAATACAAAAATGACATAAGCATATATCTTTTAGAAAAACAATTTTTACATAGGGTTATATATGTTGGATTTTCGACTATAAATATTAATTAGAAATATAAAAATATTTCATACATAATTATATTTTATTTATAATTTTTAGACATTAAATAATATAATTTATTTATAACACAATGGTGATGCAGTAATTACCTAATTAATGAAAAATTAGAATAATTGATATTATAAATACCCAAATAAATGCAATTTGAGAATTTTTATAAATACCAATAATTTTTTAGGTTAATATGAAATGTTATAATTGATTTAATTAACTTTGTTCGAAGTAATCATTCTGTTATTATTTTTACAAAAATCAATTATTGAATAGTGTCAAAATTGACATAAAAGAGTTTTTAAAACAAATATTATATTATTAATTGATATTAAATTCCTAAAAATATAAGGTTCGTACAAGAGACTTATATCATGATATGTGTATCATTAATGGACCACTTGGGGGTCTCTTGGATGTATATAGTAAGTTTATTGACCATATAATATAAAAATACAAAGAGACATTGTAAAAGTGAAACTAATTAACTAAGAGTTAATACTTAAAGATAAGGTTAATATAGTAACCCAAACCTATCTAAATCCTATTGGTTGAGTGGTTTTCGACCTATCTCCATCTTAACCTTTAAATAATCCACTTTGGAACCATTAGAAACTGAATATGAATTTATTATAAAATAATATTTCTAGCTTTTCCAAAGGTGCCCCTCACCCCTCTTATAAAAGGGCACTCCCCCTTCTCATTCATTCACACCTTCAAAGCTTTTTGGTTCAGTAAACACCTGCCCAAATACTCCCTCAACTTCCATCACTTAAACCTATAGTCCTTAGTTTGATCAGAAAGTCAACCTAAGGAGCCCTTTTGATCAAATCAAAAGGAAGAACCCGAAGAAGAGGTAATGTTTTCACCACCCTTTTTCAAGTTCCTTTCTTCTTCAACTTCTTCTTTATTTGTTATTCCCATTCTAAAATAATAACTCCAGTATCTTATATATATAATGTGATTTTATTATAAATATGGTACAACCATATTCAGTATTCTATCCATCCTTTGAATGACATGTCACCATACGTGCGTACGTATGGCTTACCGTCTCCACGTCATGGTGTAATTGTTATTCAATAAATTATTATTTGGATGGGTATAATAATGATATGTAATTAATTTAAATAATAAATATAACATGATAATAATTTTTTATATATGATATACCATCCAATTATATATTATTTTAATATCAAAAGAATGATATTGTCGCTCGTGCGTACGTACGGACTACCGTCTCCGTGAATGCAATGAGATTCATTATCCATCGTATCCGTTCAAGTATAATTCTCATTTGATGATTAATAATAATGTTTAAGGACTTAATATCATTCTATATATGAATAAGATACAACCTATCCATAACAAACATGGCTTACGTAACAAAACATATAAAAGAAAATGAGTAAGTTAACACCCGAAACGACAATAATATTAAGATATTATTAACAAAGCAATGTTAAAAGATAATATATGATATCATATTAATGTATATGATTATTTTATAATTTAATAAAAATTATTTCACCATTATACATGTGGTTAACCTACTCTCAACCAAGGAAAAGTACAAGGTAAGGGTTATTTCACAGTCTCTTCATTATCTGAAGTTGTTTATACGTAATTATCTACTAGGACTTCTTTATCATCCACATACATGTTTCTTAAAAATGTATTTCAAAACATTCTTTCTATTTTACAGAATATGGGTTAAAGTCATTTATACCCTTGTTTGACTTTTTATAAGAGGTTTATAAAGGAATTGTTCTGTCATTTTCCAAACAAGGTCCTTTTTAACCTTTTCGACAGAATTAAGGTAAGAATGTTTTTTTAACTTATACGACGGGTGCGGCTATTTTCCGCCATTGTAAAATTGTAAAAGCTTCCCTTACAAGCTTATAATAATATTTTCAAAGAAAATGTTTTATTTTATAAATATATGACTCTTAAATGATTTCAAAATAGAAAGAGATATTTCTCTAAAAAGAGTTTTGATTTCATCTATATCAACATCCTTTGATGGATTTTAAGTTTATTTGGAGTTGATTTATTGTGATACAAAACTTCCATATTGTATTGATGGTTTTGTGATATGTTTGACTTTGGATGTGTTCTTTTTATACCATTCATGGTTTATGAAGAAGGTATTGACATTTCGTATGCTAGTTTTAATACGAATGTTTATGTTATGTTTAAACTTGTTCATATGAGGAATGCATTGGACTTAATAAGTGACGGGTGGAGCTCGCTATAGCTCCTCGATGCATCGGTAGGTCTCATGAGACAAACTAGTGTCTTGGCACAAGGCCTTGACAAAAACTTATTTGTGGTCTTGCAACGAGGCCTTGGATATGTGGTTATGATAGTCTGGCATTATGCATTCCATCATTATAAAAGTGGTTATTGATATTGCATGTGATTATTCGATTAGTAGAATATCCATGTGAATAAGTAAATGGTATTATTTCATTTTATTTCTGTCATATTATGTTGAAGTTCAAGTTTAAAAGGCTTTTGTTTTTGTTATACATTGACTTAAATGTTTATTCTTATTTATGAAAGTTTCTGCTATATTGTTATCCATACTGGGCATTTGAGATCACTCATTTCAATGTTTTATTTTTTCCAGGATGTGAATAAGTATTTTATGAATGACATGTATGGATAGTATGAGGGGATAAGAGTGTGGAATATGGAGACTATGTTGTTGTAGTTTTCATTTTATGATGTAATTTAAAATTTATGAATGTATCTAGTTATTCCAAGGCTACTAAACTAATCGGTCTTTCGAGACTTGATCTTTATTGTGAGCATGCCAATGTTATGTAATAATGCACCGACTCTGGGTAACTGGGGTCAGGGCGTTACATATTGTCCATAATCTGTTTTAAGACATAACTATTTTTATAAAATCACTACTTTTTTCATGAAAAAAAATATATATTTTTTCATTTCTAGTTTTATACAAACAATTATGATAAATACAAATTATTTTTCCAAAATAAGTATTCTTTGCAAAGTAAAAAGGGTATTTATCTCAAGAATTTATTAATGGTTTTATTAGAGTATTTTCATTTATTTCAACACCTCTGTTGAACCTTATTCTTTATTATGATTATCATCTACTATATTTTATTAAATTTTTTATGATCAGTTTGACTATAGATGTACTATCTTAATACCAATCACTATACTACTCAGAATGGTTAGTGATTATGTTTACAGATTGGGAAATGTTATTTACATTTCATATATACATAGGTTTTTTATATTTAACCACATTCATATGAGGAATGCATTGGACTTAGTAAGTGATGGGTGGGGCCCGCTATAGCTCATCGATGCATCGATAGGTCTCATGAGACAAACTAGACTAGGTTTTTACCCATTATGTATGGTGTATTGGATGAAGCTTTGATGGTATGTTTATGATGTTTGGAATTATGCATTCTATCTTTATGAAACTAGTAATTGATCTTTCATGTGATTATTCGACTAGTAGAATATTCATGGTTAAGTTTTATTATGGTATTATTTAATCGGTTTTTATTCCTTCCATATTATACTCAAGATTATGTTTTATTGGCATGTGTTTTTATTTATTCACCATGCCTTATTGTTTAAGTTTATTTATGATATCTTCCTCTGTATTTCTTACCATTACTGTGCATCTGAGATCACCCCTTTATTATGTTTTATTTTTTCCCAAGATGAAAAGATATATATTATGAATAATTTACATGGGTAATCTAGGATTTTATGGGTGTTTCCAATAGAGTTTCAATATTGTTTTTCCTTTCAAGTTGAAATGTAAAGTTCGTGTATGTAATCTGGATTTCAAAACTACTAAATTGATCGTTCCTTTAAGATTTGAGTCTTGTATCTATTCCAACGTATTAATGTAAGGAACCATATTTAGGCTACTGGGGTTGGGGTCTCTGTAGTTGGTATCATAGGAAGTTTAATAGAAACCTTGGAAACTAGATTTAGAAAACATAGATTATGGAAAATAACCCTAAGATAAACTTTGAGAATAAGAATAGAAAAAACATCCTAGACTTTTAGTAAGGTGGAGATTATGTGGGTCTTCCTTGGAATACATTCCTATATGGATACTATAAGTGGGCGTGGTTTTGGAAGATATGTATCTAGGGGTAACAACTCTAGAAAGGTGTCCTGAGCTTGACTCGGGATAACCCAGTACATAACAATGGGTCTTACTGCACACCTGGTTTAACACTCGTAAGAGATATGCTTAGAATAATTCACATTTTCTTTATAAATCATTATGAAGGATTTAAAAGTAAATATGTCCCAAAAGAAACTATGTTTATGATTATGAGATTAGAAATGTATAAATTCTAATTTATGTTAAAAAAATTCTAGTTTGAAATTATGTATTATGATTCATAACCTAATTTAGTGTATGTTATTATTTAGAAATGGAACCTAGTGGAAGGAATGGAAATCATATCAACACACAAAATCCATGTAGGTATTTCCCTACTACATAAGATAATGATGTTTCAATTGGAGCTGCAACTCGTATTAAACAACTTATAACTATACTGGGAAAAATAACTTAGGTTGTGAACAATAACCATACCCATATAGAGCATCCTGGTTCATAAAGGAATGCAATAATGTTAGACCATTTTATATGATAACAACCTCTGAAATTCAATGGGGCTACAAACTCATTTGTAGCTGAGCAGTGGATAAGTTTCTTAGAGAAGACATTTCTTACTCTAGAAAGTAATGAAAGGGAGAAGGTTGTCATGGAAATTTATCATCTCTCGAAAGATACTGATCAATGGTGGTTATTGATTCAAAACATGAAGGATGAGGAAGAAATACCAAACATTTAATTGAAGGATTTCAAATAAATTTTCTTAAAAAAAATATTTCCCTCATGAACAGCAAGAGGATATGGAGAGACAATTCTTGAATCTGAGGAAAAAAAAGATGATAATGTTTCTAAGTATGAAGACAACTTTACAAGGTTATCAAGGCATACTGTTAATTACATATACAATCCAAAGAGCAAGATTGATCGATTATTTGATGGGTTAAAACCTTTCCTCTGAATGGAACTAGTCTCTTAAAATTTCTCATAATATGAAGATATAGTCTCATTTTTTATCAAGATAAAAAAGTAATTCTCAAAGTTTTATGACTTTAAAGGAAAGAAAGAGAAGACGAGGGATGTTAAAAACTCTGTAAAGGGACATAATGAAAAATAAAAGAAGTGAAGAATTGAATTTCCATCCTATGATAATTGTGGGAAGAAACACCCTGGTACTTGCCTGAAGGGAATGAGTGTTTATTACAAGTGTGGAAAAAAATACCACTAAACCCATGGTTTCAAGGGAAATAAAGAAGTTAGAAATATTCAATGATACAATTGCAATGAGATGGGACATTATGCAAATGATTTTCCTTAGCATCAAGGAAACTTTCCCCAAAAGAGGCTAAAGGAGCAAGGAAAAACATATGTGATCAAAACTGGTAAGATTGAAATTCTTAATAATGTGGTGGTAAGTACTATAATCATTTCCTCAAACTTATCCAATCATTATTTGATTCTGGATCATCGTATTATTTTATATATTCCTATTTTTTCAATAAAATTAGACATTTACCTTTTTATTTAACAAAGCAATTGTCAGTCAAAACTCCTAAGGGATGTCTCATTGCAACAAAGATGTTTCACTCAGCCCCCTTTATGAAACATAAATGTACTTTAGGTGTTGACCTTTTAATCATACCTATGATTGACTTTGATATAATCCTCAATAGGGAATGGATTTCAAAATATGATGCAAAGATCTATTGCAAGAAGGAAATTATGATTGGTGAGGAAGATGTAGAATCCCTTATCTTTAGAGTAGAAACCTCATCATCTGAGTCATATCTGCATCCACCTCCAATAGCTCTTCTAAATGAAATTCTTGGGGAAGAAGAAAAAACATCATTTATGAATGAGGAAAGAAATATTCAAATGGAAGATGTACCTATTGTGTATTGATGTATTTCCAGAGGATTTACCTAGACATCCTCCATAACGGGAAGTTGAGTTCTCTATTAATTTAATTCCTAGTGCAGTACCTATATCAAAGGCTCTTTATAGAATAGCCACTGTGGAATTAGTAGTGTTGAAGAAACAACTAGAAGAATTGAGTGATAATGGATTTATTCTCCCTAGTCTTTCTCCATGAGGAGCCTTTATTATGTTTTTCAAGAATAAAGATGGATCCATGAGGTTGTACATCGACTATGGAGAAATCAATGTTGTTATAATAAAGAAAAATTATCATCTACCTCATATTGATGATTTATTTAATTGACTTTATAGAGATCAATATTTTTCAAAGATTGACCTTTGATCTGAATATCATCAATTGCATGTGAAGAAGGAAGATATTTCAAAGACAATATTTCAAATCAAGTATAGACATTATGAGTTTATAGTAATGTCATTTGAACTAACTAATGCACCCTCTATTTTTATAGATCTAATGAATATAGTGTTCAAGGAATATCTTGATGTATTTTTTGTGGTATTTATTGATGATCTCTTGATATATTCCAAAATCAATGAGGACTATGAGAACCACTTGCAGATTATTTTAGAGACTCTTAGAAGAAAAGAGTTATATGGGAAGTTTAGAAAGTGTGAATTCTGGATTCAAAAAATTTCTTTTCTGGGTCATATTGTCTCTAAGGATGGAATCTCAGTTGATCCTGTGAAGTTAAAGGTGGTTCAGGAATGGCCTACACTAATGAATATAACTGAGGTACGTAGTTTCATTGGTTTAGCATATTGTTATCGGTATTTCATTCATAATTTTTCCTAATTAACTAACTCGTTAACCAATCTTACTCATAAAGGGGTTAAGTTCTTATGGATAAAATAATGTGAATAATGTTTCAAAGAATTGATGAAGATATTATTGAATGCTCCAATCTTGAATCTACCATCAGGAAATGGTGGGTTTTTGATTTATAGTGATGCATCAAAAAAGGAGTTGGGTGTGTCCTTATACAGAATGATAGAGTTTTTACCTATGCATCAAGGTAGTTAAAAACTCCTGAATAAAACTATCCAACTCATGATCTTGAGTTAGAATCTGTAATATTTTCTTTGAAGATATGGAGACATTGTCTCTATGGTGAAAGATATGAGATATATACATATCACAAGAGTTTGAAATATATCTTCTCATAGAAAGAACTCAACATGACGCAAATCTGATGGCTCGAGCTACTCAAGTATTATGATTGTTCAATACACTATCACCTAAGGAAGGGGAATAAGGTAGAAGATACATTAAGCAGGAAGGATCATGAAGTTTTAATCAAAATAAGGATTAGAAAGGATCCTATCTACATGAATCTAGCAAAGATGGATATGGGAATTATTAAGGAAGGTTAAACATCGTTACTTTTTCAATTGGTTTCTCAATCATCTTTATTAGAAGGGATTAAAAGTTCTCAGTCTGATGATGAGAATATTCAAAAGAAAATTATAGCTATGAATGATGGGAAGTTGGCAGACTTCATGTATGAAGATGGAATTCTGAAATTTGGAAAGAGGTCATGTGTTCCCTCTATACCTAATCTAAAAAGGGAGTTATTGGATGATTCTCATAGCTCAAATTTCTCTATACACCCTAGTAGCACTAAGATTTATAGGGATTTTAAGGAACATTTCTGATGGGATAATATGAAGTAGGAAATTACTGATTATGTATCAAGATGTTTAGTCTGTCAACAGGTAAAGGCTTAAGGAAAATATCCTAAAGGATTCATGCAACCTATGTCTATTCCTACATGGAAATGGTATGGAATTACTATGGATTTTGTCACTGATTACCAAAAACTCTAAGAAAAAATGATGTAATATGGGTAATTGTTAATCGACTTACCAAATCTGCAAATTTCCATGCTATAATGGAAGATTTTTCATCGGAACGCCTAACACGACTCTATATTAATGAAGTTGTAAAACTTCATGGAGCACCTATTTCAATTGTGTCTGATCATGATCCATAGTTCATATCAAAATTCTACAAAAGTCTCTAGAAATCTTTAGATACTAAGTTTCATTTGAGTACTGTATATCACCCTCAAATTGGCAGGCAGTTAGAAAGGATGATCTAAACTTTAGAAGACATGTTGAGATTATACTCACTTGACTTTCAAGGCATGTGGGATCAGTATTTACCTTCAGTAGAGTTTTATTATAATAATAGTTTCCATTCAAGTATTCAAATGGCACCATATGAAGCATTGTATGGAAAGAGATGTCGTACACCACCTTTTTTAGATGAAATTGGTGAAAGAAAGGTTGTAGGCCCAGAGCTTGTGGAGGAAACAATAGAAAAGGTAAATATTATTCAAAATCATATCAAAGAAACTCAAAGTAGGCAAAAGAGTTATGTCAATAATCGAAGGAAGAATTTGGAATTTTAAGTGGGAGATCATGTTTTCTTGAAAGTACCCCCATGGAAGGGTATTATAAAATTTGGGAAGGGAAACTGAGCCCCAAGTACATTGGACCTTTTGAAATCCGGGAGAGAGTTGGAGTTATGTCTTATCATTTGACGATTCCACCAAGCCTTTCTAAAGTACACAATGTATTCCAAATCTCTTAGTTAAGAAAGTACATGTCAAACCCAATGCATGTTCTCACTTCTAAATAATTAGAATTGGATTTGGATTTGTCTTACTATGAAGAGCCTATTTGGATTCTAGATACTAGAGAACGGGTGTTGAGGAATCCAATGACTAAGCTGGTAAAGGTACTTTGGAAAAATCAAAAAAATTAAGAGGTGATGTAGGAACTAGAGTAAGTAATGATGAAGAACTATCCTAATCTTTTTATGAGGTGACATTCTAGAAATTTCAAGGATGAAATTTTTGTATGAGGGGAGAATGTAACGACCCAGAATTCTATCAATAAAATTTCCCTTCTTATAGTTGTTTCATAAAGTATAAATCACATAAAATTACTTAGATAATACAATGAAAAACTTTATAAATTAAGAATGAATGAAATAAGAGGTATTTCTAGAAGTTAAGGAACCTATACCAATGGAATAGTAACTTGACCTTTGGAATAGTAATTTGACTCATAGGAATAGTAAATCAGTCAATAGAATAGTAACATCACCTATGAAAGTATGAATAAAATAAATTTATCTTATAAATAAAAATATGGTATATTTATATCATGGAATAAGTAAATAAATGTTTTAAAAACAATAAATTAAGTATTGCTATTTTTATTAAACATAAATGTTTATTTATAATTTTATAATTAATATAATGGTTTAAAATAAAATTTATTTTAATAAAATAGACTCATAAATTAATATTTTATTTTCTTATGATTATAAGATAATTTTATGAGATCTTAATTAATTTTTTAAACTGTTATAAAAATAGTTATAATATTAAATTTAGTATTTTTTTAGTAAATGATAATTTTATTTAAAAATTAAATTTATCATATTTATAAAATTATTTTTATAAAATAGGGTTCATTTTTGAATTCTACATGTTGAAAAATGGGTAGGGTGAATTTTTGGGATTTTTTTGAAATACTTGAATTTTTGTAAATAGTAAATTATGGTAATTTACGGTATAAATACATTATAAGTTAAATATACTATTCCTTCGGTCATTATTTATGTAATCACCATAATCTTGAACTCCTCTTAATTATTTTATCATATTTGGTGATAATGCTAAAAATATTCATAATCTTGATCCAAAATAATAAACAAATGATTAAAATATTCAAAAAAACACTCATCACATCCACTATAAATACCACCTCTTCTCCTCACACCTTATAAGTTTTGAGTATTGTCCAATTTCTATCAAATCATCTTCCCAATACACTTCCCCACATCCAAGATCTCTTGATCTCATCAAAAGACCAAACCCTTTTCCTTAAGGAGGTTCTCAAGAAGAAGAAAATCAAGAAGTAAAAACCTCTTTCTTTTTCTATTAATTTCTTTTCAAGTTCTTTTCTTATCTTATCTTATCCTCACCTCCCTATCCCAAAGTGACATTATATGTTTGGTATATTTTATATACCAGAATTTTATTGTATTAATAGAATAATTCATCATCAATTCTCTTCCCTCTCCTTTTATTCTAAAAATGAAAACATCATCCGTGAGGTGCCGATTTACCGCTTTCATGGACGATGTGTTTTCTTTTTTCAATTCTGACTTAAAGATTGGCCATAAAACAATTTTTATGGTTAAACTAGATTATAATATATGTATTATAGTCTATGCAATTATCTGTAACTATTATATATATATTATGTTAATTAATAAAACAAAACTAATTTATGATGATCGAAAAACCACCAAAATAATCTAAACGGTTATCACTAATGCCTTATCTAATGATTCATCATCACCCCAAATAACCAAATGACTTATATAACCATTTAATTTTCTGGATGTTCATTAATAACATATAACTTCAATTTTTCATATCCATTTCCATTTACATGAACTTTCATACTCATATACAAGTAAAACAGTCATGAAAACCAAGGAAACGAATGCTCCCGAATGATAAAATTGTATCTTATAACTCGTCAAAAAGACCATAAGTGAACTTAATAAAATTATACTAAATCAAATGCATGTAAAAAATGTTTTAAATTAATTTATTAATGAATTTAATTTCATATTCTAGGATATTAAGGTCAATTTCAGAACACTTTTAGACATAAGGTAAGGGTTTCTTCTCAAACCTCTAATTTATTTCGGGTTATTCTTTCTCACTCTTTACACCAATTTAATTATTCATTATTTTAATATACATATTCTACATTCTGTTTATATGTTCCAAACTCATGTACCCAGATTAGTTCATCTTTATTTTATGGGTAAATACATGTTGTACAAGGTTCCCTTCTCAATTCTTCCTATTACACAAGCCCGGTTAAAGGGAACTCCTTGATTTATTACCCATTTTCAAGTATCATGCATAATCTGTTTTAAGACACAATTATTTTTATAAAATAAATAATTTTGTTATGAAAAACTATATTTGTTCATTTATGGTTTTATACAAACAATTATGACAAATAAAAATGATTTTTTCAAAAGAACTCTTCTTTGCAAAGTAGAAAAGGGTATTTCTCTCAAGAATTCCACAATGATTTTATTATAATATTTTCATCTATTTCAACACCGATGTTGAATATTATACTTTATTATGATTATCATCTACCATATTTTATTTAATGGTTTATGATCAGTTTGACTATGGATGTGCTATCTTAATACCATTCACCATACTACTCAAAATGGTTAGTGATTATTTTTACAGGTTGGGAAAAGTTATTTACATTTCATATGTATATGTTGTTTATGTTTAACCCCATTAATATAATGAATACATTGGACTTAGTAAGTGACAGGTGGGGCCCACTATATCCCCTCGATGCATTGGTAGGTCTCATGAGACAAACTAGACCGGGTTTTTACCCATTATGTATAGTATCTTGATCGAAGCCATGACCAATATGTTTATGATATCTGGAATTATGCATTCCCTCATTATGAAACTAGTAATTGATATTCTATGTGATTATTCTACTAGTAGAATATTCATGGTTAAGTTTTATTATGTAATTATTTAATTTGATTTTATTATCATCATATTATGCTCAACATTATGTTTTATTGGCATGTGTTTTTAGTTATTCATCGTGACTTATTGTTTAAGTTTATTTATGATAGCTTCATCTGTATTGTTTACCCTTATTGGGCATCTAGGATCACCCCTTTTTTATGCTTTATTTTTTTCCAGAATGTGAAGATTTATATTATGAATGATTTTCAGGGATAATCTAGGAGTTTATGGGTGTTTCCAATGGAGTTTTTATGTTTTCTTTCCTTTCAAGTTGTAATGTAAAGTTCATGTATGTAATCTGGCTTCCAAAACTACTAAATTGATTGGTCCTTTGAGATTTGAGTCTTGTATCTATGCCAATATATTAATGTAAGTCACCGGATCTTGGCTATTGAGGTTGGGGTCCTTAAACATTATTATGTGGATCCTAAGAAATGATGGTCTAAATCATTTCAAGGTTGACCAATATGGCTTGTAACGACCCAACCCATCGAAGCCCATCTGATCGGCGGAAGGCTGAGTTGTCGCAACCCCAAGACCACCTCTAGTAGTTCAGGGGTTGGTGATAAGTGTCAATAAGGCATAAAGTAAATGGGGGGCCTTTTCCTAATGCATTTGTATGTACGCAACCAACCGTCTTCATGAAAAAGTGAAGAGGAATAATAAAAAAGGTTGTAACATCTAGAGTAAAACCATGAATGCATTAACCTATAGGGAATACATCGGAGTATGAAAAAATAAAACCAAAGTGTAAAGGGGAAAAATACACGCCTTATTAGAAATGAAGTCTTAACCTAAAAACAACTAGAATAAAAGAAAGCTGAGAGAGCTTGGCTCATGATATTCAAGCCCGACCACTGTATACGGCATATGCACCCGAGTATCACTATGCTCCACTGATGTCACTGTCGAACTATCCATCATCTACATAAGACAGGACACATGTGGACAAATCCCATGTAGTGGTGAGTATAAACATACCTAGTAAGATGCCCTAAAAACCATAAAGGGAGAAATATAGAGATACGATAGAAGTCAGCTCAACCCAAAGAAAGAGGGAAACAAAACCCAAAAATATGTATATATGTGCTCAAAAGAAACCCAGACGAGAGAGAAAGAGGATTTTTCATCTCACATTCCAACCCAAGAAGATGAGTCTATCTACAGCTCCAAAGGTCCATCAACGATGTCCATCATATCGCATGTCTTTCAGAGAAAGCCATGTAGAGGACCCTCACCTCGCTACTACTCTACAACCTGAGGGGGGCACAATCTCCAATAGAGGATCAATGCCCTAGTACGATAGGGAGATGTCACTCAGTAGATAGAGGAACCACACCCTATAATGATAAGGGGGTGTCAGTTAGTAGATAGATAGAGGACATGTGCCCTAGTGCGTCGGGAGGGTTCCACTCAAAGCATGGAGGACCCATGCCCTAACACGATAGAGGGGTGCTACTCAGTAAGTATGGATAGAGGAATCGTGCCCTAGTGCGTCGGGGGGGGTACCACTCTGAGGGTAGAGGAATCACGCCCTAGTACCATAGGGGGTACCACTCAAAGGATAGAGGAACCGTGCTCTAGTACCATAGGGGGTGTCACTCAACTAGTGTAAGGAGTATGGGGGACCCACACCCTAATCATTTCTACTGGTTTAGTGTCGCCTGAAGATGCGTCGCAATCTCAACACCTTGTATCATATCTCAAAAGACATTATGAAGACTATCATCACATTCTACATAGAAAACTACACATGATAGACTACTCACTAGTCAAAATACAATTCCAAACAAAGGAGATACGCAAGGTGGAAATCCCAGAGAAAAGTTTATGGTGTGAACCAGGGGTCACATGGCATGTGACCTCACCTGGCCTCCTGGTCGTGCCCTCGCCATCACACAACTTGGTTGGCCATGTAGTACTACATGGCATGTAAGGGTACTACACAACATGTCTCGGCCACTTGGGGCATGTCCGTGTGCTCCTAGTTGTGTCCATGTACTTTGGATCGTGCTCGTGTACCTAGTCATGCCCAGGTACCAAGTTGTGTTTGTGTACCCCTAGCCATTCCCATGTACTCTTGGAGTACACGACGTGTCCTCCCACATGGGGTCTTGGCCATTTTCATCTAGAATAAGGTTGAGCCGCCTAGGGAGGGTCATGCGGCGTGTGGGTCCGGCCAAACGGTGTGTGATCCTTAACCCCACCTAAAACCTTAGCGTCGCAACTAGGGGGTTACACAGCGTGTGTTCCTAAACTACACGTCGTGTAGTCGTGTTTTCCACATAATTTCAGGGAATCTCTATGTGCTTCGTCGCACCATCGTCACCACCATTTCTACCACAAACCACGCTGAGGGTCCCGAATCTAGGGTTGTCTGTGCCCATTCCATCATCGATGGCTGGATTCCAGCCACCAAAACTCCACAAGGCTCTTTCCCATCATCATCGCAAACCTCTCATTGTCGCTCCAGATCCTAAATCTATATAGTTCTTGCCTACAACCCACAAATCATATTGATTCGTCCACAAATCGCCAATTTGTTCGTCATTTGGGAAATAGTCATAAATTTGGTGGTTCGATCGCGCTTGGACCCATCTCAACAATGTCAAACTGTAACCTCATGGGACAAAGACAAAGAATGCGAAGAACGGATGGGGAAAAGAACATAATAAAAATGATTCCATCATTGGTCAAATGTTCTTGACCAACGATCACAAGATCGGGGCATCCAGGGTGATAGCAACTGGAACGGGAGAATTAAATTAGATAAAATCTGACCAATAAATTTGCAAGGAACATGCGAAGGATAAATAAATCACTGATTAATAATAGAATATGAAAATCCATGCTCAATCTTTTAATCAAAGGGAAGAAACCACAAATGATAGGTCTTTCCTCGATTTATGATCAATCATTGGTGAAGAATGCATTCGTCAGCAATGAGGATGGTCTGTTGTGTTCACTACCCCTCGATTCACCTCGGTCTGATTATCTGTCGTTCTCCAATCTCAATCCACCAACAAATAATGCTCAAAACTCCTCTCAAATCCTCTCGGGGTTATGAGACTAACCTTAAAGATTTATTATAATGAGGTATTTATAGGATTAATTAGGTCATGGGCATTTAAAATAAAGTAAATAAATTTAATTATTTATTTTAATAAAACGCACCACCAATGACTGCATCAACTGAACATCCCGCACTGACCAACCTTAGATCATGCCTAGGGTAAACCCTACATTCCGAATTCAACTGTGGTCTCTAATTTCTCATCCAAGGTCCTGAACAATGGGAAAACAAGAATCAATGAAATGATGTGTGTGTGTAATAAAATGTATTAATATTTTTAATGTATTATTTTTTAGGTTCCAAGACATCCAAACATTGCACCAAATCTGAGGATAAATTAAGATATATACATAGAAATATTCAAAATATAATCCACCAAAACCAGATTCATTACATGCCTTTTTGGAAATTACGTGCCCAAGAAATTGAACTTATTGTATCTAGAAGTTACACTTAAAGAATTTTTCATAAAGGTGGTGGTCTTGCAATGTGATCAACACAATTTCCTAGCATTTTTCATGATCATCCATGGTGCAAGAGTACATCAAGATATTATCAAAAAATACAACAACAATAGTCAAGGTACCTATGAAATAATAGTCCATTAATGTCATGAAGATTGTTGGTGCATTTGTAAGACCATAGAGCATGTCCAAGTATTCGTAGTAGTAATAATGAATTTTAAAGGTTGTATCAGGAATATCCTAATTGACCCGAAGTTGGTGGCATTTCGATCATAGATTGATTTTAGATAAACACTTGAATCTATTTAATTGATCAAATAAATCATCAATTCTGGGAAGAGGATATCAATTTTTAATCGTAACATGATTTGGTTTACAATAGTCAACACAAATCCGAAGAGTATCATGCTCCTCTACAAATAAAACTAGAGCGGCCCAAGGCGATGTACTTAGCCTAATAAAGTTCTTGCTTTCCAATTCTTCCAAATAGACTTTCAATTTACACAATTTTATTGGTTCTATTCTATATGATAGAAGAAAGGGAGTAGGTCAGCAGAAAATTTCACTTCCCTTTTAGGTGGTAGCTGTAAGAAGTTCCCTGAAAATACATCAGGGTATCAATCTACTATAACATGAAGATATTTACTTTTGATTACATCAATAGCCCTCAAGATTATTGTTTCCAACTGATAAGAGATGATTCCAGTTACTAGAGGATCTTCTCCTCTATCATTCATGTCTCATTCCCCTTTGAGAAAATGAACAACCCCATCAAGAGATGTGATAGTGAATTGGTGATATTAATGGTCAATATGATCTTTGAATGCTACCAACCAGTCCATCCCCAAAATTTGATCAAAAATATCCATTTATAAGATAGTTAACTCCCATAAAAACTAGATTGCTACAGTGGTAATTGAACATGTTGATCATTTAAATCCTCTGCACTCTCATTGCCTGAGAGGTGAATCGATGCTCATGAATTGTGGCATCATTTCTATATGTAATCCCATTTGATTTACCACATGAGAAGAAATAAAATAGTGGGGTGTTCTAGTGTCAAATAATACATATATTAAAGTTGAATCCAAATGAATAGCACCCCCACACCGTTGAGGGGCCTGGTTTTTCATTTTTCACTGCCTAATCGATACTAAAAATTTGTTGCTTGGCCCCTCCTAGATGATTCTTTCCCTCATATTAAGATGGTGTATGTTGCGATGTTAGGGTGTTCATGGTTCACCATGACTAAATCAATTGTGAGGATGAGAACTATTCTCTTGAGATCGTCTTGGTTGAGTGTGAAAGTTCTGACTCAAATTAGAAGCATCACCACTTTTGGCTTTGAAGGATAGTTATATAAAGATTTGAGATGTAAAATTTGACCATAGTTGTGACACTCTCGAGATGGTTTCATACGCCACCTTTTTAAGTGATCCAAAGAGCCACATAGAAAGCAAACTAGACGGCTATTCAATGTGGAGGAAAGTAAAATGACCCCATGGATTGGTAATCTAATGCTCGTCTTCCCTAGAGAAAATTTCCCTTCTGGGTTTATTTCCATTACTAGAGTTTCCACTTGTGCCCAGGTGGACAAAGGTGTTCCCTTTGATAAGATTCCCTACAATTTCCATTTTTTCACCATCTCCATGTTCACATGTTTAGTGTAATTATCAATACAAAACATCGCAACCTTAAAACAAAATTCAATTCATAGGATTGAATCAAACATATATGCTTTAAGATATTCATTGGCCACCACGTCTGGTGCAAAGAAAGTGAGGTAAGTAAACCGGGCTCCAAATTCAATAACCAAGAGATCACATTGCTTAAGATCAAAGAAACTTGTTTTCTTTGATACTCAAAAGGTATGCGTGTAGAATTGTTTGTTAAATGGCTCCTCAAATATCTCTCAAATAAGGCATTGATCGACCTTTGCTTGTGTTGGATTGGTGTAGTCTTGTGATGACCCAGACCCCCCTTGGTCCCTTCCTTTGCCAAAATCCGGATCCTTAAGGGGTGTCGATCGGTGAGACCGATCGGTGCGACCGATCGGCGGAACCGGCCGACGTCACCCGGCCTTGCCAAGTTGTTCCAGTAACGCTCCCTTTTTTTCGCAAATAGGGTTTTAAACCCTATTCTGCCTCGTTTAAAAGAAAAGAAAATGTCTTAAAGACCCGAAACGCACACGAAAGTTTTAATTAGATACTGAATCGACTCATGAGTTGGTTTAAACCACCCAGCACCTTTAATGATGAGTCAAGCCGCGTGGTCAACCCACGACTTCCACGTCTTACGCGGTTCAGCGTTTTTACCTCAACCGTCCCCGGCTCTTATAAATTAAGGATTAGGCCGTGGTTTCCCCCCCTTCCTCGATCGTGGCTCTTCTGGTGCATCGGGACCGCCGCATCGTTATCCGTAAAGTTCCGCGCCCCCGACCTAAACATCGATCATCTATCAACAGGTAGGGAATTTCTCTCGTCTCTCACTTTTGTGTATCATGCGGGGTGGGCGTTATTTTGTTCCTGTGGAATTGGTTGAACCGAACCTTAATGAAGATAATAAACGAAGTTCTAAAGAAAGAAGGGGAAGGGGTTGTGATCGTTGTTTATGCTTTATCTTGTGATCATCCTTTTTAGTTGTGCTGGTTTATGTTTTCTGAAAATTGAGGCCGTTGGTGGTCGTTGTATGTGCACTGATGAATCCCCTCGTGGTGTTTTAAATGGGTTGCTGAAATCGTGAACTCCTGCTGTGAAATTTGGTTAATCACGTATGCCCGGCCGAATAAGTTGAAGGCACCAGGATCAACCCTTCTGTGATAACTCCCTGTTAGAACACACGGAATTTGAAATCATGGAGTGTGTTAAGTCGTTTAAATCTGAAAATCCATGACTCGTGTTGGTAGTGGTAGTTGGTTGTTTTCCTTTCGGGCCAATTGCTGGAAATGTGGGAGGGGATGGGATCCCCTGTTCTTTTATACTCTCGGTGGTTGTGTGAATTTGGGGATAGGATTCCCTGTTGGTATGGTTTCGGTGGTTGTGAGTTCAAATCCGAGTGGTTACTTGTTCATATCACAAATTGGGGAGAGATCCTCTGTTGACAAAACCGGGTGTGAGTGTTTTGGTTGATCCATGCTTTTGACGCTTTCCTTGGTTATGCTTATGGTAGTTGCCCAGTAGTGCTTAAAATTAATTGAACATTTTTAACTGAAACGTGAAACAAGAATGGGACAAATGGTTTTGTGGGCAAGGGTCGTGAACTGTGACTCGGACGCAGTGGTGTTGTGTTCTGTAGGTTGGCTAGGAAAACCTAAGTTTTGGGTGAGTGTTTGTTACCTATATCTATACTTGTAGCTTTGTGTTTCTTATTCGCGCCCCACCCAAGTTGAGCACTCAGTGCCGAACACCCCCATTTATGGGGGAAGGGTGTTTTTCCCAACACTATCCTTAGTGGCTGGTTATTAGCTCCTTTTCTGCTCCCTTTCCCGGATAGCCCAAGTACCTTCGGGCAGGCTGTGATGGCATGAAGTCCATTATCAGCCCAAGAACCATCGGGCGGGGTGTTGTGGTGGCTGGCCAGGTGTGTGCGGCAGGTGGTTTCCCAAGTGTCTTCGGGATGAGGCCAAGGTGTCTTCGGGCGTGGCAGTGGATCCTTTAGCCCAGGTGTCTTCGGGCGTGGCGGTGGTTGTTCTGGCCTAGGTGTTTGCAGGCATGGTTACACGTGACAGTTTTGGCCCAGGTGTGTGCGGGCGGGATTCAGCAGTGGGACTGCGTGCGGTTGAGGCCCAGGTGTGTGCGGGCGGGATTTCGGCAGTGGGACTGCGTGTGGTTGTGGCCCAGGTGTGTGCGGGCGGGTGTGGCAGTGGGACTACGGTGAGAATGGCGGGATTGGTCCGATGTGTAGGATGTCTCAATAACCAGTGGGAAAGTGGCGTGGGGTACCCAAACATCGATGTGATCTTATTATATATATTACTGACTTGCGTTATTTGGGGAGTGAGCCTTGGTGAGGCCTGGGATGGATAGTTTGCCTTGTTAGGTGTTTGGTTTACTCTTTTCTCACGGGACTTTAGTACGTTCCCCCACTTGTGCACGAGAGTCTTGGTTTCCCTACTGAGTGTACTTGTATACTCACCCTACGTATATAAAACTGCTTTCAGGTTTCCAGGAGGACTTCGGGGATCACGCAGGACCTTACTAGCTCAGACTTTTGGAGCAGTTGCAGTTGTTTTTCTTTTTCTTTTTGGTACTTACCTTGTAGTCACCTTTTTGCACTTTGTGGCTTTCACTTTTGAAACATGCATGTGGGAATGGTTTACTTTTGGCTTTACTTTTCTTTCTACCTTGGTGTTGTTGGGTTTTCTTCTCCTTATCCTTCGATCCTATAAAATAAAAAGGGTAATGCCTTCCATTGCGAGAATTTTCTATACCCTTGGTGCTAGTCGCCACTCCGGGACCTATTGAAGGCGGGTTTCGGGGGTCATTATCTCTCCTTCAACTTAAAGAAGGAAGGGTCTGGAAATCTACTGACCCTTCCCTCCTTTTGGTGAAGGCGGGTCGTGACAGAATGGTATCAGAGGTGATGGTTGAGAGATAGGACGGAGTCTGGAGTTAGGCACAGTGAGGATTGCATGGGATGGTAAGGCAACGGTGTTGGGTGACCTTGGAGCGTGAATTAGGCCAGGGAAGACCAGCTAGGACACGGGATTTTAGGGCCCCCCGTGATCCGATGCAAGGACTATGGACCTACCGAACGACCAAGTGAGGCCACACTGATTGCAGGGTAGAGACCCTAGGAAAGGTACATGCATCATAATGACTTGTGTTCTTGTGTTTCTGGGATGTCTTGGGAATTAAGAATAAATTAAATCTTAAGAAGTTTTAAGAACGATATTCTGCACTACTTGGGCTTAGGCATTCCTTGTTTACCTTGCAGCTATGGCACCTGGAAGGCGACCACGTGTGGTACAGGCGATCGAGGCCCCTGAGACTACTTTGGCCAATCGGCAGAGAGCTGATCGAGAGGAAGAGGACGACCAGTGGCAGAAGACTCTTCGAGCCTTCCAGCGACAGGCCCTCGAGAAGTATGAGGGCAGCACCTCCGATATGAAGACGGAAGGCTGGCTAGAGGAGCTAGTTATAGCCTTCGACCTGATTCGGGCCCCGACTGAGTACTGGGTTCCTCTGGCTGTTAGCCAGATGCGAGGAGCGACACGTCAGTGGTGGATGCTTCACCTGGGGAATAGGAAAGAGTCTGAGGTTGCTTGGGCGGATTTTAAGAAGGAGTTCCGGGCGGAGTTCCTCTCCTCGACAATGAAGGCGGAGAAGAGGCAGGAGCTACTCTCCCTCCAGCAGGGGAGCATGTCCGTGAGGGAACTTGGAATCAAGTTCAAGGACCTACTACGTTTTGCTCCGGACCTCTTTCCCGATGAGGAGTCTCAGGCAAGACGTTTGGAGGAGGCGCTCCGACCCTCCCTCCAGTATGTTGTTACCCCCTTTACCCTTCCGACATACTTAGAGGTCCAGAAGAAGGACGAAGTGGTGGAAAGGATGCATGTTCTGGGCGGAGTGTCACGAGAAGGGATCCGGCTGGGACCATCGAAGGGGAAGGTCGTCAGCACCAGGCCTCCAGCATCGGGACCCTCCAGGTTCCGACCCACAGGGAGCAGACCGCAGCAGTTTCAGTTTCGATCCCCTGGCCCACGTTCTTTCCCTTCAGGCTCGGGACCACGGTGCTTCATCTGCGGGAGCCCTGGACATCTCCGGAGTCAGTGCCCCGATCGGGTTTAGTACAGCAATGGCAGTCATCCCCAGCATCCGCCGAAGCAGCAGTTTCCAGCCAGACCCTTCCGGCAGCAGCAGCAGGGACAGCGAGCTCCCGCTCCTCCGCAGGCAGACATAGGAGGAGGAGGCCGACCTCAGGGCGCTCCCCAGGGACCTCGACCAGGGCGTGGTCGGGGAGGTGGCCGACAGCCGAGGGGCAGGGGAGCTAGGCGTGGACAGTTACACGCCGCAGAGGCAACAGTTCCAACAGGGCCAGAGGTTGTTCGAGGTACGATCAATGTGTTTAGCACTCTTGCTTATACTTTGTTCGATACCTGAGCTTCGCACTCCTTTGTTGCACCCAGTCTAGCCCGTGCCTTGGGTCTAGATACCGAGAGACTTCCAGTGCCCCTGGTGTTGAGCACACCAGTTGGAGGTCAGACCGACTTGTTGTTCGTTTGTCGGGGATGTAGACTGATGTTAGGGCCACATCAGTCGGTTAGGGATCTCCTTCTGCTACAGATTCAGCCGTACGATGTCATCCTAGGCATCGACTGGCTATTTTCTGTGTGCGCCGTCATCGACTGTTTCCAAAGAAGGGTGGTGTTCTCCGGTTTGGACGGCCAGCGTGTTACCTTCACCGGCGAGCGGAGCTGTCCGAAGGGAAACAGGAGGGAGGAACCTCTCCTCTCCTTGTTGACCGAACTGACGGTAGAGTCAGTAGATGCGGAAATGGTGGAAGTACCAGAGGTCGTCCGTGAGTTTATGGACGTCTTTCCTGAGGAGGTGACGACTCTACCCCCTCGACGTGATATCGAGTTCGGGATAGAACTGCAGCCCGGCTCTCGACCAATCTCGATGGCTCCTTACCGGATGGCACCTTCGGAGCTACGGGAGTTGCGGATACAGATTGACGATCTGATGAAGAGGGGTTATGTTCGTCCAAGTGCGTCACCGTGGGGTGCTCCGGTCTTGTTCGCAAGGAAGGCGGATGGTGGCCTCAGGTTGTGCATCGACTACAGGAGGTTGAATCAGGTGACGATCAAGAATCGCTACCCTCTCCCAAGGATAGATGATCTTTTTGACCAGCTGAAAGGGGCAGGATGGTTCTCGAAGATCGACCTGCGGTCCGGATACCACCAGTTGAGGGTGAAGGATAGCGACGTCCCGAAGACGGCGTTCAGGTGCAGGTATGGGCACTTCGAGTTCGTGGTCATGCCCTTTGGTGTTACGAACGCCCCGGCCGTGTTCATGGGGCTTATGAACTCCATCTTTCGGGAGTACCTGGATCGGTTTGTGGTGGTATTCATCGACGATATCCTGGTCTATTCAAGGTCAGAAGAGGACCATGCAGAGCACCTGAGGACAGTTTTGGAAGTCCTCTGACAGCACCAGCTCTACGGGAAGTTGTCAAAGTGCAAGTTCTGGACACGAGAAGTGCACTTCCTCGGGCACGTAGTGTCTGAGCAGGGGGTAGCAGTCGACCCATCAAAGGTTGAGGCAGTTGTTTCTTGGGCAGCACCCAAGAATGTGGCGGAAGTCCAGAGTTTCCTCGGACTGGCAGGTTACTACCGGAGATTCGTACCCAACTTCTCCCGAGTAGCAGCCCCTTTGACGGCTTTGACCAAGAAGGACCAAGTTTTCGTGTGGAGCGAGCAATGTGAGTCGTCCTTCAGCTACCTAAAAGAAAAGCTGGTTAGTGCCCCAGTGTTGAGATTACCAGAAGAAGGGATGGCCTATGAGGTATTTTGTGATGCTTCAGGACAGGGCCGGGGATGCGTGTTGATGCAGCAACAAGGGGTGATCTCTTACGGGTCCAGGCAGCTACGCCCCCATGAGCGTAATTACGCCACCCATGACCTAGAGCTTGCAGCGGTCGTTTTTGCGCTAAAGTTATAGCGGCACTACCTCATCGGGGAATGCTTTGTGGTCTTCACAGATCACAAAAGCTTAAAGTATATCTTCTCCCAGTGGGACTTGAACTTGCGACAACGGAGATGGGTGGAGTTCCTCCAGGACTACGACTTTGAAATCTCTTATACTGAGGGCAAGGGCAATGTGGTGGCCGATGCCTTGAGCAGGAGGACGCAGAAGGATGCGGTCCGAGAGTCGGCAAATGCCTGGAAGGCAATGGAGGAGTTGGCTGCCTTACACCTGGATGCGAAGAGGGATAGTGGCAGAGGCTGCCTATATCAGATGATAGTACAGTCATCTCTGTTTCGACAAGTGGAGGAGTCTCAGTGGGGAGACCCTGAGTGCGAAGTGATGCGTGATCGGGTTGACCAGGGTGATGCTCCAAGAGAATGGACAGAGGACGGTCAGCACCGGATGCTTTTCCAGAAAAGGTTGTTTGTTCCAAGAATGATGCGTGGAAGGGTTCTCAGTGAGTTCCACAACTCACCCCTAGCGGTGCACCCAGGAGTTACCAAGATGTACCAGGGGCTGAAAAGGCAGTTCTGGTGGCCCGGAGTTAAGCGAGCGGTGGCAGAATTTGTGGCTAAATGCTTAGTATGTCAGCAAGTGAAGGCTGAACACCGGGTTCCAGGCGGCCTACTGCAGCCTTTAGCTGTTCCCGAGTGGAAGTGGGACGACATCTCAATGGATTTCGTCACGGGACTACCCAAGGTCCAAGGAGGGTGCGACGCCATCTGGGTGGTGGTGGACAGGTTGACAAAATCGGCTCACTTTATGGCAATCAGGGAGTCAAGTACTGTGGATGCTTTGGCACGAAAGTATGTGAATGAGGTGGTGCGGTTGCATGGAGTTCCGAGGTCTATAGTCTCGGATAGGGATGCACGGTTTACCTCGCGAATCTGGAGAGGATTGCAGCATGCGTTTGGCACCCAGTTACGCCTTAGCACTGCTTTCCATCCCCAGACAGATGGACAAACGGAGCGAACCATCCAGACCTTGGAGGATATGCTACGGGCGTGTGTTCTGGACTCAGGAGAGTCATGGGTGCGATACTTGCCTCTAGTAGAGTTTTCCTACAATAATAGCTACCACTCTACCATCGGTGTGGCACCGTTTGAGGCTTTGTACGGGAGGCCATGTCGTTCACCTGTGTGTTGGACCGAAGTAGGAGAGGTAGGCATCCTTGGCCCGGAGGTGGTGCAGAACACGACAGAGAAAATTCAGCTCATACGGGAAAGGATGAAGGTGGCCCAGGACCGACAGAAGTCGTATGCTGATACCAGGAGAAGGCCCTTGGAGTTTGAGGTTGGAGACCACGTGTTCTTGAAGGTCTCCCCGCGGCATGGGCAACGGAGGTTCGGCAAGGGGGGTAAGCTTTCCCCCAGATTCATCGGACCCTTCGAAGTGTTGCGGCGGGTCGACGAAGTGTCTTATCAGCTAGCGTTACCTCCGCCGCTGCTAAGGATACATGATGTCTTTCGTGTATCCCAGCTCCGTCGTTATCTGCACGATGATTCACACGTCCTTGATTGGGGTGAACTGGACATCGAGGACGACGTAACCTTTGTGGAAAAACCAGTGATGATCGAGGATCGCAAGGAGAAGGTGCTTTGTGGGCGAGCCATTCCCTTGGTTCGTGTGTTGTGGAGACATGGCGGGCTCGAAGAGAGTACGTGGGAGAGGGAAGCACAGATGCGTGCCCAATACCCCGGGTTGTTTTGAGCTTTGTTCCTTTTGTACCTGTTGTGGTAGAACGTTTGACTTTTGGCTATGAAATGTACTGGTTTATTTCCTCTGTTGTGTGTGAAAAGCCCCGGCTAAAGGCAAGAGGGAACCCGACCCCTAATCAAGACGCATTAAGGTGGATGCGATTAAACCCGTGCGGGCGAGTTAGTGCCGCCCAAAGCGGATAATATCTTGACATGGGGGAGGGAAACTCCCCAAACCCTCATGACCGGGCGGTTTGGCGTGGTATGTTGCTTGGTTCTTGACAGGGGATTGTTTTTAGTTAGCAGAGGTTCACTCCTAAGACGTATCTTTCGAAGATGGTTGTTCGGACCCTCTCTTTCCTTCTGGTTTGTTGTGATTCTCGAGGACGAGAATCGTTTAAGAGGTATCTGATGTGATGACCCAGACCCCCCTTGATCCCTTCCTTTTCCAAAATCCGGATCCTTAAGGGATGCCGATCGGTGAGACCGATCGGTGAGACCGGTCGGTGAGACCGATCGGTGAGACCGGTCGGTGAGACCGATCGGTGAGACCGGTCGGTCCTCGTTTAAAAGAAAAGAAAATGTCTTAAAGACCCGAAACAAGCACGAAAGTTTTAATTAGATACTGAATCGACTCATGAGTCGGTTTAAACCACCCAGCACCTTTAATGATGAGTCAAGCCGCGTGGTCAACCCACGACTTCCACGTCTTACGCGGTTCAGCGTTTTTACCTCAACCGTCCCCGGCTCTTATAAATTAAGGATTAGGTCGTGGTTTCCCCCCCTTCCTCGATCGTGGCTCTTCTGGTGCATCGGGACCGCCGCATCGTTATCCATAAAGTTCCGCGCCCCCGACCTAAACATCGATCATCTATCAACAGGTAGGGAATTTCTCTCGTCTCTCACTTTTGTGTATCATGCGGGGTGGGCGTTATTTTGTTCCTATGGAATTGGTTGAACCGAACCTTAATGAAGATAATAAACGAAGTTCTGAAGAAAGAAGGGGAAGGGGTTGTGATCGTTGTTTATGCTTTATCTTGTGATCATCCTTTTTAGTTGTTCTGGTTTATGTTTTCTGAAAATTGAGGCCGTTGGTGGTCGTTGTATGTGCACTGATGAATCCCCTCGTGGTGTTTTAAATGGGTTGCTAAAATCGTGAACTCCTGCTGTGAAATTTGGTTAATCACGTATGCCCGGCCGAATAAGTTGAAGGCACCAGGATCAACCCTTCTGTGATAACTCCCTGTTAGAACACACGGAATTTGAAATCATGGAGTGTGTTAAGTCGTTTAAATCTGAAAATCCCTGACTCGTGTTGGTAGTGGTAGTTGGTTGTTTTCCTTTCGGGCCAATTGCTGGAAATGTGGGAGGGGATGGGATCCCCTGTTCTTTTATACTCTCGGTGGTTGTGTGAATTTGGGGATGGGATTCCCTGTTGGTATGGTTTCGGTGGTTGTGAGTTCAAATCCGAGTGGTTACTCGTTCATATCACAAATTGGGGAGAGATCCTCTGTTGACAAAACCGGGTGTGAGTGTTTTGGTTGATCCATGCTTTTGACGCTTTCCTTGGTTATGCTTATGGTAGTTGCCCAGTAGTGCTTAAAATTAATTGAACATTTTTAACTGAAACGTGAAACAAGAATGGGACAAATGGTTTTGTGGGCAAGGGTCATGAACTGTGACTCGGACGCAGTGGTTTTGTGTTTTGTAGGTTGGCTAGGAAAACCTAAGTTTTGGGTGAGTGTTTGTTACCTATATCTATACTTGTAGCTTTGTGTTTCTTATTCGCGCCCCACCCAAGTTGAGCACTCAGTACCGAACACCCCCATTTATGGGGGAAGGGTGTTTTTCCCAACACTATCCTTAGTGGCTGGTTATTAGCTCCTTTTCTGCTCCCTTTCCCGGATAGCCCAAGTACCTTCAGGCAGGCTGTGATGGCATGAAGTCCATTATTAGCCCAAGAACCATCGGGCGGGGTGTTGTGGTGGCTGGCCAGGTGTGTGCGGCAGGTGGTTTCCCAAGTGTCTTCGGGATGAGGCCCAGGTGTCTTCGGGTGTGGCAACATCCTTTAGCCCAGGTGTCTTCGGGCGTGGCAGTGGTTGTTCTGGCCTAGGTGTTTGCAGGCATGGTTACACGTGACAGTTGTGGCCCAGGTGTGTGCGGGCGGGATTCAGCAGTGGGACTGCGTGCGGTTGAGGCCCAGGTGTGTGCGGGTGGGATTTCGGCAGTGGGACTGCGTGTGGTTGTGGCCCAGGTGTGTGCGGGCGGGTGTGGCAGTGGGACTGCAGTGAGAATGGCGGGATTGGTCTGATGCGTAGGATGTCTCAATAACCAGTGGGAAAGTGGCGCGGGGTACCCAAATATCGATGTGCTCTTATTATATATATTACTGACTTGCGTTATTTGGGGAGTGAGCCTTGGTGAGGCCTGGGATGGATAGTTTGCCTTGTTAGGTGTTTGGTTTACTCTTTTCTCACGGGACTTTAGTACGTTCCCCCACTTGTGCACGAGAGTCTTGGTTTTCCCTACTGAGTGTACTTGTATACTCACCCTTCGTATATAAAACTGCTTTCAGGTTTCCAGGAGGACTTCGGGGATCACGCAGGACCTTACTAGCTCGGACTTTTGGAGCAGTTGCAGTTGTTTTTCTTTTTCTTTTTGGTACTTACCTTGTAGTCACCTTTTTGCACTTTGTGGCTTTCACTTTTGAAACATGCATGTGGGAATGGTTTACTTTTGGCTTTACTTTTCTTTCTACCTTGGTGTTGTTGGGTTTTCTTCTCCTTATCCTTCGATCCTATAAAATAAAAAGGGTAATGCCTTCCATTGCGAGAATTTTCTATACCCTTGGTGCTAGTCGCCACTCTGGGACCTATTGAAGGCGGGTTTCGGGGGTCATTATCTCTCCTTCAACTTAAAGAAGGAAGGGCCTGGAAATCTGTTGACCCTTCCCTCCTTTTGGTGAAGGCGGGTCATGACAAGTCTGATCCTTTTTTCATGATATTGGATCGAATTCTTGTGACTCATACTACGCATCAGGCCGCAACTCTGCGGGTTAAGCACCGTGGTCAGGTCGTTGGGGGTTGTAGGGGCAATGCACCCCTGCTCCGAGGGGCTAAGGGTCGAAGACCCCAGTACAAATTTTGGGATACTATAGAAACTCTAACCGACTATAGTAAAGTTGGATAGATGTCACCGACAAGGCACTGTAGCAATGCAAACTTTTGGCACAGCTACTATAGTAGGTCGGACTTTTGAGATAACGGTATTGTGGCTCCGTAGGCTTCTAGTCGCCAGCCACTATAGCAACTTGGGATTGGGTGGCCACGACATTGTAGCGATGAAGACTTCCGGTCGTTGTTCGCTATAGCAGTGCAGACTTTCTATGCAGTTGGTGGCATAGTTCTTCATCTTCTTTATTAGCCCAATTCGATCTAGGGATCCTATGTGAAACTTTGAGATCTCCCTATATTTTTTGCTCCCAAAACTAGTGAAATTCTGCCTCTCTATGTAAGTAGGGATCATTTCTCAAACCAAATAAATCTTTGTGTCCCAAGATCTTCTTCTCATTATTTTGTTTTTCTCTTTTACTCTTTTGTGAATTGTATGTCGCTTCATTTCTCCCATTATTTTCTGCAATAGCTTGGATGACTAGATCTCGCCATTGTTGTTCTAGTCCTTCAAGCATGTACACTACTAACTTTATTTTAGTCACAGCTAGAGTTCTAAGGAAATAAAATATCATATTTATCCTGTCAATCCATGTTTATGCATCTTCAAGTCTCGAATCACCCTGAAAGATTCGCTGGTTTTTCCATTGAGATTCCAATGAACAATCCACATAACATGGTTCCTCAGTCTGATTTCCCTTTTCCACTACCTGAAAATCTTCCACTATGCTTCTTACGAGCTGCTGATTTACTTATGGTTCATTTGAGACCACATCCTCAGCAGCACTCTCCTGCTGATTTCTAGGTCTCCTGACTGGTGGCATTTTTCTACAACCATATAATACATTATCAAAATCATCACCCGGACACCAAAATTCCAAAAGCGTGAGCTATGAAATATCATATAAATGATAAAATACTAGTGGGAAGCCTCTATTAATGCATGATACATAACTCTCAATGGTTAAACCCATGACGATGAGGAGACAACACACCTAGAAGTGTTTAACACTTTCCATACTTAAACTATATCGGTAACTTGTAGTTTGGTATAAAAAGATTAGCTATGCTTTTTTATACCCTACACTTTCAAGTCCTGACACATCATATCTCCGCATTTACCATCCCAACCAACGAATCGTACCAAACTAATACCATTTATAACATTTTAACACCTTGGATGGGATCGGAATGCCACTGGCCTTAAGTGCATCCCTCGAACACCAAAGGTTGACAATAAATGTCTAAGGTTAATAACATCATTGGGTGACGGTTTACCCTTAAAATACATAACCTGTAGAGGAATATCTCTAAGGACAATATACGAATATCATGCATGAGAAAAACTAGACAAAACTCCAATAACATAAACAAGGTACAATAACAAGGCCAACAATATCATCGAGTAATTCTACATGACTAAGAGACTCATAAGGGGAAAACAAGATGTCAATTGTGGCACTGCACCAAAATCCACCCAACAGCTAAAGACAATATATGAATATGATGCATGAGAACAACTAGGAAAAACTCTGATGACATAAACAAGGTACGGTAACAAGACCAACAATATCATCGGATAAGTCTACCATGTAAAGACCCGGAAATTTCAAGGAAATTTTTTTCTTATTTTCTTTGGGATTTTACAAGAACGAAGTTTCTGATGGTACTTGATTCTGAGGCCCGGTGTGCCTGAAATCAATTTTCCGAACTTTTTTTCGGGTACGTTCAGGGAACGAACGAGTGGGTTTTTCTATCTTTTAAACCGGTGCTCAGAATTGAAATCTGAGGGCACCAATGAACTCGTGGCGCCGATATTCGCTTAAGGGGACCTTTACCGTAGTTGCATTTTGACATATGTGGTAGTTAAAAATTGGGGATTCAATAAGAATTAAATATAATTGTTGTGAAACAATTTTATTTAAGTGAAAGTTTTTTCCTCTAAAAGGAAGTTGGAGGTGGGGCTCACACCCCACCTAAATTCCCATGGAAAAATATCTAAGGTTAATTAAGTTAGAATTCATTGATTAACATGTGTGGAAACTCACATCGTAAATAGGGTTAATAAAACATCCTCTTAATAAGAGGAAAAGGAAAATGCGAAGGTTGCCACAAAATTAGGCTTTCAAATTGGATAACATTAGTGGGTAGTAAAAACCAAAACATGAAAGAGAAATCTAACTACAAAGTTCTGATGGAGGGTGATATAAAACATGGTCATCAGAAAATCTACCATCACAAACTCGTAAATTTGTGATGGGTTAAAGAGGTCATTGATTTCTCAGTAAGAAAATTAAACGAATAGTGTTTTTCATTACAAATTCTTTTCCTATAGTTGATGGATTATTTTACCATCCAAATAAGCACTTGAGAAAATAAACTTACTTGATTTATTTCCATGTCATAAGCATAATCTTATCATTTAGTTGTGCTTCAATCTATTTTTACTTCATCTCTCATGCCAGGAAATGATTGTTCATGATGGATTTTCACTATTGGAAATCTTACCTATACCAACGCATCTATACTAACGGTTTATACAAACCTTTGGGAAAGAGTAATTTGAGGCCACTTTTACCAACGGTTTGCCCAAACCGTTGGGAAATGGTCCACTTTTCCCAATGGTTTTGCCAAAACTGTTGGGAAAGAGTAATTTGAGGCCACTTTTCCCAACAGCTTGCCCAAACTGTTGGGAAAGGGTCCACTTTTCCCAACGGTTTTTCCAAACCGTTGGGATAGGTAGCCTTATTTTTTATGAGTACATTTATCGAATATCGTTAAATAAATCAATATATAAATTACATATATATATATATATCCAAATATATTCACAAAGGCAACTATAGGATAGTGGTAAATTCATTGATATATAACGTGGAGGTTGTGGGTTCAAACCTCCATTGGAACTTTTTTATATATATATACCTATCCCAATGGTTCCAAACCATTAGTATAGGAAATTTTTCCATTAGTGTTTTTTTATGCCTAAAGCACTTTAATAAGATCCAGAAGTCATTCTTTCGGATTTTAAATGTTTATTGAAACCAAAATGGTTAGCACATGATATCCAAAATAATAAATCATACTTTAACCTCAACTTAATTCATTCCATAAGTAGTTAATCTTAAGACTCATCCAAAATATGTCTTTCCAAATTCAAAGATCAAAAATTTAGGTCACTAAATTTCTAAAATCAACTTAAGATTAGATTTTTCTAACATAATGCAGGTCTTATTATCACATACCAAATATATGAATATCTTAATCACCTTTAAACCTTTATGAAAACATGCATGCTATCGAAAGTATAATATCAAGTTGTTGAATATATTCCCTAAATCCAAACATCTAATAATTCCAGCAAACATAACATAAACCATCAAATTATTAACCATCTTCATGGTCACCAATATTATCCCATAAATATCTATTTATTATTATTTCTACATCATGCATATATTTAGGGTTATCTTTCCCAAATCATGTGTTTTCCAAAAGATCAACTTACAACAGAATCACTTCTCTTGGTTACTGGTGTTATTCATCACATGCTTCCAAATTCTTCAAGAAGTATTGTAGGAAAATACTTATATATTCAATAATTCTTATAACCATTACATCATTGATAAAATACTCAAATGACATAATTCTTGAATCCAAGCATAATCACACTAATCATTCATCTTCATCTGTGGTAATAACATAAGATTGATCATGATCCATTAGTTTATTTTGAGGTATATTACATTGATGCTTCAGACATTCTTTTGCGTAATGGTCTATATCCTTATAGTTGAAGCATTGAATATCGGCAACGTATTTCCTTCTCTTGCAATCATGAGCATGGTGGAATTTTTCTCCACACTTGAAGCAAACTCTTTTTCCTCTTAAGCATATATCAAGGTGTTTCCTTCCACAATTATTGCATGTGGGAAAATCCTTCTTTTTCTTCTTCCATTTATCCATCTTTTTCTCTGTCATCCTCTTCTTCTCGTGCTTCCTTTTGAATCCATTATACATAGAGAATTGTTCCTCTGTCTTGATATCACATAATATTATTTCCTCATATGATGAGAATGTTTGGGAGACTAGTTCTCTTCGAAATATTGACTTAAACCTATCAAAGAAATAATTATTCTCACTCTTTGGATTACAATGTAGTTCTCATTCTTTCTGTTGGGCACAATTTTCTAAATGATGGAATACACTATATTAGATCATAGCATTATGAAACATAATGTACAATCCCAAAACTAGTGAAATACTTAACATAAATTGAAAATTTATGCATAGCTAATCTCATAATCATAAACATGGTTTCTTTGAAATGTTCTTTTATACTTATCCTCAAAGTCTATCATAGGGTTAAATTCTCTAATGTATGTTTTCCTAAATCTAGTTCACAAGGTTTCTACTAAACTTGCTCTGATATCAACTGTAACGTCCCCGACCCTAGTAACCCAAAGTCGGTGGTTACTTTATTACATTGGTACAATATACAATGAATCACAACTCAAATGATTGAATGGTTTAGTAGTCTTGGTAAACAAGATACATACTTAAATCATGCATTACAATTTAAAATATAAAATACAAGATAGTAATACCTTTGAAAACATCATTATTCTCCTAGTTTATCTCTACATGTCAAACATAATATGCATCTTAACATCCTGGGGAAAAAATAAAACATAAGAAAGTGATGAACTTAGATACTCAGTAAGGGTATACATACATCGAAAGTTATCATAAATAAGCATAAACGATTGTGGGAAGGTAAATAACTAAAACACGTGTCATTTAATCAATAATTAGAGCATAATATGACAGAATAAAAGATATTCAAATAATATCATAGAAATAATCACAAGCTAGAAAACTTAACCATGGATATTCTACTAGTCGAATAATCACATGAAAATCAATGACTAATCTCATAATGAGGAAATGCATAATTCAAACGTCTAAAACATATCATCAAGGTCTCGGTCAAGAAGTCTACATAAATGGGTAAGACCTCAACCAAAACTCAATCTAGTTTGTCTCAAGAGACCTGCTGATGCATTGAGGGGTTATAGTGAGTCTCGTCCGTCACTTACTAAGTTCAATACATTCCTCGTGTGAAAAGGGTGAAACATAAACAACATGTACATTTGTATTGAAACTAACATACAAAAAATAAATAATTTTCCCCGTTAAGTAAACTTAATCACAAACCATCCAAAGTAATATAGTGAATGGTATCAAAATAGTACAAACTAATCAATAACCATTTAATAAAATATGGAAGATGATATCATAAGAGAATAACTTCAATGAAGCACAAGATTCAACAAAGGGTGTCGGCATAGATTGAAATATTTTATTAAGATCATTGAATTTTTTTTAAGAAAATGTCATTTTTCACTTTGAAAATCATTTACTTTTAAAACGTTGCGCAATTATAAAAGAAAACATTTTATTTGAAAATAACCATGTAAACCTGTAAATGAAGCTTCAAAACATTAAGTTGGCATGAAATCAAGAAATTTTGTTCGTGCCATATATGTAAAAAACATTCTTTTCGAAAAATGAACTTTAAAAGAGGATTTTAAAAGAAAGTCTCTTACAAATATCATATCATTGAAGTGAACATTAATCAAATGAATCGATTATGTGTATTCATTGTAAATCCACATAAAACAAGTAGAAATACAACATAAGATAACCAAGTTATTTCTCACATAATCTTTACACAACACAATCAAGAAGTAGAAGTTTAACTCAATGATTGGAATTGAGTTAAGAAATCATTTACAATTTTGTAATCAGTCGAATCATATGTCACATAAAAGTAATCGTTATCAAATGAAATATTGAATATCATGAAGATAGTGAGATTCAAGATATGATATATCAAAGGGTAGTACATACACCACACACAAGGGATAAGTGGTAAATAAGACATATATCCCACATACGTAAAAGTGAGATGAGTGAAAGGACGTTGTCGCACACGCTCTCAAAAATATTTATTTGTGATTTTACTAAGTGCAGCACAGTGGCTGGCCTAGGTCGGTCTTTCAAGGAGGAAGTGAATTAAACAACTATTAATGGGCTTTAAGTAAGTACTTAAATAGTTCAAAACAATGGAAAAGAAAGATGGGGGGTTTGTTTTGTGACTTTTCAAATAGTAAATTAAACAAGAAAATGAGAAGCAACAATCAAGAGACAATTTCTTAAAAACACTAAAAAACACTTATATAAGAAGACGTAGTTGATCTAATCAAACTCATTCACCATTCATTTATCATTATCTCATATAATTATAATTCATTCAATTATGATCCTCTAACCTTGTTAACATATGAACCCTACGAAAATTAACACAACCACAAATATTTGTGAAAATGAGCCCTAGGTTAACTTCGGGACCTTCAATTGCAGCACCCTGCTTTGATTGTGATCCAAAATCCAACTTGTGGTTAGTGGTCAATTAGGGCAGAATATCCTCTCTGGATTTGAGAATTAATTGTGTTTAGGGATGAGACTTAAACCCTACAATTCTATCCTAAAGTGATTAGATTTTGTGATTGAGGTTGCACTCACATGGTTTACACAAGCCCGACCACGTGGTCAAGTGCAAGTCGATTGAGCCACTTAGAAATTAAAACTCAATTAATTGATCACAATTTATGAATTACAGTATATTTATGGATTCAAAATAAATAAATGAAGAGAGTGGGGATTAGATCAACTACGAAAGAAATCACTCTTCCATGGGCGGAGTTGTCATCGTGGAGACGTTTTGCATAAACAATGGATTGAAAGGGGAATACCCAATCTCGTCTCCACTCTTAGATTCTAGCCCAATAAGAAAAATAAGAAGATAAAAAGAGAAGAACACAGAAGATTTATTGAAGAAAATTCACATTACAAGCATAAAAACAAGGAAAAACAAAGAGGAGGTGGGAGAGGAGAGCCTTCTTAGAAGAGAACTTTGCACAAGGACTTACTTCTTCCAAGGGTTGTGAGGTGTTCCCAAGAGACACCCTTTCGGTCACACCTTCCCAAAGCCTCGACCAACCCTCCCAAAGAGTGAAAACCCCATTTAAATAGAGTTTTTGAGGGCTAGGGTTACATAACTTTTTAAGTATGAAATGAAAACTCAACCAAATATTTTATTCCAAGTTGCGCCGCATAGTTGACCTCCAAAAAGCGTGAATTGGTCAGCCTTTTAGAAGGATGATTTGTTCCTAATTATGTCCCCAAGCTTCCCTCCAAATTTGGGCTCAATCCAAGTCCGGATGAAGAAGATACGGCCCAAATAGTGAAGTGGTGTCCAATCTGGATGGTTCTGTCCAGCTTTGTCTTCATGGCCCATTTACTCCACTCAAATGCACGATCCAGCTCTCATGTCCTAAATAGAATTTGTAGCTTATTAAGTCAGGAACACAGTTACAAAATATTTTAAGTCAAAATATTTTACGTAACAATATTTATACCCGAAATACTACAGTGAATTTTAAAAGGGTAAAAGTGGAATTTTCATCAAATTTGCAAATGAATGATCTAATTCCAAATATTTCATAATTGATCATATTTAGCATAATGTGAGGAAATTATATCATTTATTATCAATAAAATATTCAATAAAATTGTGTTTTATCAATGAAAAAACTTATTACCTCACGTTTTCCTTTAGTTTCTCGTACTTTATCCTCCTTTTGAATATCACCTTCTTGAGAGACCCTTAAAGACCTTGGATTTGATCTTTTGGTGAGACCAGCACCATTAGGACATAGGGAGTGAGGAGAGGTTTTTGGCAAAGATTTGAGGAGCTCTAAAGCTTGTGGGTCGAAATAGAGTGATGAAAGGTGATATTTATACTTGAGGATAAGTGGATTTAAGTGATTAAAATAATGATTATTTTATATTTAAATGCAACCATGTTGAGGCGGCATTGATTTTCACGACTTTATCTAACAATTAATATTACAAAGGTTGGTTAGGGTCGAGTAATACTTCAACTAACCGTTAAATGTTGTAGTTTTTAGGTATTTTAAGTCTTAAACCTTTTAACTTTAACATGTTTCATTTTTTTATCTATATCGCAGTAAATAATTTTTTTACCATGGTATCTTTTTTTATGCCTAAAAATGAAATTGGCATTACAACCTAATTTGGATATTCTCATTCCAAATATGAAATCTTTTTTACCAAATTGAATTCATAGAATTGAAAAAATTAGATTTAAAATTAAACCTACATACACAACGAAAAAGCGGGGTTTTAAAGTGAAAAGTTCAAAATTTTGAAATGTTTTTATATCCAATTTCAATGAGAATTTGATTTCAATGACCTATATTGGTTTGATTGATGTATAATTGAACTAATTATATTTTAAACCCAATTTAAAATATAATTTAACTGTATAAATAAATTAGACGAAAAAACAGTTTTTAATTAAAATTTAGTGTTTTCCACTATTCGTCAAAAAATGAAACTTCTCCGAAAAATACCAAAATTTCACCCTAAACTAATTTTGATATCACATTCTCAAAAATAAAGTATATTTTATCGAATAAAATTTATAAGTGTCAAAATGTTGTTTTAAAATATGTGTCATTAAAAGCCGGCAAAATTGTTTTTTAGAAGAAGAAAATATAAATTTTTATGCTTAAAATTGGATTTATTTCTAATCTTAAACCTATCAAACTTGTTGGATGAATTTAAAAACATTTTATTGAATATATAACATATAAGTTTCATTAAGATCTTTCACTAATAGTGATTAATTTAATTTATTAAGATAAAATGTCATTGTTGGCATAAAATAGTTTTTTTTATAAAAACACTTCCTTTATGTTCAATTGGTTTTCATTTTTATTTATAATTAATTGGTAATCAATAAATTCATTTTATAAACATGTATAAACTATATTTTCATAATTTAGTTAATCTCATTCATTTCCGTCATTCCAACAGCTAAGTGATAATTGTCACAATTAAATATTAATATTTAATCGTTTGTTTAAGTTTGATGTTTCTTTGTAACGTAAGCTATCAAAGAAATTGAATTTATTTAAGAAGAGACATACCATAAAATCTTAAGGTGTTACACTTAACATGAGTAGAGTCAGGAAAAATCACCTACCTCAAAAAAGGTCGTCAAGATAAAATCACACCGCGCTCTCATAAATATGGGCTCTTACAACCCTCCTACGATGGTTCACAAAGAAAGTTTCATCAAAACATATCCTAAACAAGCGATCTAGGCATAACAACCTCGGAATAGAGTTTCTTCCAAAGAAAAACGAGAAAAGATAATTGGATGAGAGACGAAAGTCTTGCTTTCAATCCCTAGGTCAAACTCTCCAAGATTCAAAGGGAGAGAGCTACAAAATGAAGAGAATTGTCAAGATTACACAAGGAAGCCCTCATGTTTGAGAGCTCTAAAGAGAATAATGAGTGTTTTAGGGGGGGAATCAAGTTTAAATCTAATTTTTGAGACTTTAATATCATACACATTAATATCACACATTTTGGGTAATTGTATGGGTGTTATTAACCGAATCTCATGACTGCACAGTTCAAAAAATTGTGCATCAACCTTACGAATCATTAATGTCCGGAAATTCACCAAGGTCATAATTCTCACACAGTTTGCCCAAATTGCATGCTTTCCAAGAAGCCTTATTTTCAATTCCACAATTTACCTAAATAACCAACCTCAACCTCTTTATAACTTAAAAAAGCATGATAAAACATATAAATACCTCAAGATGGGGATGTTACAATATCCTTGAATATTAAAAAAAGAATAAATAAATAAATGAACACTTTATGTTTATATTAAAAAAATACTCTTGATATTTGATATTTACATTATATACATATGAATTCATAAATATTAAAATATATGATTTATTAAAACATGAACATTTCATATTTAATCCATAAACAAATTACATTATTTAAATATTATATATTTTACATTTTTTAAACTCGAGATCATATCCATGAAAACTACTTTGGTAGGTTTAAGTAAAATTTTCATAATAAGGCATTCATATAAACAATTCATATTATAATTTATAAACTTCCCATAAAATAACATAAACTCATTTATAATTTTCATTATTTTTTAATATATAAACGTTTTAGAAAACATTTTATGATTTTAACATGAACACTTTACATTAAAATTAAAAACATAATATCATGGATATAGTTGTAATTGAGAGGATTTCTTTAGTGCTTGTCTTGACGTTTGTTTTCCCGTGGACTTATGAGACTATTGTTACCTTTGTGTCTTGTTTCTTATCGGCATTTTCTCATTACAATTACTTGTAATGAGTTCTCACTTCTCGCGGTTTTTAAAGAGACATGCTTTTGTATTTTAATAAAGGGGTTAGACCCTCAACCTTTTCAAAAAAAAACACACAAATTTCATTATAATCTTAAACTCAGTCTGATTACTCTAGCTCAAATATGCACTCGAGATCAGAACTTGAGCTCGACAGTAAATAAATATATATTTAAAAAATAATAATATAATAAATATTTCAATACACAATTAGGCTCACAAGCTACTCGATTAAGTTATTTTAGTACTCGAACTCATCTCAAGTTAATACTCAAGCAGCTCAAGCTAAACTGGGAAAAAAATACTAGCCAAATTGGAGTATTCTTCGAGCCGAGCTTGAGCAGCTTCCTTGCAAGCATGAGTATCATTTGCACCCTTACTCTGGTATATTAGCTACATTGTTCGTGTCTTAAACTCCTCACAATGTTATCCTCGTAAACTTTTCACAATGTTTTCCTTGGTCTCAACATGAGCAGTGTGCCCGAATGGCCCGAAAGCCTTCTTTTTTATTGATTTTTGATAATCTCTCTTTCAAGGAATAAGGGGAACCCTTACAAGGCTCGTAGGCTTAGAGATTACATGACTCGTAGGTCTTAGAAAATATACAGACTATACTTGGAATTGTTCTTCCCCAACTTCTTCATCGTGATATCAACTCTCCACCTTCGCATGGTTTGTTCGGCTAGGCTTCTCGTGCATCCACAGGCTAGTTCCGATGGCAAATGTCATACCCTCTCTAACAAATCTGTTTAGCTTCTTAAGGTGGCCCGAAAGTCTTACTGGCCCGAAGGCCTTAAAAGACCCGAGGCCCAAATTGGTGGCCCGAAAGCCCAAACGGATAAATAGTTCTGTCTGATGCAGTGTCTGCTACAGTAACCCGGAAATTATGTCTCCGCCCGATTTTGAATTCGGGTCTCTTGAATGCACTTGTCAAGTCCTCGCTAACTGGACTGAGGCTCTTGTGCATAAGCAATGTGGTCTCTATTATGTTGTATGTGTTATGAACTCTTTAGGATGTTTGAGTTCTCGATGTGAACAATGCAATCTCCATTGTGTTGTTCATGTTGTTTCAAAACATAAGTTTAGTATGGTGACGCGGACAACGTAATCTCTATTATGTTGACGCGTCACGATACTCCTTTTCAAAAACGCAACAAGAGTAGTGTCATCTCATATTGTTGCTAATGATATCACAATCAAAAGCCTAGTAGATCCTTACACATGAGTAATCCGCTCAACGCGGCCAGTGAAATGCCCAATTTGCTATACAGGTGAAGCGTGTAATTCATATTTTTTATAGTACAACAGTTCTAGGGAGGGGTACAAATAAACAAATAAAATCTACAACACATAAAAAAAACTCGAACTCAAGACCTCCCGCAAGACCCCTCAAAGGCGTAATCACTAGGATACACATCTAGGGACGAAACAATAATTGTCAAAGGTATCAAAAACAACCCCCTAAACCCATTGTTACAAAATCTAACCATGATACAGTTGAATTAAATGCATAAAGTACAAACATACCTCCGTTAAAAGAAGTCGAACTTTTGTCTCCGCAGTAGCTACGAAGATGATTGAATGATAGCAAACAAACTATCAACTCCAAAGGTATGCACAGGAAAGTGAATCACCATACTCAATTGTTAGAATTTCTCCCAGTCTGCTAAAACTTTGGTATTAAAGGGAAAAAAGAGAAATCAAAAAAGAGAAACCTTCGGCTATAAGATGCTCTAAATGAATCGCCACCATCATCTCGTGGCATTGACTTATTTTTATACGACTTGAGAACGCTCCTAAGCCTTGTTTTTAACACTAAACATTTAACAACACGTTTATGTTAAAAGTTTATAAATGTTTTGCAACCTTCCTCTACAACCATGACAGAATCATTTAATTCATTCATTCATTATCACATAATATATAACCGATATATGAGAATCGTGATACAGGAACAAATAATGCTAGGTCAAAAAAACTAAATGCCAATTCAAAAAATATTCAAAACAAATAATTCAGTTTCAAACAGATCAGCACATGATGCAACATCTCTATTTGACTCCAAATCCAAAAAACAAGAAAAGAATAAAATGAAACAAATGTGGGCTAGTGAATTTCTATCACCATTCTATTACATTTCATTCAAAACTCTTTACTATGCCATTCCATGATATTAAAATGCTGCTTGCAATTCACAAATAACATAAACTTGATTTGAAGCTAAAGCTCAAGCCTGAAATTTAATGCACAGAGCATAGGGAAATCATTGGGTATTGAACTCCTAAACCCAACCAACTCCAAAAACCATGATTTACACTAAGACAAAGGCCCAAAAGTTTTAACTTAAAAGATGGGAAAAAAAGGAAAATGAATTTGCATATGAAATAAAAATGAATAAATCAACTCACAAATTGACACCTACAATCACCAAAAACCTTCACCATTCTTCCCATTTCTGCAACCAGTCAAATCTGCAAAATGTACAGTTCCAAAAGCTCGGCCCACCAAAAGCAAAGTTCGGATACACATTCAGAATCCAACACGGCATTAATCACCAAGAAGACAACGGTTGCCAAATCATTCAACTGGATCCATAGCCAGAAGGAAAAAAATCAATCTTTGATGGTCTAGGGTTGTCCATGTGTTGGTCCACTATTCACTGCTGCTTTAAGCCTACTGAAAACCAGCTTAACTGGGATGCATGACACAGCAGCAGCAGCAGCTGCTTTCACCAGCTTCCTCTCTCCATGACCTTGCATTCGGGATGCAGACAAGGATGAAAGCGTTCGGATTTTTTTAAACATGCACAGGCTTTTCCTCGATCCAGGTCGTTCCAGTTTACTAGTTTCCAAGCCTCCACTTAAATCATCATTAATGTCGAAGCTGCTGCAATGGAGATGACATCCAAACCCATCCATCGGGTATTCAAAAGAACCGTCACTCAAAGCCTCAACTGTGAGACGGTGTCCCACGATAGCTTTACCATTTAGCTTGCTCGTGATTGAAACCAGCGGGACGTGTTGGGGACGGTAGCTGGCTTTTACATTCAAATTGACTTCATATAATGAACCAGGCACACAATTTCCATGCTTTGGGCGAAACCGAAACAAGTCATCCGTTATTCCCTGGGAATTGCTTTCAGCGGAACCAAGAGAAAACCCATTTGTGTACTCTCTATCAGCTGTGAACATGAATTTTCTCAAGCCAGGTTTCTTGCATTTGATAGAGTGTCTCGATTTCCTTTTTCCTTTCGATTCCCACTTTGAAGCACCTCTCCCTGTGATTTGGCTGCCAATAGAATCACAACTGGTAGGAACACATTTTGTAGGTCTCTCATTCTTCAAGGATGAAGTTTCTGCCACACAATTTTGATCACACTGCCTTTGAAGAACACTGGCTTGGGGCTTTCCAGATGAGCTTGATGAATGAATGGGATGAAAACCTGGCAAGAAGGATGGTCTCACTTTCAAGACATGGTAAGGTTGTGTTCAGCAACACTTAAAAAGTGTTTTTGAGACTTATCACTTATAATAACAGCTTGCTTGGTTCATAGAATCATCTAGTGCAACAAAAAGAAATGGACTGGGATGCAGTGGAATTGCAATGGGGTGAGATGAAATGGAATTAGAATGGTATCGTTTAATCTCAATTACACCCCTATGTAAAAATAAAAACATTTGAAGGTGAGGGGCATAATCAACTTTTTCGTTCTATTCCTACTCATAAAAAAAAAAAGACAACACCTCTTTGGTGTTATTAGCCATTCCATTGTTTTTTAAAATTTTACCTCCCAACGATTTTGTTTTCATTCAATCAAAAACTGGAATGGCATACCACTTCCCCTTTCAATCCAACCAAACACTAAAATCACATACTGCTTCCCATGAAAATGTCTGGACTGCAAGCAAACAAGCTGTAAGCAACACTAAATTGTTAAATGAAAAAATGTTTTCCAGCTGCTTATATAAGTAATTTTGTAAAAGAATTTATGTATTTTATTCAAAAGCAAAGCCTCGTTTATTTTTTATTTTTTAATACTTAACATAAGTGATGACTATTACAAGTTATTTTAGGTAAGTATCGTCAATCGCAACCTGAAGACTATTAGGAATTGCAAATAAAAAGAAAAGGAGACAAAATATATCCTAACAAATTACATGGGTCAAAGGGCAAGTAAATAAATTATTCTTTTGCATACTTGATCCATAGCATCAAGCATACAGGAAAACACCAATACAGACAAAGTGATGTAGAGAACAAAGCATATGACCATTTCCAAAGAAAAACTGATGGTCACAGGAAGGAGCTGCACTAATCATCCTATGCTAATCACTGTTAAGGTACCCTCAAGGTGGACTCGTATGCATAGAAAATGTAATATGCACCTAAGGTTGCATTTGGCAATACTTATTTAAAAGTACGTACAACACCTTTCACTTATGATAAGTGCTACTGTATAACTGTTTCCAGATTGCTTATTGAATAGGTACTTTCTTTTAAACCTATGATCAAGCGAGCATGTACCTGGAGCATGTGATTCTTCCCCCAAAATCAAGACATCAAATAATGTGTCAGCACATGCATTCTCAACCATGTCAGGGGTGCTCAAGATCTCATCATCCTTTATCGTGGTATGAATGTCGGGACTATCAAACCCAGCTTCAGAAGCATTAAATGTCAATCCATTCTCACAAGAGGTCCCAGTACTCTCCGAGCTATCATTTGCAACTGCTTGCAACCCTCTCTTGAATGTGTAAGTTTCCAAACCAGAAACCTTTGCAAGCTCATCGTACATGATGGGAACAGAGACCCAAGCTGCAATCTCCAAAATTTTCGTTAGTGGACGGCAACGCTTTTTCCTTTTGAAAAATTCAAGAACATTAGCCACAAGAGATCTTCTCCCATTCAATGATAAGGAATCACCTGTGCTTCCATTTAAATGGTTTCCAGCGGCAGGAGTGTCCTGCTGAACTGGGTCAGGATCTCTCCCAGCCTGTGTCTTACTTTCTGTTACAACACCCAAGCCAAGGTCCTCAAGACCCCTCATTCGCTTTATTTTTTCAGGTCCATCATCCTCAGAATCATTTGGAGTCCACTGCCTCTTCTTATGGACAGATGGCACCTTAGAAGGGCTGGTCCCATTTGGCTCCTCAAATGATAAGCTAGATTGGGACAAGTCTTGTGTTACATTTGAGTTCTCTTCAAAACAACTAGTTTCTTTAGCCATGCCCTCATTTTCTCTGCTGGAATGAGCAGCAGCCCTATTTGCATTCTCCCGTTGCTCTGAGAGAAATTTTCTTTCAATTTCAAGAGCATGGAGTATGGCATCTCCTCTTCGAGTATATTTCACAGCTTTCTTACTAGAACTTGCTGCAGAAGCCTTTGCTTTCTCGATGCATTCATCATAATCCCCACAACGAAATGCCTTGACACGCTTAGACTTCTCAAGATTGTACCAGTCACTGATAAAATAGAAGAAAGTGGTTTGTCATAAACAATTAATAAGGAAATAAAATAAATACCGATTCAAACCAAGAAATAAAATCAATATTTAAAAGACATCAGATCCCAGTTGGAAAATAAATCTGCCACCCAAAACAAGAAAATAAACAGAGGCCCATGCTGCATATGGATGGAAATATGATAAGACCATTGCATGCTTGATCCTTAAACTTCACTCTTCTTTCTTGCGAGTCATTTGACCTTAAAAGAACATGAAATAAAACGACAGATCCTTTAATATTTTTAGCGGCTGTTAATATTTCATTACAAAGAAGATTTCTTTAAAAGGATAAAGAATTTGCCAAAAAAAACTGTCACCAAAGATTGAACCCTTGTGATAAAACCAACGCAAGCAATGGCCCAATGAAAAGGGGAGAAAACTGTCCATGCCCAATAAAATATAAAAAATCCTTCTAAAAATCCTGTTGATCCTCAAAGCAGGACACCCCATACAATCACAATCCAATAAGCACTGTTAAAAAATCACTGTGGCGAAATTAATTTAATAATAGTCACTCCTAAAAAAAAGATCACACATTTAAAACACCCTCAATTCTAAAAAAATCATAGAGCATTTCATAAATGCTTTGGGATATACAAGAAAAATAACCAACTCTTAAAACAAAATTTCCAATCCATCAATACATCTAGAATCTTTAAAGTTAAATTGTCTGTGAAATTTCAGATCTATTAACTTGTTGATTTTTTGCTCAGTTGGGTTTTATGCCTCACTAAAGCTCCCCCAAGTCACTTCTAAATTAAAAACAGGTGAGAGGGAACCTGGCTTGAGTTTATTTACAGACTTGCAGCCACAAGAATTGATAAATTAACAGAAAGAAGATGCAACTGCCAACAAGCTTAACCGGTGATGTCTGGTACAGTTCTCAGAAACACTAGTTTCTTTTCTATGAAGAAAACAAAAGAAACCAGCTCGCTCAAACGAATCAGAATCATAAATCTGAAATTGTATGAAGTTTATAACCATCATAACAATCTCAGACCAGCCACTTCAACAGGATCTAATGCCCAGAAAGTCCCACTGACCTTGAAACAGCTAGAGACCTGTTTGTAATAAGGGTATAGCAAAGGAAAGGAACATCTTAATAACCACAAAACTGCATGGAAAACTAAAACCAGAGGTATTTTTATTCCTAATTGATATATTAGGGTAAAATGATAATTCCTTTCTCATTATCATACAACTTTTCCATTAGTTTTCTCATACCATTATCACAGGGAAATAAAGCCTGGGTTTTTGGCAGGAAACAGAAAATGAGCACCCAAACTCTTGGGCCATATATGCTGCGTATCAGGATAACTATATGATGCAAACACAAACAGAAGCATCAACAGTCTAAAGAAATGTAACTCATAGCATCAATAGAAACAAATTGGGCAAAACTAAGAACATACGCGAAACAAAGAAGGGCACTCACACACAAGCATCATCTCGACAAAGAAGCTTCAGAGGGGTTCCAGATTTTGGAGAGACCAGGGAGCTGTCTGACAATTCATCCAAACCCATGATCCTCCCAGGCCACCAAGAGCCATTTCTTCGCTGAACCCAAACCAAACCACCCACGGATTCATCGATGTTTTTCGTGTCAAACACACCAGAAGTACCCATGTTTCGTCCACCCACGAGTCACAAAACCAAGTACCGTTCGTCAGATGTACTCCTCCCAACCTTCCATTTAACTTTTATTAGTGTTGCTAAAAAGAAAAGAACCTCCATTCCAGCCGTCAACAAACGTGCATGCCCTCTGCACACAAAACAGAAAAGCTATAGAATGAGCCGGACAAAAAAATAACAAACAAATCAGATATTATAATAAGCATGCTCACACAAGCGCATGGTATCAGAAGGAAAAGAGATGCAAGGGTGTCGGCCGGAGTTTAAGAACCAGGAGGAGATCTGGACGAAGGCACGACAAATGAGAAGAACCTAAACATTTTCCTTCTGTTCTCGCTTCCAAAATTTCCACAGACGCACAAAAAAAACTGTTTTCCCGGTTTCAGATCATGAGATCAGCATCCAGGTACGTTAAGCTTCGTGTGCCAGCGATGAACAATGAACAGCTCCGAGAGGATGAAACGAACCTTATGGTATCTGTGGCCGAGGCAGGTTATTTTCCCGCAGACCATAGCAGCGAGAGAAACACAAACAGACGGATTGTTTTTGAAATAAAGAGATCGAATGGACGAAATTACGGTCTGGTTCACGGAAATTAAATTAAATTAATAGGAATAAAAATTATATACATATATATTGATAATTTTTTATTCCGTGCAGTATTTATTTCTTGATTCAAATATTGATTTTTTTATTGATAAATCCTCCAAAATGATTCTGGGCGTTTGATTACTTTTCATTTGACTATTTCGCACTTTAGAGGTTAAAATCACTGAATTCATCAAAAAAACAAAAGAAATCTAATTAATTTTATTGTATTTTTTACATTTAATCATATTTTCTACATTTTTTATTTTATTTTTATATAAAATCAATGAGCTCACAAAAAAATATTTGTTTTGTGCTGTTTTTTTTTAATTGATTTTTGTGTGCATTTTATTTTATGGGGTGTGTTTTTAAATGAATTTTATTATATATTATACAGTTATATTGTTTATTTTTATTTGATTATGGTATCTGTTTATTTCAGTAAAAATATAAAAATTATATTAGTTTTTTAATATTTTACAGCAAAATATATTTTTTGAATGTTGTGTTACAGTTATAATTTAAAATTAAGGATAGAACAAATTTTAGGTGTTCTTTTATTAACTTTTTCAATTTAAAATGCGTGTTATTTCATAAAAATAAAATATATAACAAATTTTTTAGTATTATTTATCTGATATTTTGAATAAAGAATATTTTTTATTTTTTATTGCAATTTTCATATGAAATTAACGACAAGCATTTGTTATGATATAAATAAGTTACATGATAAATGTGGATACATCGATCACTGGTGAAGGGTGATTCTCGTGGTTTCATCCCCATAGGTGAAAATTTTCATGATCCTTAAATCCCAATATTTATCTCATATCATTGGTCTTGGTCATTGAACCTTTCTAAGACAGTAGGGATTAATCTACATCGTTAATTATATGAACTTGTAGCCTATATATATGCTGACATAATAATGAAATAAAAACTTTTGTCTTTATTGTTCTCTTTACTCTTTTTTTTCTTGTTTCTTATGTATTGTGATTATTTGTTCGTAATTGTTCATCGTAACTCACCTTCAATCGACACTGGTTCATCTACACTCAAGTTCACAATCCGATCTCGACACATTTTTATTTGGTGTTTTAGACATTTATTTCACAATACACTGCCAACATGAGTTATGTTGTGGTGAAAAAATGAATGTTATAAATCGCTCTGTTGGATTAATTTCCATAACGAAGATGTTTGTCGTGTAGACAATGTCACAATGCATACAAAACTTAAACATGAGAAATAGTTTATCAATCTTTAAGGGAAGTGCTCATGTGAGTACCTTGATCGGTAATGTAAAATTAATCAAGGGCTTTGGAAGAGAAAATGTGTGTCTACCCGGTAATGCATATATATTAATAATTAATGTTTTATTCTCTTTTAAGTCTCAATAAAATTTATTAACCTTTGGAGATATTTGCGAAAATGGATATCACATTGAAGCTATGAATGAAAGAGGTGTTGAATACCTACATAAAATAAGCATCAATCAAGAGAACAAGTTGATTTGAGAGAAATTTCCATGGTTTCCTTTTGATTAGTACTATGTTAATATATGTACAATCAAATCAAATATGGTCAACCAGAAGTTTACTAGACATGGTATATTTATAGCTTGACATGATTGTTTGGGTCATTCATGATCAATTATGATGAAAAAATAATTAAATGTACACATGATCATTCATTGATTGATAAAAAGGTTCATACACCTGATGTTTTTTCACGCGCTGCATGTTTTCAGGGCAAAATAATTACTAAACCACCACCATCAAATGGTGGGACTGAATCCCCGTTGTTTATCAAAAGAATTCACGATGATACATGCAATCCAATTAACCCACTATGCAAACCATTTAGGCTTTTTATGACATTGATTGATGTGTTCATTGTATGCTCTTGTGTGTGCTTATTATCAGCCAGCAACCTAGCGTCTGCGAAACTGCTTGCCCAAAAAATAAGGCCAAGGGCATAATTCCTAGATTATTCAATTAAGCACATTCTGATTGATAGTATTAGTGAATATTCATCACATGCTTTTAATAATTATTACATGTCAGTTGGAATAAGGATTGAATATCACATCTCTCATGTTCAAACTCAAAATGGTCCAGTTGTATCACTTACAAGGTGATTACAACTTATTGCTAAACCACTTTTCATGAAAACTCAATTGCCCATTTCCATGTGGGGATATTCAATTTTGCACGCAGGAACACTTATGTAACGCCCCATTTGGAGAACACTCGACAATGTCCCGACCAGAGCGTCACGAGGCCTCAAGTGCGCCTCTCCATATGGTAGAGATTACCAGTTAGCAATGAGGGTCTCGGGTGATACTGTCAGGAGACAATACCATCACATCAAAGTGAAACAAAAACGGGGAAATCATACAATAACTAAACAGTATGCACAACATAAATCAGAGTGTGCATAATAAAATAAACAGAACTGTGCTATATCAAATGAAATATTGTCTTATAGTCATACATCCAAATTGATCGCCCACTGGGCTGATCATATATACAAAATAAATAAACCAAAGTACACAAGGACGCTCCGCTACTAACCCCAAGCCTCATCTCCTATCCTAGCCCAAGCTATCCCGCTTGTCCATCCAATATTGGGCCTATGCCATACCTGAACCTATGAACACGAAGTCTGCTCGGGTACCAATGTGTTGGGGTCACTCAAGCTGGGTGTGAGTAAAAATCAGTATGTCACCACTAACGATATCCCTCAAATAACTAATGAATACTGTGTACGCACATGTGATATGCTCAACATAATAAAAATAGTGCAAAATTGCAAATAAATAAACCATAATCAATCCTCATGTTCTAAGGTTACATGTGTGGTCAACCATACATGCTTCAACCAATGTAAAATGTCTTTGAGCATAGTATATCACCACCAAGGGGAATTATATCCTGCCTTAAAGCCTCTTTAGAATATCATCCCAGGGGGACCAAGTCCTGCTTTGGAACCTCATGCAACATACACCCTAGAAAAAACTCTCTTTAGAACCTTATATATCATACACCTGAGGGTAAACTCTCCCTAAAACCTCATATAGCATACACTTGGGGGAAAACCCTCCTCATAACCTTGTATAGCATACACCATAGGGGAAATTTCCCCATAACCTCTTATATCATACACCCGGGGGGAACTCTCCTTGGAACCACATATAGCATACACTTGAGAAAAAACCCTCTTAGAAACCTCATATAACATACAACCAGGGGAAAACCCTCCCCAAAACCTTGTATAACATGCACGAGGAGGGTTTCATCCCGCCCTGGTGTCTGATAACACATATATCACATAAGTAAATATACATAAATACATACATACATACATACATACATACATACATACATACATACACACACACACACACACACACACACACACACACACACACACACACACACACACACACACACACACACACACACACACACACACACACACACACACACACACACACACACACACACACACACACACACACACACACACACACACACACGTACACATACATGCATGCATGCATACATACATACATCTATGCTAGGTTATCACCGTTGATCCTCGAGTTCTACACTGACACCTGAGATTGACCATACATGCTTCCCTATACTAACCCTCTAGAGGGTCAACATGAAACCGGGGCACTCGCCAAGGTCCCTTTGGTCATGTCATAGTTTGAAAACCCTACATGGGATCCTCTCTCACATTCTCAACTCTCAAGTCAAACCCATCACCCAGAGGGCATAAAGTCCCTCAACATCGCCATGATCACATCATTGCCTCATCAGCTTCACCGACAATACCACATGACCACCACACTAGAGAGATGGCATAAATCCCATCTCACTTCCTAGCTAAGCTAGGTCATTCCTCTTGCACCCAACCTATCCTTAATCTTAACCAGGGTATACCCACTTGGGAACTCATATACTAGTTAAGGAGGGATACTCACCCTATTCACTAGTCAACTAGCCTAATGACTATAAGGTATATCCCCTCTCTCTCACACACACACCTCCTTACCTCGCTAGGAGGATCTAAGTCATCACATGGTTCCACCTAGCCTATCCCTAGGACAACTATTCCAAGTCCATCATCCTCCCCTACCCGGGGACGACAAATGGCACCTTGATCAAGGTCCATTATATTTCCTTCATATTATTTCATTTATAACCCTCTAGGATCCATGTAATAACTGGGCCTCGTTGACAGCACAAACACCCCACCTTAACTTGACACCCCAGAATGTCAAAGGGTTAAAATGTCAAATGTTACTACCCATGTCAACAAGGTGCACCTTTCTTTTCGGGATCCTACCTAATTAAAACTCCATAATTAAGTGTGTTTTTCCTAGAGTAGTGTTAGGATGGGTTACCTCTTGGGAATTTTCTCATGGTTTGTGTGAGTGAGGATAAAACACACTGAAAGAACATGTGTTGGCCTATGAGGATAATCATTTGTCTGATAAGTGACCTAGATAGATAATAACCTATGGTGTGCTGGGAATGAAACCAAGATATTACAAGAGGTCCATGGGGTTAGATGACTAGGTTCATGGCCCGGGGAAGGCTGAGTCATGAAAATCTATGTATCTCAAGGCTCACATTTATGATTAAGTCCTCATCCATTATTGGGCTAGGCATCAAGATAGTGTTCAAGGGTTCATCACGACCCTTGACACTTTCATTCTATTTGGAGGCATTTTTCTTTAGGGAAATAGTTTATTTAATTAAAGTTTGATCACTTATAGTGGCGAGACTACATATCACATTCCACATACTGAAAGCATAACTATAGGGAGGTTTGTAATGGCCACTTACCTCATACAAAGTTATTCCCTTTCAAGTTAAGCTTGACCACCACCTTTAAAAGCACTTATAACCTCATATTAACACCCGATCTCTTATCTCAAGCCATAAAATCTGAAATAATTAATCACAAAAATTTATAATTAATTATTCAATTTAATTCAAATAGGCCTAATTGCCTACAAATTGTTTGGGAAACATGAAGATGATGAAATTTCATGCAATAGGTTTTGGTCTACTCCTAACATGTGCTCATACCTAAGCCACACTAAAGCACCAAGTTGTTTACTCGTATCAATGGCCAATTAAATCCAATTCCGAAAAATCCCTAAATAAATAAGGGTAGAAACATACCTCCAATAAAACAGTGAACAATGGCATGTGATCATCCTCCTAATACATCCTTTATCCAATCCATGAAAAGGCCCAATCATCCCCATATGATTCCACTATGATTAGGTGGAATCGATGACAAAACCCTAGTCTAAATCATCCCAAATTCAAAGGTGGTGAAGAGAAACAAAACATATGGAAGAGGAGGAAGAAATCACTTTAAACTGTCATGATATCACCACCAAAAACACCCCTCTTAAAGAAGACATCGAACATGGTAAGAGAGGGGGAGGATTCAACCAAATAAACCTCTATTGAGCACCCCTTAACTTAAAAATGAAGGGGGTATAACCCTGAAATAACAGGTCTTCCCCAATTAAAAAAAAACTAGAAAAGGGGTGGGTTGTGACATAACCTCAAGGATCGTGTCATGACACTCTTTCACTCGAATAGGTCACGATGCAACTTTTATGGGTCATGGTGTGACCACCCCAAGCAGAGGGGACAAACCCCTATGTAACACCATCATGGTGTATACCCTATGGGTTGCAGTGCATCTACCGCAGGCAGAGTGGTTGAACCCCTGCCTAACACCATCAAAACACAACCCTTATGGCTTGAAACATGACCACCCTAGGAAAAGGGGATGACCCTCTACCTAAAATTATCATGGAATGAACCCTATGGGTCATGGAACGATGAGACACCTATATCCAAATCCAATAAAGGGTCACCCTACCCCACTTTGATGTTCACTCGAGCACCCAAAACACCTTCCGAGCCTTAATCCACAAGTAAAAACATCTCCTAGAGATGTTCTAACCCTTAAAATTTTGATATGAATCTTGGTTCTAAAAATTTCCCCTTATTTGGGACCAAAAATTCAAATTCTCTTTGAATTTCACAAATCATAAATATGTGAGTCTTCACAACCTCCCCACCATAACACTTCTCGTCTCTAAGAAGTCTTAGAGATCTTTCAACCATCAAATTTAACCCATATTATCTTTTTAATTTATCACTAAATAATTATGTTATAATAATTATCCAAACTTTTATAAATGAAATTCCCTTATAAATGAATAAATACCTTATTAAGTAATATAGTTATAGGAAACACATGCACTGTACTTCATTTGTTATTTTGGACATTTATAAAGTATAGCCATAATTTGTATATTAGGATTAACAGACTGTTAAACATCATAACCACTATTAATATATCCATTCTATAGTGACCATTGATATTAGTATATATTAAGGGTTATAATAAAATCTAATTAACATAGAAGGAAGAAGTGACGACCTCGACTAGTAGAATCATACCCTATGAGCCCATTTTTAAGAGCTTTAGAGGGAGATGAAATCAGTGGGATTTGTCCTCGACCAAGCTCAAGTTGAGATTCAATAAATGAGACTCAAGTGAAACCATTTACAGGATAAGTTCAAGTTTATAGAGATCACCACCCAAACCATGTTTGCTGAAACACCTCAAGAAAGTACTATTATCACAAACCTTACCCTTATGGCGTACACTGGTGTAATAAGGGGTTATATATATAAACTATAATAATATGAATTTTTATATTTTATTTTTAATAAAATAATGATTATATTAACCCTTTTTCATTATTACTTTATATATATACATGATTATATAATGAGTTTGATAAAAATTAGATTTTGATACGAAGAACCCAAAATTGCATTTTTGGGAAATATATATACATATAGTTTCAATTAGAATACTCTTTTTGATAAATCCAAGAGTTTTTAAATAAATTTTATTTTCATAAAATATTATTATTAAATAATATTTATTTAAATATAAATTATAATATGATTTAATGAATCCCCATATAATTTTTATAAGGTTCAACAAGTTTGCATCGTAAAAACTAGTATTTCCAATAAATAAGAATTTTTATTTAAAAATGGAAATTAATATATTAATAAAATTATTTTGGTAAAATAAATATCATTTTTGAAATCATCATATTGAAATTATCCATTGTTAAATTTTTCATAATTTTCTATGGCAATCAATTTTTTTGGATAAAAAATAAATACAGTATAAATATAAGGTATGAATTATGACATCATAATAGCCCAAAAGTGATATGATAAATATTATAAAAGGAATACATGACCAAAAATAGGGTTTAAATTTAAAATAACATGTCTTTTAAGTTATTAGATTAATTTTACAAACCCATAATGAATCCTCCAAAACCTATATTATATTTTAAGGTTTTATAAAAAAATATTTATGAAAATGTCACAATTACACATAATGAATGGTATTAATTAATGAGTTCAGTTATTAACCTAACAAAATACTGTAAACTAATCCTATTTGGTATAAACCATGAACAAAAACCATAGGAAGGTTTTGATTTTGATTATTTTATTACATAGTCCAAAACCTATATTTAGAAATTAATAATGAATTCCCCTCTCTTTTACTATAAATACCCACAAACCTCCCATTCATATTCACTCAAAACCCATTGAACACTAATTTACTCCCAATATCCCTCTATAAATCCCTCAAAATGTGTTCCCAAGCTATTAATAAGATCCTCCTAAGCTTTTAGAAGCACCCTCTCAAGGTAATGGATTATCTTCCTCTTTATTCAAGAACTTTCTTTATATCAAGCCTTTTGATTTAAAAATATTCATATTGAAATATGTTTTTACATATCACTTTACTATACTTATTATTCCTAAGTAATGAGATACCACCTTTAACACCCATTAATCCCTTCCATGAACCTTTATGTACATCCGTTATGCTGCTAAAATTATTCTGTGAATTTCCATGCCAAATTTTTATGTTGGGAATACTCATCCTCATTTTCACTCATGGGTATTCACCTAATTGCACCTATAATTTATTGACTAGGCACTTCTATGTATGTAACCTACTGTTTGAAAATTAATTTTTTTATTAAGATATACCCCCTTTTATTCCATGTATGTAACATACACTCCTTAATAATGGGATTAAAAGTAATGAATGATGTTATTATATTGTATGATCTATGTGAAACACAAATGAATGTACATGATATGAATGTGAGTGGACCTAAAATTATATATCCCTCCAATGCACTGGATAATGTTTTTATCTCATGAGGTACCATGTATGGTCCATGGAAAGCTAGACTAATCACACTATGTTATGATTTTTCGACAGTTAGCTTTGACTTATACTTATGATGTAATGTTTTATGTTGTTGCCACATTCCTATGATGACTTGATGTTATCATTATATTTCATTCTTAAATACTCATGATTATGATTATCATCTTTTTATGTCACCATGTTATACCCCTTGACTTACATGTAAAACTTTAATTCATGCTATGATTTTATTATTCCCTTATTGGGTGTTATAATTCACCCATTTCTTATGTACATACCTAGGTTATCTCGTACAATATTAGAAGATCAATGAAATTTAAGGGCATGTTATGGAGTTTTTAAATAATGCTGTTATATCCATGTTGCAAGATATTGTGAAATGTATCTAATTACGCAAATACACTAGGCCTCTCGATCTTTTGGGTTTGTTTTATGTGTATCTTTATGTAATAAATCATGAAATAAAGTGTATAAAAGATATGATTTGTCATAGTTGGTATTAGAGCAACATTTAGTTATTTTTGGGGATTAAAACAATATAAATTTTTTAAAAACCCAAGTAATATGTCTAAGTATAGGGAAAAACATGAAAATTTGGTAAAATATAGAGAAAGTGGCTTCTAAGTAACAAAATCCATGTTTGGATACTACAAGTGGATGTTGATCTGACATATATGTACCTAGGGATAATAACCCTAAAAGGGATCATTGGGTATTAACTTGAACTGTACATGTTGTGTGATAAATATGACTTACTACACACTTAGTTTGACACTCTCAGGGGATATGATTTGGTAAATTCACATGCTCTTTATGAACCACTATGAAGGGAATAAAAATGCCTATGAAATTTAATGTTAGAAAATAGATTGTGGATAACTTAGATTGAAAACTAGAAATTCACAGGTTATTGAATACATGTCATTTATGATTTATCCCTTCCATTTTCATAGTTTTCCTTTTATATGTTTAATAGTTTGAAAATTTTCATCCCTAATTTTCCCTTTATTTAGTCAATGGATAGAAATAGGAGAAACAAAGTCAATAATCAATGTGATGACTACCTAAATGAGATGCCCAACCTGATGCGAGCATGGGTCAAGAACTTCAAGATAATACTCACTCAATTAACACAAGTTTTGAATAAAAACTTGAATAAGGAGGAATACTCACACCCCCTAAGAAAGAGAAATTTGTAATTGAGATATTTATGCGATAAATACCTCCGACTTTCAATAGATCTTCTGATCCCTTAATCATGGAAAACTGTTTCAACTATATTGAAAAGATATACTCTATCCTTCAATGATATGAACAAGATAAAGTCATGTTGGGTTTTTATTACACAAAGGGGGAATCTGACCAATGATGTAATTTAATCAAGAATATGAATCCTAAGGAAGAAATCAAAGTTATGGAGTGGAAAGAATTAAGGAAAATGTTTTTCAATAGATAAATTTCTCACACTCTTGAAATTAAAATGGATAGGGAGTTATTTAGACTTGAGAAAAATGAGGACAAATCCATTGGAGTATTTGAGGTAGACTTTATAAGACTTGTACGATATGTATCCGAATTTATCATTTACTCCAAAAGTAAAGTCAACCGCTTCTTTAGTGGGATAAAGATGAATATATAAAAATATTTGGGGATTCAAGACTTTGATATCTATGAAGAAATTATTTGATATTCCTTTAAAGTTTAAATAGATATATATATGAATATAAAGGGCCTCATGGGTCTAGAGATAGGAAGCAAAGAATAGAGTTTAATTCTAGGGGAGAAATGGGGAAATCTCATGGTGGAATGAAAGTTTAACTTCCCACTTGTCGAAAGTGTAGGAAGAAGCATCCTAGAAATTTCCCAAAGGGGAAAAGGAAATACATTAGGTGTGGTAAGGAGGGGAACCAAGCTAGAAAATGCTAATAGGAGAAACCCACTGATGATATGGAAGAAAATAAAGTTTCAGTCAACCCTCATCCTATTGTCCAATGTTTCAACTATAAGGAAAAAAGGAAACTATGAAAAAAAATTCACTAAGCCAAGGGTTTTCAAAGATAATTGATGAAAACGGCCTCTAAGGCCTAGAGAGAAAGGGAGATAATATGCCATCACAACTAAAACAATGGATCTTGAAAACTAATTGGTGATAGGTACATTAGGTATTTATTCAAGAATAGAAAACTTACTATTTGATTCTGGTTCTATACATACTTTCATATCACACAAGTTTATAACACCACCTCAAAACATGGAAGTCAATTTATTAGTGAAAATGAAAAATGGGGAAATTATTTCATCCAATGTATATAACTTCTCCCTTGTCAATATTTTAGGACTGAATTCCTTAACAAAACTTGTGATACCACCTTTAATAGAATTTGATGTTATTCTATATATGGATTGACTTTCCTTGTATAAAGAAAATGTAAATTGTTGGGAGAATAAAACCACCCTCTATATTGTGCATCACCCTCTGATTCTATACAAGTGTAAGGAGGAGGATGGATCTCCTTTGGAATAATCATCTCATGCATGAATATTATTACCTTATGAGTAAGAATATCTAGCTTAAATGATTAATACTAAGGAAAATGTCATCCTAAAATACATGCCTATTGTAAGAGAATATGCTTATGTATTCCCCAAAGAATTTCTTAGTCTTCTTACTAACTGAGAGGTTGAGTTATCAATAAAACTTATACCTAGATATTTTATAATATCCAAGACTCCATATAGAATGGACACTATTAAACTTGAAGTGATAAATAAACAACTACAAGAGAAACTTAATAAAGGTTTTATATGCCCAATTGCTTCATTATGGGGTGCACTAGTCCTTTTTTTCAAGAAGGATGGGTTAATGCATCTCTGCATTGATTATTGTGATCTCAACAAGATCATGATAAAGAACAAATATCCTCTATCATAGATTGATGAATCGTTCGATCACCTATGTAGAGACTTGTACTTATTTAAGGTGGATATTCAGTCTGGATATTATCAAGCAAATGTGAAGGAGGATATCCCCCAAGACTGTTTTGTACAAGGTGCAAGAACTATGAGTTCATAATGATGCCATTTAGACTCACTAATTCTCTAGCTATCTTCACGGTCTTAATTAATAGAGTATTTATGAATAACCTTGATTTTTTTAGTAATATTTATATAAAATATTCTCATATACTCTAAAATTAATGAGGAATATAAGGATCATTTAGATATTATGCTGAATACCTTGCGAAAGGAAAAGTTATTTGCGAAGTACAATAAATGAAAGTTTTGTATAAAGAAAGTAACATTATAAAGGCATGTTACCAAAAACAAAGGGATATTTGTGGATCCTTTTAAGATATATGTAATTAAAAAATAAACCAAGCTTAAATTTGTGATGGGGATATATAGTTTCCTTGGATTAGTTGGGTACTATCATCGATTTGTGAGAAACTTGTCATGATTTTCAAACCCACTAACTAAGATAACACAGAAGAGAGTAAAGTTTTTCTAGAATGATTAATGTGAGGAGTGATTTAAAGAGTTAAAGAAGAGATGAATCACTTCGCCCATGCTCACATTACCCACCCATGGGGAAGAATTTTTTATCTACAACAATACATCTAAAAAAGGATTGGGTTGTGTACTCATGCAAAATGACAAAGTGATAACCTATTCCTCCCTCAAATTAAAGATCCATGAGCATAAATAACTGATGCATGATCAGGAATTGGATATAGTAATCTTCAAATAGAATATTTTATGACATTACACTACCACAAAACTAGGTTTCCATAGCGCCACGCTTTAACAACGCTTTTTTTAGTAGAGCTGATAAAGGGGGGATTTATCAGCATTTTTTCCCTAGCGCTGATAAAGTGTATATTTTAAAAAATTATATTTCATAAAAAATAATATATTGATATATAAATATATAATTATATTTATGTTGATATAAATATAATATATATTTTTAAAATATGTTTTAGATAAGTATAAATAAACATTTTCACTTAATATATAAGATATGTAGTGAAAATGACTTATACAATATCTTAAAAAATTATTAATTAATAATTTGATAATTATCATCAACTAATAACCATTTAATAACAATTTGAAGACACGAAAAATCAAAAAAATAATAAAAGATCTAAAATAAGTTAAAAACGCAACTCAAAATTCAAACGACCATAACTTTTGATCCAAGTATCCGTTTGAGCTCTACAACATATCAAATCAAATCCTGCGATGAGAACTATACACAAATTACTAAAGGGAACCTTCTATCACATTTTTTAGGCCAAAAAAGTCCTAGAAGGCCTCCAAAACCGAGTTTTTAGTCCGAATACCCAATTTTTTTTAACATTCGATGGAATTTCAACCTCGTTTCAGGGGGTATTTTTGACCTTTTGCAATAGGGACTGAAATTATTCTGAGGTGTTACATTTATATTGATATTATAGCTTTGAAATTTTATCATTTTTTCACAATGTAATGTTATTTTATAATCAATTATATAACAACATTTACATTTTTTTATATATTCACCCATAAAATTTTAATTTTATAAATAAATAATTAAACATATTTACATATAAAGTATATTTATCAATACATAAGGCTTATCTAAATAAAAAACTAATATCCATTTTATTTAAAATACAAATATATTAATATTTATCTACTTATATGATGTTTGTGTGTGTCACGAACCCCTCCCCACAAAGTGTGCCCCTCCTGGGCTGACAATGTGAGAAGGGAGATAATGACCCCTGAGTCCCACCTCTAGTAGGCCCCAGATTGGTGACTACCACCGAGGGTATAGTAAGCACACATATGGGAGGCATTACCCTCTAAGAGAACAGATGAGAAAGAGAGAGATAAGATAGAAACCAACCAACTCCAACTCAGACTGAAATATAAAATAAAACACAAGTACACATATGTAATGTCATGAAAAACTACTACAACTGAAAGGGGAAAACTACAAATAAAAAAAGACAGTAAAAACAGCAACAACCACAAGCCCAAACAGCTCCTATAACCCCAAGCTAGTAGAAACCATCTTGATCTCAAACTTGCTTCAAGTGTCCTAAAAAACAGTTTATATATACATAGGGTGATTATAATAGTATACTCAGTAGGATCCTCCCTAAAGCCTCTCATGCAAAAGTAAAGAAAGCATGCAAAAGCACAGTGAACAACAAGTGAAACTAACTCGTCACCTAAACAGGTATACTATGTTCCCAGCCTCACCATGGCTAATCTAACCAAGCAACCCATAAAAGAGTATATAATATAATAAATAATATCAAGGGTACCATGCTACTACTTCCCCACTGGTTTTCCACTTTCCCCCAACATCACACGTCCTAAGCATCTCTCTCCAAAAAGGCTTGCCCGCAGACAGCAGGGCCAAGAACCACAACATGCACCTCGTGCAAAAAAACCACCACGTCCACATAAGCAAAGTAACCAGGTAGTTTTTAGGAGCCACCATAGCTCACATAACATGTATCATACATTGGGTATTATACTTCAAGCCATTACAACCCATACAACGAGTAAGTATCCTCAAGCCATCACAGCCTATACACGTTACACCTATAGTAGTACATATGAAACTATATCTAGAATATATGCATGTGAATAACCACAAGCCATTATAGCCCTCTACACACATATATGGGAAAAACTAACCATTATGCCTACCAGTACAAGTAACTACCGAGATAAGAGAGCGAGACCAAAGGGGGTAGTCATCCATCCATCCTCCCACCGGAATGTTGGGGAAAACACCCCCCAGGGCTAATAATCCCTGGGGTGTCAGTTTCCCTAACTGACGGGGTGGAGTAGCATATAGAAACACAAAAAGTATAGAATATACTATAGCTCACAACCACACTATGGGCATAACCTAGTCTTAGACTCAACTGCAGCTAACGTCTCTCAGACTCTAGACTACCACTTCTAAGACTAGGTAACCTATAAGTACACAACTATTTAGAGAGCTTTAACACATTACTTCATTCCCTTTTTATCATTTTAACTTTATGTTAATTAATTATTTAAACATTAATCAACCATTAACAACTCCACATTAGATTTCATTAGCATCACACCCAAAGTCTGTTGTTCCTTTAAATTAAAACCTCAGCATTGCGCACCATCAAGCTCCAACCCCATGGGTTAACATCATTTATTCAATTATTTATTTACAGGATTACTTTCCCATATTCCCAAGAATTTTAGAGAAACATTCTATGCTACTAAACGCAAGGGGGATCAACACGGTGAGTAGATGAACTACTCGTTGACTCTTTTCCGCCTATAGCAAGAGGGTAGACCCATACTCCCTTGAGAAGCTAAACACGGAAAGCACGTGACATACCCCGCATGTCTTCACCCCTTTCGGAAGAAGGGTAAGCAAGACCATATGCCTTAAGCAGTGGGGAAAGTAAACTAGATAAACAACCAATCAGAACAACCAAGCATCCAAACATTCACATCTAACCCGTTCTATCATCCACGGTGTCCTCCCCGACACCCACATGCATAAACCGATGCATCTCACCACTCTAGGAATCAACTGTTGCCACAACCAATAGGCCTCCATGCCCCCACATATCACAATAGCCATCCAGGCTCACATCACAACACAAGCAGCAGAAAACCAAACATCATATCAATTGGGCTCTTGGCCCTTAAACGAGAAAGAGGGTAACTCAGAACCCTATAAGGAATTATCTTTTATCAGACAACTAGTTCTTTAATCTATATTGGATTAACTGATTTTTTATTCATAGGTTCCAAATTTGGGAAACCTAATTAGTACGCTATCACAAACAATTAAACATGCTTATTGCACCAATTTGATTAACATCAAAGTACAAAAAGAAGAACCAGATTCATTTACACGCCTCTTTATATTTAGCCAAATGATTATCAATTAATCCCGACTTTATGTTCTTTACCAATTTCCATTATGAACGAAAAGATAAACAATCATGCATAGATATCACACTATCTAGCAAAACAAGAGGCAATAAAATATGATCGATATCAATTTATTTATCCGGTTCAAATATTTATTATGTCAATTCCATTATGATCTAATGGGATAAATCATGATAACTCTACAGTAGCACATAAAAGAAAAGATAAGCAACAGATACCCTACCTCAAATGGTCCTTATCATTCTTTATACAAGAACGATCCACACAAAGGATCACAATCGCCTCCTCTCGTGATAACTGTATCCACCCAAGGATGTTGCGGTATGACCGAAGCAACAGAAACCCAAGAAAAATCCATTAGAAGCATGGAGATCGCATTCCATAACATGGAAATGAGAAATAAGAGAAGATGAACCTAAAATAATGACGATAAAACATACCTTATATCGATGGAGGATCGACCCTTGCTGCTTGCACCAAAACAGGAGGTGCGCATGCAACATGAAGAAACTTCAAGGGGAAACGATCTGAGGATTAAGGTTCGATCACACTACTCCTATAAAAAGAAGGAAAGGTTCGAGCATCTCACACCAGGGAACAAGAAGGTAGAACGAGGGAGGAAGATATCACACCTCTTTAGGAGATTTAACGAAGCAATAGTTTAAGATACGCTAGATGTTCCATTAAAAGAGGATCCCATTAAACCACACAGTTTGACCAATTAAAGGCATCCCGAGACTTAGGAAAAAATTAATATAGGAATTATGGGATTTAATTTGGCCTTAAATCACTTAAAACAAGGACTTGAATTCATTTCACATCAAAGAAAACGTCAAAGGGGAAAAATTGTAGGAAGCTGGAAACACTGTTCTTGATCCTGGAAACACTGTACACCTACCGATCTTGGAAACACTGTACATGATTCTAGAAACACTATACACTCACCGATTTGGGTACTGTTCATATAATGAATCACCGATCCTGGACTCATCGATCCCGGACACACTGATCCTGGAAATACTGTTCACAGAATGACTCACCGATCCTGGACTCACCGATCCTAGACTCACTGATCCTGGTACTATTCCCAGAATGAATCACCGATCTTGGACTCACCGATCCTAGACTCACTGATCCTAGTACTATTCATAGAATGAATCACTGATCCTGGACTCACCGATCCTGGTATTGTTCACAGAATGACTCCCCGATCCTAGACTCACCGATCCTAGTACTGTTCACAACATGACTTACCAATCCTGGACTCATCGATTCTGGTACTCACCGATCTTGGTACTGTTCACAGAATGACTCATCGATCTTGGTACTATTCACAAAATGACTCACCGATCCTGGTACTATTCATAGAATGACTCACCGATCCTGGAATCACCGATCCTGGTACTATTCATAGAATGACTCACCGATCCTGGAATCACCGATCCTGGTACTATTCATAGAATGACTCACCAATCCTGGACTCACCGATCCTGGACTCACCGATCCTGGTAATGTTCACAGAATGACTCACCAATCCTAGTACTGTTCACTGAATGACTCACCGATCCTAGACTTACCGATCTTGGTACTGTTCACAGAATGACTCACTGGTCTTGGACTCACCGATTCTGGACTCACCGATGGAACTATTTTTAGAAATTGAATATTAGAAAAGTGTTGGGTATAAGTCACCTTGACCTCCAAAAACACCTCAGGCACCATATTTTCTCAAAGGAATGGACCATAGAGGTCCGAGCCATTACATCAGATACCTCTCAAAACATTCTCGTCCTAGAGAATTTAAAACCAACCTAAAAGGAAACAGAAAAGAAGTCTGAACAACCAACCATCAAGATACCTCTCAAAAGAGAGCAAGCCATAAGAAGCAACCAAAGGAAGCCATCTCATAAAAATGAAAGGTCTATAACCACAAAGTTAACATTGTTAAATGAAAATATTTAAACATAAAAAAACTCTGGGTACTGAGCACGTATCTGTGACTCACATTCCCAAGTACTCTCCTCCATGCCACTATGTCTCCACAAGACAAGAACCAAGGGGATAAAATGACCACAAAACACCTTCTATTTGCGATCTTGGATCTCCATAGATTGCTCCTCAAAGGTCACATCATCATCAACATAGATCTCTACCCAATCGATGATGTGAGAGTCATCATGAAGATAACGACAGAGCTGTGATGCATGGAAAACATCATGTATCAGGCCCATCTATGGGGGAAGTTCTACTAGATACACCACAAATCCAACATGAGCTAACACCTCAAAAGTTCCAACAAACCGGGGAGAGAGCTTACTCCCACGACCAAACCTTCGTTTCCCATGACGGGGAGTCACCTTCAAAAACACGTGATCCCCAACATCAAACTCTAAGGGTATCCTCCTTTGATCGACATATGATTTCTAACGATCCTGTGCTATATTCATCCTCTCAAGAATCACCTAAACCATCTTTTTTGTATTCTTCAATAGTCACAGTCTGAGAATTGATGACTCTTCGACCCCAGTCTAGCACAACAGAGAATGACAAGGTCGACCATATAAGGCTACAAACAACACTATACCGATGGTGGAGTGAAAACTATTATTGTAAGCAAACTCCACCAAGGGAAATTGCTTCATCCATGAACCTCCAAAATCCAGGACACAAGAGCGTATCATGTCTTCAAGAGTCTAGATGGTTCGCTCTTTCTGACCATATGTCTGAGGATGAAAATTAGTGCTAAGTCATAGTTGAGAACCAAAAGAATACTAGATACCTCTCCACACCCTAGAGGTAAAACAAGGATCTCAATCGGAAATAATCATCCTTGGGACTCCATGAAGTCTCACCACCTCCTCCAGATACTGTCTTGACAAAACTTCCACTGGGCTTGACTCCTTGATTACTATGAAGTGGGATGATTTTGTTAAATGATCCACTACCACCCAAATAGCATCATGACCTCTCTAAGCTCGAGGTAAACTAGTAACAAAGTCCATTGAGATGTCCTCCCACTTCCACTAAGGAACATCTAATGGCTGGAGCAGACCACCAGGAACACAGTGTTCGACCTTCACCTTCTAGGAGACCAAATATCGAGACACAAACTCCACAACCACATGCTTTAACCCAGAACACCAAAACTGGCTTCTCAAGGCTCGATACATCTTTTTCATTCTGGGATTCCCTGCTAAAGGAGAACTATAGAACTCTATGAGAACCATCTCATGCATTGTAAAAGGAAAAAATATCCTTCCATGATACAACATTCGATGTTGTTCATCCTTAGACTAACCATCAGGGGCCTCACCACAAAAAACTCGGTCTCTCCAGACCTCCACCTCTAGATCCCCCAACTGGGACTCTTCCACCTTCTACACCAGAGATGAATGCACCGTCATCTGAAAAAGACAACCTTTGTCCCCAACTTCTCCAATATCAAGATGTAATACTGACGGTCCTTCCATTACTCTCAAGGAGTCACCAGATTCACGCACCGCATCACTACGTGACTTCTGACTCAGTGCATCAACTACAACATTCCCCTTTCTAGGTGTATATGATATTTCGAAGTCATATTCCTGTAAGAACTCCATCCAATGATGTTGATGTAAATTCAAGTCATGCTGGGAGAAAACATACCTCAGGCTCTTATGATCAGTGAAAACCACAAAGCGCTTTCCAATGAGCTAATGTTTCCACAACTTCAGAGCAAACATCACAGATGCCAACTCAAGATTATGGGTGGCATAGTTACATTCATGGGGACGTAACTGCCAAGACCCATAAGAAACAACTGATCACTGATGAATCAGAATACAACCTAACCCCAGATGTGAAGCATCGTAGAAAACATCAAACTGAACCCCCTCTACTAGAAGACAAAGAACTGGAACACTTACTAACTTCACCTTTAGATAATCGAAAGTTGCTTGACACTGATCAGTCCATATGAACGCCTGATCCTTCCTCGTCAAAGTTGTCAGAGGAGTCACAACTCGAGAGAAATAGGCTACAAACATACTGTAGTAGCCTGCGAGACCAAGGAAACTTCACAACTCTAACACAGTCTTGGGGGCTTCCCAAGACACAACCGCTTCTATCTTCGATGGATCCAAAGATAATCCATGTTGGGAGACCACATTACCTAAGAAACGGACTTCTTGATCCCACAAATCACACTTCAACAACTTCCCAAACAGATGATGTTGATGAAGAACTCCCAAAATAGCGTGTAGATGTTCTGTATGCTTCTCCTCAGACATGGAGTATACAAGGATGTCATCAATGAAAACCACCACGAACTTGTCTAGGAACTCATGGAACACAGCGTTCATCAATCCCATGAACACAGCTGGAGCATTTTTCATGCCGAATGATATTACAACGAACTCATAATGCCCATGATAACAACAGAAAATAGTCTTTGGGATATCCTCATCCTTCACAAACATATTATGATATCCTGGCCGCAAATTGATCTCTAAGAACCAACTTACACCCTTCAGTTGATCGAATAAATTATCAATCCATGAAAGAGGATAGTGATTATTTATTGTCACTTTGTTTAAGCGATGATAATATACACACAACCGCAAACCTCTATCAGCCTTCTTCATGAACAAAACTGGTGCACCCCACAGTGACACACTCGGCCAAACAAAACCACACTGTAACAGACCATCAAGCTGCATACGTAGCTCTTGTAACTTAGAAGGGGCCATCCTATATGGAGACATAAAGATAGGAGATGCTCCTAGTTGTAGCTTGATCCCAAATTCGATCTATCATCGAGGGGGTAATGCTACAACCTCTTCTAGAAAGACATCATGGTACTCTTCTACGACCCTAGGGAATGCCAACTGCTAAACCTCTAAAGAACTCAACATCAGCTCAGCCATCATGGATGATAAGGATGAAACACACTTATGACCCACCTGAGGGTCTCACTCACCAACAAACACCACCAGCTCTCCATCTGCATAGAAGAAAATGACCTGCTTCCTAAAGTAATCCACGAAAGCCTGCACCAAATACAACCAATCCATGCTGAGGATGACATCATATGGTTGTATTCATAAACATAGGAAATCTCCCCAAGAGTGGTGCTTCCCCAACACTAGCTTATAGTCTCTACATACTTCAAACAAGTCATCTCAACCTCCAACTGGAATAGTCAATGCCAAGGGCACTGGAAGCCTCTCTACCTTAATTCCCAATGCATAGACAGGGGTAGGTGATATGAAGGAGTGTGTCACTCCTAAATTAAACAAGGCATACACCAAGGTAGAAAACAAGCAAAGGGTACCTCGAACGACGTTTGGCTCGCTTGGTGCTGGTAATGCCAAATCATGAAGTTGTCCATGACCTCCTCCATGGCCTCTCTGACCTTGATGACGACCACCATAATGGATAAGCTCTGCTATCTGAGGATGGGGAGCCTCACGGGGCTATCCTCTGCCTACCCCATCTACCCTCTGCTGATCTAAAGCCGGTGCAACCTGCTACTGCTGCCTCAGCTAGAACTGCCTCAATGGAGGAACCTGGAGCGGAAAACCTGGTGCACGATGAATTCTCTGAAAGGTCGAGCACTCTCGCTGCTGATGACCTTGAAAACAACAAGAAAAACAAGTTCCTGATCCCTTTATATAGGCCCGAGAGCCACTGCCTCCAGGGAAACAAGATGCTGAGGGCTGGGACCTACCCCTGGTCAAATAGAAACTCTTCTAACCTGAAAACTGGGAACCCTGAACCACAGATCTACTTCGTGAGGAATCATGACGACTCCACTCTCATGATGATCTAGTTCTAGACAATGTAATCTTGACGACCACTGCCCTCACCAATACCTCAAGATATGTCTTCAACATAAATGGGGTGACCTGGCGCTGGATCTATGGACGCAAAGCCTCCTTGAAATGTCTCGCCCTGGCCTCCTCATCTAGAAAAAGGTCTGAATAATATCGTAAAAGGTTCCTGAAATAGATTCCAAACTCTCATACATTGGAGCCCCCTGTCGAAGGGTAAGAATCTCCTGGCGATTGGACACCTTCGCGGTTGAAGAAAGAAACTCGACTCTAAACTTATCTCGGATCTCCTACCATGAGATCACTGAATCCTCATGATCCCCAAGGAACAAGAACCTCCACTACCTCACTACTCCATGCAGCATCGTCATAACCAAGGACACCCAGTGATCCTTCCGAGAATGGATTGAACTAAAGCCTATCTCAACCTCCTCCAACCAATCTTCTGCGACTGCATCTAAAATGGATCCCTCATACTTTTGAAGACTTTGGTGCTGAAATTGTAAGAACCCGGTTCTTAATTTTGAGGTACGAGTTTCTTATTTTCCCTTTTACTTAGGTGTTTTTGAAAAAAATAAGGAAAATGGGGAAAAATCCCAAAATTTCTGACTACACACCGTGTACTTTTCCACACGCCGTGTACTTTGGTCGTGTGGGATGAGTACACAGGGCGTGTAGGCCTGTCGGTAATGAAGGGTGTAAAAACTAACTACATGTCATATATAGAGTATTTACATGCCGTGTATTCAGTCGGCAGGTAAATAGTAAGGTAGTGGAGGTAGCCGCCAATGGAGCAACAGTACATGCCATGTAATCATGAAAACACGCCGTGTACTCATGTCGATAGATGAACAATGTCATGGTGGAAAGTAGCTGCCAGAGGAACAGTTAAAAAAATGAAAAGTACACGTTGTGTACTTGAGATTACATGCTGTGTAGTTTGTTTTTTTCGATTAAAATGGGCATTATCCTCCTCTATTCACAGAGGAAGCTTAGAACGCCGAAGGAGATCGGGAGGATGTCCAGAGCTTCAGAGATCTCCCAACCGCGCACCGGGAATCCATTTCCACTTCCGCTGATCACGTTGGGACCGTATGGGTAAGCTCTCCCTTCTCCTTTCACTGTTCTTACCAATTCTTCCTCTAAGGTAAGTTATTTATGTATGAACAAGAATTCTTTTATCCCAGATCTACATCGTTCTTGGATGATTCAGGTGGCGTCGTTCACGTATACTGATCAAGGGCGATCGAGGTAGGTGGTATGATGTTTATTTCCAACTATGGTGTTGAAATTGTGTACCATTATGCTACGAACCCACATTTGGGGTGTCGTGTGGCTGAGGCCTTGGATACTTTAAATACCTAGAATTGTATAGGTAATTGAATGTAATTATAAACTGCCGTTTGGGATCACTGCTTGGATCCAAGACCACCCTGTGGGTGCGTTCCTCTGTTTATCCATTTAGCCAGGATACCCAAGGGTATGCCATGATTATAATGTGCATTGAATTTCCTTGAGAGGAATTTTATATAAATTTCTTGTTTATTCTTTGGGCTCGGCCCGGTTACTTTCATATGAGGGCAGTGTTCTTTTTAGCCTGAGGGCATTGTTTGTTTAGCCGGAGCGCAAGGTACTGCTTATCCTAAAGGAAATGTTCTATTTCACCTAAGGGAAAATATTCTTATGCTTGAGGGCAGTGACTTCCGTGCCTGAGGAAAATATCTCGTACGCCCGAGGGCAATATTCGATAGCCTGAGGGAAAACCTGAGGGCGCGATTTTATTATATTAGCCAAAGGGAAAGGTTCTGATTGGCCTGAGGGCTTGGTTTTGATGAGCACATAATGTTATTAAATTGAATGGTTAAAATGGATATCAAAATGGCAATGAAACTGGTAGTGATAGTTACTTTTTAGTACTTACTAGTTTAATGCATTTACTTTTGCACACTGCTGTTGTATATTTTCACTGACAGTTGGGAGCGAGCCTTTGGTGGGTGACTACTGAGATTTATTTCCCAAACCCTGTTTGGGTCATTTATTCAGCCCAAACAGACTATATTTCTACAGGTGTCGACAAGGGCATGGTTCCCTATACAGATACATGATTGTAGCACAGGAGTAGGAGAGCATGGGACCAAGCTCTGGCTTGCGATGCTGCTGCGTTTTGTTTACTCTACTTGTTTTGTCTGGCTGTACCTTGTATTTTGAGTTGTATTGTATTTCAGTGTAACCTGTTTTGGCTACTTTCATATAAATAGATACATACTGCATCATTATATATAACTGTTGGTTAACTTTTACTGTAGTTGTTCATTTTTAGTTCATATTGTTTACTGCTTCCGCTGTTGTATGCTATTTATCTTTTCCACTGCACTACACTTTGACAAATGAGGGAATAGTTTCCCCACTATCAGACCTGGGCCCTCACTGCTAGTCGAAAGCCTCTGGCGTTTGGGGAAATGCACTTGAGGTCATGCGACCAACCGGGTTTGGGGCACTCGTTGAGTGGCAGCCGGATCTGGGACATTACAAAGTGGTATCAAAGGAGTTCTTTTCTTTGACTTACTATTTGGAGCCTTAGTTAGGGATATGACAAAAATGGTAGTTGGTAATAAGCTGTTCTCAGGAGTAGCTGACCTTTGTATAGGGAAAATCCATTCTACCTCAGTTATTGCAATTATTACTGGTTTTGCAATTTTACAGTTGATTTGATTTTCACTGTTGGGTGACACACTTGTAGTGTGCTATTTATAATTTATACTTGGTTCTATTTGGGTAAAACATGATGATATGAGGGTATTAAATCTCATGCATCATTTAGGAACATGATATATATCACATGTCATGAATTCTGTAAGAACCCAGATCTTCGTTTGAGGTATGTTTTCCTTTTTCTGGAGTTTTTTGGAAAAAAATGAAGTTTCTAGAAATTTTTGAAGTACATGTCTTGTACTTTCTGAGTATACACCATGTACTATTTTCCCACTCGAAGCCATGTGTTGGTCGTGTCCGGGCCACACACACGGTGTATAGGGGTGACGTGGAGGCCGATTTTGGCAGAGTATGGAAAAACCCACTACACGCTGTGTACTTTAAAAGTACACGTTGTGTACTTTTTTTATTTCTTTAATCGGACCGGGGTCGTGCCTAATGATCTTTAACATCTTCTTCTTCGCCTATTTCCATCCAGAGCATCCGAGGAGGTCAATTCTTCTCTGAGCCACCGATCCGTCACCAGTTGTCTGAATCAAACTCCGTCGATTGCAGAAGAATCGCAGCGGTGAGTTCTTGGTTCTTCTTTGGCCTCGTTTCCTGATTCTTTCTCTCATGTGAGTTATCTGAGGTTGAAGTTTTTAGATGTTTTTGCAGATTTACTCCGTTTTAGGCTGATTCATGGGCTGAGGTTCAAGTATATCGACCTTCTAGGATCAAGGTAGGTTGTTTGTTTCCCTACGTTGAAGTTCTTTGAGTTTTGGTTGCAAAAGTGTCGGATACCCATGTATCGGGTATCCCGGGTTTAGGATTTTGATCCTATTGTTTATTTTCCCTATATTTCTTGTTATCTTATGATTAATTGTTGATAATATATGCTTGGTTGCATGTTTGAGGATCACCCATGGGTTTTTATCCCCCTGTTTGGCTGTTTATCATCGTTTGGCACCGTTTTCCTGTGAGGAAAACCCTATTGCAATTGTTAGTTTACTTGTTATCATTGATTGCATGTGTTTCCTACTTTTTAAATGATTTTTATGTATGGTAGCTATTATCCAAGTAGTTTTTTAACTTACTTAGGGCTGCTGACAGTCGATTACGCACGACTGGATTGCTCAGGGCTGTGAGAACCTGGTGCGGGAGATTAAAGAGGGAATAGACGATTAAGTGCTTCCCTAGAGGGTCTGTTGGTTTTAGTTTCGTATGTAGGACCTATGGGAACAGGACTTTGTGCTTCCCAAGAGTGTTCTTAGTTTACCCACGCATCGAGACCACAAGAGGAATTAGACATAAGTTCTTCCTCAGAGATTCTGTAGCTATCGTTGCAAGACCATATGAGAATTAACATGAGAGCTTCCCAGAGTGTTTGTGCCTTGTTGATTACTGGACTATAGGGGTCTGCTAGTTTGAGCCACCTAGAGAGTCAGTGTGAATTTTGAGGGTTGGTTATGATGAGTCCACCAAGCCAAAAAACAAGCTTGGGTTTTGTACTACTTGTGTTCGGTAGTCTTTTGAGATACCTGCTGTGTTACTTGCTTACCTTGGAATAGAAAGATTTGCTAGTTTTCCCGAGTTGTTTAATTAAATGAATGTGAATGGTAATTGGTAGGATTATTTACTGGTGTACTCTTAGTCCATTACTGTACTTATTTTCCTTTACTTTTTCTATATTACTCACTGACAGTAGGGCACAAATCTTGTGGTGGTTGCCTACTGGGATTAGTCTCACACCCTGTTTGGGTCCTGATTTTTAGCCCAAATAGATTATATGGTTGTAGGTGTAGGTAGGGATTATGGTCCTTCTACCTCGGGTACTTGATTGCTAGTTGGAGCTGGAGAGCATGGGACTGGGATTTGGCTCGCGATGCTGCTGGAGTTGCTGTTTACATTTAGTACTTTGGTTTCAGTTGTATTTCCGCACGTTGTTTTGTTTACTGCTTTCTATAGATACATGTACCACTCTGCATCATTATTTTATCAGACATTCCTTATACTTTTAGTTCAGTTTTTGTATGTTATTTACTGCTTCTGCTATTGATTATGTTTATTCTTCAACTGCATACTTTACCAAATGAGGGCATAGTTTCCCCACTGACTCACCAAGGCCCTCGCTGCTAGTTGGTAGCCTCTGGTGTTTGGGGAAACGCGCTTGAGGTCATATGGCGAACCTGGTATGGGGCACCAGTTATGTGGCTCCAGATTCGGGTTGTTACAAAGTGGTATCAAAGGAGTTTTATTCTTTTCTATTGCCTTACTATTTTGAGACAACAAACAGGGATAAGAAGAAATGGGTAGTTAGTACTTAACTATGTCCGGGAGTAATTAACCCGTGTACAGGGAAAAGCTATATTACCTCATAATTTCAATTTTTAGTTTTTCCAAGTGTTACAGTTTATTATATTTCACCATTGGGTGATGCACATGTTTTGTGCTGTTACAGTTTATATGATTGTGGTTCTATTTTGTTGCAACCCGATGAGATGAGGGTGTGCCATCTCATGCATCATATAGGAACTAGGTAGTAAATCACATGTCATGCATTTTACCATGCCATCTAGGGTGCATTAGGATTCATGCTGTTGTGATAGATGCCATGATAAATTATGCATGTTGTTGTGATAGTTGTTGTGACAGACATACTTGCTATGCTGTTTTACTTGATGTATGCATTGTTATGATGCCAAGCTTTGATTTGCGGGGATTATGGGCCCCCACAGATCAGAATTTGGCACATAGATGTTTTTTTTTCAGTGTTTCTGGCATTCGGTGAAGTTTCTAAGCTACTGCCCGGAAAAACCCAGAATACATGGCGTGTACTTTTTTAATACACGCCGTGTAGTTTTTAAACCGTGTTACTGACTGTTTGAACAAAAACACGGTGTGTCAGAGAGTCTTTGGGGACAAGTCGTGTGGTAGTCAACCATGTACCCAGCCATGTCACTAACAACACGGGTCAGGGAAACTTGGGTAGTAAACACTGTGTTTTGTATGAACACGTCGTGTAGTTTTATCCTAGGTACCTGGCCGTGTCACGAACAACACGGGTCAGTGTTATCTTCTCCCATACATGCCGTGTTTGTTCAGAACACGCCGTGTAAGGGGTTAGCTATGTGGCCGACCGTGTAACCTGCAGCATGGGTCACCAATCCTGTCTAGTACATGCCGTGTGTTATAAGAACACGCCATGTAGTTTTCTTTTGGGTACCCGGCCATGTCTCGAACAACATGAGTCAGTGTGATCTATCCTTATACACGTTGTGTTTTTTTGGAACACGCCGTGTAGGAGTCAGCCGTGTAGCCGGCCGTGTAACCGCTACATGGGCCACCGAAACCTGTCTAGTACATGTCGTGTCTTTAGTGCACACGCCGTGTAGTTTAGGATTTGGAGGACTGTGTAGGTTAGCCGTGTAAAGAGACTCGGGTAGGGGAGTATAATTCAAGTACACACCATGTTTGGGACAACACGCCGTGTAGTCTGGGATGTTACATGACCAGTGGTGGTGGAAGTACACACCCATGTAAATGGCTTTAACAAACACGCCGTGTAGTTTAAATACACGCCGTGTAGTCATGTTTTTCAAACTTAAGTGTTTCTCCCTCCTGTTCCCGTTTTGTACTCTTGTGTTTTCTGTCCTTGTTAATCCTAAATCTGAGGTGTGATTTTGAACTTTTAGGGCTATGGAACCAAGGCATCCTCCCGTTACACGTCAGGAACCAGGTAGTGACTGTACGCCTGATACGGCAGACCAGGGACTACCAGTAGTTTCGCCGATTGTTCCGGACATGGCACCTGTAGTGATTCCAGACACTGGAGCCGATTCTCAGTTTAGAGAGGGTTTCATGAGGTTCATGCAGACCTTCCAGGGAGCTGAGCATCCTGCCCTGTCTATGGCAGAGCTAACGCGAGTCTTCCAACAGCAGCATCCTCCCACTTTTATAGGGGATGTAGGACCTCAGGCTGCAGAGTCATGACTAGAAACCATTCTTTCCATCTTTGAGCATCTGGAGACACCCCCAGACAGAAGGGTGAAGCTCACAACTTACATGCTATGAGATTCTGCCAAGAGATGGTGGGATGTAGTCTCGCAGGCAGGGCGCCAGCGGTCTATGGCTTGGGACGAGTTCCAGCGTATGTTCTACAACTACTTCTATCCGGCGACGCTAAGGGCCGACAGAGCCAGGGAGTTCATGAACTTGCAGCAGGGTGCTCTTTCGGTTATGGAGTATTCCTCCCGCTTCATTGAGTTACAACATTTCGCTCCCGTTCTGGGAAATGACGAGATGTTTTTGGCAAGGAAGTTTGAGGAAGGCCTCAAACCATAGATCATATCGCAGGTGAACGTCTTCCAGTTGACTTCTATTACCTTAATAGTCAACCAGGCGCTGATCACTAAATAGAATCTGAGGGAGACTGGAGCTATTGACCAGGGTAGTTTGGCATCCAAGGCTGACTCATTTCATGCTGACAGTAGGAAGCGCCACTGAGAGTCTACTCGAGGTCACTCGAGGAAGCGAGGTATTACTTCTGGTAGACGATATCTTCCTTTTGGAAACCAGGTGGTGTGATATCAGTGTGGAAAGAGCGGGCATAAGAATCCTCAGTGCCCTAGAGATCCAGTGGAGTGCCGAGCTTGCGGCAAGATGGGTCATCTGCAACGTTTTTACAGGGTTCTTCTTCTAGCAGCTAGTGAAGGAGGATCAGTTTCTACTCCTTGTTCAGAAGAAGGATTACCATTTCCATAGAAGACTGGGGGCTGGAGTCCTTCAGGTCATTCGGGCCAGGGTAGAGGTCACAAACACGGTGGTCAGGCTCAGGGAGGATCAGCTCAGGGATATCAGGTTGCTACACAGGGTCACGGTACTGTCCAGACGTTTGTGGTAGAGCAAATCCATCGGGAGCAGGATCCTGGACCTTCCACAGTTCGAGGTACGATCCTAGTAGCCTCAGTTTTATCTTCTACACTTTTCGATACCGGAGCTTCTCATAGCTTTATTTCTGTGCACACTGTGGATATCCTTAGACTTATTGTCTTTACTTCTGAGGATACTTTGGCACTAGACACTCCTTTGGGACATAGAACTACTAGTGTGCGTCAGTGCAAGGATTGCCCCCTTAAGGTTGGTGGGTGTCACTTATCGTGGGATCTTTATGTCCTTGAGATGACGGGTTATGATGTCATTCTCGAAATGGACTGGCTAGTTCCTTTTCAGGCCTTTGTCGATTTTTATCACCATAGGGTGAGTTTCACGTCACCAGAGGGTGGGTCTTTTCTTCACAAGGGCAAATGAGATGTCCAGGCAAGCAGAGTTGGACTAGAGCATCATGGGTTGAGCAGTGTTACAACCCAGATTTCTAGTTTATATCTCGATGATCAGGGGACCTCTCAGATGTACTTTCCTCTGATAGTTGACCGTAATCCGGATGTCTTTCTAGAAGACTTTTCAGGGTTTCCTCCAGAGCGTGAGGTAGACTTCTCTATTAATCTTGTGCCAGGAGCAGCACCAGTATCCATTCTTCCTTATAGGATGGATACGCCTGAGTTGCAAGAGCTCAAGAAGTAGTTGGAGGAGTTGCAGGTGAAGGGTTTTATCCAACCCAGTACTTCCCCTTGGGGTTCGCCTGTGTTGTTTACGAAGAAGGAAGATGGTACCTTACGGCTCTGTGTGGACTATCAAAAGTTGAACCAGTTGACGGTCAATAATCGATATCCTTTTCTGAGGATTGATGATCTTTTTGATCAGCTTCGAGGAGCCAGGGTATTCTCGAAGATCGAATTGAGATCCGACTATCATCAGTTGTGGGTCAGACCATCTGATATACCTATCACAGCTTTCTGAAGTAGGTATGGTTTGTACGAGCATCTAGTTATGCCGTTCGGTCTCACGAATGAACTGACAGTTTTCATGGCACTGATGAACAGAGTTTTCCATCCTTACTTGGACTCCTTCGTCGTTGTCTTTGTGGACGATATCTTGGTGTACTCTCACACTCAACACGACCATGCTACCCATCTTGAGATCATATTGAGTACACTGAGATAGCATCAGTTATATGCTAAGATCTCAAAGTGTCACTTCTAGATGGACGAGATTAACTTCCTGGGCCATGTCATCTCAGAGATAGAAGTATCAGTAGACCCAGAGAAGGTTAGAGTAGTAGTTACCTAGGAGAAGCTGAAGAATGTCTTCGAGGTACAGAGCTTCTTGGGACTGGCTGGTTACTACAGGCGGTTTATATAGGACTTCTCATGCTTAGCAGCACTGTTGACGGGCTTGACTAATAAGGGTGTGAAGTACGTTTGGTCAGAATCTTGCGACTTAGCCTTCCAAGAGATGAAGGGGAGATTGACTTCAGCACCGATTCTAGTTCTGCCTGAGCCGGGAAAGAGTTATACAGTTTTCTGTGATACATCTGGCATCGGGCTTGGAGCAGTGCTTATGCAGGAAGATCGTGTTGTTGTATACGGATCTCAGCAGTTGAGGCCACACGAGAAGAACTATCCTACGCACAACCTGGAGTTGGCTGCTATTGTTCATGCCTTGCGTTGTTGGAGACACTATCTCATGGGATAGCATTTTGTGGTATATACTGACCACAAGATCCTCAAGTATATTTTCATGTAGCGTGACTTGAATCTGAGACAACGAAGGTGGGTCAAGTACCTACAATATTTAGACTTCGAGCTTGCTTATATGCCTGGGAAAGGCAATGTTGTGGCAAACGCACTGAGTAGTAGGACTCAGTTACAGGTAGTTCAAGAGGCCAGTAGTGAGTGGCAGCTAATGGATCTGTTCTCTGAGATGCATTTGGAGGTGCACGATAGACAGGGACAGACAGTTATTTCTTCTGTAGTTGTTACCTCTACTCTTTTAGATCGAATTCGAATGAGGCAGCTATCAGACCCAGAAGGCCTAGTCCTACGGGAGGGTGTGTCAGATGGAGACCCTACTCCGGGGTGGACAGTGGGCGATGATGAGGTGCTACGTTTTCATGGCCGCATATGGGTTTCAGAAGATACGTGAGGAGCTGATACAGGAGTTTCATACTTCATCTTGGGCAGTTCATCCTGGTGTCACCAAGATGTACTGAGACTTACACCATCAGTATTGGTGGCCAGGTATGAAGAAGGATGTGGCTGGTTTTGTTATGTGGTGTTCCACCTGTCAACAGGTGAAGGCAGAGCATCAGGTACCAGCAGGGCTTTTACAGCAGTTACCCATTCTTGATTGGAAGTGGAATGATGTCGCGATGGACTTCGTGATAGGGTTACCGAGATCGCCTCGAGGAAATGATGCGGTTTGGGTTGTAGTGGACAAGCTCACGAAGGTTTCACACTTTTTACCTTACCTTGTAATAGAGAACTTGCTGTTTTCCTTGCTCGTTTAATTAATGAATGTGAATGTTAATTGGTAGGATTATTTACTGGTGTACTCTTAGTCCATTACTGTGCTTATTTTCCTTTACTTTTTCTATATTACTCACTGATAGTAGGGAACCGATCTTATGGTGGTTGCCTACTGGGATTAGTCTCACACCATGTTTGGGTCCTGCTTTTCGGCCCAAACAGATTATATGGTTGCAGGTGTAGATAGGGATTGTGGCCCTTCTACCTCAGGTACTTGATTGCTGGTTGGATCTGGAGAGCATGGGACCGGGCTTTGGCTTGCGATGCTGCTGGAGTTGCTGTTTACATTTTTCACTTTGGTTTCAGTTGTATTTTAGTACGTTGATTTGTTTACTTCTTTCCATAGATACATGTACCGTACTACATCATTATTATATCAGACATTGCCTCTACTTTTAGTTCAGTTGTTGTATGCTGTTTACTACTTCCACTATTGTTTATGTTTATTCTTCTGCTGTATACTTTACCAAATGAGGGCATAGTTTCCCCACAAACTCATCAAGGCCCTCGCTTCTAGTCGACAGCCTCTGGCATTTGGGGAAATGCGCTTGAGGTTATGTGGCGAACCAGGTACGGGGCACCAGTGATGTGGCTCTGGATTCGGGTCGTTACACATTCTTCCATGCCATGTAGGTGCATTAGGAATTGTATGTTGTTGTGATAGTGTTGTGCTAGAAAAGCATGTCGTTGTGATAACTGCTTTGATATATACTTACTATTTGATAGGGTATTGCTATATGAGGATTTGATAGAATGAATTCCAAAATTTGGTTCTTGAAGAGTATGGGCCCTCATTAACTGGAATTTGGTGGATCATCAACTTGTTATAACACGCATAAGACGCCAAAATTTGATTCGCAGGGATTATGGGCCCTCACGGATCGAAATTTGGAACTTCGGTGTTGGTTTCCGTGTTTTATGGGCTCTGAAGAAGTTTCTGAGGCTTAATGTCTGGAAAACCCAGCATACACGCTGTGTAGTTCTATGGACACATGTCGTGTGTTCTTCTGTTTGGGGAGAAATGAAAACTTTTTGAGTACACGCTGTGTACCTTCAGTACACACCGTGTAGTATTTTCCCATGTCATAGACTGTGTGGGCGGGGACACAGGGTAGAAAATGGCTTGGGAAAAACACGTCGTGTACCAGTTGTACACACTGTGTAGTGTTGACCCGGTGTCCGATCGTGTAACTAACAACACAGATGGAGGAAACCTTAAGACATACACATCGTTTCTACCTTGAACACGCCGTGTAGTCTGACTCAGGTACCCAGCCGTGTCACTAACAACACGGGTCAGTGTTACCTCTTCTTGAACACACCATCTACCTATGGGACATGCCATGTAGTCTTGACCGGGGAAAGACTGTGTGGACTTAACAGTGTGGCTGGGAAGACTAAGTTGTGTACACGCTGTGTGCGGGTGTAACACACCGTGTAGTGTTAGCCGAGTAGCTGGTCGTGTCACTAATGACACAGGTAGTTGAAATTTAAATCATACACACCGTGTCTCTCTAGAACATGTCGTGTAGTTTGAGCTGTGTACCCGGACGTGTGAGGGACAACACGGGTTAGTGAAGCTTGTCCAGTACACACCGTTTAGAGCTTATGCACGCCGTGTAGTCTCATTTAAAGGAGAGTCGTGTGGATAAGCTGTGTAGAGGGACTCGGGCAGGGAGGAAAATTCAAGTACACGCCATGTGTGTGGACAACACGTCATATGTTTTGGGGTGTTACATGACCAGTTTTGGAAGAGTAAACACCCATGTGAAAGACTTGAGGAAACACGCCTGTGTAGTTATTATGCACACCGTGTGGTCTTGTTTTGTAAAACTTGAAAGTTTTCTTTCCTTGTTCCTTCTTACACTCCTTGTTTTCAGTCCTTGATAAATATTGATCTAGGGTGTGCGTTTGACCTTATAGAGTCATGCCACCAAGACTACCTTGAGTTATTCTCTAGGAGAGCGGCAACGAGTATACTCTAGATATGGTAGGCCATGGGCTACCAATGGATCCTCCAGTAGATCCAGATGCGGCGCCAACTGCTATACCAGACATAGGCGCTGATGCGCAGTTCCGTGAAGGCTTCATGCGGTTTATACAGACCTTCCAGGGAGCACCGTCGGCTGCCACATCTATGGCAGAACTGATGCGTATCTTCCAGTAGTAGCATCCGACTATGTTTTCAGGGGATGGCGGACCACAGGCTATGGAGTCATGGATGGATTCGATGCAGACAATACTTGAGCATCTAGAGACGCCTCCTGGGAGGAGGGTCAAGCTCGCTACATACATGCTGCGTGATTCTACCAAGAGGTGGTGGGATGTTACCACCTAGTCTGAGCATCACTGTTATATAGAGTGGGAAGATTTTTAGGCAGTATTCTATGACTTCTTATTTCTAGAGACGTTGAGGGCAGATCGAGCTTGAGAGTTCAGGAATCTACAGCAGGGCACCATGTCAGTGATGGATTATTCTGATTGCTTCACCGAGCTTCAGCATTTTGCACCCATTTTGGCGGGTGATGAGGCGTTGAGGGCTCGATGCTTTGAGGATGGTCTTCGGTATGACATCCGAGCACTGGTGAACATTTTCAGGTTTCCTACAGTGCATGCTATTGTGAACTAGACACTGATTACTGAGCAGAACCTATGGGAATCTAGTGGTGTGGGCTAGGGCGGTTCGACACCAGTTTCTGGTACTATTTTTACCGGTAAGAGGAAGAGGTAGATGGACTTATCTCATGATGGAAGTACTAGCCAGAAGAATCCTTCAGGTGTCCAGATCATTTGCTACCAGTGTGGTAGATAGGGGCACAAGATACCTCAGTGTCCTTGAGACCCAATGGAGTGCTGAGCTTGCGGCAAGACTGGTCATCTTCAGCACTTTTTCAGGGCGTTTCCACCAGTGGCTAGTGAGAGGGGTTTTGTGCAGACTCCGCATGCGGGAGTAGGTCCAACAACTTCTTACCAGTCGAGCAATTGGAATACATCAGGGCGTGCAGGCAGAGATGGTGGTCATGGACATGGTATCCAGGCACTAGGATCTCAGAGGCAGTAGGGCGGGTCAGCTCAAGGTATCCAGGCTGTGTCACAGGGCCGTGGCACTGGACAGGCATATGCAGTGCAACAGACCCAACAGGAGCAGGATCCCGGACCTTCTACTGTCAGAGGTACTATTCTAGTTTCTTCTATTTTATCTTCAGTGCTTTTCAATACAGGTGCTACACATATCTTTATATCTATTTCCATTATGGAGATCCTTGGGATTTGTGTTTCTTCTTCTTCTGCTGTGATGATGCTAGACACTCCGTTGGGGATTAGAACGGCTGGTGTGCGTCAGTGCATGGAGTGCCCCCTTGAGGTTGGTGGGTGTTACTTTTTATGGGACCTCTATGTCTTAGAGATGACGAGATATGATGTCATTCTCGGGATGGACTTGTTGGTACCCTTTCGAGCCTTTTTAGATTGCTATCATTGTAGGGTGAGATTCACGCCACCAGAGGGCGGAGCATTTCTATACAAGGGAAAGTGGGATGTCCAGGTGAGCTGAGTTGGACCCGAGCATCGTGGGCAAGGTGGTGTGACAGCCCAGATTACGAGTTTATATCCGGATGATCAGGGGACTTGTCAGCAAGATTTCCCTCCAGTAGTTGATCGTTTCAGGGATGTCTTCCTGGATGACTTTTCAGGTCTTCCTCCAGAGTGAGAGGTGGATTTCTTTATTGAGCTAGTGCTAGGGGAAACACCGATGTCCATTCCTCCTTATAGGATGGCTACACCTGAGTTTCAAGAGCTCAAGAGGCAATTAGAGGAGTTACATGCAAAGGGTTTCATCCGACCCAATACTTCTCCTTGGGGTTCGCCTGTCTTATTTTCTAAGAAGGTAGACAGTACCCTCAGACTTTGTGTGGATTATCGGAAACTTAACCAGTTGACGATCAAGAACCGATATCCCTTTCCAATGATTGATGATATTTTTGATCAACTTCAGGGAGCACGAGTGTTCTCGAAGATTGACTTGAGATCCAAATATCATCAGTTACGTGTTAGACCATCAGATATATCGCTTACAACTTTTTAGAGCAGGTATGGTCTATACAAGTACTTGGTTATGCCATTCAGACTCACGAACGCACCAGTAGTTTTTATGGCTCTGATGAATCGTGTGTTCCCCCCTTATCTGGATTCTTTTGTGGTAGTCTTCATGGACGATATCTTGGTGTACTCTCACACTCGACAAGACCATGCCACCCATCTTGAGATTGTATTGAGTACACTGAGAGAGCATCAACTATATGCTAATCTCTCAAATCACCACTTTTGGATAGACCAGATACACTTCCTGGTTCATATCATCTCAGAGGAAGGAGTTTCCATGGACCCAGAGAAAGTGAGAGAAGTAGTTTTCTGGAAGTAACCTAAGAATGTGTTTGAGATACAAAGTTTCTTGGGGATGATTGATTACTACAGGCGCTTTATACAGGACTTCTCCCACTTAGCAGTGCCATTGATGGGTTTGACTAAGAAGGGTGTGAAGTTCATTTGGTCAGAATCTTGTGGGATAGCCTTTCAGGAGCTAAAGGGGAGGTTGACATCAACACCAATCATGATACTTACAGAGTAAGGGAATAACTATACAGTTTACTGTGATACATCAGGTATTGGCCTGGGAGTAGTGTTGATTCAGGGTGATCGAGTTGTTGCGTATGGGTCTTGACAGTTGAGGCCACATGAGAGGAATTACCTGACGCATGATCTTGAGTTGGCTGCAGTTGTTCATGTGTTACGCTGTTGGAGACATTATCTCTTGGGAGAGCATTTTGTGGTGTTTACGGACCAAAAAAGTCTCAAGTATATCTTTACCCAGTGTGACCTGAATTTGAGACAGCAAAGGTGGGTTGAATACCTTTAGTCCTTCGACTTTGAGATTGCCTATACACCTAGGAAAGGTAACACAGTTGCTGATGCACTGAGTAGGAAGACTCAGATATAGGTAGTTCATGTGGCCAGTGGTGAGTGGCAGCTTATGACTTTGTTCTCTGAGATGTATTTGGAGGTTCACGATAGTCAGGGGAAAAACTATCTTTCATCCTTAGCTGTGACTTCTACCCTCTAGGATAGAGTGAGGATGAGACAACTATCAGATTTAGAAGGCCTAGCTCTATGGGAGTTGGTGGAAAGTGAGGACCCTCTTCATAGATGGATGATAGGCGATGATGAGGTACTGTGTATCCATGGATGAGTGTGGGTTCCATGGGATATACACGAGGAGTTGATGCGGTAGTTTCATGCTTCAGCTTGGGTAGTTCATCCTAGAGTTACCAAAATGTACCGTGACTTGAGACGTCAGTATTGGTGGCTAGGTATGAAGAGAGAGGTAGCTGGTTTTGTTACTAGATGTTCCACCTGTCAGCAGGTGAAGGCGGAGAATCAGAGGCTATCTGGACTGTTACAATAGTTACCCATCCCAGAGTGGAAATAGGATGATTTCGCGATGGATTTCATGACAGGGTTGCTGAGGTCACCTCGAGCCAATGATGCCGTGTGGGTTGTTGTGGATAGACTCACAAAGGTAGCTCAATTTTTTCTGATCAAGGAGACCTTCGGTGTTGATGAGCTTGGGAAGTTGTATATCTGAGAGATAGTACATATTCATGGGGTCCCTCATTCTATAGTTTCAGATAGGGATGCCCGCTTTACATATCGTTTCTGGCAGAGTTTTCAGAGGGAACTGGGTACACAGGTGCTTCTGAGTACAACTTACTACCCTCAGACCGATGTCCAGTTAGATCGTACGATTCAGGTGCTTGAGGACATGCTACGTGAATGCGTACTAGACTTTGGGGGCTCATGGGAGAAGCACATACCCCTGGTTGAGTTTTCATACAATAACAGTTTTCAGGCAACTATTCAGATGGCACCTTACGAGGCTTTATATGGTAGGCCATGCCGATCACCCTTGTGCTGGTTAAAGGCAGGTGAGGCAGCTTTGCTGGGACCATGTATTGTGTAGGAGACCTTAGAGTGGGTCCAGTTGATTCAGAAGTGGATGGTTACCACACAGTCTCATCAGAAATCTTATGTTGATCGCCTTAGATGACCCTTAGAGTTCGTGGTCGGGGATCAGGTTTTCTTGCATGTTTCACCGAGGTTGGGACATAGGAAGATCAGGAGAGAGGGTAAAATTTCACCGAGGTATGTGGGGCCATTTGAGATTCTAGAGAGAGTTGGGATGGTTGCCTATAGGTTGCAGTTACCACAGAGGTACCAGTTCATGCACGATGTATTCCATGTATCTCAGTTGCGTCGTTATCACTCAGACCCATATCACACCTTTCAGCCCAAAGAGGTTGAGAATCAGGTTGATTAATCCTTTGAAGAGCATCCGATTCATATTTTTGATAGGAGAATGAAGGTTCTCTAAGGCTGGTCAGTTCCTCTTGTAGGGGTGCTATGACAGCATGGCCGAGTGCAGGATGAAACCTGGGAGTGGGAGACCGACGTACGTGCTCAGTGGCCAGAGTTGTTCACAACTTTATCTTCACTAACCTTGGAAGGGAAATTTGTGGATAAATTGCTTTAATGGGGGAAGTTTGTAAGAACCTAATTCTTACTTTTGAGGTTCAGGTTTCTTCTTTTCCCTTTTCCTTAGGTTTTTTTGAAAAAAATAAGAAAAATGGGAAAAAATCCCAAAATTTATGACTACACGTCGTGTAATTTTCCACACACCGTGCGCTTTAGCCATGTGGGATGAGTACACAGGGCGTGTAGGCCTGTCAGCAATGAAGAGTTTAAAAACTGACTACACGCCATGTATAGGGTATTTACATGTCATGTATTCAGTCGGTAGTTAAATATTAAGGCGGTGGAGGCAGTCGCCAGTGGAGCGATAGTACACACCGTGTAATCATGAAAACATGCCGTGTACTCATGTTGATGGATGAACAATGCCGCAGTGGAAATTAGCTGCCAGAGGAACAATTAAAAAAACGAAAAGTACACACTGTGTACTTGAGAGTACACGCTGTGTGGTTTGTTTTTATTGCTTAAAACAGGAAGTAGCCTCCTCTGTTCAAAGAGGAATCTTAGAATGCTAGAGGATCTCTGGAGGATGGCCGGAGCTTCGGAGATCTCCCAACCGTGCACCGGGAATCCGTTTCCGCTTCTGCTGATCACATTGGGACTGTACGGGTAAGCTCTCCCTTCTCCTTGTGTTGTTCTTACCAATTATTCCTCTTAGGGAAGTTATTTACATATGAACGAGAATTATTTTATCCTAGATCTATGTCGTTCTTGGACAATTCGGGAGGCATCATTCACGTATACCGATCAAGGGAAATCGAGGTAGGTAGTATGATGTTTATTTCCAACTATGGTGTTGAAATTGTATACCGTTGTGCTACAAACCCACATTTGGGGTGTCATGTGGCTGAGTCCTTGGCTGCTTTAAATACCTAGAATTGTATAGGTAATTGAATGTAATTATAAACTGCTGTTTGGGATCACTGCTTGGATCTAGGACCACCCCGTGGGTGCGTTCCTCTGTTGAGCCGTTTGGCCAGGATACCCAAGGGTATGCCATGATTATAATGTGTATTGAATTTTCTTGAGAGTAATTGTATATAAATTTCTTGTTTATGCTTTGGGCTCGGCCCGATTACTTGCTCCTGAGGGCAGTGTTCTTTTTAGCCTGAGGGCATTGTTTATTTAGCCTGAGGGAAAGGTACTACTTAGCCTGAGGGCAATGTTCTATTTCACCTGAGGGAAACTCTTCTTATGCCTGAGGGTAGTGACTTTAGTGCCTGAGGGAAATATCTCGTACGCCTGAGGGCAATATTTGATAGCCTGAGGGAAAGCCTATGGGTGTGGTTTTATTATATTAGCCTGAGGGCAAGGTTCTGATTAGCCAGAGGGCTTGGTTCTGATGAGAACATAATGTTATTAAATTGAATGGTTAAAATGGATATCAAAATGGCAATGAAACTATTAGTGATAGTTACTTTTGAGTACTTACTAGTTTACTGAATTTACTTTTGCACACTGTTGTTGCATATTTTCACTGACAGTTGGGTACGGGCCTTTAGTGGGTGCCTACTGGGATTTATTTCTCACACCCTGTTTGGGTCATGTCTTCGGCCCAAAAAGACTATATTAATACAGGTGTCGATAGGGGAAGGGGTCCCTATATAGGTACATGATTGTAGCAGAGGAGTAGGAGAGCATAAGACCAAGCTTTGGCTTGCGATGCTGCTGCGTTTTGTTTACTCTGCTTGTTTTGTCTAGATGTACCTTGTATTTTGAGTTGTATTATATTGCAGTGTAACCTGTTTTGGATGTTTTCATAGAAATAGAGACATGCTGCATCATTATATATAACTATTGGTTAACTTTTACTACAATTGTTCATTTTTAGTTCATATTTTTTACTGCTTCCTCCATTGTATGCTATTTATATTTTCTGATGCGCTACACTTTGAAAAATGAGGGAATAGTTTCCCCACTATCAGATCTGGGCCCTTGCTGCTAGTTGGTAGCCTCTATCATTTGGGGAAATTCACTTGAGGTCATGTGACCAATCGGGTTCGGGGAACCCATTGAGTGGCACCCGAATCTGGGACATTACAGAAACTCTCAGAGTGTCCTCCTCCAAGTGTTGTCATCGTCAACCTCTACCTGGCGACGATCTGCTGGCATAGCCTGCTGGACATATTCTTCGCAAACCTGATGAGGACGTTGACCTAGAGTCATACCTATAAAATAACAAACCATTAGAGCTCCTAAACCTAGAATATGGAAGACTCAACATTAATTAATTAATTGTTTTCTTTTATACATTTGAGGTTCTCCTATTCCAAGGTCTACCCATTCAAACACAGGCATAAAGAATAATGATGCATGGTCCTTTCCTAGGTCTCTAACCTACAACTAGTATCACCTCGTTTAGTATCCATTGTCAACTTAAAGGTATGTGCATCAGATAATAGGGGGCTCTAAATGCCTATGTATTAGCCAGTCTCTAGTGTTTACATCACTTGATAAACAAAAATGACACCATTTCCCTACCAACCCATGAAACCTTGCATGTGACTAACTCCAAACTCCATCAAATCCCTCAACCTTCCTCTGATACCACTTTTTCATGACCCCCTCCCCACAAAGTGTACCCCTCCTGGGCTGACAATGTGAGAAGGGAGATAATGACCCCTGAGTCCTGCCACCAGTAGGCCCCGGGTTGGCGACTAACACCAAGGGTATAGTAAGCACACAGATAGGAGGCATTAACCTCTAAGAGAACACATGCGAAAGAGAGAGATAAGATAGACACCAACCAACTCCAACTCAAACTGAAATATAAAATAAAACACAAGTACACATATGTAATGTCATGAAAAACTACTACAACTGAAAGGGGAAAACAACAAATACCAAAAGACAGTAAAAACAACAACAACCACAAGCCTGACAGCTCCTGCAATCCCAAGCTAGTAGAAACCAGCTTGATCTCCAACTTCCTCCAAGTGACCTGAAAAATAGTTTATATATACATAGGGTGAGTATAAAAGTATATTTAGTAGGATCCTCCCCTAACCCTCTCGTGCAAAAGTAAATAAAGCATGATAAAGCACAATGAACAACAAGTGAAACTAACTCATCACCTAAACAAGTATACTATGTTCCCAACCTCACCATGGATACTCTCACCAAGTAACACATACAATAGTATATAATATAATAAATAATATCAAGGGTGCCTCGCTAATAATTCCCCACTGGTTTTCCACTTTTCCCCAACATCACACGTCCTAAGCATCTCTCTTAAAAAAGGCTTGCCCGCAGACACTTGGGTGAAGCACCACAACATGAACCTCGTGCAAAAAAACCACCATGTCCATGTAAGAAAAGTAACCTGGTAGTTTTTGGGAGCCACCATAGCTCACATAACGTGTATCATACGTCGGGTATTATACCTCAAGCCATTACATCCCATACACCGAGTAAGTATCCTCAAGCCATCACATCCTATACACATTACACCTATAGTAGTCCATAGGAAACTATATCCAGAATATATGTGTGTGAATAACCACAAGCCATTTCATCCCTCTACACACATATATGGGGAAAACTAACCGTTGTGCCTACCAGCACAAGTAACTATCGAGAGAAGAGAGTGGGGCCAAAGGGGGTATTCAGCCATCCATCCTCCCACCAGAATGTTGGGGAAAACACCCCCTAGGGCTCAGAATCCCCGGGGTGTCAGTTTCCATAACTGACGGGGAGGATTAACATATAGAAACACAAAAAGTATAGAATATACTATAGCTCACAACCACACTATGGGCATAACCTAGTCTTAGACTCAATTGCAGCTAATATCTCTCGGACTCTCGGCTACCACTTCTATGACTAGGCATCCTATAATCACACAACCATTTAGAGAGATTTAATACATTAATTCATTCTATTTTTATCAGTTTCACTTTATGTTAATTAATTCTTTAAACATTAATTAACCATTAAAAATTCCACATTATATTTCATTAGCATCACACCCAAAGTCCGATGTTCCTTTAAATTACAACCTCAGCATTGCGCACCGGCAAGCTCCAACCCCATGGGTTAACATCATTTATTCAATTATTTATTTATAGGATTACTTTCCCATATTCCCAGGCATTCTATAAAAACATTCTATGCTACTAAACACAAGGGGGATCAACACAGTGAGTAGATGAACTACCTGTAGAGTCTTTACCGCCTATAGAATGAGTGTAGACCCATCCTCCCTTGAGAAGCTAAACACGAAAAGCACGTGGCATACCCCGCATGTCTTCACCAGTTTTGGAAGAAGGGTAAGCAAGACCATCTGCCTTGGGAAGTGGGAAAAGTAAACTAGATAAACAACCAATAAGAACCAGCAAGCATCCAAACATTCACATCCAACCTGTTCCATCATCCACAATGTCCTCCCCAACACCCACATGCATAAACCAATGCATCTCACCACTCTAGGTGTTAACTGCTGCCACAACCAATAGGCCTCCATGCCCCCACATATCACAACAGCCATCCGGGCTCACATCACAACACAAGCAGCAGGAAAACAAACATCATATCAATTGGGCTCTTGGCCCTTAAATGAGAAAGAGGGTAACTCAGAACCCTACAAGGAATTATCTTTTATCAAACAACCAGTTCTTTAATCAATCTTGGATTAATCGATTTATTATTCGTAGGTTCCAAATTTGGGAAACCTAACCAATAAGCTATCACAAATAATTAAACATGATTACTACAACAATTTTATTAACATCAAAGTACAACAAGAAGAACCAGATTCATTTACAGGCTTCTTTATATTTAGCCAAACAATTATCAATTAATTATGGATTTATGTTCTTTACCAATTTCCATCATGAACGAAAAGCTAAACAATAATGCATAGATATCACACTATCTAGAAAAACAAGAGGCAATAACATACAATCGATATCAATTTATTTATCCAGTTCAAATATTTATTATGTTAATTCCATTGTGATCCAGTAGGATAAAACATGCTAACTCTACAGTTGCACATAAAAGAAAAGAGAAGCAACGAATCCCCTACCTCAAATGGTTCCTTTCATTCTTTATATGAGAATGATCCACACAAAGGATCACGATCGCCTCCTCCTGTGATAACTGTATCCACCTGAGGATGTTGTGGTACGACCGAAGCAATCAAAACCTAAGAAAACTCCATTAGAAGCATGGATATCGCATTCCATAACATGGAAATGAGAAACAAGAGAATATGAACCTAAAAGAACAATGATAAAACATACCTTATATCGATGGAGGATCGACCCTTACTACTTGCACCAAAATAGGAGGTGCGCATGTATTAGGAAGAAACTTCAAGGGGAAATGATTTGAGGATTAAGGTTCGATCACACCACCCCTATGGAAAGAAAGAAAGGTTCGAGCATCTCGAACCAGGGAACAAGAAGGTAGAACAAGGGAGGAGGATATCACATCCATTTAAAAGATTTAACTGAGCAACAGTTTAAGATATGTTGGATTTTCCATTAAAAGAGGATCACATTAAACCACATGGTTTGACCAAGTAAAGGCATCCTGAGACTTAGGAAAAAATTATATAGGAATTATGGGATTTAATTCGTCCTTAAATCCCTTAAAATAAGGCCTTGAATGCGTTTCACGTCAAAGAAAATGTCAAAGGGGCGAAACTATAGGAAGCTGGAAACACTGTTCACGATCATGGAAACACTGTACACCTACCGATCCTGGAAACACTGTACACGATTCTGGAAATGTTGTACACTCACCGATCTGGGTACTATTCATAGAATGACTCACTGATCCTGGACTCATTGATCCCAGACTCACCGATCCTGGACTCACCAATCCTGGAAACATTGTTCACAGAATGACTCACCGATCCTGGAATCATCGATCCTAGACTCACCGATCCTGGACTCACTGATCCTGGTACTGTTCACAGAATGACTCATCGATATGAGTACTGTTCACATAATGACTCAACGATCCTGGTACTATAAGGCCCCAGCCTTAAAACTTACTTAATCTTGAGTTATTACAAGAATACACCTTGAGGATCTTTTTAGGTTTAGAGTTTTAGAGAATTAGACCATAAAACATGCATCACATCCCACATTTAAACAAAGTGGTTACAATAAAAGATAGTATTCATTTTTCCCATCAACGGAAACATATTGAAAATAAAACATGGATTCTTTCTTGACACTTCCTTGACACTATCATCTTATCATGTACCTTTCCCTTGACATGTGAAAAACATTTCAAAAACTTGGGATGAGCATAAAAAGCTCAGTAAGGGTTATAAAAATATGGAAAGGAAACATGAGTTCATATATACATAAGAATGAAATCATACTCTACCCATAAAACATAGGCACATTAACATACCTCATCAAATCATGAATAAATCATAGAAATCATAAGACATAAAGGTAACTTGAGGCATTCATAACATTCTTACGTAGGGAGTAACCCTCTTGGTTACGTTTGGAATACCCATCACAGTATATTCCCTAAATCTCTTTGGAGAAACCTTAACGTTTCACTCCTTTGCGTTACCCAATGCATTGGAGAGCTATATTGGGCTCACCCACCCTTAGTTTATCACGGAACCACCCGTCTTCATAAACAATTCCCAAGAACCATAACATAAATCGTATTACATAAAACATGCATAAAGGAAACATAACATTTCCAAATTTCAATCAAAAGATATCAATAACACATTAATATAATAAAAACATTATCAAAACCATTTTCAATACCAAAACAAAAGAAAAGTAAAACATGGTATTTATTTTTCTTTTAAAAAAAGGTATGGCTTGTAGAGGAAGCCGAAACTCAAATAATGGTCACGGCGGCAGAGAAGTCATTGTCGCCGCATACGTATGACAAAAACATTCCCTTTTGTCATTTAGTAAAACACTTCGTATAAAAAAGATTCCTTTTGGATAAACGTAAAAGTCAAAGGGGTTTATACACCGTATAAAAGAAGGTTGTGTATAAAACAAAATATGCCTCAATGAAAGGAGATTGAGATGAATTCCCTTACAAAGATCATTTTTTTAAAATAAAATAAATCTATTATGTGTATTCACTATAAGTACACATAAAGAAAGTACAAATACAAGACAGGACATAATAATATCATGACATAATTTGAAATTAGGAGATTAACCCAAAGAATAGAAATTGGGTTAAGAAGTTCCCTTACCTCAGGTCCGACTTGACTCGATCGCTCTTTAATCTCCTGAATAATAAACTTGAGTTAATTTCTACTTGCTTAAGAACCTTTTTAAAGTTCATTATTCCTTTTATATCACTTATTACCATGTCATGAACACTATGTTATTATTTAAGTTAATAACGGTCGTTTTAACGATCATTGGTACTTGAGTAAAAAATATGCTCTTTATAATTACAAGTTGTTCATGTATCCATTATATCCAGAGTTATACTCATGATGTATATATAATATATATCATATATATCCAGTATATACATGAATTTATAATATTACATAACGTTTAGAGGTAAGAAATGAAATGCACCGTTCATGGTGACGGTAAGTCGTACGTACGCATGAACGCTACTTTCATTTCTATTTCGTATTTTATAGAATGGAATCATAGTGATATAAAGGTATATTATAATTAAAGTATAATATCATACATAATATCATTAATTAAATACTTTATACGTCCCACATATGACATTAACGAATCAAATCACTTTGAGGGGGCGGTAGTCCGCACTTCCTAAAATGAAAATATCGTGTTTAACCATAATGGAAACCATAAAGGTATGCCAAAATGAAAAATACATAATCTTAAGGAAAAAATAAACATATTATATATCATATATAAATATATTGTCATCTTAATGTCCACCTTTTAAGGTGTTAGAAGAATGTTGAACAATCATCGTTTCGGGAGGCAGAAATTCGCCATCCACGGAAATAGTATGTTCTTTAACCATTAGATGTAGGTGTGTGTAAGTGTAGCTTGAATACTTCTTATAAAAAAATCCTAGTATATTTAAGATACTGTAGTTGTTACAAAATAAATGAATAAAAATATTTTAGGGGGTTTGAGAAGCAAAATAAAACAAAAGAACACAAGTGAAGACATTACCTTAAAAATGGGTAACCCTTTTTGATTTGAGATCAAAGGCTTCCTTGGGAAGACTTCTGCCCAAAGTGAGGATTCAAGGAGTAAGAGAGGGATGTGGAGAGACAAAATGGTCAGGGGTTGGCCGATCAAAAGGCTTTAGAAGTGTGGGTAAATAGGTAGAGGTGGGGGCCTTTTATAAGAGGAGAGGAGGGACACTCTTGGAAAGTAAAGAAATGTTACTTTATTTTAAAATGAGTTTCGGATTTAAAAGGTACCAAATTGATATAATTAGAGTATAAGGTGATAAGGTTTCTAAATATACCCATCCAATAGGTTTTTGATAAGTGTAGGTCTTAGATTTTACATTATCTTTTCATTTTATTTAAATCGTTAAATAATGAGGTAATCGCTGCATCATCATGATGTCATAAATAATTTAATTTATTTAATGTCTAAAAATTATGAAAAAAATAATATGATGTAGGAAATATTTTTATATTTCCAATTAATCTTTATAGTCCAAAATATCATCTATGTAGACAAAATTAAAAATGTTTTACTCAGGTGATACATTCTTTGTTATATTTTCTTTCTTTAAAAAAATAAAAAGATAACAAGTCACTTTCCACAAAAGTGATTCCATGGGGTCCCCAAGTTTGGTACAAGGCATCCCATGGTCTGACATGAGATAAAAAGTAGCATTAGGACACATTTTGGTGTCGTTTTTTATTATTATGATATTATTTTATTATCCTTAACTACCCGATTACTCATTAATCAAGATAATTAAAGATAATTACCGTCGTTACTATTTATAATGTCCAAAAATAAAAGAGTATTAATTACATAATTTGGAACTTATGATTCCAAATATGGAATCCATTTTACCAAATTACAAACATAGAAATTGCAATAATTAATTTAAAAATAATTCCCGTTGTCAAAATAAATAACGGGTTTTTTTGAAACAATATCTATGAAAAGTTTGGCATTAGATTATGCCCAATTCCAAAGTAAAATTAATCCTAATGACCACCATTGGATTAAATGGTAAAAATATATTCAAATTACACTTTAATACCAATTAAAAAGATAATCTAACCATATAATTAAATTAGATGAAAAAAATAGTTTTGATGTAAATTGCAGTATTTTTTCACTATTCATTAAAAAATGAACATTGTCAGAAAAATGCCAAAAATTTATCCAATGTAAATTTCAATGTCCCAATCATAAATAATATGTTTATTTTGACAAATAGAGATTATAAAATTTTCAAAATATTTATTTAAAAATGGTTTTCCATCAAAAGGCAGTAAAACAATCTTTTAAAAATATCAGTGTATTCCATGCTTAAGATTGGATTTATTCTCATTTTAAGCCTCTAAAACACTATCTAATTCATAAATAGACATAGATAAAAATATCTATTATTCATTACTTACTTGGGATGTTATAGGTACTGTTCACAGAATGAATCACCGATCCTAGACTCACCGATGGAACTGTTCACATCGGTCTCACAGATGGAACTGTTCACATCGGTCTCACCGATGGAACTGTTCACATCGGTCTCACCGATTGAACTGTTCACATCGGTCTCACTAATGGAACTGTTCACGTCAGTCTCACCGATGGAACTGTTCACGTCAGTCTCACCGATGGAACTATTCACGTTGGTCTCACTGATGGAACTGTTCACCTCAGTCTCACCGTTGGAAGTGTTCAGATCGGTCTCACCGATGGAAGTGTTCACATCAGTCTCACCGATGGAAGTGTTCACATCGGTCTCACTGATGTAACTGTTCACATCGGTCTCACCGATGGAACTATTTGCAGAAATGGAAAATTAAAAAATTGTTGGGTATAAGTCACCTTGACCTCCCGGAACACCTCAGACACTAGATTTTCACAAAGTAATGGACCATAGAGGTCTGATTTATTACAGTGTGTGTGTATTTGTGTGCTTCTATATTGACAAACTGATATATATTATCTATACATTTTAAACATATGTATATACATATTAATATATAATATTTGTAAATATATATAAATATGTATAATTATACTTAATAATACACACATAATATGTGTGTGTATGTGTTGTATATATGTATTTATTTATTTATAAACACACACAAAAAAAGTATATTTTATAAATGTATTTAAAAATGATCTTATAAATATATATTAATATATGAATAAATATATAAATATATAAACATAACTATATATGTATGTATGTATATATTAATATACGAATATATATATATTAATATAAATAAATAAATAAATATATATATATATGTTAATATAAATATATATTAATATATGAGTAAATATAACTATATATATATAAATAGATATATTAACAAATGAAGAGAAAAGCAATATGGTGGAGTGGTAAAGGCTTAGGTGCACAGATAACAGGTCCCGAGTTTGAATCCAGGGGGAGGCAGGTCGCGCGCGTGGGTGGAATAAGGGCTAGCATTGTTAAAGGGTGGGGGATAGCACTGTTAAAGGCTAGGGGGTGGCTGGGGTATGCGGGCTAGTGGGCGCTATTGAGGGGGGGGGGGGGTCAAGCACTATTGAATCCCCTCCCTGATTCGAAAAAATATTTTTTTTTTATTTTTTTAATGTTTTTTAACTTTTATCAACGCTTTTAAAAAAGAGTTGATAAAGGGGGTCTTTTATAAATGCTAAAAAAACACTAATAAAGGGGTCTTTATCAGCGCTTTTTTTTAACTCTGATAAAAGGGACCCCCTTATCTTCGCTGAGATTAACAACACTTTTTAGCATTGTAAATAAACTTTTCTAGCGTTGATAAATTCCATATTTGCAGTAGTGTTATCTCTATGGGGAAAAGTTTGACATATATATAGATCATAAAGTCCTCAATTATATATTCACACAAAAGGAGATCAATATGTGTCGATAAATGTGGTTAAATATGATCAATTATTATGAATGGTTGATCCATTACCATCATGGGAAGGTTAATAAATTGGTAGAAACTCAAAGTAGAAAGGATCCTGTAACTCTATCCATAAAAAGGATTAAAAGAGATCCAATATTCTTAGACATGCACAAGATGGAAATGGGAATCATAAAAGAAACATAATACTACCTTAATCAAATAACTTCTCAAATATTCATTCCTGAGGGAATCAAGAAGGCCTAAAAAGATGATAAGGATTTATATGGAAAGGTGATGAATATTTTAGAATCCAAATTTTCAAAAGATGGATTTATAAGGGTTGGAACCCAAATATGTGTCCTATAAAAACCCAAACTAAAGAGTGAACTTCTAGATGATGCGCATAAATCATCTTTATCTATTCATATATAATTACTAAGATGTATAGAGATCAGAAGAAAATATTTTGGTGGGTTAACATGAAGAGGGAGATTGTAAAATTTGTATCTCAATGCTTGGTATGTCAACAAGTCAATGATGGATGACATAATTCTATGGGATGTATGCAACAATTTTCCATAATAGTATGGAAATGGGAAAAATAAAAATGGATTTCATCATAGGAATACCCAGGACATATAATGTCCATAAGGCCATTTGGGTGGTATTTGATCGCCTTACAAAGTCAATCTATTTCATTGTTATCAAAAAAGATTTATATCTTGAATAACTTGATAAGATATATATAATATAAGTGGTAAGACTGTATGGATTACCTCTCTCCATTGTATCTAATCGAGATCCAAGGTTTAACCTGATGTTCTAGAGAATCCTTTAGTAAGCATTGGATACAGAGTTGGGTTTTAACACTAATTATCACCCTTATAAGAATGGTTAGTCTGAGAGAACCTTTAAAACTATAGAGGATATGTTGAGATAATGTTCAATGGATTTCCAATTATGTTGGGATCAACACCTTCCCCTATTAGGGTTTTTATTTAACAACAATTTTCATTTTTTCATTCAAATGAAACCTTATGAGGCTCTGTATGGGAAGTGGTGTCAGACTCCAACATGCTCGGATAAATTTTGAGAGAAGAAGATGATGGTACCTAATATTATCCAAGATATTATATATAAGGTTCAAACCATTTAACATCATATAAAATTAGTGCAACGTCAATAAAAAAGCTACATAGAGAATCATAGATGAGACCTAGAGTTTGAGGTCAGAGATAAGGTGTTCCTTCGTATATCACCATGGAATAAATTCATGAGGCTTGAGAAGAAGGGAAAGCTTATTCCTAGATACAATGACCCTTTGATATCCTTGATCATATTGTATTTATTTCCTATCAACTAGCATTCCCACATAACCTATCTCAAGTACATAATGTGTTCCATGTATCCCACTTGAGGAAGTACATATCAGAACCCTCACATGTATTGAATCCAGAGGTTGTACATTTTTAGAACTATATTTCATATGAATATTAAAAAATGAAGATATTATATCATAGATATAGGGTTCTACAGAACAAGACAACTCATCTGGTCAAAGTACTATGGCAGAACCACAAGTCTGAGGAGGCAACATGGGAACCAGAAGAGGCGATAAAATAGTACTCTCATTTATTTTAGCATATGAAATTAAATTATGAGGGTGAAATTTATGAAGGGGGAATAATGGAATAATCCAAACTTTTATAAATTAAATTCTATTCTTAATGAATAAAAACTTTATCAAGTAATGTAGTTATAAAAAACACATGCACTATATTTCATCTGATATTTTGGACCGTTATAAAATATTTCCATAATTTGCTTGTTGGATTTAAAATACCATTAAGAATCATAAATTTTTTTAATATAGTCATTCTATAGTGACCATTAATATTATTATATATTAAGGGTTATAATAAAATCTAATTGACACAAAAGGAAGAAATGACGACCTCAAACATTAAAATTATACCCTATAAAGCCCATTTTTTGGAGCTTTTGAGGGAGATGATATCACTAGGCTTTTACTTTGACCAATCCTAAGCCAATATTCAATAACTAAAACTTTAGTTAAACCATTTAAATGATAATTTCAAGCATATAGAGATCACTTCCCAAACCATGTTCGCCAAACCACCCCCAGAAAGTACTATTATCACACACTTTACCCATAGGTCGTACGTTGGTGTAATAAAGGGTTAAGTATCTAAACTACAATAGTATGAATTTGTATATTTTATTTTTAATAAAATAATGATTACATTTATCCCAATTCATTATTACTTTATATATATACAAGATTATATAATGACTTTGATAAAAATTAGATTTTGATATGAAGAAACCAAAATTATATTTTTGGGATATATATATATATATAATTAAAACACCTTTTATGATAAATACAATAGTTTTGAAATAAATTTTATTTTCATAAAGTAGAATTATTAAATAATATTTATTTAAATATAAATGATAATATGATTTAATGAAGTCTCATATAATTTTTATAAGGGGTAAGAAGTTGTTTGTGTCGTAAAAACTAATATTTTTCAATAATTAAGTATTTTATTTAAAAGTAAAAATTACTATATTTATAAAATTATTTTGGTAAAATAAATATAATTTTTTAAATCATCATGTTGAAATTATCCAATGGGTATTTTTTCATAATTTTTCGAGATAATCAAATTTTTGGGTAAAAAATAAATATGTTATAAATATACCATATGTATTATGACATTACAATAGCCCAAGATTGATGTAATAAATACTATAAATTAATATATAACCAAAAATAGGTTTTTACTTTAAAATAATGTGTTTTTGAAGTTATTAGATTAATTTTACAAACCTATAACAAATCCTCCAAACCACATATTATATTTTTAGGTTTTAAAAACAATTATTTATGAACATGACTCACTTCCACATAATTAATGATATTATTTTAATGAGTTAGGTTCTTAACCAAATGAAATATTTTAAAACACTAATCTTTGTTAGAAAACATGTGTAAAAATCATGGTAAGGTTTGTGGTTTTAATTATTTTATTATTTAGAGTCCAAAAGCTATATTTAGATATTAATAACGAATTCCCCTCTCTTTTGCTATAAATACCCACCCAACCTCCCATTATTCTTAACTAAAAACAGATTGATCATAAATTTCATCTCCATAACCATCTATAAATCCATTCCAAGGTGTTACCAATCTCTTAAGAAGCTCCTCCCAATCTTTTAGAAGCACCTTCTTAAGGTAAGATGCTCTCTTCCTCTTCTTTATTCAAGTATTTTCTTTGTGTTATGCCTTTTGATTTTCAATTTTTCACGTTGACATATGTTTTTACACATAAATTCACAATACTTATGATTCCGAAATAATGATATACCACCTTTCACTCTCATTAATCCCTTCCTTGAAACTTTATGTACACTAGTTATGCTTCCGAAATTATTTCACAAATTTCTATGCCAAACTTTTATGTTGGGAATACCTATCCCCATTTCTACTTAAGGGTATTCACCTAGTTGTACCTATCATTTATTTATTTGGTACTTACATGTATATAACCCACACTCCTTAATTGTGGGATTAAATTTAATGTAATAAGTTCTTATGTTGTATGATCCATGTGGAACACAAATGCATGTACATGATATGAATATGATGGGTGGACCTGAAATTATATAGAATCACAATCCATTGGGTAAAGTTTTCATCTCATAATATACCATGTATTGTGAAAATGTGTTTATCCTAATAACACTATTCTATGATGTATCGATGGTTAGCCTTGAATTATGATTATGATGGCATGTTTTATGTTGTAACCACATTCATATGATGCCTTGATGTTATTGTAACACCCCAAGCTTCTACGGTACGTTTCCCTTCGAATAATGCGATAGCGTGTGTTGTACGCAACCTCGAGTTCTAACACACACCACAACTAATTAAACTAGCCGTTGTGAATAGTAATACCTACTTTTTGAAATCATATATATTTTATATTTCAAAATGGACTTCATTTTTGGATTCGGAATATCGAAATTAGTCTAGGGTGAAATTTTGGTACTTTTCGGATAACTTTCATATTTTGATGAATAGTGAAAATTACTAAATTTTAATTGAAAACAACTTTTTTAATCAAAATAATTAATAGTGATAAATTATGAATTTGAGTGGTTTTAAAGTATATTTAGAATATATCTTTACCATTTAATATAATGTTGGTCATTGGACATAATTTTACAATTAAACCAAACATAAACAAGTGTCAATCTTTTGATAGTTATTATCTCTTAAAAACACGCTTTTTGTTTTGACAGCGGGAATTAATTTTAAATTAATTTCTGCCACTTCTGTGTTTTGAATTTAGAAAAATGGATTCCATATTTGGAATCAGGATGTTCAAATTGTGTAAATAGGTAACTTTTATTTTTAGACTTTTTGAATAATTACTGCGGTAAATATTTTATTTACCATGGTTAAAGGGTAAATCCGGTAAATAAGGGTTAAACAAATAATATTATAATAATACAAAATTACCCTAAAACGTGTCCTAACCTTATTGGTGGACACATACCCGACCATGGGCATCCTTGGGTCAATTTGGGGACCCCTTGGAGCCACTTGTATGTGGTAGGGACACATTATATTAATAAAGTTAAAATAAAAATAAAAATGGCATAAGCTTACATCTTTTAGAAGAACAATTTTTACATAGGGTTATACATGTTTTATTTTCGATTATAAATATTCATTAGAAAGCTAAAAAGATTTCGTACATAATTATGTTTTATTTATAATTTTTAGACATTAAATAATTTATTTTATTTATGACACAATGATGATGAAGTAATTACTAAAATAGTAAAAAATTAACATAATTGATATTATAAATACCCAAATAAATATAATATGAAACTTTTAATGAATTAAACTAATTTTCTAGGATAACATGATATATTAGTATTGATTTAATGGACTTTGTTCGAAGTAATCAATCTGTTATGAGTTTCACAAAAATCAACTATTGAATAGTGTCAAAATTGACATAAAAGAGTTCTTAAAACAAATATTATATTATTAATTGATATTAAATTCCTAAAAATCTAAGGTTCGGCCAAGAGACTTATATTATGATAGGTTAATCATTAATGGACCACTTGGGGGTCGCTTGGATGTATATAGTAAGTTTATTAACCATAATATATAAAATACAAAGAGACATTGTAAAAGTGAAACTAATTAACTTAGAGTTAATACTTAAAGATAAGGTTAATATAAGTACCCAAACCTGTCTAAATTCTATTGGATGAGTTGTTTTCGACCTATCCCCACCTCATCCTTTGAATAGTCAACTTTGGAGCCTTTAGAAACCGAATATGAATTTATTATAAATTAATATTTCTAGCTTTTCCAAAGGTGCCCCTCACCCCTCTTATAAAAGGGCACTCCTCCTTCTCATTTCTTCACACCTTAAAAGCCTTTTGGTTCGGCCAAACTCTGCCCAAATACTCTCCCAACATCCCTCAATACAACCTAGAGGCCTTAGTTTGATCAGAAAGCCAACCTAAGGAGCCCTTTTGATCAAATCAAAAGGAAGAACCCGAAGAAGAGGTAATGATTTCACCACCCTTTTCTAAGTTCATTTCTTCTTCCACTTATTCTTCCTTTGTTCTTACCATTCTGAAATAATAACTCCAGTATCTCACATATACTGTGATGTTATTATAAATATGGTACAACCATATTCATTATTCTATCCACCCTTTGAATAACATGTCACCATACGTGCGTACGTACGGCTTACCGTCTCCACGTCGTGGTGTAATTGTTATTCAATATAATATTATTTGGATGGGTATAATAATGATGTGTAACTCATGTAAATAATAAATATAACATGTTAATGATTCTGTATATATGATATACCATCCATTTATATATTATTTTAATATCAAAAGAATGATATTGTCGCTCGTGCGTACGTACGGACTACCGTCTCCACGAACGCGATAAGATTCATTCTCCATCGTATCCATTCAAGTATAATTATCATTTGATGATTTAAAAATGATGTTTAAGGACTGTATATCATTCTGGATATGAATAAGATACAACAACCATGGCTTATGTAACAAAACATATAAAAGAAAATGAGTAAGTTAACTCCCGAAACGACGATAATTCTAAGATATTATTAACAAATCAATGTTAAAAGATCATATATGATATCATATTAATATATATGATTCTTGTATAATTTAATAACAACTATTTCACCATTATATAGGAGGTTAACCTACCCCAACCAAGGAAAAGTACAAGGTAAGGGTTATTTCACAATCTCTTCATTATCCGAGGTTGTATTATACGTAATAATCTACTGGGATCTCTTTATCATCCACCTCCATGTTTCTTCGAAATGTATTTCAAAACATTTTTACTATTTACAAGAATATGGGTTAAAGTCATTTATACCCTTGTTTGACTTTTTATAAGAGGTTTATAAAGGAATCTTTCCGTCGTTTTCAAAACAAGGTCCTTTTTAACCTTTTCGACAGAATTGAGGTAAGAATGTTTTTTTTAACTTATACGGCGGGTGCGGTTATTTTCCGCCGTTATAAAATCGTCGAAGCTTCCCATACAAGCTTATAAGAATATTTTCAAAGAAAATGTTTTATTTTATATGGATCTTAAATGATTTCAAAATAAAAGGAGATATTTCTTTAAAAAGAATTTTGATTTCATCTATGTCAACATCCTTTGATGGATTTTAAGATTATTTGAAGTTAATTTATTATGATACAAAACTTCTATATTGTATTGAAGGTTTTGTGATATGTTTGACTGTGGATGTGCTATTTTTATACCATTCATAGTTTATTGTGAAAGTATTGACATTTCGTATGCTAGTTTTAATACGAATGTTTATGTTATGTTTAAACCTTTTCATATGGGAATGCATTGGACTTAATAAGTGACGGGTGGAGCCCGCTATAGCTCCTCGATGCATCGGTAGGTCTCATGAGACAAACTAGTGTCTTGGCACAAGGCCTTGACAAAATCTTATTTGTAGTCTTGGCACGAGGCCTTGGCTATGTGGTTATGATAGTCTGACATTATGCATTCCAACATTATGAAAGTGGTTATTGATTTTTGCATGTGATTATTCGATTAGTAGAATATCCATGTGAATAAGTAAATGGCATTATTTCATTTTACTTTTGCCATACCATGTTGAAGTTCAATTTTAAAAGGCTTTTGTTTTAGTAATGCATTGCCTTAAATGTTTATTCTTATTTATGAAAGTTTCCGCTATATTGTTATCCTTACTGGGCATTTGAGCTCACCCCTTTTCTATGTTTTATTTTTCCCCAGGATGTGAAGAAGTAAATTATGAATGACCTGCAGGGATATTATGAGGGGATAGTAGTGTGGATTATGGAGACATTATGTTGTTGTAGTAGTTTTTCATTTTATGATGTAATGTAAAACTTATGAATATATCTAGTGTTTCCAAGGCTACTAAACCAATCGGTCTTTCGAGATTTGATCTTTCTTGTGATCATGCCAATGTTACAAAGTAATGCACCGACTCTGGGTAACTGGGGTCGGGGCGTTACAGTTGGTATCAGAGGAAGTTTAGTACAAACCTTGGAAGCTAGATTTAGATAAACTCTGATTAGAGCACGTAGACCTAAGATTAACTTTGAGGATTAGTATAGAAGAACTTCCTAGAATTTTGGTATTGTAGAGACTTTGTGAGTTTTCCGAGCAATACATCCCTGTCTGGATACGAGCAGGTAGAGGCGGCTCTGGCACAGATGTACCTAGGGGTAAAACCCGAAAACACCGCTTTGAGCTAGACTCGAACGGGAACTGGTGCACGACAACGGGCCTTGCTGCACTCTTGGTTACGACACTCCCGGGGGATATGCTTAGGATAACTCTCATTTTCTTTACAAATCATTATGAAGGGTTTATGAGTATATACTTCCTCAAAGAAAACATTTTTATGATTATGGATTATATCCATAAATAGTTCAATTTATGTTAAGTGTTTTATAAGTATGGGATTATGTATTTTGATGCATAAACTGATCTAGTTTATGCCTTTTTTTTAGAAATGGCGCCTAGTGGAAGAAATGAAAACCGTATCAATGCACGCACTCCATGTAGGGATTGCCCTCCTGCTCAAGATAATTATAGTGGGGCTGGTGATGCAACTGGTGCTGATCAGCTAATCACCGTACTGGGACAACTTACTCAGGTTATGAATAATAACCTTACCCATATGGAGCACCCTGATCCGCAGCGTGGAGGATCAATGTTAGATCGATTCATGAGACAACAACCACCAACGTTCAATGGGAGTACAAATCCCTTAGTAGCTGAGCAATGGATATTTTCCCTAGAGAAAATATTTCAGGCTTTGGGGAGTAGTGAAAGGGAAAAAGTTACCATGGCAGTTTACCGCCTCACTGGAGATGCTGATCAATGGTGGTCATTGATTCAAAACATGAAGGAAGATGATGAAGTATCAAACATGGAATGGAGGGAGTTCAAAGATCTGTTTTTAGAAAAATACTTTCCTCGCGACCATCGAGCAGATATGGAAAGGCAATTTCTGAGTCTGAGACAAAAGGAGGATGAGAATGTCACAAAGTATGAGGCTAACTTTACAAGGTTAGCGAGGTACGCTGGTGATTATATTCGCAACCCAAGAAGTAAGATTGATCGTTTCTTTGATGGGTTAAAACCATTTCTCCGTCGAGCATTAGTCTCACAATCCTTTTCATCGTACGAAGACATTGTCTCATGTGCTATCAAGACCGAAAAGGAATTCTCTAAGTCTTATGACTTTAAAGCAAAGCAAGAGAAGAAGAGACCTGCTGATCAATCTGGGAATGGAAATAAGGGGAAGAAGGGAAAGGTTGAATATCCATCTTGTGGTAAGTGCGGGAAGAAACACCCCGGTGCTTGCCTGAAGGGAATGGGAGTCTGTTACAAGTGTGGTGAAAAAGGCCACCAAGCTCATGATTGCAAGGGGAAGAAGGAAGCTACCAATGTTCAGTGCTACAATTGCAGGGAGATGGGGCATTATGCAAATGCATGTCCTAAGCGTCAGGAGAACTTACCTCAGAAAAGGCCAAGGGATCAAGGCCAGGCTTATGCTATCACTACTGCTGAGGTAGAAACTCCGAAAGACGTGGTGGCAGGTAATTTAATGGTTTCCTCAAGTTTAGCAAATGCATTATTTGATTCTGGATCATCGCATTGTTTCATATCTTCCCAGTTTGCTAAGAAAATTAGATATTTCCAATTTGATTTAATAAGGGAGTTGTCAGTTAAAACTCCTAAGGGAAGTATCGTTGCAACAAAGTTTTGTGAATCAGTCCCCATTAGAGCACATAAATTTTCTTTATCTGCTGATTTCATCGTCATACCTATGATTGAGTTTGATATAATCCTTGGTATGGACTGGCTTTCGGACTATGATGCGAAGATTTATTGTAAGAAGAAAGAGGTTACGATTCATGATGATAATGATAAGGAGCACCTTATTTTTAGAGCAGAATCGTCACCACCTAATTCTTATTTAGACCCACCCCCAGTAGCTCAACTTAATTCAATTATTGGGGAGGAAGAGAATGAAGTAACTATCGGTGAGGAAAGGAATGTTCAAATAGAGGATGTACCTGTTGTGAAAGAATTTGTAGATGTATTTCCGGAAGATTTACCTGGACATCCTCCAGAACGAGAAGTTGAGTTTTCTATTGATTTGATTCCTGGATCAAGGCCTATATCGAAGACCCCTTATAGAATGGCCACTGTAGAGTTAGTCGAACTAAAGAAACAACTAGAGGAATTGAGTAATAAGGGATTTATTCGCCCTAGTGTTTCTCCATGGGGAGCCCCTGTTCTTTTTGTTAAAAAGAAAGATGGATCTATGAGGTTATGTATTGACTACAGGGAGATCAATGCTATAACGATAAAGAACAAGTATCCCCTACCTCGTATTGATGATTTATTTGACCAACTGCATGGAGCTCAATACTTTTCAAAGATTGACCTTCGATCTGGATACCATCAGTTGTGTGTGAAGAAGGAAGACATTCCGAAAACAGCATTTCGAACCAGGTACGGGCATTACGAGTTTACTGTAATGCCGTTTGGATTGACCAATGCACCCTCTGTATTCATGGATCTGATGAATAGAGTTTTCAAGGAGTATCTCGATGAATTTGTGGTAGTATTTATTGATGATATATTGGTATACTCCAAAACCTATGAAGATCATGAAAATCACTTGCGCATTATCTTGAAGACTCTGAGGAGGCATGAATTATATGGAAAGTTTAGCAAGTGTGAATTCTGGCTTCAGGAGATTTCTTTTCTTGGCCATATTGTCTCTAAAGATGGAATCTCTGTTGATCCTTCTAAGACCAAGGCAATCCAAGAATGGCCAGCACCTACGAGTATAACTGAGGTACGTAGTTTTATTGGTTTGGCAGGTTATTATCGACGTTTCGTCCAGAATTTTGCCCGATTGGCAAACCCATTAACGAAGCTCACACGTAAAGGGGTTAAATTTGTTTGGACAAAAGAGTGTGAAGAATGTTTCGAAGAACTGAAGAGAAGATTAGTCAATGCTCCTATATTGACTCTACCATCGGGGAATGATGGGTTCGTTATTTATAGTGATGCATCAAAGAAAGGACTTGGCTGTGTCCTTATGCAGAATGATAGAGTTATTGCCTATGCATCACGACAGTTGAAAATTCATGAACAAAACTATCCTACTCATGATCTTGAGTTAGCAGCTGTGATCTTTGCTTTGAAGATATGGAGGCACTACCTCTATGGTGAAAAATGTGAGATTTATACTGATCACAAGAGTTTGAAGTATATTTTCTCACAAAAAGAACTCAACATGAGGCAAAGGAGATGGCTTGAATTACTCAAGGATTATGATTGCACGATACACTACCACCCGGGGAAAGCAAACAAAGTAGCAGATGCTTTGAGCAGAAAAGACCATGGAGTTCTGAACATGATGAGAATTGAAAGGGACCCAATTTTCATGGATCTAGAGAAGATGGACATGGGAATAACCAGGGAAGGTGAAACATCAATGCTTTTTCAAATGGTTGCCAAACCATATTTACTAGAAAGGATTAAGAGTTCTCAGACCAATGATGAAGAATTCCAAAAGAAGATTAAAGCTGTGAATGATGGGAGATTGAGAGACTTTGTGTATGAAGATGGAATTTTGAAATTCAGGAAGAGACTTTGTGTTCCCGATTTACCTGATCTGAAAAGGGAATTGTTGGATGATGCTCATAGTTCCAATTTCTCTATACACCCTGGGAGCACCAAAATGTATAGAGATTTGAAGGAACATTTTTGGTGGGACAACATGAAGAGGGAGATTGCTGATTTTGTGTCAAGATGTATGGTTTGTCAACAAGTGAAAGCTGGAAGGCAACAGCCTGGAGGAGTCATGCAACCTCTTCCCATACCGGAGTGGAAATGGGACAATATTACGATGGACTTTGTCATGGGGCTACCAAAGACTCCTAGAAGGAACGATGCAATATGGGTTATTGTTGATCGTCTTACCAAGTCAGCACATTTTCTTGCTATAAGAGAAGATCTACCCCTGGAACGTCTAGCAAGACTATACATTAATGAAGTTGTGAGACTTCATGGTGTACCCCTATCGATTGTTTCTGATCGTGATCCCCGTTTTACTTCAAGATTCTGGAAAAGTCTTCAGAAATCCCTGGATACTGAACTTCATTTGAGCACTGCTTACCACCCTCAGACAGACGGACAATCAGAACGGACTATTCAAACCTTAGAAGACATGTTGAGATCTTGCTCACTTGATTTTCAGGGTATGTGGGATCAATATTTACCTCTGGTAGAATTTTCCTATAACAATAGCTTCCATTCAAGTATTCAGATGGAACCATATGAAGCGTTATACGGAAAGAGATGTCGTACACCAACCTGTTGGGATGACGTTGGTGAAAGAAAACTTGTAGGCCCAGAACTGGTGGAGGAAACGGTTGAAAAGGTGAAGGTAATCCAAAATCACATCAAAGCAGCTCAAAGTAGGCAGAAGAGCTATGCCGATAATCGAAGGAAGGATTTGGAATTTCAAGTCGGTGATCATGTTTTCCTGAAGGTATCTCCGTGGAAGGGAGTCATACGTTTTGGTAAGAAAGGTAAATTGAGTCCCAGGTACATCGGACCTTTCGAAATTCTAGAACGAATTGGGGCTGTAGCTTACCGATTGGCAATGCCGCCAAGTCTCTCCAAAGTTCACGATGTGTTCCACGTATCTCTATTGAGGAAATACATGCCTGATCCGACGCATGTACTCACCTATGAGGAATTAGAACTGGAACCCGATCTGTCTTATTGCGAAGATCCCGTCAGGATTCTTGATACAAGAGAACAAGTACTGAGAAACCGGACGACGCGTCTGGTAAAAGTTTTGTGGAGAAATCATAAGATGGAAGAGGCAACGTGGGAACCCGAGGAACTTATGATGAAGAACCACCCGAGTCTTTTTATGCAGTAATACCCTAGAAATTGCGAGGACACAATTATTTGAAGGAGGGGAGAATGTAACACCCCAAGCTTCTACGGTACGTTTCCCTTCGAATAATGCGATAGCGTGTGTTGTACGCAACCTCGAGTTCTAACACACACCACAACTAATTAAACTAGCCGTTGTGAATAGTAATACCTACTTTTTGAAATCATATATATTTTATATTTCAAAATGGACTTCATTTTTGGATTCGGAATATCGAAATTAGTCTAGGGTGAAATTTTGGTACTTTTCGGATAACTTTCATATTTTGATGAATAGTGAAAATTACTAAATTTTAATTGAAAACAACTTTTTTAATCAAAATAATTAATAGTGATAAATTATGAATTTGAGTGGTTTTAAAGTATATTTAGAATATATCTTTACCATTTAATATAATGTTGGTCATTGGACATAATTTTACAATTAAACCAAACATAAACAAGTGTCAATCTTTTGATAGTTATTATCTCTTAAAAACACGCTTTTTGTTTTGACAGCGGGAATTAATTTTAAATTAATTTCTGCCACTTCTGTGTTTTGAATTTAGAAAAATGGATTCCATATTTGGAATCAGGATGTTCAAATTGTGTAAATAGGTAACTTTTATTTTTAGACTTTTTGAATAATTACTGCGGTAAATATTTTATTTACCATGGTTAAAGGGTAAATCCGGTAAATAAGGGTTAAAAAAATAATATTATAATAATACAAAATTACCCTAAAACGTGTCCTAACCTTATTGGTGGACACATACCCGACCATGGGCATCCTTGGGTCAATTTGGGGACCCCTTGGAGCCACTTGTATGTGGTAGGGACACATTATATTAATAAAGTTAAAATAAAAATAAAAATGGCATAAGCTTACATCTTTTAGAAGAACAATTTTTACATAGGGTTATACATGTTTTATTTTCGATTATAAATATTAATTAGAAAGCTAAAAAGATTTCCTACATAATTATGTTTTATTTATAATTTTTAGACATTAAATAATTTATTTTATTTATGACACAATGATGATGAAGTAATTACTAAAATAGTAAAAAATTAACATAATTGATATTATAAATACCCAAATAAATATAATATGAAACTTTTAATGAATTAAACTAATTTTCTAGGATAACATGATATATTAGTATTGATTTAATGGACTTTGTTCGAAGTAATCAATCTGTTATGAGTTTCACAAAAATCAACTATTGAATAGTGTCAAAATTGACATAAAAGAGTTCTTAAAACAAATATTATATTATTAATTGATATTAAATTCCTAAAAATCTAAGGTTCGGCCAAGAGACTTATATTATGATAGGTTAATCATTAATGGACCACTTGGGGGTCGCTTGGATGTATATAGTAAGTTTATTAACCATAATATATAAAATACAAAGAGACATTGTAAAAGTGAAACTAATTAACTTAGAGTTAATACTTAAAGATAAGGTTAATATAAGTACCCAAACCTGTCTAAATTCTATTGGATGAGTTGTTTTCGACCTATCCCCACCTCATCCTTTGAATAGTCAACTTTGGAGCCTTTAGAAACCGAATATGAATTTATTATAAATTAATATTTCTAGCTTTTCCAAAGGTGCCCCTCACCCCTCTTATAAAAGGGCACTCCTCCTTCTCATTTCTTCACACCTTCAAAGCCTTTTGGTTCGGCCAAACTCTGCCCAAATACTCTCCCAACATCCCTCACTACAACCTAGAGGCCTTAGTTTGATCAGAAAGCCAACCTAAGGAGCCCTTTTGATCAAATCAAAAGGAAGAACCCGAAGAAGAGGTAATGATTTCACCACCCTTTTCTAAGTTCATTTCTTCTTCCACTTATTCTTCCTTTGTTCTTACCATTCTGAAATAATAACTCCAGTATCTCACATATACTGTGATGTTATTATAAATATGGTACAACCATATTCATTATTCTATCCACCCTTTGAATAACATGTCACCATACGTGCGTACGTACGGCTTACCGTCTCCACGTCGTGGTGTAATTGTTATTCAATATAATATTATTTGGATGGGTATAATAATGATGTGTAACTCATGTAAATAATAAATATAACATGTTAATGATTCTGTATATATGATATACCATCCATTTATATATTATTTTAATATCAAAAGAATGATATTGTCGCTCGTGCGTACGTACGGACTACCGTCTCCACGAACGCGATAAGATTCATTCTCCATCGTATCCATTCAAGTATAATTATCATTTGATGATTTAAAAATGATGTTTAAGGACTGTATATCATTCTGGATATGAATAAGATACAACAACCATGGCTTATGTAACAAAACATATAAAAGAAAATGAGTAAGTTAACTCCCGAAACGACGATAATTCTAAGATATTATTAACAAATCAATGTTAAAAGATCATATATGATATCATATTAATATATATGATTCTTGTATAATTTAATAACAACTATTTCACCATTATACAGGAGGTTAACCTACCCCAACCAAGGAAAAGTACAAGGTAAGGGTTATTTCACAATCTCTTCATTATCCGAGGTTGTATTATACGTAATAATCTACTGGGATCTCTTTATCATCCACCTCCATGTTTCTTCGAAATGTATTTCAAAACATTTTTACTATTTACAAGAATATGGGTTAAAGTCATTTATACCCTTGTTTGACTTTTTATAAGAGGTTTATAAAGGAATCTTTCCGTCGTTTTCAAAACAAGGTCCTTTTTAACCTTTTCGACAGAATTGAGGTAAGAATGTTTTTTTTAACTTATACGGCGGGTGCGGTTATTTTCCGCCGTTATAAAATCGTCGAAGCTTCCCATACAAGCTTATAAGAATATTTTCAAAGAAAATGTTTTATTTTATATGGATCTTAAATGATTTCAAAATAAAAGGAGATATTTCTTTAAAAAGAATTTTGATTTCATCTATGTCAACATCCTTTGATGGATTTTAAGATTATTTGAAGTTAATTTATTATGATACAAAACTTCTATATTGTATTGAAGGTTTTGTGATATGTTTGACTGTGGATGTGCTATTTTTATACCATTCATAGTTTATTGTGAAAGTATTGACATTTCGTATGCTAGTTTTAATACGAATGTTTATGTTATGTTTAAACCTTTTCATATGGGAATGCATTGGACTTAATAAGTGACGGGTGGAGCCCGCTATAGCTCCTCGATGCATCGGTAGGTCTCATGAGACAAACTAGTGTCTTGGCACAAGGCCTTGACAAAATCTTATTTGTAGTCTTGGCACGAGGCCTTGGCTATGTGGTTATGATAGTCTGGCATTATGCATTCCAACATTATGAAAGTGGTTATTGATTTTTGCATGTGATTATTCGATTAGTAGAATATCCATGTGAATAAGTAAATGGCATTATTTCATTTTACTTTTGCCATACCATGTTGAAGTTCAATTTTAAAAGGCTTTTGTTTTAGTAATGCATTGCCTTAAATGTTTATTCTTATTTATGAAAGTTTCCGCTATATTGTTATCCTTACTGGGCATTTGAGCTCACCCCTTTTCTATGTTTTATTTTTCCCCAGGATGTGAAGAAGTAAATTATGAATGACCTGCAGGGATATTATGAGGGGATAGTAGTGTGGATTATGGAGACATTATGTTGTTGTAGTAGTTTTTCATTTTATGATGTAATGTAAAACTTATGAATATATCTAGTGTTTCCAAGGCTACTAAACCAATCGGTCTTTCGAGATTTGATCTTTCTTGTGATCATGCCAATGTTACGAAGTAATGCACCGACTCTGGGTAACTGGGGTCGGGGCGTTACAGTTATCATCACATGTCATGTTTTGATGTTCATGATTATGATTATCACATTTTTATATCACCATGTTATTCCCCTCAAATCATATTTAATACTTTAATTCATACTATGTTTTTATTATCCCCTTAATGGGATTTATATCTCACCCCTTTCTTATGTACGCCCCCAAGTTGTCCCATGTAGTATTAGAAGATCAATGAAATTTATGGGCATGTTATGATGTTTTTAAATAATGTCATTGTATCCCTATTTCAAGTTATTGTGAAATGTATCTAATTACCCAAATACACCAGGCCTCTAAAACTTTTGGGATTGATTATGTGTATCTTCATATAATAAATCATGAAACAAAGTGTATAAAAGATATGAGTTATCATAGTTTTACCCCTAAACATTAAATGATGCTTAAACTCACCCATCTATCATGAGACACTGAAGCATCACTGAATGATTCATCCTAAGTTTTATAGTGATACCCAACATAAGACTCAAATCTTAAAATATGTTTCAGTGTCATGGTTCTCCCAACCATAGGAATTACCTACCATAAATGCACTTCTAATGGCCCATCAACATGATCTATGCAGTTTCCATTTCACTACACCCAATGTCTACCAAAAATAGTAGTTGATCCTCCTATGGTTGACCTTTCCTAAAAATTATCAACCACACCCACCGATGCGCTATCACATCACTTTTTCATGGTGAATTAATTACTAAATTCATCTCATCATCATTCAACACCTAATTTGAAGTCCAAACCCAAACCTCAGTGTAATTCCATGGTTGGGTCCTTAACCAACCACACCGGCTGTCATACTTTACCATGAGAATTAACACACCTTTGACCCAAATCACTCTCAGATCACACCCAAACCATCCCAAGCCAATGATAAGACAAAATCTATCCATTAACACATTTGAATCCCAAATTTGGTATTCACTAAAAAATATGATTAAATTGAATTCATTAGCTCATCAGTATCCCAATATCGTCTCAACCATCCTCCAAATAGTTTTATTATATCCATATCACGACCAACATGAGGGTAGTACATTCATGATCAATAATATGCTCCCTAACATAGGAGTATATAACACATGCTATGTTCATCAACAAACATAATAATTGGGTGTGACCATCTCACTCATCCCAGAGCACTAATGAAAAACACCAATTCTTGCCACTTCCTCACTCCTCAAGAACTCCATCCTCAATGTCCATTGAAATTACATATGCAATGAGGTCAACACCCCAATGGAAAATTATGAACTCCATAACATATGAAACCCCTAATTATAATCCTTGAATGAAATGAATGGAAGGTTCCAGCATCGCATGTGTGTCACTCCTCCAAAGATAGACTCACCCATCCTGGCAACCCTCATCCAGGAATAAGCTCAGATCAACCATAACAAGGTACCTAAATCCATCCATGTTTTCACCATATATATAGAGTCCACACCACCCATTTTTATCAAAATATCATTCAACCATTCTTACAAGCACCTTATCAAATCCATCAGTCCTCAAGCCACACACAATTGTTCACCAATCCACAACCAGATGATACAACACATAATCCCACACACTGTTGACCTCATGCATCATTTCTTTTCCCAAAAGCCTTACTAACCCCACTCTCCTCTTCTTGAGGCAGATTGAATCTCTAAAAACACTCCCATAGGTTCTCACCCATGATCATACTCAATATAATTTTAACTCAATGGGTGTATGATCCCATACCGCCCAATCACCCGACCCAACTCACACTTACATGAGCCACATCTCACTGGACCTAGGATCACACACCTAAAAAATTGACCATTCCCCATTGCATGTCAGCCTCATCTATCCATAATAACATCAATGATTTATTTCTAACAAGCTTGACATCTCACGCATGCCATGATCAACATCATGATCACCCACAACTTGTGTGTTATTACCAAAACTGGAAGCATCTAACCATGATCTAACCATCCTAAACCTGACCATATAAGATCACAATCCACCAAATAATTGGGACTACACCCAAAATCAAGAAATAAATAAATCCAAATGATCCTACCCTCTGAAATTAAACCTTGATACCAAAAGCACTCTAGTGATTTACATCACAAAGGCCCAAGGTATTTCACATGCCTTTCTATACCCTCATAAGGGTATCCACATATTAGGGTGACCCATGTCTGCTTGAGGCACACCTCTCAGAAATACCTCAGCTACACTAAAACATCCTCAAGGAATATCACGTGCTAACATGTCCACTCTAGGGGTCTAATGTGCGTGCACACACACACACATTTATATATCATGCATCACATGCTGAGTCAAATTCCCACTCTCAGGCACCCATCCTCATAAGGTATCAGTATACTAGACTAACACCTTGAGGACCAGATCACATCCATGTATATAAAATTACATTATCCTAATATGATTCATGTTAAGGAAAACAATAATCATATGGTTCAACTAAGTAGAATTCTACCAATAAGCTCTATGGTAAAACACCATATAGGTTGTTGTTAATACTTCAAGTAGCCAAACCTATTTTATCATCCAAAACCAATATCAAGGAATCAAATGCTTATACCAACCCACTATGGGTCACTGAACACCCCTTTTATAGAGGTACCATATACATGTCATTAGAAAATATCCCATTATGGGATCTACATGACTTGTAATCACAAGAAAATACCATGGTTTAGTTGAGTAGAATTTGACCAAAAATTTATATAATAAAACAACATATAAGTTATTGTTGAAACTTTAAATAGTTAAAACCTTTATCGTCATTGAAATTAATCATAAGCAAGTATAAATTTTTTTATGTGAATCCCATATGAAAAATATGATGCATGTATATATGCCATTTTCCACTATAGAAAAACCAAAAATAAAAAATCCCAATTACACACATCATACTTGAATAAATATCTCAATTATAATAACAAAAACCAATAAATAAAATCCTATATTCCTAAAAACTAGATCTTCCCATTGAAAAAGGTGTTCACAACACACTTTTCCAAGGTCCATCACAAGATCCCTATTCCCCATCTAATGCACCCTAAATAGTAATACAAGAAAAGATGCTATAATACCACTTTATAACATCTTGGACAACTACCACTTTCCAATGACCTGAACAAAGTGTCATGAGACCTCAAGTGTACCTCCCCACATGCCGGAGGTTTCCAACTTGTAGAGATGGTCTAAAGTTATACCATGAGGAGACTATACCCTCATATAAAAGTGAAAAAATAGTGAAAAAATCATACAATAACCAAACATCATCCATAATATAAATTAGAGTATATTGGATCAAATAAATACAATCATGTTATATCAAATGAAATGTTTTGATACAGTCATACATCCCAACCAATTGACCATTGATCCGATAACACATACAAAATCAATTAAAAAAAGTACACAAGGAGAATCTATTACCAACCCTGAGCCTCATCTCCTATCCTCATCCAAGCTATCCAGCTCAATCATCCAAATACATGGCTTCTACCCTACTAGAACTAGTGAACATGTGGTCTTATTGGGTACCAAAGTGCCAGGGTAGCCCGAGAAGGGTGTGATTAAAGCTTAATAAGACACTAAAAATGGTGTCCTTAAAATAACCAGTGAATACTATATATACACATGTGATGTGATCAAAATAATAAAAACAATACATTAGTATAAATGAATAAACCACCATTGATCCTAGGGTTCTAAGGTGACACCATAGGTTAACCATACCTACTTCATCTAGTGATGGATGTCATTAATCATAGTACATCACCACCCAAGGGGAACCATACCCTACCCCATAACTTCTTTATAATATCACCAAGTGGGACCATGTCCTACTCAGGAACCTCATGTAGAATACAACCTATAACAAAATATTCCTAAAACCTCATATAGAATACAACCAAGGGGAAACCCTCCCCATAACCATTTATAACATACACTCAAGGGAAAAAATCTCCATGTAACCTCATATAACATACATCAGGGGGGAGAATCTCCCTTGAACCTCATATAGCATACAATTAGGGGACAACCCTTCCTATAACCTCATGTAACATAAAATCGAGGGAAAACCCATATAACATGCACCTAGGGTGTCACATCCTCTACTCATAACCATTATAAAACATCCAACTAAGGGGTATCATCCCCTACCCAGAGTAGTTAGCATACCATGATAATACATATGCATGAATGCATATATATATATGTATGTATGTATGTATGTATTTATGCGACATATCCTTTCCCTAGAACCTCATATCATACCACATAAGTTGTCCACTCCTAGACCCAATACACATATCCTAGGTCAGATTCTCAAGCACTCAACCCATCCTTGTTATTTTATCCATGCTAGGTTATCACCATTGATCCTCAAGTTATAAGGTGACACCTAGGATAAACCATACACGCTTCCCTACACTAACCCTGTAAACATGACATTGGGTCACCTTCCAAGGTACCCTAGGGCATGTTATAGTTCAAAGACCCTACATGGGCTCCTCTCTTACATTATCAACTCTTGAGTCAAGCCCATAACTAGAAGGGCATAATGTCCCTAAACATTAACATGATCGCATCATGGTCTCATTATCCTCACCAGTAATACCACACAACCACCACATTAGAGAGATGGCATAAATCCCATCTCACTTTCCAGCTAAACTAGGTTAGTCCTCTCACACCCAACCTAGCCTTAATCCTACCTAGTGTATACCCACCCAAACACCTATATACAAGTAGGGGAGGGATACTTTATCCACTCTCTATTAAACTAGCCTAATATATTTAAGGTATCTCCCCTCAAATACACACACCTCCTCACCTATTTATTAGACTCTAAGATATCACATGGTTCCAACTAAACTATCCCTAGGACAACCGTTCCAAGTACATCACCCAACCCTAACTGGGGCAGAAAAATGGAACCTAGTTTCAAGGTCCACTATGTTTATTTTATCTCATTTAATTTATACACTTCTAAGGTCTATGTATCTCAAGGATCACATTTATGAACAAGCCCTTGACCCTCGATGACTATCACATTAAGCTAGTGTTTAAGGGTCCACCATGTCTCTTAGTACTTCCATTCCATTTGAAGGAACTTTTCTTTAAGGAACAAATTTATTTAATTAAAGTTAAATCACCCACAGTGGTGAGACCACATATCATAGGCAATATACCTAAATCATAACTATTGGGGGATGTTTAGGGACCACTTACCTCATATAAAGTTATTCCTTTTCAATCCAATATTTACCACTAATAATTAATCTTGTATAAGCCTCATTTAAGATCATATCAACACATGAGCTCCTATATCGAGTCATAATATCCAAAATAATTAACTAAAAAATTTTAAAATTAATTATTAAATTTAATTTAGATAATAATAATTGACTAAAAATTCATCAAGCAACATAACAGTTCTAAAACCACAAGAAATGGGGTGTAGTCCACTCCCAACATGCATCAGGACTTAATCCACCTAAAACCCTTAATTTATTTACCTAGATCAATGGACAATTAAATACAATTCCACTAAAAATCCTAAATAAAAAAGGAAATTGATATACCTATAGTGAAATGGTGAAAAATAACACGTGATCTATTTATCCCAGATATTGAGATGGTTGAATAGTCAATAAGGGGGTGAATTGGCTAATTATAAAAGTTTAATATTATATCAGAGTTATAATAACTATGCATTAGAAATTAAAAATATGAATAAAATAATTTTTATATTAGTTCAGATCAAAGTGATCCTACATCTACTCTTCACACTCTCAACATGAGAGTATGACACCCACTATAAAGTGACCTAACTTTTAAAGGGGATTCACAACCCACTACAACTGAATTTTGTACACATAGAGTCACAACCCAAATAATCCTTCCTTTTTCACCATGGAGGCACAACCTAAAGTCCTATTTTTTCTACTTGGAGGCACAACCCAAATAATCCTACCTTTTTTACCTAGAGGAACAACCTAATGTACCTTTTTATGGGTAGTATAACTCTAAACATGGTTCTAATTTTGAATAAAAAATCATAAACCAAAAATAATGAACACAAAAAATAAGAATAACTCAACACCCAAAAAACCAAAATAAAATAGTGAAGTTTTTAATGTCAAGGAATATTCATTTTTTATCTCCTTGGAAATGTGGGGATTCATGATTGAGTTTATCCAAAAAGAATTTCATAGTAGAGCAAAAAGTTCATGTGTACAACACTTAATGTTTAATCATGTATCATATTTATTTTTCAATGGTTATGTCAAACTCTATTTATAGATTTTCTTCATGCATATCAACTTTCAAAAGTGATATTCACATGCATAGACATTATAGTTTATATTTTTCCATCCATCCATAATTTTCTCTCTCAATGATAACAAACTACTTAAGAGATGGAAACAACTTTAATAATCTATATCACTAAACAAAGTCATACAGGTAAATTATTATAATTTTAAATGAATACAAAATTTATCACAATAATAAATACTTTCTTTAAATATGTGATTTAATCATTTTTAATCATCCTTAAATACTTTTAATATTCCTAAGATAATCATGGTTAAAAACTTTCCAAAAATACCAAGTAAATTCAAAATTTGAATTTACTATAGTAAATATATAGTGTAAATATATAAACATGATTTATCCCACATGACCTTCATTAAATTCTATATAAAACAATTCTAATTTAATTTACATAATATCAATATAATTAATAAGTAATTATGTAACAAATAAATCAAATAAAATAAGACATATAAATATGTAGTGAATCAAAATATAATAAATGAGAAAAATATAGCATATTTCAAGTGTTTGAAAAATAAACTATTGATTCATAAAATGTTCATATGAGTCATTCTATTTCTACACATGAATCAATTATGTAGGTTCCATTGTAAGTTTCATTCATATTTTATATGTATTAATTGATTTGTGTACACGTCATTTAACTCTGTGTACGAGTCAGTTTAATTCTTGTATGAATCATTTGTTAAGTTTAATAGGAGTCATTTTATGAGTCATTTCATAATTATAAAGATTTAATATAGAAATAAAAGTCTTAAAAACATTTTTTAACATGATTTTTAACATAATTTTCTATAAAATACAACATATAAATCTTGAGGTATATCTTCTTTGGGAGATTCGATACATGATAAACTAACTTCAAAATAAACTACTAAATCTTTATTTAAATATTCATAATATTCTTCTAAATCCCATTTATATTTTATATTTCATAAGGTACCTTGGGGAAATACAGAAAGGAAAGGATGAGCTATAAATCCCAATAAGGGAATAATCAAAGTAAAACATGGTGGTGAAGTAATATGTATGATTGAAGAAAAATATCATGATACCATAAAGAAAAGAATCATAATAATGGGATCATGTCATAATTAAAATAATATCATAAGATCATGGCATCATAAATATGTGTAAATAATATAAAACATGACTTCATAATCATAAGTCAAGGTTTGTTTCTAAGACATCATAACATAGTGTGATAGACTAACTACTCTTACACCATACATAGTATCTCATGAGATAAAAACATTACCCAATTCAATGAGGGGATGTATAAATTCAATACCACTCATTAGACTATAATATTTACATGCATATGTGTGTTATATAAAGAAATAATACATAATAAATAATCATAAGAAAAACCCATGAAAATAAAATGGCTTACATATTCTTGTATTAAAGCATAAAAAATGACGTATCATGGAGATTCATAAGAGAATAAGGAATTAATGTTTTTTGGAATTTCATAATTGTATAAATATTAATAGGTATTAAATATGGATTTTAAAAGAGGGAAATTAATAAGAAATATTTAGAGAATTGGGTATAGAAAGGAACCTCATAAGTAGTGTTTTAAGAAAGGGGTAAAGAATATTTAAATAAGGTAAGAAAATTGTGTTTTCCATAAGAATATAATGAAAAAATAATAGTTTTCCATAAAATAATTAGTGTTTTTAAAGAATATATATTATTAAAAAATCTTGATGGGGTGACACATGATATGAAATAAGAAATAGAGAAGTTCCCTTTTTATCGTTTTTTTCTTAAAATAAGGAATTGATAAGGGAACCTTAAAAACTTATATATCCATAGTAGATAAAGGAGAGTTAAACTTATTGGATAGAGTAATATGGAAATAGGTGTGGGGGGGTAAATTTCCCTTTGAAAGTTAAAGTAAAAGGAAATGGTAAATTCAAATCTAAACGATATTGATATGATAAAGGAATAACTTTGAGAAAGTGATAGATTGATAAATTTGATACATATTATAAATTTAATTTTAATATAGATAGAGTGAGAATATAGATCAAAAATTAAAAATATCAATTTTATGCAATTATGCATATCATAGTTGAATGATGCAATGCATAAATTAAAAGAGAGAGAAAACACAATTTGATAATGGAGTTCAACAATATCTTAGTGTGAGCCCCTAAATATTCTTCCCTCAGGTTGAGAGGTTTATATTATTACTCCCTTGATCATGGAGATGATCAATAAAACCATCCCTTATAATTATGGTTATGAACACCCTCTTGAGATTCATCGGTATCCAAGGAACCCATCCCTCACTTTTATAGTAGTGATCACCCATTGTATAAGGAGATGAGAAAAAGAAAGTTTGCTTGGTACAAAACCATTATAATCCCACTCCCTTATATCTTAAAAATATTTGTATAATTGTGAAGAGAAATAAAGAGATGAAGGAAGAATAGAGCTTTTAGATTAAAGATAAATTGATATTGTCTCTTTGAGATAACTTTGATATCACTATAGATTCAGCGCGATGGAATATTTGATTCGATTGAAGCGATGTTTCACAAGTTCATTGATAATATCCAAGCCACCTTAGGTATCTATTTATTACCTTAATAGAAGATGGATATCCCCTGGGTTGAGCGAAGGATTTAATGGCCCGATTCAAAGCATTTAAGAACTCTAATAAATTCATATTGACTGATCTGGATCAAAGCTACTAGATATTCGATAATATTTTTGGGGAAAACCTGACTTTTCCTGCTTCCACTAGCTAGCCGATGGACTTATAAAGCATGGGGAAATCTTTCCAACATCATTGTCTATCCAATGGCTCTAAACTAGCAATATGGTGCTACCTTTAGTGGTCTAAGAATGTCCAAGTCCCTCTAGGATTCTTCCAAATCCTTTATTTTATCTTCCAACTCCCTTCCACAAATTCAAAGCATGAAATAATACTTTAAAAATATTTTCAATGCCTCTTCAAAAGATTCAAAATTATCTTCAAGATATCATCATGATATTATGAAATCTTTATTGAGTCCATTAAAATTATTATTTGGAGTTTAAATTATATAACTTAAAATCACTTAATGAAATTGTTAGAAACACAAATGAGTGTTTGTGATCATGAAAACACCATGAGAGAGATAGGTTCAACAATATCCTCCTCTTTTATTATCACAAACACTTAATATAAAAAGATATATCAAATGTAAATCAAGAGTGAAAGATATAGAAATATATTCAAGATATAAATGTATATAATATATTCAAACAAAATATTCAATATACTTAAGAAGTAAATAAATCAACCATAATATATTTTAATATATCAAACAAGAGTAACACATTTAACCCCCCATTGAGAAACAATTAAGCAATAACACATATAACATATAAAATTCAACGAATATCTTCCCCTTTTCATGTTAAATAAAATTTTCCCTTTAAAGAGTTCAAAAAATCTCTTGCTTAAGGTTCAAAAAAATATATCCTTTTGTGATTATCAAAAATAAAACAAATAGAGAGAAGATAAATGTTAAAAGGAAATATTTGAATAAACACTGGAGAAAGAAAGATAAAATTTTTAAAAAGAGAAGTAAGATTAAAAGATAAAATAGAAATTTTAAAAACATTTCTTAGCTTCCAAACTCTCACTTAATAAGAGAATTAGAAGGGGGAGTTTAAAAGAGAAAGAGAAAGGAAATAAATAATAAGAATAAAAAGAAAAAAGGAAAGTAAAAAAGATAAGTATGAAGGTTAATAATAGAAAATAATGAGAAATGGATATTGAAAATTTGGTATATACCTTTTCCAAAAACACTACTTCCCTTAAATAATGGGTTTACCTCCATTTATTGATTACTTAATTGAAAAATATCAAAGTAGTTACTTTAAATGTGAAAAGTATACCTTGAAAGAATCCATTTTTTTTTATTTTTTCAAATACAACTCAATATAAATTGTTAGAGAGAAAATTATATATAGAATTTTTACTCATTATTAATCTCCGTTTAAGAGAGATAAAAACAAAAATAAGAGAGCATATACATAATTCAACATATAATTTTTTAAAATAATCTTAAAACATATTCTAATAACAAAATAAGGGTATTCAAAGTTTGAAAACTTTTTTAGTTTAAAAGTGTAAAAATATTAAAATAATAATTAAAAGTACTCATTTTGGAAAATATTATTTTAAAGTTTAAAATTAAGATATATATTTTTTTAATTTTAAAAATTAATTTGAAAAAAAGTCTCTCTTAAGGAAAATATCGGAATTTAAATCAATAATTTCAAGGTTTTAGAAGTAAAATAAAAAGATTTAAAATAAAATCAAGATTCAAAATAAAGAATAAAAATATTACTCAAGTTCTCCATGGACAAATATAAATTATCACAAGATTACCATTCCCAATTCACCTTTAATAAAGTCAAAAGGATTAAGATTTAGTGGTTTGGTGAAAATATCAGTGTGTTGAAAGTCTATCCTAATAAATTTCTATAATATATCACCCTTTTGGAAGTGATATCTTAATACATGGTGCCTATGGTCAATTTGTTTAGTGTGAGTGTATTGGATAAGATTTTTAGGAATATTAATAGGACTAGTATTATTTCATCTAATAGAGATATGGTCATATGTAATCCAAAAGTATAAGAAACCATGTTTTGTCCATATTATTTGGGTGAAACAACTCCTAGTGGATATGTATTCTTCTTCAACTATACAAATAACACCCAAGTTTTTATTTTTACTACTCTACAATGCAAGGAATTTTCTAAGTAGGAGGAAAATACCACTTGAAATTTTCTCATCTAGCTGGAAACCACCAAAATCAGTGCCATAAAAATTAGTTAATTCAAAATAATTTCCTTTAGGATAAAACAAACAAAGTTTTTTAGTTCATTTTAAATAATGAAAAACCCTTTAAATATTTTTGAGATGAGATTCCTTTGGGTTTGATTAAAAATTATCACAAAGACAAACACTTAACATGATGTTAGGATGGGTAGTAGTAAGATAAAGTAGACTACCAATCATACTTTTATAAAGCTTTTTATTTGACCAGATTACCTGTTTCATCCAATGTTAACTTACAAGTTTCACTCATAGGTGTGCTAATTTACTTATCTTGATCCATGATGAATCATTTTAAGATTTAAATAGTGTATTTTATTTTATTTATAAAAATTTCATCATTATTTTGAGAAATTTGAAAAATAATAAAGAATTTGAGTTCACCCATAAAGCTCATTTCAAATTCATTTTTCATTACATCAAAAAATTGAAAACAAATAGATTCATTGAAAGAGTTGAAAATCACATCATTAACATAAATTTTAAAAAGTAACAAATCATTTTAGATGTATTTTAGAAAAATATTTGAATAAAATTTTACCATTTTTAAACTATTTAATAAAATAAAATTAGATAATCATTCATATCAAGCCCGAGGGTCTTGTTTTAAACCATAAAGAGATTTAACTAATTTAAAAACGTTATTTAAAAAAAGTGAATCTTTAAAACCTGGTGGTTGCTCTAATTTTTTTCATTAATCAATCCATTTAAAATTTTTCTTTTTAACATCCATTTGAACGAATTTGAAATTAAGATTAGAGGATAATGGTAATAAGATTCTAATGGATTCCAACCAAGAAACGGGTGAAAAGGTTTAACCATAGACAATTAATTCATTTTGTTTATAACCATTAGTAATAATATGTTCTTTATTATTAGTGATATTACTAAGCTCATCAAACTTATTACTGAAAATACATTTAGATCCTATGACGAGATGATCATTATGTCTTTCTATGAGAGTCTATGCATCATTTTGAGTGAATTGATTTAGTTCCTCTTACATGGAAATAAACTAATTTTCATCATTAAGGTCATCATTGATATTTTGGGGTTCTGAGTGAGAGAAAAAAAATATGTTCAACCACATTTAGAACCAATATTCTAGTATGAGTTCCCATTTGAAAATCACCAATGACATTTTCAAGGGGTTGGTCTTTATATTTTTAAAATATTTAGTTAAGGAATTTGTAATGTCCCAAACCCAATCAACCACCCAAATAGTGCTAAACGGGTCAGGTGTTACTACCTTAGGCACACCTCCTCGAACGCCAAAGGCTGCCGACTAGAAGTGAGGGTCTTATAGGTATAGTGGGAAGGCTATACCCTCTCGAAGAATAATAATAGTACTGGTCCGAGAAAAATATAAAATAAGAAGACTCTGCAGACTCGAACTAGACCCGCATAGAAGAAGCACAATCAATATGAATAAATAGTGGAAGCAATAAATATAAACAAAAACATCGGAATGTAAACACAATAACATGCTAAACCACTTGTAACAACTACGAGAACAACAAATTATGAATCCATAGCAAGTCAATATATAAAAGGTGCCAATGGATAACCAACAGTATCTACAATAAACATGGTAAGCATGCTGGTACATGAAATAAATAAAAACAAAGTAAACTCTAGCTAGCCAAGACCTCAAGGTCCCTACCATCTCTATACGGTAGCTAAAATAGTCCAACTCTTGAAGCTGGTCTCTTTCCTACACATAAATCCAGAAAGGCTACATGCGTCCCGAAGGGGCCGTACAGGGTGTGAGATGAATCTAAGTAGGATACCACCCAATGGTGCATACCTAATATAAGTGTTTATCCAGACATGCATTTATAAGGAAAATAGTAACCAATATGATGCACAAATAAACAAACTTCATTGGTGATCACCAGCTACCATGGAGTGTAACCTTCTTCATCCAACACTAGAATATCTATCATGTAACCCGACACCATGTGCTCTCTGACACCACATGTCTCAAGTACTGATGTCCCGAAGGCACACCCAAGAAGTTTTAACTCAGAGGAACAATGATGCATGTCCTCAAATAAGTAACTGGAGAGACAAAGATTTCTGCCCTCAACAAAGTAACTGGAGGGACAACGATGTCTACCCTCAAATCAGTAATCAAAGGGACAATGATGTCTGCTCTCAAACCACGGAGAGCCTCTGTCCCCAACCTGATAGCCTCAACGCTATCCCATGAAGGATCCTAACCTTTAATGTGGATTCCTACGGCAACCACCCCCAAACCAATAGTACCTAAACTGCAACTAACGGGGGCCTCTACCTACACGAGTGGTCAAAACAACCTCATCACAGAGTCTCTATGTGAGCGCACTACTCAAAGTTTTAGGTGAGAGGTAATCACCAAAATAAGTTCCCAAGCCACAACATCTTTGACACCTTATTCCCCCTATGGCCATGTCACTCAAGTCCAATGGCCTTGCCATCCAAGTAACTAGGGCCATGCCCAACCTGACAGTCACACTACCTCAAGCCGATGTCCATTACACCCAATCCTATGGTCAGAACCACCTTATGTAACCTAGGCCAAGCCCAACCTGTGATCAACATCACTCAACAATACCCAGGCCATGTCCATCACAACTCAAAGGTTCCTGCATATGCAATATCACACATCACATATATGTATAATAAAAAAAAATACTTTAAACAGGAAAAAAAACTAAACAGTTGAATTGCACTAGCTATGTGTTGTCCCATACCAGCACCAAGGTCTTGGAAGCCTCAACCATTCATATCATCACTTAACAAATTTAACTCAATAGTTTAATCAAAACAATTCATTTTAACACATTTTGGGATACCCGACCAAAATTCCCTAATTGAGAAATGACCCCTCGCCCAGCCACCACTCAAGCAAACAGGTAAAAAGGGCATAGCCAAATATATCCCACAAGTCTAATAAGTAATTTAATATGCAATAATAGATAAAATAGGGTCTTGATCAAAATACCCAAATACGCACCAAAGAACACATCACCCAAAAGTCTGTAAAAACAAAAAAGAAGGTATGCACTACCTACCTGTGACTCGTAGACGCAAGTACGTCCAATATCAAGCTCCAATTCGAAGACGATCTTTGTATATCTACATTTCCGTCAAATCCCAACAACTCTGCTCGGATGGAATTTGCGGTGTGTGAGGCAAAGAAATTGGAATGAAAAAGGGTGTACGAGTTTAGCCTTCCTGATGTGATCCCGCAACCACCGACATATTGAAGAACAGACATCGGATGATGATTCTAGGGTAGGAAATGTTCTTCGGAATTTCAGAATAGACATGTTCTAAAGTTGTGGAATAAGAAGGTGTTTTCTGAAATAAGATGCAACACTCTTTAATTTAAGTGAATAAAAATAAAAATACATGGCATGTATAAAGGAATACATGCCGTGTAGTAGCCTTGTCCGTACTCTGACTTAAGAAGAGGTAGCCACACACCTTGGACACACCACATGGGTTAACACACGACTAGGACTCAGCCGGTACACAGAAGGAAAAATACACGACATGTCAAGCAACACTACATGCCATGTAATAGTAAATTCTTACATGGTTATCACATGACATATACTCAGTGATCATGTGGCCAGTACATACCTAACCCATACATGGAATTTACTTTGGAGTACATATCATGTAATCATGAAATTTCCAGAACCTCCCAGATTTTCCCAGTTTTCTCAGAAACAAGTCAAAAATTCAAACAGGGTCAGGATTTTGACCCGTTCAAAAAACCCGAGTTCTTACAGAAATCGAAGGAGATTATTGTTCAACCTCAAATTATTTATATTGGAAAATTTAATTCAAATTTAATGCATCATTTTCAATAAAAACATTTTGAGAAATAGATTTTGAAAATTTTTCATCAAAAACACAATGAATTGTTTATTATAATATTTTAGTCCTTTTTAAAGACTCTAAATGACTTGATTGAGTTGGAGTATCCAAGAAATATACCTTAATCAAAATTTGAATTAAATTTCCCAAGATTTTATTTTGTGTTTAGAATAAAACATTTACAGCTAAAAACTTTAAAAAAGAAAACTTTTGATTTTTTTTTATTTTTTCAAAGTTCATAAGGGGTATTTTTGAGAAAAGGTCTTATGAGAACAAAATTAATGATAAAACAAGAAGTTTTTATATCCTCAAACCAAAAATATTTAGGTAAATTAAATTAATTAAAAATAGATCAAACAATTTCTTGGATAGTTCTATTTCACCTCTCTACTAGCCCATTTTATTGAGGGGTTTGAGGAGTAGAAAAAGAATGATTATAGCCTTAAGAAACACATAAATCATCAAATTAATTATTCTTGAATTCTCTACCATGGCCAATTTGAATATTTTTTTTTCATTTTTAACTTTTTCATAAAACTTGATGAAGTATTTGAAAGATTCACTTTTATGAGATAAGAATTAATCCCAAGTGAATCTTATAAATTCATTAACAATAATAAAAGTATATGATTTACCTCCAAGAATTTCAAATCGAGAAGGTCCAAATAAATCAAGATATATTAATTCAAGAGCTTCAAAAGAATAAATTCTTTTTTTTAGATTTAAAATAATATTTGTGTCATTTACCATATTGATATGATTCAAAAACCATGTCATCTTTGAAATATAGTTTGAGTAAATCTCACACTAGTTGATAATAATTAAGTTTGAAAAGTGAGTGTGTGCTATTTTGAGAAGATTGTCTATGACAAATTCACTAATCACTAACTTTTTAACTCAATAATTCAATGTTTTTTATAGAGATAGATTTTAAATTGATTTTATACAAATTTTTAAAATGACACGTGGTAAATAAAATATTCCTTTTGAGTTAAAAACTTTACTGAAGTCATTTTTGAAATAAATTTCAAAAACTCTATAAAAAAATTGACTAATGATTAAAAAATTGTGTTTCAAGACTTTTAAAAATAAAACATTTTTAATTATATTTGAGTTAGAAAAACTGGTGGTACCTTCGCCTATTAACTTAACCATAGAGTTATCAGCAAATATGACATGAACTCCATCCAATTTATTGATTTGATTTAATTTAGAGAGGTATCCACACATGTGACTCAATAAACCATAATATAGGTATCATAGTGATTCTTGGACTTCTATCTTAAGAAAAACTTCATACAAAATAAAATTACTAAAGGTTTTGGTACCCAAATAAACTTGGGTCTGCTAATGTTATCCAATAACGATTTAGAAATCTTGATTTTTTAGCATTAGATTTTCTTTTGGAAATACTGGATGAAAGATGAATTGATTTTGGTGTCTAATATCATTCATTATTGAAATCACATCCATAAATTAAATTTACAATTATTTTATAGTAATTTCAAAACTTATATTGTGAGAAACCTTTAAAAATAGTGGTTTTCAATGTATTTTTTGAGGTGCTTTCATGATTTGAGAGACCAATACCAACTGTTTATTTTTGAAGTTTTTGAGAGCCCAAAATTTATTTATATTATCTTCACATTAAGTGAATTTGGAGGGATATATATTAAGGTCTTTGATATTATATTAGATATTATTAACATCCCGTTGATTCTTAATTCTAAGCGATATTTCGTACCTTTTCTTGAAGTTTTGTTCCTACTCATTTAGAATTTGTTTTTTTCATTTAGCACTTTATTGTATTTCTTATCCAAATATTTGTGTAATGAAGAAAGTTCATGAAACCAATTTTTTATTAGATAATGATTTTATTTTATCTATTCATAATTAAGGTGACTTGATGAGTAATAAGAAGAAGAAGAGGGGAAATAATTAGGATAAAAAGAGGAAGATGGAGAAATGGGAAGAGGAGTACTAACCTCAATTTCTTCAGCAATATGTTCCATAAGGCACTTAGCATGTAAAGAACAGAAATTTGACTATATATCCTACTTAAATAAATAATACATTAAATAGTGTTTTTCACACACAATACCAAACTAAAAAAACCTTGATATATTTTTAATTTTAAATATGACCATTGAAACTTAACCGTTAAATTAGCTGGTATAAATTAAAGTCACTATATCACAAAATCAATAAATGAAGTAGGAAGAAATGGAATCCTAAAGTGGAAGTATTCCTTAAAAATACATTTTTTTTATCTTATAATGGAGGTAATTTTACTAGGGTTTTAACCAAACCAATTCCAATCCAAACTCGAGCAATTATGGCTTAATCAAAATCGTTTGCTGGAAAAGCTTAAGCTTGTAGGACTCATAGTGAAATCCATGCAAGATGAATCACCACCTATGACCACCACCACCAATTATATTACCCTTATATCTTATTCTAAGGTTATAAGAGTTTTTTATTATAAATTAGTATAATATCAACATGTAATTATTATCTATAGAATCGAATGGGCGTATCAACATAAAAGATATTTTAAGCTTAATAAATTTTATTTTCCAAGTCATGAATTGCTATATTAAAATGAACTCATATGAATTTTAGATATGAATTTAATATATATATATAAATAATTTATCATCTATCCAATAGATATTTCTTAACACTAAATAATAATACATTCACACCATACTTAAAAAAATACATTTTCTAAAAATTGTTATTTCGTGCCTTGCACATTTATATTGTAAAAAATTAATATTAATTTTAGAATTTTAAATTAATAAAATGAACTTAATTTTTGAATTCAACATATCAAAATTTACTTAGTTTTAATTTTTGAGTTTTTTATAAAATAATCAATTTTTAGGTGAATAGTGAAAATACTAATTTTGCCAATACCGTCACTTTTATATGAATTGGATGTTTTTGAAACCATTTTTATATAAAAAATATATATTTATAAATTTAAATAAATAAATCAATAATACCATTTTTAGTTTATAAAACCCATGAATACTATTTTAGAAAATTTATTAATATTTTATGAACAATATTTTTCATATGCTTCTTTAATTAAGTATGAACATGAGGAAAATTAGTTTAAATATTTATTTAATTATAAAATAACTCTTATTTTATCAATAATAGTATTTTTAATATCATTATAATCATTAAAAATTGTAATTTTTTCCTATATATAAACATTATGCTTAAAAATACATTTTTATTAAAAATGGTTTTTTACACATTACATGCTCTAACATTAAGATTAATTTCACACACATAGATTGTTAATTTGATAAAATTATTCCTATATTTGAGATAATAAATTTCATATTATTTTATATGACCAATTTAATTTTTAGGTATAAAATTTAGATTATTAGGATTAATGTTAATTACCATGATAACAGTGAAATAATTATTTTAAAATTATTGTTTTATTAATATCACGGAATTTCTATCGAATAAATTAAAAAAAATCCTTTAAATAATGAATCTCATATTATTTTAAAAAAATAAATAAATAAATTACCACTCATTTAATTATTAATCAATACTAAATAAGATTAAGAATTCAAAATGGTAAACATTTTATTTTTCCACTAAAACAAATTTCCTACACATTACCTATTTTAATTTAAAAGTTAATTTTATAATATTTTGAAATTGAGTTGAATTAAATAGAGGTTAAATTTATTTCCATCACACACATTTTTTTTATATTTTTGATGTTATATTTTTAATAAAACATAAAATCACTTAGTTAAAAACTAGTTGCCTAATTTAAAAGTAAAAGAGTAAAATGTAAAAACTTAATGATAAAAATCATATTAAATGTTTAAAACATGTTTAGAAAGCCTTTTTTGAGTCTTTATATACTCAAATACACCCCAAAATCCATTATTTCGAAACTTTGGATCCATTTATCAAGGAATAGTGTAATGTTATCATGGAAGTGTAAAGGATATTCCCAAAAGTGCAATTTTCTTCACTTATAAAAGGGGATCACTTACACCCCTCCATGGTTACACCTCCCATTCAAAATTTCCTTGAAAATATGAAAAATATCCTCTCTTAAAATCCAATCACACTTTATTAAGCCCCTTTTCACAATAAGTTAGGCTAATCTTATCAATTCTAAGGATTTTTCTAAGGAAATAGCAAGTCTCCAACATAAGTAATATCCCCTTATTAAGTTTTTCTCCTTAATATTACTCTAAAAAATATCTTATATGAATAAAAATATAATAAAAATAATTATAATTATTATAATTATATGTTATTATATTAATTTAAATAGCCATTATTTATCCCTTTACATCTGTTAAGAAAAACAAAAGCGTCGTTAGTGTGTTGCACGGACGACCACCTCCACAAAGCAATGTCTTCCGTTTTTTATCACCACCATTCATGGATGATAAAAATTATAAAATGGATGAATAAATATTATATATATAATATTAATATAATTATTAAATTATAAATTATCATATAATTTATTTCCCTCTCATTCATTGATAATTGGAAACATTAACCATGTGCACGTACGCACAATTGCCTCCACGAGAAATGAGTTCCATTTTTCATCACCACCCATCATGATTGGATTTAAAAATATATTTATTATATAAAAATTATTTACATATCACTATTAAGATTCTATATATGATTAAACTATTTTAAAACATTTTCTACCATAGTTAACATACATAGTTAGTTATGGGAAAATTGATCGAACAACCTCAAATAACCAACATAGACAAAAAAATATTAAAAATATATAACATATGATAGTTAAAGAACATTTTAATATGAAATATAGAGGAATAGATTTATTATATATATATATAATGAAATTAATTTAATTATTTATGAATTTAAGTGCAAGTGCAGATTGCTTTCGGACATGAGGTAAGCGTTCTATCTCAATTCCTGTTCATTGAGACATGTTTTAATGTTATGCACCAATTTATTATTTATATAGTGTATATATTGTCAAAAAAATTATTTTGGAATAATACATGATTTAATTCATGGTATTTATAGAACTATATGATTTTCAATCTTCCAATGACTTTTGATTCAAAAATTACTAAAGCCATAAGGGTTTCATCTCAAAATTTCCTTCTTTGAGACACATTTTCTTTTATGCTTCTATTTTCTTTTAAATGGTGTGTATACTACCAATTTGATATTTAATATCATTTATTATCTTTATTAATGATATTTTAACTTCAATTTCAATATCTCTCTCTCTTTCAATGGGTTTTTATTAGAATGTTTCTTAAGCCGTAAGGGCTTTTTATCTCAATTTTCACCCATTGAGATATATTTATTATTATAAACCATGATTTATTTGGAATGGTGTATCTAATAAACCTTAATTTTTTGAATCATGATTATATTATATTTCATGATATTTAATTTTCTATTTAAATTTCTTTCTCTCATAGGTTTTTGACTAAAAATTTTCAAAAGTGGTAGGGATTTTCATCTCAAATTCCTTTCTTTGAGACATGTTACATTTTATGAATCATGATTACTTTTGTATTGTGTAGAGTTTATTTAATGTCCCAGAATTTCCATATAATTTTTTTAATTATATGGAGTTATTTCGAGACCACAAAATCTGACAATGGGTGATTCCGAGGCCCGGAGTGCCCGAAATGATCCGTTGAAGTTTTGTTAAACTTTAAATAGCTTGCATTAGTAGTTTTATTGAAAGTGAAATAACTCTTAAATGGTTACCCGAATCAGAAATCCAAGGGAACCATTGTTCTCAAGATGTAAGGTTTACCCTAGGCGCGATTTAATTTTAGTCGGTGCGGGCCTCCTGTGAGAAAACCCGAAAATGGCATAACTGTAAATAAAATAATTAAATAAAGTTATTTTATTTTTCAAATGCTTATAACTCACAAACGGTAACTTGGATTGAAAATACAATACCATAATTGAACTCATGAGGGTATTCTTTTCTTAGGATGATACTAATATTGGCCGGCGCGGGCCACCAGTAAAAATTAGTTTTTGTCCGTAAATAAAATAATCAAGTGGAAATTATTTTATTGTAAAATACATAACTTCAAAATGGTAACTCAGATTGAAAATATGAGAGTACCGTTGGGTTCTTTAGGGAGTTTTCTCCTTATGTGGATCCTAACCTCGACCGACGTGGGTTGAGGGTGAACGTTAATAATTTATTGAACTTTTTTCGGGTATGTTCAGTAAACGCGTGAGCGACATTTTCTAACTTTTCAACCATTTCTCGGATTAAAAATATGAGGGCGCCATTGAATCCACAGTGCCAAGATTCACTTAAGGGAGGATTTACTTTGATCATAGTAGGTGCAGAGAAAAAGTTAAGTTTTGAGACTTTTTAAAAGAAATGAAATAAAATAATTTTATTATTTTATTTCATATCCTCTAACGGACAAACAAAGGGGTGGGGCTAGTGATATGTCAAGCCAATAAATGGCTTGACCTACCAACCCTAAGTAACGACATTGTTTGGGAATTATGAAGCTTCATAATTAATGATCGCCATTAAATTCCAACGTCATTACCTACCCTCACCCTCTCCTATATATATGGATCTTGGGGAGGGGTATCGGCACAGCTTCGCCAAGCAACGAAGTAATAAAGGAGCACCGTGACACCGTACCCTTAGAAGATGGATCCGATCCTGGTGGAAGGTGATGGTTGACACTGAACCACAAACCAAATGACGATGTGTGAGTTCCATTGTTGGGAACTGGATGCGGAAACGAAGAACACGACCCACCTTCAAGTCGCGGACGCTCTCCAATGGTTTACAAGGTAAGGTTTATTTAATTTGTGCATTTTTTATTCCATCTTCCACATTCTTGAAATGATACGAAGAACGTGGGTCAACTGAATAACGAGTTGATACGTGATTCATTCGTTTTGTGGGAGGTTGTTATGGGGTATCCTTGTGGGGTTTGTTTCTTGTTTAATACAAGGAATTGTAAAACCCATTTTATCCTCCCTTTGATCACGAGCTAACGCAGAGGGTGTGGGCCTAACGAACCCTGCTTGAACCCTTCGCAACTTTGTTACCCTTGCACCTTCTATGGAAGACCGCCGACGTGGCGGCACTAACCAGCTACAAAGGAGGTGATGCGCCAACGCACGCTGCTAAAGGAGGCCATGGCACAAAGCCGCGATAGTTATTAGAGCGGCTGGCATCAGTCGACTGCAGAGGAGGTGTGACGTGCCATCTCGTGCTGCTGGTGTGCAAAGGGGCCACAACTTGTCAGCCACGAAAGTCAGAGAAGGTGGTTGGATCTTCAGCCGACCGCGGAAGGGAAGGACAACGCACCATTGCACGCCACCGATGATAAGGAGACCATGACCAAAGCTGCGATGGAGGAGGCAAAACCCGCACCTCCGGCAGGTTCCACGACGACCGGGTGGTGCCCACATGGCTTCGCCACTTCAAAGGCCGAACTGACTCTGGCCGTTTGGGATCTTGGGGGCATGGCTCTTCCGATCTGCTTAGCAGAAGCACTGCGGGCTACCGCCCAACTGGGCCGCTGCCCTAGCGGGCCACCTCCTTGTGGGCCGGGCCTCCACTTTGCGGGCCACCCTATATGGACCGGGCCACCCTTGCGGGCCGCCCTATACGGGACAGGCCGCCCTTATGGGTAGCCCCTTTTTGAGGTCCAGGCTGGACCTTGGCCCAGCCCAGACCGGGTCGGGCCGGGTTGGTCTGACCGGGTCAGACCGAACCCGGGCCCAGAAACACTTAAAGGGCCTTATCTCGAGAACCAAACGTCCGTTTGACAAACTGTCTACGGCGTTGAGATCCTTGGAGTGAGACGGTCCTTTTGAATTAATCCATGAGAGTTTTGGAGAAACTTGGAGTATGACCTGGTTGGATCGCACCCGAATCCAACCGGTCCCTCAGCACTGAAATGCTAATAACGCACAGACTGGGCGTCTGGTTGACGTGCAGCCTGTTGCATTGGAACCCTTGTATCTTGATGGATCATTGGGTTACTTCTTTGTGAGGCTTAGTGCTAGTTAAAATATGACTGATGTCTTGGGGAGCGTTTCTTCCAAGCACGCTACGTACGGAACCCTATGACTGGCTGAGACATGATGACTGCTGACTTTTCGACTCGAAGTGACTCGACGACCACGGTACATGATGGGGAGGAGTAACTCAGCATGTCATGGTGGGGAGTGGCCATGATACGTGATGGGGAGAATTACCTCAGTAGGACACGGTGGGGGAGTGACTCTATGTGACATGGCAGACCCATAGTACACGATGGGGAGGAGTACCTCAGTAGTTCATGGTTAGTGGGAAGCGCCTCTGTGTGATGCAGCAGGACCACTATACTCGATAGAGGAGGAGTTCTATAGCAGCCAAGGTGTTTGACGTTGTGACTGGGAATGTTACTTTTTTCTCGGCCTAGAGAATCCATGGCTAGCTATCAACATTCATAGCCATCCCGTGTGGGTCAGCATCATATCCTATTTGTCTGATTTGTATACCTAGTTTGAGCTGAGGCTCTGTTTGAACTAATTTTTTTTACCTTCTTGGTACTATCTTCATGGTGTTACTTGTGTGGTACTTCTACCTTCATGGTGTTACCTTTTTGGTATACCTACCTCATGTATGAGATGAGTATATCTTGATAATTTAGGTATATGTATGGGTATATACCTATGTAGAGTTGATGTCTTGATTTTTGGATTTTCCTTTGTAGAACTTTATGAGACCAATGGGGTATCCGGGTCCCTACTGAGTATAATTATACTCACCCCTGCACGAGCTTCACCCGCACTTTATTATGTCATGTGCAGACGACGTACAACATTGATCAAGGATGATGGAGCCAAGACTGGACGGTGCTTAGAGGTGGACCATTTTGTGTGATGCGACGTAGGGACTACTAATCATGAGTTGTACCTACCCTTTAGGTAGGATTCGTGGTGGACCATTTGATATGATGCGACGTAGGGAATACTGATCGTGAGTTGTACCTACCCTTCAGGTAGGATCCATGGTGGACGATCTAGGAGTTGTTTTTCACCTTTTCAGTTGTTTTGTACTTTTCAGTTGTACTTGTACTTTTCCAGTTGGGCTTGTATTCCAGCCCCTTTGCTTTCAGCACTCTTTTACTACAGCAGTTTACTTCACAGTTGCTTCTTATTATGTTCTTGGACTGTGTGTTTGTACAAGTTTAAAGGCAATGCCTTCTCGTTTTAGGGAATACGCCTTTCGGTGCTAGTCGATAGCCCCTGTCCTATGGAAGGCATGCTTCACTACTACAAATACAACTTTTATCAGCGCTAAAAATGACCTTTATCAGCGCTAGAAAAAGCGCTGATAAAGCTGACGAAGATAAAGGGGGGTTCCCCTTTATCAGCGCTTCGAAAAGTGCTGATAAAGACCCCTTTTATCAGTGCTAAAAAAAGCGCTGATAAAAGGGGTCTTTTATTAGTGCTAAAACAAAGCGTTGATAAAAGTGTCCTTTATCGGTGCTTTGTTTTAGCACTGATAAAAGACCCCTATATTAGCAGTTCCTTTATCAGCGCTTTCATTTTAGCACTGATAAAGGACCCTTTTATTAGTTCTTTTTTAAAAGCACTGATAAAAGGTAAAAAAATTAAAAATAATTTAAAAAAAATTTAAAAAAATTTAAAAAAATACTGCCAATCGGGGGGGGGGGGGCTTTTATAGCGCTTGAGCCCCCTCTTTTATAGCGCTTTTCTGCCCCTGTACAGTGCCCCACGCACCCCTCCACCCTTTAATAGCGCTTACTGCTATATTCCCCCATGCGCGCGCGCCCCTGCCTCCACCAGGATTTGAACTCGAGACCTCTGTAACGCCCCGACCCTAATTATCTAGAGTCGGTGCATTATTACATAACATTGGCATGATCATGAGAAAGATCAAGTCTCGAAAGACCGATTAGTTTAGTAGCCTTGGAATAACTAGATACATCCATAAATTTTTACATTACATCATAAAAAAAAACATCTTGTCTTCATATCCCCTCATACTATCCCTGCAGGTCATTCATAAATTACTTCTTCATAATCCTGGGAAAAATAAAACATTGAAAGGGGTGAGCTCGGATGCTCAGTAAGGATAACATTATAGCAGAAGCTTTCATAAATAAGCATAAACACTTAACGCAATTTATAACTAAAACAAAAGCCTTTTAAAATTGAACTTCAACATAGTATGGCAAAAGTAAAATGAAATAATGCCATTTACTTACTCACATGGATATTCTACTAGTCGAATGATCACATGCAATATCAATAACCACTTTCATAATGATGGAATGCATAATGCCAGACTATCATAACCACATAGCCAAGGCCTCGTGCCAAGACTACAAATAAGATTTTTCCAAGGCCTTGTGCCAAGACACTAGTTTGTCTCATGAGACCTACCGATGCATCGAGGAGCTATAGCGGGCTCCACCCGTCACTTATTAAGTCCAATGCATTCCTCATATGAATAGGTTTAAGCATAAAATAAACATTCGTATTAAAACTAGCATACGAAATGTCAATACTTTAACCATAAACCATGAATGGTATAAAAATAGAACATCCACAGTCAAATATAACTCATTTGATACAATATGGAAGATTGTATTGTATCACATTATCCTCAATCATGAATAATGAAGGATGTTGACATAGATGAAAATAATCATCAAAACTATTTGAGAGAAATATCCCCCTTTTCTTGAAAACATTTAAAAGTCACACTATTTGTCAAGAAGCCATTTAAAAGTAGATTTTTGAATCAAAGTGTCCCATACCACTTTGAAACTTTTTAAAAGGAGTTTTAATTTGTAAACTTTAATGTCCATATAAATAAATCCTTAAAACCATTTTTTAAAACATGGACATTAATGAGAAAGATTTAGATGAATAAGTCTTTAAATCATTTTAAAAATGGTATTTTAGTTAGAGATTCTAACCAAAAGAGAGACAATTGAATACAAATAATTAAGGTAATCAGAACTTTGTAATATCATGAGAATAAAGGGATTCATGATATACTACTTCAAAGTACATTATATACACCACATAAAAGTGATTTGGTGTATATCAACAAAGAAGTCTCAATGGAATGTAAATTGAGATGAAATCTCTCATAAAGGCTATATCCTTAGGTTAAGGATAAATCAACGACATAATTATGTGTGACAAATATAAATACACTAAATATGATTGGATATTCAGTGTAAAACAATCAAAGGATATTCACACATATTCTTGTAAAAACAACACCAACGAATTGGATGTTTAACTCAACAAATGGTGAATGAGTTAAAATTACTCTTATCAAATTCATATCAATGACTTGAGAATTACCAATGAGTGATTATGTGTATCAAACTTATATCCACAGGAAGGGGAGTGGAAATTATGACATAATCAAATGAATAGTGATTCCACACATAATCATGGAGTAATATAATCAATGAAATATGCGTAAAGCCAAATGAGTGGGAATTGAAATCTCAAATTCCCTTATCGATTAGGTAACATACGAAACATACACCCATGAAAGAAGTATCATACCATGATGATGTAAATACCCATAAATTAAAGTATATTACACAATGAATACAATCATGGGCAGTACACATACACCACATGCAATAATTAAGTGGTGATCAATGGAAATCTCACGGAATTGAAAGTGAGATAAGAGAATCCCTTACTTTGTACTTTTTCCTTGGTCGATGGTAGGTTTACCTCCTGTATAATGGTGAAATAATTGTTATTGAATAATACAAGAATCATTTACTTTAATATGATATCATATATGATCTTTTAACATTGATTTGTTAATAATATCTTAGTATTAACGCCGTTTCGGGTGTTAACTTACTCATTTTCTTTTATATGTTTTGTTACATAAGTCATGTTTGTTGTATCTTATTAATATCCAGAATGATATCAAGTCCTTAAACATCATTTTTAAATCATTAAATGATAATTATACTTTAATGGATACGATGGATAATGAATCTCATCGCGTTCGTGGAGACGGTAGTCCGTACGTACGCACGAACGCTACTTCCATTTAATTTTTTAATTTTTTATTTTAAAAGAATCGAATCCAAATGATACATAGGTATATTACTATTCCAGTATAATATAATATTTTATATATGTTACTTAAGTTCATTAACACCATCCTTTATACGTTCCATGTGTGGTATGAACGAGTCATATCATTTTAAGGGGGCGGTAGTCCGCACTTCCTCAAATGAAATTATCGTATGTATATACGACATGAAACGAATAATGGTATGAAATAAAATGGAATTACAGAAGCTTATATATAAAATATATATCATTAATATCATATTTAATTACAGTTCCATCATAATGGCCACCATGAGAGGCGGTAAGATGTTTTTGAACAATCATCGTTTCGTGAGGCGTTAGTTTGCCATCCACAGAAACATTATGTTCATCATCCATTAGATGGAGTTGTGTGTATGTGTAGTTTGAATACTTCTTATAACAACATCCTAGTATATTGAGGATACTGGTGTTGTTACAAAAGAAGGGAAATAAAAAGAGTTTGGGGGTTGAAGAAGCAAAATAAATGAAAATAATTTAAGAGAAATCGTTACCTTTAATTTAGGTAACTCACTTTGGTTGGAACCAAAGGACTTGTTGAAATGCTTTCTGCCTAAGGGGAAGCTTCAAGGAGGAGGAGAGGGATGTGGGGAGCTTAGTTGGGCAGAGTTTGGACGAGCCAAGTGGCTTGAGAGGTGTGAGGAAATGAGAAGGAGGAGTGCCCTTTTATAAGAGGGGTGAGGGGCACCTTTGGAAAAGCTAGAAATATTAATTTATAATAAATTCATATTCGGTTTCCAATGGCTCCAAAGTTGAATATTCAAAGGTTGAGGTGGGGATAGGTCTAAAACAACTCATCCAATAGAATTTAGACAGGTTTGGGTACTTATATTAACCTTATCTTTAAGTATTAACTCTAAGTTAATTAGTTTCACTTTTACAATGTCTCTTTGTATTTTTATATAATATGGTTAATAAACTTACTATATACATCCAAAAGACCCCCAAGTGGTCCATTAATGATTAACCTATCATAATATAAGTCTCTTGGCCGAACCTTAGATTTTTAGGAATTTAATATCAATTAATAATATAATATTTGTTTTAAGAACTCTTTTATGTCAATTTTGACACTATTCACTAGTTGATTTTTGTGAAATTCATAACAGATTGATTACTTCGAAAAAATTCAAATAAATCAATCCTAATATATCATATTATCCTAGAAAATTTGTTTAATTCATTAAAAGTTTCATATTATAATTATTTGGGTATTTATAATATCAATTATGTTAATTTTTACTATTTTAGTAATTACTGCATCATCATTGTGTCATAAATAAAATAACTTATTTAATGTCAAAAAATTATAAATAAAATATAATTATGTAGGAAATCTTTTTAGCTTTCTAATGAATATTTATAATCTAAAATCCAGCATATATAACCCTATGTAACAATTGTTTTTCTAAAAGATATATGCTTGTGTCATTTTGTATTCATTTTAACTTAATTAATATAAAGTGTCATTATCACTTACAAGTGGATCCATGGGGTCCCAAAATTGACCCAAATATGCCCATTGTCGACCATGTATCAACCAATAGGGTTAAGACACATTTTAGGGTAATTTAGTATTATTATAATATTATTTTTTTAACCCTTATTTACCGGATTTACCCTTAACCATGGTAAATAAAATATTTACCGCAGTAATTATTCAAAATGTCTAAAAATAAAAGTTACCTATTTACACAATTTGGACATCCTGATTCCAAATATGGAATCCATTTTTCTAAATTCAAAACACAGAAGTGGCAGAAATTAATTTAAAATTAATTCCCGCTGTCAAAACAAAAAGCGTGTTTTTAAGAGATAATAACTATCAAAAGATTGACACTTGTTTATGTTCGGTTTAATTGTAAAATTATGTCCAATGACCAACATTATATTAAATGGTAAAAATATATTCTAAATATACTTTAAAACCACTCAAATTCACAATTTATCACTATTAATTATTTTGATTAAAAAAGTTGTTTTTAATTAAAATTTAGTAATTTTCACTATTCATCAAAATATGAAAGTTATCCGAAAAGTACCAAAATTTCACCTTAGGCTAAATTCGATATTCCGAATCCAAAAATGAAGTCCATTTTGAAATATAAAATATATATAATTTCAAAAATTAGGTATTACTATTCATAACGGCTAGTTTGATTGGTTGTGGTGTGTTAAAATCTCGAAGTTGCGTACAATGCACGTCATTGCATTATTCGAAAGGAAACATACCGAGGAAGCTTGGGGTGTTACATTCTCCCCTCCTTCAATAAATTGCGTCCTCGCAATTTTTAAAATTTTGCTTGGGAATATAATGGAAAGTCCCACATCGGAAAAAGAGTCAATAAAACTGTCACTTTAAAAGAAAGAAAGAGAGGTATAAGGGTCATCCAAGATAACCCATACTAGGATTCCATGTAAGAAAACATGGATATGGATGATAAACTAAGTGTCAAGTTCTGATGGAGAGGGATAGAAATCATGATCAGGAGAAAGTTAACAATGAGAAAACCACAAACTTGTGTTGGGACAAACGACCATTAGTCTCCTAGTAGGAAAGTAAACGGACAACATTTTTTTTTAAGTTACATTACATAAGGAAGAGGAATTCATTTATGATATTGACTAAGAACATTATGAGATATACTTACATTTTAAGTAGATTTTCATTCTTTAATAAATTTCCACCACTAACTCATTTTTTTTAAACGATGAGTATTCAAGAAGACTTGGTCACACTGGAAGAGATAGAATAAACTTCTATAGAATCACATGATCCATGAAGGATAAACCATATATTTACATTGTCTTTGAAGATTAATCAAAACCAAAATGGTCAGTGAATGATCTAATGATCCCCCAAAAGGATATTCATTGAGATAAATATGCACTAATCTTAATTTCTAAAATTAAACCAACAATACCCCAAAGTTAAATAGATACCATTCAATAACCAATTGTCCTTAAAATCCTTTAATATAATCCAAACTAATATTGAAACCCAAAACATAGAAGAATTTGATTATGTAGTCTCCCATGTTAAATTGTATCTCCAAATGACATCAGATACTCTTAAAGTCACATACTCAAAAGTAATTAACCTAATCACATATTCTCTATTATAGGTTAATCATTTCCATAAATAACCCAAATCACTATAAATACACAATAAAAACGTAGATAAAAATCTATCATTACTCCACAAATGAATCCCCATAGTATTCTATTTTCCTTGGACATATAGTGTTTCCAACAAAGCGAACATCTTCCAAAATAACATTTATCACTTAATCACCAAATCATTTTCCTATACCAAGGGTATTCTTTTGATATGAAATAAGAACCCAAATCAACTTATTATTGATCAATAAAATCATTTAACTAAAAAAAATAGTCACACTAACCAGGGACTTCACGTAGTCCAGTGGTAGGCGATAAATCCCAATCGCACTTTGGTTGTGGGTTCGATTCCCATAGCTTTGTCCGACGCGACGGGTTGTCACACGCTCTACGTGTTGTCCTTTTTCAAAAACTATATTTTATAATATTTCCAAAATGAGATAAATTCCTCAAAATACTATATCATAAATTTAACCACAAATGTTATATCATACCTTGAATCTTCATCCCAAATTAGAATAACTTATAATTCTCTCAAACCCCAATGATCATATAAATCCAAATGGTTATTTATACCCAAATCCACAAGAGAAGAGACAATTCTTCCTCAAATATCATTCTCACATGGCAAACTGCGGGGTTACAAATACAAGAGAAAATTATTCCATAGTAAACCCATCAACAAGGAGTGCTAATACTTTTTAAACATTTCTCCAACCATTTATTCCCACATAGCTTCTTCTTTGACCAAGAAAATATCCTATAGAATAGGACATTCACTCGGGTAATGGCCAGGTCCCCTACATTTACGGCAAATGACTGTAAATGGACTCTTGGGACCATTTTTATCTTCTTCCATAGTACTCTTCATTTTTCTTCGGCAATTCTTTACTTTATGTCCTTCCTTCCCGCACGTAAAACATTTCGTTGTCCCATTGAGACATTTTCCTGGGTGTCTCTTTCCACATTTCCTGCATGATGAAAATTGAGGGTTCTTTTCTCCATGGTCTCCATTGCTGGAGCTCTTATCATTTATCACCTTTCTCTTCCTTGTTGAGTCTGGGAGTTGGTTAATATATATGTTGTTGATCATATTTTTGGAAAACTGATTTGGCATAAAGACGATATCTTTTACGCCTATCAACATTCCATTTTGTTGCTCATTGCCACCACCGTTCCCATCTTGTACATCATTCTCAAAGTCACTATGACTTCCTTGGAATCCAGCCATTGACTAAAACCATAAAGCATTGTGTGAGTAATAGTAGTCGTAAAATCATTTAGAGATTAAAATGTCACCATATTCTCAATTTGAAACATATTAGGATTAACCAAGGTCATTTACTCTCATCTTATATATATATTACTTAAATTGGTTTGTAAAGAAAATGTAAATTATCCTAAGCATATCCCCCGGGAGTGTCGTAACCAAGAGTGCAGCAAGGCCCGTTGTCGTGCACCAGTTCCCGTTCGAGTCTAGCTCAAAGCGGTGTTTTCGGGTTTTACCCCTAGGTACATCTGTGCCAGAGCCGCCTCTACCTGCTCGTATCCAGACAGGGATGTATTGCTCGGAAAACTCACAAAATCTCTACAATACCAAAATTCTAGGAAGTTCTTTTATACTAATCCTCAAAGTTCATCTTAGGTCTACGTGCTCTAATCAGAGTTTATCTAAATCTAGCTACCAAGGTTTGTACTAAACTTCCTCTGATACCAACTGTAACGCCCCGACCCTAATTATCTAGAGTCGGTGCATTATTACATAACATTGGCATGATCATGAGAAAGATCAAGTCTCGAAAGACCGATTAGTTTAGTAGCCTTGGAATAACTAGATACATCCATAAATTTTTACATTACATCATAAAAAAAAACATCTTGTCTTCATATCCCCTCATACTATCCCTGCAGGTCATTCATAAATTACTTCTTCATAATCCTGGGAAAAATAAAACATTGAAAGGGGTGAGCTCGGATGCTCAGTAAGGATAACATTATAGCAGAAGCTTTCATAAATAAGCATAAACACTTAACGCAATTTATAACTAAAACAAAAGCCTTTTAAAATTGAACTTCAACATAGTATGGCAAAAGTAAAATGAAATAATGCCATTTACTTACTCACATGGATATTCTACTAGTCGAATGATCACATGCAATATCAATAACCACTTTCATAATGATGGAATGCATAATGCCAGACTATCATAACCACATAGCCAAGGCCTCGTGCCAAGACTACAAATAAGATTTTGCCAAGGCCTTGTGCCAAGACACTAGTTTGTCTCATGAGACCTACCGATGCATCGAGGAGCTATAGCGGGCTCCACCCGTCACTTATTAAGTCCAATGCATTCCTCATATGAATAGGTTTAAGCATAAAATAAACATTCGTATTAAAACTAGCATACGAAATGTCAATACTTTAACCATAAACCATGAATGGTATAAAAATAGAACATCCACAGTCAAATATAACTCATTTGATACAATATGGAAGATTGTATTGTATCACATTATCCTCAATCATGAATAATGAAGGATGTTGACATAGATGAAAATAATCATCAAAACTATTTGAGAGAAATATCCCCCTTTTCTTGAAAACATTTAAAAGTCACACTATTTGTCAAGAAGCCATTTAAAAGTAGATTTTTGAATCAAAGTGTCCCATACCACTTTGAAACTTTTTAAAAGGAGTTTTAATTTGTAAACTTTAATGTCCATATAAATAAATCCTTAAAACCATTTTTTAAAACATGGACATTAATGAGAAAGATTTAGATGAATAAGTCTTTAAATCATTTTAAAAATGGTATTTTAGTTAGAGATTCTAACCAAAAGAGAGACAATTGAATACAAATAATTAAGGTAATCAGAACTTTGTAATATCATGAGAATAAAGGGATTCATGATATACTACTTCAAAGTACATTATATACACCACATAAAAGTGATTTGGTGTATATCAACAAAGAAGTCTCAATGGAATGTAAATTGAGATGAAATCTCTCATAAAGGCTATATCCTTAGGTTAAGGATAAATCAACGACATAATTATGTGTGACAAATATAAATACACTAAATATGATTGGATATTCAGTGTAAAACAATCAAAGGATATTCACACATATTCTTGTAAAAACAACACCAACGAATTGGATGTTTAACTCAACAAATGGTGAATGAGTTAAAATTACTCTTATCAAATTCATATCAATGACTTGAGAATTACCAATGAGTGATTATGTGTATCAAACTTATATCCACAGGAAGGGGAGTGGAAATTATGACATAATCAAATGAATAGTGATTCCACACATAATCATGGAGTAATATAATCAATGAAATATGCGTAAAGCCAAATGAGTGGGAATTGAAATCTCAAATTCCCTTATCGATTAGGTAACATACGAAACATACACCCATGAAAGAAGTATCATACCATGATGATGTAAATACCCATAAATTAAAGTATATTACACAATGAATACAATCATGGGCAGTACACATACACCACATGCAATAATTAAGTGGTGATCAATGGAAATCTCACGGAATTGAAAGTGAGATAAGAGAATCCCTTACTTTGTACTTTTTCCTTGGTCGATGGTAGGTTTACCTCCTGTATAATGGTGAAATAATTGTTATTGAATAATACAAGAATCATTTACTTTAATATGATATCATATATGATCTTTTAACATTGATTTGTTAATAATATCTTAGTATTAACGCCGTTTCGGGTGTTAACTTACTCATTTTCTTTTATATGTTTTGTTACATAAGTCATGTTTGTTGTATCTTATTAATATCCAGAATGATATCAAGTCCTTAAACATCATTTTTAAATCATTAAATGATAATTATACTTTAATGGATACGATGGATAATGAATCTCATCGCGTTCGTGGAGACGGTAGTCCGTACGTACGCACGAACGCTACTTCCATTTAATTTTTTAATTTTTTATTTTAAAAGAATCGAATCCAAATGATACATAGGTATATTACTATTCCAGTATAATATAATATTTTATATATGTTACTTAAGTTCATTAACACCATCCTTTATACGTTCCATGTGTGGTATGAACGAGTCATATCATTTTAAGGGGGCGGTAGTCCGCACTTCCTCAAATGAAATTATCGTATGTATATACGACATGAAACGAATAATGGTATGAAATAAAATGGAATTACAGAAGCTTATATATAAAATATATATCATTAATATCATATTTAATTACAGTTCCATCATAATGGCCACCATGAGAGGCGGTAAGATGTTTTTGAACAATCATCGTTTCGTGAGGCGTTAGTTTGCCATCCACAGAAACATTATGTTCATCATCCATTAGATGGAGTTGTGTGTATGTGTAGTTTGAATACTTCTTATAACAACATCCTAGTATATTGAGGATACTGGTGTTGTTACAAAAGAAGGGAAATAAAAAGAGTTTGGGGGTTGAAGAAGCAAAATAAATGAAAATAATTTAAGAGAAATCGTTACCTTTAATTTAGGTAACTCACTTTGGTTGGAACCAAAGGACTTGTTGAAATGCTTTCTGCCTAAGGGGAAGCTTCAAGGAGGAGGAGAGGGATGTGGGGAGCTTAGTTGGGCAGAGTTTGGACGAGCCAAGTGGCTTGAGAGGTGTGAGGAAATGAGAAGGAGGAGTGCCCTTTTATAAGAGGGGTGAGGGGCACCTTTGGAAAAGCTAGAAATATTAATTTATAATAAATTCATATTCGGTTTCCAATGGCTCCAAAGTTGAATATTCAAAGGTTGAGGTGGGGATAGGTCTAAAACAACTCATCCAATAGAATTTAGACAGGTTTGGGTACTTATATTAACCTTATCTTTAAGTATTAACTCTAAGTTAATTAGTTTCACTTTTACAATGTCTCTTTGTATTTTTATATAATATGGTTAATAAACTTACTATATACATCCAAAAGACCCCCAAGTGGTCCATTAATGATTAACCTATCATAATATAAGTCTCTTGGCCGAACCTTAGATTTTTAGGAATTTAATATCAATTAATAATATAATATTTGTTTTAAGAACTCTTTTATGTCAATTTTGACACTATTCACTAGTTGATTTTTGTGAAATTCATAACAGATTGATTACTTCGAAAAAATTCAAATAAATCAATCCTAATATATCATATTATCCTAGAAAATTTGTTTAATTCATTAAAAGTTTCATATTATAATTATTTGGGTATTTATAATATCAATTATGTTAATTTTTACTATTTTAGTAATTACTGCATCATCATTGTGTCATAAATAAAATAACTTATTTAATGTCAAAAAATTATAAATAAAATATAATTATGTAGGAAATCTTTTTAGCTTTCTAATGAATATTTATAATCTAAAATCCAGCATATATAACCCTATGTAACAATTGTTTTTCTAAAAGATATATGCTTGTGTCATTTTGTATTCATTTTAACTTAATTAATATAAAGTGTCATTATCACTTACAAGTGGATCCATGGGGTCCCAAAATTGACCCAAATATGCCCATTGTCGACCATGTATCAACCAATAGGGTTAAGACACATTTTAGGGTAATTTATTATTATTATAATATTATTTTCTTTAACCCTTATTTACCGGATTTACCCTTAACCATGGTAAATAAAATATTTACCGCAGTAATTATTCAAAATGTCTAAAAATAAAAGTTACCTATTTACACAATTTGGACATCCTGATTCCAAATATGGAATCCATTTTTCTAAATTCAAAACACAGAAGTGGCAGAAATTAATTTAAAATTAATTCCCGCTGTCAAAACAAAAAGCGTGTTTTTAAGAGATAATAACTATCAAAAGATTGACACTTGTTTATGTTCGGTTTAATTGTAAAATTATGTCCAATGACCAACATTATATTAAATGGTAAAAATATATTCTAAATATACTTTAAAACCACTCAAATTCACAATTTATCACTATTAATTATTTTGATTAAAAAAGTTGTTTTTAATTAAAATTTAGTAATTTTCACTATTCATCAAAATATGAAAGTTATCCGAAAAGTACCAAAATTTCACCTTAGGCTAAATTCGATATTCCGAATCCAAAAATGAAGTCCATTTTGAAATATAAAATATATATAATTTCAAAAATTAGGTATTACTATTCATAACGGCTAGTTTGATTGGTTGTGGTGTGTTAAAATCTCGAAGTTGCGTACAATGCACGTCATTGCATTATTCGAAAGGAAACATACCGAGGAAGCTTGGGGTGTTACATTCTCCCCTCCTTCAATAAATTGCGTCCTCGCAATTTTTAAAATTTTGCTTGGGAATATAATGGAAAGTCCCACATCGGAAAAAGAGTCAATAAAACTGTCACTTTAAAAGAAAGAAAGAGAGGTATAAGGGTCATCCAAGATAACCCATACTAGGATTCCATGTAAGAAAACATGGATATGGATGATAAAATAAGTGTCAAGTTCTGATGGAGAGGGATAGAAATCATGATCAGGAGAAAGTTAACAATGAGAAAACCACAAACTTGTGTTGGGACAAACGACCATTAGTCTCCTAGTAGGAAAGTAAACGGACAACATTTTTTTTTAAGTTACATTACATAAGGAAGAGGAATTCATTTATGATATTGACTAAGAACATTATGAGATATACTTACATTTTAAGTAGATTTTCATTCTTTAATAAATTTCCACCACTAACTCATTTTTTTTAAACGATGAGTATTCAAGAAGACTTGGTCACACTGGAAGAGATAGAATAAACTTCTATAGAATCACATGATCCATGAAGGATAAACCATATATTTACATTGTCTTTGAAGATTAATCAAAACCAAAATGGTCAGTGAATGATCTAAGGATCCCCCAAAAGGATATTCATTGAGATAAATATGCACTAATCTTAATTTCTAAAATTAAACCAACAATACCCCAAAGTTAAATAGATACCATTCAATAACCAATTGTCCTTAAAATCCTTTAATATAATCCAAACTAATATTGAAACCCAAAACATAGAAGAATTTGATTATGTAGTCTCCCATGTTAAATTGTATCTCCAAATGACATCAGATACTCTTAAAGTCACATACTCAAAAGTAATTAACCTAATCACATATTCTCTATTATAGGTTAATCATTTCCATAAATAACCCAAATCACTATAAATACACAATAAAAACGTAGATAAAAATCTATCATTACTCCACAAATGAATCCCCATAGTATTCTATTTTCCTTGGACATATAGTGTTTCCAACAAAGCGAACATCTTCCAAAATAACATTTATCACTTAATCACCAAATCATTTTCCTATACCAAGGGTATTCTTTTGATATGAAATAAGAACCCAAATCAACTTATTATTGATCAATAAAATCATTTAACTAAAAAAAATAGTCACACTAACCAGGGACTTCACGTAGTCCAGTGGTAGGCGATAAATCCCAATCGCACTTTGGTTGTGGGTTCGATTCCCATAGCTTTGTCCGACGCGACGGGTTGTCACACGCTCTACGTGTTGTCCTTTTTCAAAAACTATATTTTATAATATTTCCAAAATGAGATAAATTCCTCAAAATACTATATCATAAATTTAACCACAAATGTTATATCATACCTTGAATCTTCATCCCAAATTAGAATAACTTATAATTCTCTCAAACCCCAATGATCATATAAATCCAAATGGTTATTTATACCCAAATCCACAAGAGAAGAGACAATTCTTCCTCAAATATCATTCTCACATGGCAAACTGCGGGGTTACAAATACAAGAGAAAATTATTCCATAGTAAACCCATCAACAAGGAGTGCTAATACTTTTTAAACATTTCTCCAACCATTTATTCCCACATAGCTTCTTCTTTGACCAAGAAAATATCCTATAGAATAGGACATTCACTCGGGTAATGGCCAGGTCCCCTACATTTACGGCAAATGACTGTAAATGGACTCTTGGGACCATTTTTATCTTCTTCCATAGTACTCTTCATTTTTCTTCGGCAATTCTTTACTTTATGTCCTTCCTTCCCGCACGTAAAACATTTCGTTGTCCCATTGAGACATTTTCCTGGGTGTCTCTTTCCACATTTCCTGCATGATGAAAATTGAGGGTTCTTTTCTCCATGGTCTCCATTGCTGGAGCTCTTATCATTTATCACCTTTCTCTTCCTTTTTGAGTCTGGGAGTTGGTTAATATATATGTTGTTGATCATATTTTTGGAAAACTGATTTGGCATAAAGACGATATCTTTTACGCCTATCAACATTCCATTTTGTTGCTCATTTCCACCACCGTTCCCATCTTGTACATCATTCTCAAAGTCACTATGACTTCCTTGGAATCCAGCCATTGACTAAAACCATAAAGCATTGTGTGAGTAATAGTAGTCGTAAAATCATTTAGAGATTAAAATGTCACCATATTCTCAATTTGAAACATATTAGGATTAACCAAGGTCATTTACTCTCATCTTATATATATATTACTTAAATTGGTTTGTAAAGAAAATGTAAATTATCCTAAGCATATCCCCCGGGAGTGTCGTAACCAAGAGTGCAGCAAGGCCCGTTGTCGTGCACCAGTTCCCGTTCGAGTCTAGCTCAAAGCGGTGTTTTCGGGTTTTACCCCTAGGTACATCTGTGCCAGAGCCGCCTCTACCTGCTCGTATCCAGACAGGGATTTATTGCTCGGAAAACTCACAAAATCTCTACAATACCAAAATTCTAGGAAGTTCTTTTATACTAATCCTCAAAGTTCATCTTAGGTCTACGTGCTCTAATCAGAGTTTATCTAAATCTAGCTACCAAGGTTTGTACTAAACTTCCTCTGATACCAACTGTAACGCCCCGACCCTAATTATCTAGAGTCGGTGCATTATTACATAACATTGGCATGATCATGAGAAAGATCAAGTCTCGAAAGACCGATTAGTTTAGTAGCCTTGGAATAACTAGATACATCCATAAATTTTTACATTACATCATAAAAAAAAACATCTTGTCTTCATATCCCCTCATACTATCCCTGCAGGTCATTCATAAATTACTTCTTCATAATCCTGGGAAAAATAAAACATTGAAAGGGGTGAGCTCGGATGCTCAGTAAGGATAACATTATAGCAGAAGCTTTCATAAATAAGCATAAACACTTAACGCAATTTATAACTAAAACAAAAGCCTTTTAAAATTGAACTTCAACATAGTATGGCAAAAGTAAAATGAAATAATGCCATTTACTTACTCACATGGATATTCTACTAGTCGAATGATCACATGCAATATCAATAACCACTTTCATAATGATGGAATGCATAATGCCAGACTATCATAACCACATAGCCAAGGCCTCGTGCCAAGACTACAAATAAGATTTTGCCAAGGCCTTGTGCCAAGACACTAGTTTGTCTCATGAGACCTACCGATGCATCGAGGAGCTATAGCGGGCTCCACCCGTCACTTATTAAGTCCAATGCATTCCTCATATGAATAGGTTTAAGCATAAAATAAACATTCGTATTAAAACTAGCATACGAAATGTCAATACTTTAACCATAAACCATGAATGGTATAAAAATAGAACATCCACAGTCAAATATAACTCATTTGATACAATATGGAAGATTGTATTGTATCACATTATCCTCAATCATTAATAATGAAGGATGTTGACATAGATGAAAATAATCATCAAAACTATTTGAGAGAAATATCCCCCTTTTCTTGAAAACATTTAAAAGTCACACTATTTGTCAAGAAGCCATTTAAAAGTATATTTTTGAATCAAAGTGTCCCATACCACTTTGAAACTTTTTAAAAGGAGTTTTAATTTGTAAACTTTAATGTCCATATAAATAAATCCTTAAAACCATTTTTTAAAACATGGACATTAATGAGAAAGATTTAGATGAATAAGTCTTTAAATCATTTTAAAAATGGTATTTTAGTTAGAGATTCTAACCAAAAGAGAGACAATTGAATACAAATAATTAAGGTAATCAGAACTTTGTAATATCATGAGAATAAAGGGATTCATGATATACTACTTCAAAGTACATTATATACACCACATAAAAGTGATTTGGTGTATATCAACAAAGAAGTCTCAATGGAATGTAAATTGAGATGAAATCTCTCATAAAGGCTATATCCTTAGGTTAAGGATAAATCAACGACATAATTATGTGTGACAAATATAAATACACTAAATATGATTGGATATTCAGTGTAAAACAATCAAAGGATATTCACACATATTCTTGTAAAAACAACACCAACGAATTGGATGTTTAACTCAACAAATGGTGAATGAGTTAAAATTACTCTTATCAAATTCATATCAATGACTTGAGAATTACCAATGAGTGATTATGTGTATCAAACTTATATCCACAGGAAGGGGAGTGGAAATTATGACATAATCAAATGAATAGTGATTCCACACATAATCATGGAGTAATATAATCAATGAAATATGCGTAAAGCCAAATGAGTGGGAATTGAAATCTCAAATTCCCTTATCGATTAGGTAACATACGAAACATACACCCATGAAAGAAGTATCATACCATGATGATGTAAATACCCATAAATTAAAGTATATTACACAATGAATACAATCATGGGCAGTACACATACACCACATGCAATAATTAAGTGGTGATCAATGGAAATCTCACGGAATTGAAAGTGAGATAAGAGAATCCCTTACTTTGTACTTTTTCCTTGGTCGATGGTAGGTTTACCTCCTGTATAATGGTGAAATAATTGTTATTGAATAATACAAGAATCATTTACTTTAATATGATATCATATATGATCTTTTAACATTGATTTGTTAATAATATCTTAGTATTAACGCCGTTTCGGGTGTTAACTTACTCATTTTCTTTTATATGTTTTGTTACATAAGTCATGTTTGTTGTATCTTATTAATATCCAGAATGATATCAAGTCCTTAAACATCATTTTTAAATCATTAAATGATAATTATACTTTAATGGATACGATGGATAATGAATCTCATCGCGTTCGTGGAGACGGTAGTCCGTACGTACGCACGAACGCTACTTCCATTTAATTTTTTAATTTTTTATTTTAAAAGAATCGAATCCAAATGATACATAGGTATATTACTATTCCAGTATAATATAATATTTTATATATGTTACTTAAGTTCATTAACACCATCCTTTATACGTTCCATGTGTGGTATGAACGAGTCATATCATTTTAAGGGGGCGGTAGTCCGCACTTCCTCAAATGAAATTATCGTATGTATATACGACATGAAACGAATAATGGTATGAAATAAAATGGAATTACAGAAGCTTATATATAAAATATATATCATTAATATCATATTTAATTACAGTTCCATCATAATGGCCACCATGAGAGGCGGTAAGATGTTTTTGAACAATCATCGTTTCGTGAGGCGTTAGTTTGCCATCCACAGAAACATTATGTTCATCATCCATTAGATGGAGTTGTGTGTATGTGTAGTTTGAATACTTCTTATAACAACATCCTAGTATATTGAGGATACTGGTGTTGTTACAAAAGAAGGGAAATAAAAAGAGTTTGGGGGTTGAAGAAGCAAAATAAATGAAAATAATTTAAGAGAAATCGTTACCTTTAATTTAGGTAACTCACTTTGGTTGGAACCAAAGGACTTGTTGAAATGCTTTCTGCCTAAGGGGAAGCTTCAAGGAGGAGGAGAGGGATGTGGGGAGCTTAGTTGGGCAGAGTTTGGACGAGCCAAGTGGCTTGAGAGGTGTGAGGAAATGAGAAGGAGGAGTGCCCTTTTATAAGAGGGGTGAGGGGCACCTTTGGAAAAGCTAGAAATATTAATTTATAATAAATTCATATTCGGTTTCCAATGGCTCCAAAGTTGAATATTCAAAGGTTGAGGTGGGGATAGGTCTAAAACAACTCATCCAATAGAATTTAGACAGGTTTGGGTACTTATATTAACCTTATCTTTAAGTATTAACTCTAAGTTAATTAGTTTCACTTTTACAATGTCTCTTTGTATTTTTATATAATATGGTTAATAAACTTACTATATACATCCAAAAGACCCCCAAGTGGTCCATTAATGATTAACCTATCATAATATAAGTCTCTTGGCCGAACCTTAGATTTTTAGGAATTTAATATCAATTAATAATATAATATTTGTTTTAAGAACTCTTTTATGTCAATTTTGACACTATTCACTAGTTGATTTTTGTGAAATTCATAACAGATTGATTACTTCGAAAAAAGTCAAATAAATCAATCCTAATATATCATATTATCCTAGAAAATTTGTTTAATTCATTAAAAGTTTCATATTATAATTATTTGGGTATTTATAATATCAATTATGTTAATTTTTACTATTTTAGTAATTACTGCATCATCATTGTGTCATAAATAAAATAACTTATTTAATGTCAAAAAATTATAAATAAAATATAATTATGTAGGAAATCTTTTTAGCTTTCTAATGAATATTTATAATCTAAAATCCAGCATATATAACCCTATGTAACAATTGTTTTTCTAAAAGATATATGCTTGTGTCATTTTGTATTCATTTTAACTTAATTAATATAAAGTGTCATTATCACTTACAAGTGGATCCATGGGGTCCCAAAATTGACCCAAATATGCCCATTGTCGACCATGTATCAACCAATAGGGTTAAGACACATTTTAGGGTAATTTAGTATTATTATAATATTATTTTTTTAACCCTTATTTACCGGATTTACCCTTAACCATGGTAAATAAAATATTTACCGCAGTAATTATTCAAAATGTCTAAAAATAAAAGTTACCTATTTACACAATTTGGACATCCTGATTCCAAATATGGAATCCATTTTTATAAATTCAAAACACAGAAGTGGCAGAAATTAATTTAAAATTAATTCCCGCTGTCAAAACAAAAAGCGTGTTTTTAAGAGATAATAACTATCAAAAGATTGACACTTGTTTATGTTCGGTTTAATTGTAAAATTATGTCCAATGACCAACATTATATTAAATGGTAAAAATATATTCTAAATATACTTTAAAACCACTCAAATTCACAATTTATCACTATTAATTATTTTGATTAAAAAAGTTGTTTTTAATTAAAATTTAGTAATTTTCACTATTCATCAAAATATGAAAGTTATCCGAAAAGTACCAAAATTTCACCTTAGGCTAAATTCGATATTCCGAATCCAAAAATGAAGTCCATTTTGAAATATAAAATATATATAATTTCAAAAATTAGGTATTACTATTCATAACGGCTAGTTTGATTGGTTGTGGTGTGTTAAAATCTCGAAGTTGCGTACAATACACGTCATTGCATTATTCGAAAGGAAACATACCGAGGAAGCTTGGGGTGTTACATTCTCCCCTCCTTCAATAAATTGCGTCCTCGCAATTTTTAAAATTTTGCTTGGGAATATAATGGAAAGTCCCACATCGGAAAAAGAGTCAATAAAACTGTCACTTTAAAAGAAAGAAAGAGAGGTATAAGGGTCATCCAAGATAACCCATACTAGGATTCCATGTAAGAAAACATGGATATGGATGATAAACTAAGTGTCAAGTTCTGATGGAGAGGGATAGAAATCATGATCAGGAGAAAGTTAACAATGAGAAAACCACAAACTTGTGTTGGGACAAACGACCATTAGTCTCCTAGTAGGAAAGTAAACGGACAACATTTTTTTTAAGTTACATTACATAAGGAAGAGGAATTCATTTATGATATTGACTAAGAACATTATGAGATATACTTACATTTTAAGTAGATTTTCATTCTTTAATAAATTTCCACCACTAACTCATTTTTTTTAAACGATGAGTATTCAAGAAGACTTGGTCACACTGGAAGAGATAGAATAAACTTCTATAGAATCACATGATCCATGAAGGATAAACCATATATTTACATTGTCTTTGAAGATTAATCAAAACCAAAATGGTCAGTGAATGATCTAATGATCCCCCAAAAGGATATTCATTGAGATAAATATGCACTAATCTTAATTTCTAAAATTAAACCAACAATACCCCAAAGTTAAATAGATACCATTCAATAACCAATTGTCCTTAAAATCCTTTAATATAATCCAAACTAATATTGAAACCCAAAACATAGAAGAATTTGATTATGTAGTCTCCCATGTTAAATTGTATCTCCAAATGACATCAGATACTCTTAAAGTCACATACTCAAAAGTAATTAACCTAATCACATATTCTCTATTATAGGTTAATCATTTCCATAAATAACCCAAATCACTATAAATACACAATAAAAACGTAGATAAAAATCTATCATTACTCCACAAATGAATCCCCATAGTATTCTATTTTCCTTGGACATATAGTGTTTCCAACAAAGCGAACATCTTCCAAAATAACATTTATCACTTAATCACCAAATCATTTTCCTATACCAAGGGTATTCTTTTGATATGAAATAAGAACCCAAATCAACTTATTATTGATCAATAAAATCATTTAACTAAAAAAAATAGTCACACTAACCAGGGACTTCACGTAGTCCAGTGGTAGGCGATAAATCCCAATCGCACTTTGGTTGTGGGTTCGATTCCCATAGCTTTGTCCGACGCGACGGGTTGTCACACGCTCTACGTGTTGTCCTTTTTCAAAAACTATATTTTATAATATTTCCAAAATGAGATAAATTCCTCAAAATACTATATCATAAATTTAACCACAAATGTTATATCATACCTTGAATCTTCATCCCAAATTAGAATAACTTATAATTCTCTCAAACCCCAATGATCATATAAATCCAAATGGTTATTTATACCCAAATCCACAAGAGAAGAGACAATTCTTCCTCAAATATCATTCTCACATGGCAAACTGCGGGGTTACAAATACAAGAGAAAATTATTCCATAGTAAACCCATCAACAAGGAGTGCTAATACTTTTTAAACATTTCTCCAACCATTTATTCCCACATAGCTTCTTCTTTGACCAAGAAAATATCCTATAGAATAGGACATTCACTCGGGTAATGGCCAGGTCCCCTACATTTACGGCAAATGACTGTAAATGGACTCTTGGGACCATTTTTATCTTCTTCCATAGTACTCTTCATTTTTCTTCGGCAATTCTTTACTTTATGTCCTTCCTTCCCGCACGTAAAACATTTCGTTGTCCCATTGAGACATTTTCCTGGGTGTCTCTTTCCACATTTCCTGCATGATGAAAATTGAGGGTTCTTTTCTCCATGGTCTCCATTGCTGGAGCTCTTATCATTTATCACCTTTCTCTTCCTTGTTGAGTCTGGGAGTTGGTTAATATATATGTTGTTGATCATATTTTTGGAAAACTGATTTGGCATAAAGACGATATCTTTTACGCCTATCAACATTCCATTTTGTTGCTCATTGCCACCACCGTTCCCATCTTGTACATCATTCTCAAAGTCACTATGACTTCCTTGGAATCCAGCCATTGACTAAAACCATAAAGCATTGTGTGAGTAATAGTAGTCGTAAAATCATTTAGAGATTAAAATGTCACCATATTCTCAATTTGAAACATATTAGGATTAACCAAGGTCATTTACTCTCATCTTATATATATATTACTTAAATTGGTTTGTAAAGAAAATGTAAATTATCCTAAGCATATCCCCCGGGAGTGTCGTAACCAAGAGTGCAGCAAGGCCCGTTGTCGTGCACCAGTTCCCGTTCGAGTCTAGCTCAAAGCGGTGTTTTCGGGTTTTACCCCTAGGTACATCTGTGCCAGAGCCGCCTCTACCTGCTCGTATCCAGACAGGGATGTATTGCTCGGAAAACTCACAAAATCTCTACAATACCAAAATTCTAGGAAGTTCTTTTATACTAATCCTCAAAGTTCATCTTAGGTCTACGTGCTCTAATCAGAGTTTATCTAAATCTAGCTACCAAGGTTTGTACTAAACTTCCTCTGATACCAACTGTAACGCCCCGACCCTAATTATCTAGAGTCGGTGCATTATTACATAACATTGGCATGATCATGAGAAAGATCAAGTCTCGAAAGACCGATTAGTTTAGTAGCCTTGGAATAACTAGATACATCCATAAATTTTTACATTACATCATAAAAAAAAACATCTTGTCTTCATATCCCCTCATACTATCCCTGCAGGTCATTCATAAATTACTTCTTCATAATCCTGGGAAAAATAAAACATTGAAAGGGGTGAGCTCGGATGCTCAGTAAGGATAACATTATAGCAGAAGCTTTCATAAATAAGCATAAACACTTAACGCAATTTATAACTAAAACAAAAGCCTTTTAAAATTGAACTTCAACATAGTATGGCAAAAGTAAAATGAAATAATGCCATTTACTTACTCACATGGATATTCTACTAGTCGAATGATCACATGCAATATCAATAACCACTTTCATAATGATGGAATGCATAATGCCAGACTATCATAACCACATAGCCAAGGCCTCGTGCCAAGACTACAAATAAGATTTTGCCAAGGCCTTGTGCCAAGACACTAGTTTGTCTCATGAGACCTACCGATGCATCGAGGAGCTATAGCGGGCTCCACCCGTCACTTATTAAGTCCAATGCATTCCTCATATGAATAGGTTTAAGCATAAAATAAACATTCGTATTAAAACTAGCATACGAAATGTCAATACTTTAACCATAAACCATGAATGGTATAAAAATAGAACATCCACAGTCAAATATAACTCATTTGATACAATATGGAAGATTGTATTGTATCACATTATCCTCAATCATGAATAATGAAGGATGTTGACATAGATGAAAATAATCATCAAAACTATTTGAGAGAAATATCCCCCTTTTCTTGAAAACATTTAAAAGTCACACTATTTGTCAAGAAGCCATTTAAAAGTAGATTTTTGAATCAAAGTGTCCCATACCACTTTGAAACTTTTTAAAAGGAGTTTTAATTTGTAAACTTTAATGTCCATATAAATAAATCCTTAAAACCATTTTTTAAAACATGGACATTAATGAGAAAGATTTAGATGAATAAGTCTTTAAATCATTTTAAAAATGGTATTTTAGTTAGAGATTCTAACCAAAAGAGAGACAATTGAATACAAATAATTAAGGTAATCAGAACTTTGTAATATCATGAGAATAAAGGGATTCATGATATACTACTTCAAAGTACATTATATACACCACATAAAAGTGATTTGGTGTATATCAACAAAGAAGTCTCAATGGAATGTAAATTGAGATGAAATCTCTCATAAAGGCTATATCCTTAGGTTAAGGATAAATCAACGACATAATTATGTGTGACAAATATAAATACACTAAATATGATTGGATATTCAATGTAAAACAATCAAAGGATATTCACACATATTCTTGTAAAAACAACACCAACGAATTGGATGTTTAACTCAACAAATGGTGAATGAGTTAAAATTACTCTTATCAAATTCATATCAATGACTTGAGAATTACCAATGAGTGATTATGTGTATCAAACTTATATCCACAGGAAGGGGAGTGGAAATTATGACATAATCAAATGAATAGTGATTCCACACATAATCATGGAGTAATATAATCAATGAAATATGCGTAAAGCCAAATGAGTGGGAATTGAAATCTCAAATTCCCTTATCGATTAGGTAACATACGAAACATACACCCATGAAAGAAGTATCATACCATGATGATGTAAATACCCATAAATTAAAGTATATTACACAATGAATACAATCATGGGCAGTACACATACACCACATGCAATAATTAAGTGGTGATCAATGGAAATCTCACGGAATTGAAAGTGAGATAAGAGAATCCCTTACTTTGTACTTTTTCCTTGGTCGATGGTAGGTTTACCTCCTGTATAATGGTGAAATAATTGTTATTGAATAATACAAGAATCATTTACTTTAATATGATATCATATATGATCTTTTAACATTGATTTGTTAATAATATCTTAGTATTAACGCCGTTTCGGGTGTTAACTTACTCATTTTCTTTTATATGTTTTGTTACATAAGTCATGTTTGTTGTATCTTATTAATATCCAGAATGATATCAAGTCCTTAAACATCATTTTTAAATCATTAAATGATAATTATACTTTAATGGATACGATGGATAATGAATCTCATCGCGTTCGTGGAGACGGTAGTCCGTACGTACGCACGAACGCTACTTCCATTTAATTTTTTAATTTTTTATTTTAAAAGAATCGAATCCAAATGATACATAGGTATATTACTATTCCAGTATAATATAATATTTTATATATGTTACTTAAGTTCATTAACACCATCCTTTATACGTTCCATGTGTGGTATGAACGAGTCATATCATTTTAAGGGGGCGGTAGTCCGCACTTCCTCAAATGAAATTATCGTATGTATATACGACATGAAACGAATAATGGTATGAAATAAAATGGAATTACAGAAGCTTATATATAAAATATATATCATTAATATCATATTTAATTACAGTTCCATCATAATGGCCACCATGAGAGGCGGTAAGATGTTTTTGAACAATCATCGTTTCGTGAGGCGTTAGTTTTCCATCCACAGAAACATTATGTTCATCATCCATTAGATGGAGTTGTGTGTATGTGTAGTTTGAATACTTCTTATAACAACATCCTAGTATATTGAGGATACTGTTGTTGTTACAAAAGAAGGGAAATAAAAAGAGTTTGGGGGTTGAAGAAGCAAAATAAATGAAAATAATTTAAGAGAAATCGTTACCTTTAATTTAGGTAACTCACTTTGGTTGGAACCAAAGGACTTGTTGAAATGCTTTCTGCCTAAGGGGAAGCTTCAAGGAGGAGGAGAGGGATGTGGGGAGCTTAGTTGGGCAGAGTTTGGACGAGCCAAGTGGCTTGAGAGGTGTGAGGAAATGAGAAGGAGGAGTGCCCTTTTATAAGAGGGGTGAGGGGCACCTTTGGAAAAGCTAGAAATATTAATTTATAATAAATTCATATTCGGTTTCCAATGGCTCCAAAGTTGAATATTCAAAGGTTGAGGTGGGGATAGGTCTAAAACAACTCATCCAATAGAATTTAGACAGGTTTGGGTACTTATATTAACCTTATCTTTAAGTATTAACTCTAAGTTAATTAGTTTCACTTTTATAATGTCTCTTTGTATTTTTATATAATATGGTTAATAAACTTACTATATACATCCAAAAGACCCCCAAGTGGTCCATTAATGATTAACCTATCATAATATAAGTCTCTTGGCCGAACCTTAGATTTTTAGGAATTTAATATCAATTAATAATATAATATTTGTTTTAAGAACTCTTTTATGTCAATTTTGACACTATTCACTAGTTGATTTTTGTGAAATTCATAACAGATTGATTACTTCAAAAAAAGTCAAATAAATAAATCCTAATATATCATATTATCCTAGAAAATTTGTTTAATTCATTAAAAGTTTCATATTATAATTATTTGGGTATTTATAATATCAATTATGTTAATTTTTACTATTTTAGTAATTACTGCATCATCATTGTGTCATAAATAAAATAACTTATTTAATGTCAAAAAATTATAAATAAAATATAATTATGTAGGAAATATTTTTAGCTTTCTAATGAATATTTATAATCTAAAATCCAGCATATATAACCCTATGTAACAATTGTTTTGCTAAAAGATATATGCTTGTGTCATTTTGTATTCATTTTAACTTAATTAATATAAAGTGTCATTATCACTTACAAGTGGATCCATGGGGTCCCAAAATTGACCCAAATATGCCCATTGTCGACCATGTATCAACCAATAGGGTTAAGACACATTTTAGGGTAATTTAGTATTATTATAATATTATTTTTTAACCCTTATTTACCGGATTTACCCTTAACCATGGTAAATAAAATATTTACCGCAGTAATTATTCAAAATGTCTAAAAATAAAAGTTACCTATTTACACAATTTGGACATCCTGATTCCAAATATGGAATCCATTTTTCTAAATTCAAAACACAGAAGTGGCAGAAATTAATTTAAAATTAATTCCCGCTGTCAAAACAAAAAGCGTGTTTTTAAGAGATAATAACTATCAAAAGATTGACACTTGTTTATGTTCGGTTTAATTGTAAAATTATGTCCAATGACCAACATTATATTAAATGGTAAAAATATATTCTAAATATACTTTAAAACCACTCAAATTCACAATTTATCACTATTAATTATTTTGATTAAAAAAGTTGTTTTTAATTAAAATTTAGTAATTTTCACTATTCATCAAAATATGAAAGTTATCCGAAAAGTACCAAAATTTCACCTTAGGCTAAATTCGATATTCCGAATCCAAAAATGAAGTCCATTTTGAAATATAAAATATATATAATTTCAAAAATTAGGTATTACTATTCATAACGGCTAGTTTGATTGGTTGTGGTGTGTTAAAATCTCGAAGTTGCGTACAATGCACGTCATTGCATTATTCGAAAGGAAACATACCGAGGAAGCTTGGGGTGTTACATGACCTCCCCCTGCGTGCCTTAGCCTTTACCACTACTCTATTTTGATTTGTCTTCCAATTCATGATATCTCTCTCTCTCTATATATATTTATATATTTAGTTATATTTATTTGTATAGTAATATATATTAATATTAATATATATATATATAGTTATATATATAGTTATATTAATATATATATAGTTATATTAATATATATATAGTTATATTAATATATATCTATATATATCTATATATATATATTTAGTTATATTTATTCGTATAGTAATATATATTTATATTAATATATATATAGTTATATTAACATATATATAGTTATATTAACATATATATAGTTATATTAATATATATATAGTTATATTAATATATATATAGTTATATTAATATATATATATATAGTGATATTAATATATATATTTATAGTGATATTAATACATATATTTATAGTAATACTAATATATATATATGTAGTTATATTAATATATATATAGTTATTAGATTAATATATATATAGTTATTAGATTAATATATATATAGTTAGATTAATATATATATATAGTTAGATTAATATATATATATATAGTTAGATTAGTATATAGGTATATAAATATTCATATGTTTTTATTTTAAATAAAATGGATGTTAGTTATTATTTAGTTAAAGCTAATATAATTTATATGTAAATATATTTTATTATTTATATTTATAATTAAATTTTTAGGTGTGAATATATAAAAAATATGAATATATTGTTATATATTTGATTATAAATAGCAGTACATTATAAAAAATGATGAAATTTCAAAGACATAATATCAATATGAATTCAATACCTTAGAATAAATTTGGACCCCACCAAAAAAATCCAATAATACCCCCTTAAACGAGGCTGAAAATCCACAAAATGTTAACAAATCGGGGTACCCCGACTAAAAACTCAGTTTTGGAGGCCTTCTGGGCCTCTTTTGACCTCGAAAATCCATTGACTAGGCTAATCCACAATCATTTTGACGTAGAGCTCGTCGCAGGCTTCGATTTGATATGTGGTAGAGCTTAAACGGACACCCGGATCAAAAGTTATGGCCGTTTGAAGTTTGAGTTGCGTTTTCAACATATTTTGGATCTTTTTTTTAATTTTTTTTTAATTTTTTTAGTCTTCAAATTGTTATTAAATGACTATTACTCCATAATAATTAGAAAATTATTAATTAAAAATATTTTTTTAATTTTTTAAGAAGCCATTTTCACTAAATATCTTATATATTAAGTATATTAAGTGTAAATTTACATTTATACTTATCTAAAATATATTTAAAAATTATATATTATATTTATATATCAATATAACTATATTTATATATTAATATATTAATATATTTTTTTAATTTTTTTTGAAGTAGACCCTTTATCAGTGCTACTAAACAAGCGCTAATAAAGGGGGTCCCTTTATCAGCGCTAAAAAAAGCGATGATAAAGGGGGGTCCCTTTATCAGCTCTAAAAAAAGCGCTTATAAAGGGGTGCTTTTATCAGCACTTTTTTGAGCGCTGATAAAGGCACCCCCCTTTATTAGTGCTTTTTCATTAGCGCTGATAAAAGGGGGGCGCTGCAAAAAACTGTTTTTGTGGTAGTGCTTAGGGTAGTCGCGACATGGGCCCTGGTGGATGGGTGGTGACAAAGTGGTATCAGAGGAGTTTGGTTATACCAAAGAACTAAGACTCTCATCTTTTTTGTGTGGAAATAGTGTTAAGTGTTATGAGTGTGGTTTTCAGTTCAGGGAGTCCAGTGTTGGTGCGGTGATCGACACATCCATACACCAGGATCCTGAATTCTAGTTTCCGACTCAGTACACGGAAACACTGATTGCGTGTGTTTTTGAAGAGTTTTTCTTGTGATTTCTTTGGATTCAGCTCACTAGGTATAACTTAATAACTGTGGCGTACCTATTTCTTATCAGGATGTCACTACGTAGACAACCAGCTAGGATTCCCGAGAGGGTACGTGATGACGGCCCACTGAGCGATGAGGCCTCAGTGCAGGGCCCTCTTACGGTGTTAGAACATTCAGGTGGTGCACCGGTAACACCACCACCCGTTGGGTAGTAGATGCCACCAACCCCACCAGCAGATGGTTCACACCGACTGAGCGCATTGTATGCGTTCTAGTGGAAGAGACCTTCTAGGTTTTGAGGCGAGACAGATTCCCTGGTAGTTGATGACTGGCTGGAGGCTATGGCTAGAGTTTTCCGCCTAGTTGTGACACCAGTTGAGTAGATGGTGATCCTAGCTGCTGGTCTTTTCTAGTATGTGACCATGAGGATGTTCTGTAGGGTAATGAGGCTTCGCTACTTAGACAGTTGCCCGAGATAATACCTTTGGGTAATGTGTCAGCTATATCACTACCTATTGGTCATCAGTTACAACCGGTGTTATCGGTAGAGGACACATGTAGGCTTAGTGACTTACACATGTTTCAGCATCAGATACCCCTTAGGTTCCGAGGCGAGCCCGACTCACAAGCGTCTAAGGACTGCCTTGAGAAGGTATCCAGGTTTCCATCTAGCCAGGGCACCATTCGATCAGATGGCAGTCCTGGTAGAGAGACTTATATGTGGCTCAACAGGATGATGATAGGGTTTAGGTTACCCTGATCTTGCAAAGAGGTGACTTTTCTGTGGACAAGCTTGAGAACCTTCCTCGGAGAAGGGGGTCGCTTTCCATAAAGAGATAAGGGATGAGAGTTCCCTAGAGCTTCTATATCTTCGGAAGGATGACATATTGGTAGCTAAGTATTCATCGAGGTGTACCGACCATCCCAGTTACTTGATGAATATAGTACAATCAGTGCTTTAAGGCTTGGACCTCCGAGCGAGGTGTGTTTAGGGACATCTGAGCTCAAACTATTCCTCTATGAATTCCTAATTATGTTAGGGTGCTAGAGTGAACCTTTGTGGTTGAATGTTCTTTGGATGAGCGAATGCAGCCAGTAAATGTTAACAGTGGAAAAGTAGGAAACTGATGCAAGTCTCAGAGATCTGGGCGTATAAAATTTTTCAGGAAGAGGATGTGATAGGGACAGATGAATTTTCAAGGCTGCAGATGTGAAAGCAGAGCTAGGAGAGCAGCATGAGGTGGTGTACATTTTGACATGTTACAACCACCCCCCTTTGTGGTCCCCACCAGGCTCAGGGAGCTATAAGATAGGGGAAGAGAGTAACTTCATGCGATCAAGGAGTGTGACCCAAGGGATCTAGGAATGATTCGAGGTACGGTCTGTGTCTACTACTAGCTGCCATATTAATAAGCATAGGTACCAATCATTCCTTCCTTCCAAGAATCTTTTCTAAGACCAAGAGTTTCCAGTAAAACTGTTGACTTGAATCTCACATCTGGAGATACCTTTAGGAGGATACTCAATAATCACACTTACGCTGATGGTGTGATCTGAACCTTGAGGTGAGAGTTTCAGTTGGAACCTCTTGGTGGAAGCATCAAGGCCTTATGACGTTAGTTTGGGTATAGACTGGGCATCCACAGTTCATACTCATATTGAATGTATTAGGCAAAAAGGTTGTGGTTTATCTACAACGTTAGAATGGGGTTTTCCTTGGTCAGTGAAAAAGGAAACCCAAACAGCACAGGATAAACTCATGTATAGGAGGGTTCAACCGATCACTCTTGATTCAGCCAGACTTACCCTCATGGTAGCAGGAGTTTTGATTTTTCAGTTCCTGACAGGAGTGGCAGAGTGTGGGGACATCTTTTCAAAATATGTTTCAAGGATTACCTCCCCGAAGGGAGAAGGACTTCTACTTTGGCTGGGTACTACCAGAGATTTGTGCCTGACTTTTCCAGAGTTGCGACACCCTTGTCAGCGTTAACGAAGAAGGGACAACCCTTCGTGTGAACATAGAGATGCCAATAGAGATTTCCGGAGCTGAGGCAGAGACTGACAAGTGCCCCCATCTTGAGGCTACCAGAAGAGGGAGTTGGGTATGTAGTCTACTACGACGCATCAGGGACCAGACTTGGGTGTGTCCTGATGAAGGAGAGAGCAATGATCGCCTATGAATCATGAAATCTGAGACAACATGAGCATAACTATGCTAACCATGACCTGGAGTTATCAGCAGTGGTCTTAGCCTTGAAGGTGTGGCGACATTACTTGATGGGTGAACGGTTTACTATTTACTCTGATCACAACACTACAACAAAACCGGCCCCTAGCGGCGGTTTAAACTGCCGCTATAGGGTTTGGCGGCGGTTTACAAAAACCGCCGCGAAATTGGGCGTCGACAATCTATTAGCGGCGATTTTTACTATTTCGTGGCGGTTTAATAAAAGCATCGTAGATGCCTCTTTTCGCGATGGTTTTTGTCCATTTTGCGGCGGTTTTATGCGTAGATGATACTTTTTTTTCACGGCGGTTTTAACCGCCGCTATATTCTGGCGTTTAATGCGCCTATGTCACGGCGGTGAAAACCGCCGCTAAATTTAAACATAATACATTTAGCGGCGGTTATAACCGTCGCTAAATACTGACCAATAAGGCATTAGCGGCAGTTATAACCGCCGCTAAATGCTGACGAGTAAGGCATTAGCGACGGTTATAACCGCCGCTAAATGCTGACCAGTAAGGCATTAGCGGCGGTTATAACCGCCGCTAAATGCTGACCAGTAAGGCATTAGCGGCGGTTAAAACCGCCGCAAAATGTTGACCTAGAAAAAAAAATAATTCTGCTCCTACCACACCACTGCCCTGAAAAACAAATCAAACCAGAATATTGAACAGGAGACACCATACAAACAAATAACATGGTAGTATTCATTGAAAAATAGGATATGTGCAAATATTGTATGTTATGGATTCCCAACTAAGGAAAGGTATGTATCAAAATTTGGTGAGTAACCAATCCATGTGACCCCCAAGATGTATATGTGTTTTTAGCTTCTTTAATTTCTTATGTGTTTTAAGAAGGGTTGATTTATATTATATGGATACTAATAATCTATATAATAAATGGTTATGAATTTTGATACAATTTATGTGATCATGCTAACCATGGTGATGTGTAATGATATGTAATTGGTTATGCTCTAAGTTGGCTGATATAACATCCATGGGTGGATTGTGATATGGGTTGGGTTTTTTTAACAATGGATTTGTGTTATGGGATAGAACAAATTATGTTTATATGGGTATAGAATTTGTTCCAAAGATGGATGTTTGAGTAGTTATATAATGTATGTTATGGTATGGTTTGTTGTGTGTTTTGGGTTGGTTGTTAATGCCTACTATAGAAAATGGGTAACTTGTGAATTGGCGTGTGTTTTAGGTTGGAAAACACACTAATCGTGCATGGTGCTTGAGAGAGTATGTTTTATGATCTTATAGGTTATACATGATTCCTATTGAGGATTTGAGTTATGTCATTGGATATGAGATAAGAGTTTCATGTATACATCCCAAGATGGTCATCATGTTGCAGGTTGGATGGGATGCATCATGATATAGTTGTTATTGAATTCGTTAAAGAAAATAGGTTTGAGTTTTTTAAAATTTCAACAACTTATCTAATGTTTTCCTAAATACCTTATTGGTGGAATTATACTTAACCAAACCAAATGATATTGATTTTTCACAATAGTTATTATCATAAGATAATGTCATTAATATATATGTGCATGTATGTGATCTTTATCCTTCAGGAGAAGTATGGTGTGTCGATTTCTAGTTAGGATTAGTAACCTAGATTTCATAGTTGGATTGGGTATGGGATTTGTGATATGCATGAGAACCCTCAAGTGGGTATATTGGTCTATGATTTTCCTCATGATATTTGATATGGGTTCATAGATGCTTCTCCATGAGTTGTATCCTATATAGGATGTGACATGTGAACTAGGGTTGAGAGAGACTAGTAATATTGAGATGTATCTTGGGATATTGGTGATTGGAGTGTTCTAATCAAGTGAAATAACAATTCTCATTTCCACCTGATGAGGGTTTTCTTGTATGTATGTAATCCATGAGAGGACTTATCCTAGGTCTATGAGTTCATTAAAAAAATGAAAGTAAGTTTAGACACTTTGTTCTATAGTGATGGTATATAGGTGGATTGTGGTTTGGTATTCAGTTAGCAATATCATTGTATTTGGTATTGTGAATGTAAAATCATGGGTAGTGCTTGTGTTTTGTTAAGTCTAACATGAATAATTGACATGGTTATTTGGGGGATAAGTTAAGTTAAACTATGATTATTTGGATGTTATTGTAATGATGCATATTAGGTGTTTTAATAGAGTGTATACATGCTTAGATTCATGTTATACTAATAACGGTTAAATTTAGGTATTGTGGGAGGCTTCCAAGATACACTCTTTCCATGTCAGTAAGAGCGTGAGTTCTTTATCAGCATAATTGGTATGTTGGTTGTATAGTCTAAGATTAGCCTGTCAGGTGGGAATTTCTTCATGCCTGTGTAATGTGTTGTGGCTCATTGGGCCTTGATAATGATGGTATGAATTGGGCTTACACAGCTAGGATACCCAAGTGCTGCTATGGAGAAACAATGATATGAATGGGACTTACACAGTTGGACTGCCTAGGTACTTCTATGAATCAGTTATGGTATGAATCGAGCTTACACAATGGGGCTACCCGAATGCTGCTATATAGTAGAAATGGTATGAATATGGGTTACATATATGGTATTATCATTGGATGTGGTATCAATTCAAACATAGACCTAAATGGAATGATGTATACCACACTCGAGAAATCAAGACATAAAATGAAACATCATAAATAAATAAAATGCATAGAAGGAAACATGAGAAATCAAAAAAATGTTAGGACATGGAAATGTTTGGTGGAAACTATGTGCCATATACATGTTACATATACAAACCAACCGTTCTCATACTTATTCAACACATCAACAACACTACTACTCATCATCTGATGCTGCATCGTCACCCTCTCCACCTTCATCTCCACTACCTGCTGCCACCTATAAGAACATTATATTGAAAATTAAATATTGTTGCATATTTATAATCAAACTTTAAACCAATAAAAGTGTTAAAACTAAATGATTTTGATTTTTTTGTGATTTACCTGCTCACCACTAGCCGATGCACTACCATCGGGGGCATATCTGCTCATATGTTGACGTATTTCAAGCAACTCTTTCTGCAAAGCAGATATCTGATCCCCCTACCGGTGAACTGTGTTTCGTAGAGAAGACATCTCCCTCTGAGTATCTTTAGGTATGAAATGACTATAACCAGGAGTAGATGTAGTTGAAATCCCTGATGGACTGCCAAAGACCTCAGATGGTATGGGTCCAAAACCCATCCCGCGCACTCTACCAAGATGCTCCTTCCCAAGGACTTTACCAACCGGGTCATCCTGGGAGACTGAGTAGGATTGCTCAGGATTGACATCCCATGTTTCTTTAATTTTTACCTATAAATCAAATATCAATATATATTAACACAGTAAAAACTGATAATAAGTTATTATAATAAATAATTGACTTCATACCCCAACTTCTCTGGCAGGTTCATTAACAAAAATTCCATCTATTTTTTTATGAACATCCAGCCACAGTTCTGTTCGGGATGCTTCATGCCCTAAACTTTGTGACTGCATTAAACAAAGATAAATCAACAATTAAATATGTTAAATAGATAATATTGTCTTATAAATATTTAAACTAATTAAAAGATTACCAATGACATTCGGCTTCTAGCAAAGCTTTTTGAGCCTGCAGTGTGCGGGATGACTTGTTTTGCCCAGTTTGATGCATTCTGTCTTGAGAGATCCTAAAATAAATAAAATTAAATTTAACAGTAATGTATTCAATGTATATCTCCTCTTAATGTACATGTATAAATGTAAAATGAGGATAATATAATAATATATATTTCAATACCATCCGCTTCTCATCACGATGACTATCGACAAAAACATTCCACTGTTCTTTTGGTACCCCACTGGGTAGCTTCTCATATATCTGCTACACGGTCAATGAAGTATCATTGACATCACACCACAACCTCCATTTGAAATCTTTCCATTTTTCCAAGATTTTTCAATGTCCACTTCCGTGCTATCATATCAACAACGGTAAAGTGGAAGAACATCTGTATATAGAAATTCATTTTGAATATATTAGTAACATGACATTCAATTAAACCATAAATTAATAAAATTACCTTTATCTAAGAATCAAAAACTTCATTTTTTTAGTTTGGAGGCATATGCCTCCAATCATCATATGAAATAGGCAGGGAAATGGGCTCTGTTGCCAGCTGACCTATAATCTGACCAAGTAAACCTGCGGCGTCATCCGTCGGGACCCCATAAGAATCAAATGGCACCACTATCTTCTCGCCATTCATGTTCCAAACATCAGAACTTTTTAAGTGTTTTTCCACGGTTTCATTTTTTTCATCTGTAATTAGCAAACAATTACTATAAACAAAATGCAATAAATTAATTTAATTAAAATTTGTACCTATGACTGTGACCCTCTAGAATATCCGTGATGAACTGGAAGGGGCGTGTCGCTGCCCCACTGCTGAGGCTCCTGTAGGGGGAGGCAATGACTCATCCTCTAATGATACATCCACTGACGGTGTCAGAGATGGTGCAGGGGGAGATGATGCAGGGATGTAGGCAGCTGCTGCCTCAGATGCCGTGGGGACAGACGGATCGTCATCTGTCGCAGAAGTAGATGAAATGGTGTACCGCTTCTTCCTTGGTATTCCTGTCATTTAATCAAATAAAATTAAGTTCAGAATATATATTTAAAAAAATTTATGCAGAAAAAAAAGTAAAAATGATAATAGATGCCCAGTACTAACAAACAAAATATATATAACAATGATAATGAATGACTACAGAAATGAAACAAGTGGTTGCTAAATGAATAAATAATTGTACATACAATCATTTTCCCCTTCAATCATGTCGGTTTCCTGCTCCATTGCTTCATCCACTTCATTCATCCTTTCTAGACTAATATTTTCAATATCATGATGGACAAATAATTCTGCTTCCTGTTGTTGATGAAATTCAATTGCAGAGGTCAAATCTTCCACTTCATCACCCATATCATACAAATCTCTTTGTATTACGTGAGTAACTACACTCCACCCTTCATCCACAACATCATTCACATAATATACCATTTTTGCCTGCGATGCTAAGATATATGGATCATGCAGTTCACGATCACCAACATCCATCAAGCGAGAGAAGTTTACAGAAGTAAATCGCAAGGAATCTCTTTTAACACCTCTGATAATATCGACCCATTTGCATTTGAATAAAACAACAGAAAAATGCCCGTGGTAGTTTAATTCAATAATATCATGCAACTTTCCAAAGTATTCCACTTTAGCAAATGTAAATACACCACTATTCTGTGTTTTCAAACCCATTTCTCGATCGACTGTACGAAATCTAAAATCATTCACATTATAAGCGTCGAGCTTTCTAACTTGTTTTATAGGACCTCTAGAAAGAAACTTCAAATCTTCTGACAAGTCTGCTCAAGTATCAGTATTCATGATCTGAAGAATAAAAATATAATTTAATAGATTTTCAATTGTATGTGTCAAACTAATATTCGTATTTATTGCAATATTTATAAACTTACACATCGTGCAAACCATTCTACCAGCTCTTTATTCACAGCTTTCGTTATATCTTTTTTATTTCGTGTTCGGCCTCTCATTCGTCTCTTTGTTTGTATCCTCAACTCTTCAATAAATGGATCTGCAATTTCACTATTCAGTATCACATATCTATGTGCCTGTAATAACTCCAATTCTGTTAGTGTCGCGTATGAGATCCTCCCAACTGATCGGCCAATAACATGAAATATTTTTGATTTCTGATGCATTTGAGATTGAGTTGATGTGTCGTCAACACGTCCAACTCGATTAAATCTTGTCTCAATATCATCCAAATATATGGAACAAAAGGTGAGACACTCCTCGGCCAAATAGCCTTCAACAATAGAGCCTTCTGGTTGAGCTTTATTTCTCACGTATGCTTTCAAATGCCCAAGATATCTGTGAAAAATAATAATAATATTATGCATTTATTTAAATTCCAAATATTGTTTACTTAACTGGAAACATATAAATAAAATACCTCTCAATTGGATACATCCATCGATAATGAATGGGGCCTCCTAATTTAGCTTCATCAACCAAATGCACAATTAAATGTATCATGACAGTAAAAAACGATGGAGGAAAGATCATCTCCATTGCACAAAGGGTCAATACAAACCTCTCCTGTAGGTTGTCAAGCTGTAAAGGATATAGAGTTTTCTCACATAATTGCCTGAAAAATGTGCAGAATTGCAGTACAACAGCATTAACTTTTTCAGGTAATAATGTACGCAATGCCAATGGTAGTAACTGTTGTAACAAAACATGTGAATCGTGACTTTTCAATCCATATAACTTATGATTCTTCAAATCAACACACCTCGAGATGTTACTCGAATACCCATCAGATACCTTCACATTCTTTAAAATTCGAAGGAACGCATCTTTATCCCTATTTTTCATTGAAAAAATGGCCGGAGCATACTTTTCATTCTCATATGGCCAGAGATCACGTTTTATGTTCATTACTTGTAAGTCTTTGCGAGCATTGAGATGATCCTTCGACTTTCCATGCTCATTAAGTAATGTGAAAATCAAATTATCACATACATTCTTCTCAATATGCATCACATCAAGATTGTGGTGCAAAGAATTAAATTCCCAATACGGAAGTTTGAAGAATATACTTTTTTTCTTCCATTGTTGCGTTCTGATTTCACTTGACGATGCACTTCGCACTCGTTTTCCGCTATCAGTCAAATGATGAACCTTCCCAAATTCTGTTTTAACATTTTCAAGCTATGTCAATATTTCAGAACTGGTTAAGAACTTTGGAGGTGGTCTACGATCAATGGAACCATTAAATTTTGATTTGTTCAGCCGAAATCTATGAGATGCATCAAGAAATCTTCGATGGCACAAGAAGCACCATTTTCTACTGTGAGGTAGCCGTTTGGGCTCGAAATCAAAGTTACAAACGGGACAAGCCAAACCCGTATAAGTGTTCCAACCAGATAAATTCCCAAGCCCAGGGAAGTCACTAATGGTCCACATTAAAGAAGCATGCATTTTGAACATTGTTTTAGAAGAAACATCAAATGTCTCAACACCGTTGCTCCATAACTCCTGCAATTCTTCAATCAAAGGCTGCAGGTATACATCAATATCATTTCCAGGCATTTGTTTTCCAGGAATAATCATCGAAATGATAAAAGATGTTTGTTGCATACACATCCATGGAGGCAGATTATAAGGGATCAAAACAACTGGCCAAATGCTATAACTCGTACTCAAAGTCCCAAATGGGTTGAATCCATCGGCAGCCAATCCCAATCGAACATTCCTAGTATCAGCTGAGAAATCTGGATGTAATGAATCAAATGTCTTCCACGATTGGGAATCTCGTGGATGTCTCATTAACCCATCATTGTTATTATCTACAGAATGCCACTTCACGTGTTCGGCGGTTTTTGATGACCTGAATAATCTTTGCAATCGAGGCTTCAAAGGAAAGTAACGCAAAACTTTTGCAGGTGTGTTCCTTTTCTTCTTCTCCATGAAATTATGTTCAGTCATACTTCCAACATCACCTTTTGACTTCCATCTAGAAGAAGAACATTTCTTACAATTCTGTCTACTTGAATCCTCTCCCCAGTAAAGCATACAATCATTGGGGCACACATGTATTTTTGTATAATTCAGACCAAGCTTATTTACAACTTTTTTCATCTCATAAAACGATTCTGGGATTTTTGCTTCAAGAAATGAATCACGAATCAATTCCAATAACATGGACATTGCCTTATTTGTAATTCCACATAGACATTTGATATGGTACAACTTCAGCAGAAATGAAAGCTTTGAATATTTCAAACACCCACTATACAACTCTTGATTTCCATCGTCAAATAAATCATGAAACACATTTTCCTCACTAAAGTTTTCCCTTACATTTGGCTCTATAGAATCAAGAGGAGGATCCAATGATATGTTACAATCTTGATCTGCTTGTGTTACAGTCTCAAAAACATCACTTGTCACGTTGCAATTTGTAGCACCCTCTTCTGGTTGTTCTGATATGTTTTGATGCTCATAGTGGTGTCTTGCAGTGCCGAATGCATCATTTATGAGGTTTTTCATTTCATTTTCCATTTGTGACAAACTTGGGACCTCATTCTGTGGATTAACATCAGTCCTCAATCTTTATGTATTGTTTGATTCTCCATGCCAAATCCAACACAAATATTGATCAGGTAATTGCTTCAGTATTAAATGTTCATAAACTTCATCTCTCTTCAACCATGTTCTAAATTTACATTTAGGACATGGACATCTTATTCTTCCTTCAACGGATCGATTAGAAATTTCAAAATCTAAAAACTCATTCAAACCCTTAACATATTGAGGTGTGTTCCTCGGTAATGTGATCCAGCTTTTATCCATGTATATCACAATGTGCCTACACAAAATATACGATAGTGTAAGATTACAGAAACATAATATAATAAAGATGAACCATTGATCATAAAGTATGCATAATATAATAAATATGGTTCATTGATCACATTTACCACTTCAGACCAACCGAACAAGTCTGGTCCATAAGAGACAACGTCAACACCTTATTGAGGAGAAATAAGAATATCGGGTTACACACTTATCATAACACTATCTACCCAACTATTTTTTATGGTTTCCAATGGGATATGTTTACAGAACATGAAGCACCTAATTAATTCATTATCCATGATAAGACATGTCGTTATGGACCAAATTTACAAGGGAGATAAGTCACATGGATTTTTGTAAAATAAACCATTGGAATTGAAATTGGTCTATAGGATGGGATTTAATCTATTGAACATATCTATATTCTTGGAAAGAGTTGAGGTGTAAATAATATTAAGTGATATCCCAAAGGAACCAACTGCTCAATATAAATTCCAAGAAATTACTCAAATTGTGGATGGATATTCTCACTTTTAGTAATGAATACATGAATAAATGTAGGAGAAATATATAAACCACAAAAATAAATAATCCACAATTACTATGCATGACTCATCCATCATTTATGAGAAGCAATCAAAGAATCAAGGAAGAACTAAAAATTACCAAAGTCGAAAGGGGTCGCGGGGGGCGCCGGGGGGTGCGGGGGTCGCCGGAGGCCACGAGGGGCGTGGGGGGTGTCGGGGTCAATAAAAAAATTACACCCATGAAAATACAATAGATAATTCTCACTAACCATATACCTAGGTATGAAATCCATACTATAAAACCATTCATGGAAAACCTAATACACATAATATGAAATCATACCTTCTTTAAATAAAAAATAAAGATAAAGTGATGGTCAAGGTTTCTATAATGACATGACCTTTATAATTAACTACATCATGATGAATCTCTGAGAAAAGTAATATAAATTTACATTCATCTTTCGACGTACAAACTAAATGCACTTGATAATTTATACTTAGAGCATCAATAATGAAATTTCACTTTCTTGGAGTATAATTAAAATCCAAATAAAATGACTAAATATATTCATCCCATATCCTCTATCATAAATTTTTATCCCTATGATAAAATATTTACTACATGTTTTTTTATTTGTAAATGCCACAAAATTCTCATTGAATAACTAATTTCATAAACATTGGAGGGCATGCATAACCATGACTAACTCAATATCATGAGTTGGATAATTTTTATCATTTATTATAAGTTTCAAGACCCATTTACTAAAAGTCATTCCTCCATATCAACATAAATATTAACATCACATTGGAGGCCTCATTATTGACCTTATAATTCATCCTTGGCTTTGGTCAAATAAGAATAGGTGTAGATGTCAATATATTTTTTAGCTCATAAAATGAATCTTTTTATTTATCATCCCACTAAAAATTCACTCCATTCCAAGTCAATACTATATTTTTAATGAATATGTGAGAAAACTCCAAGATAATGCAAGAATAAGAAACCACATGACCAATGAAAATATGAATCTCAACAATATTAGTATGAATCTATTAAGAAATTATAGATTCTACTTTCTCAATATCCCCTAATATCCTAGATTTAGAGAACTCACGACCAAAAAATGTCACCTATTGATTATAGAAATAACATTTCAATATATTGGCATATAAATGATGATATCTCAATGTGTCTAAGAAAATAACCAACTATTATTCATGCTCCTCATAGGATCATGATCATACTGATATATCATTGATAAATATAGTCCTGAATGAAAAAAAAGGATAAAAAATGGTTTATCAAAGTTATAAATACATATGGTTTCTCCATTACCCTAAATAGAATTACCAAAAACACAAAATTACTATATAGTGTTTGAAATTCTATCTTGGACACACCTTTAGCTCAAACCTTTAACCGCTGATAACCTAATCGATGAACAATCTTCAAAATCCATAAAGAACCTCTAAACTGATTGAATAAATCATAAATTCATAGAAAAGGATACCAATTATTAAGAGTAACATGATTTAATTTATAATAGATAATATAAAATCAATAACTCACTCTTGCAATATTGGTAAAAAGAAATGGATAACCCTATGTAGACACACTCAGATTAATAAATCCATTGGATTAAAGATCTCCCAACTAAATATTTATCTATCTAATATCCCATAGAGATATATAGTAATGGGATATTGTGATAGTCTCGATACCTTGTACTAATTCAATCATAAACTCCACCTCCATCTCTAGAGGTAACCTTATAAAGTCCTCAAAAAAAACATCCCGATACTTATTAATTGCAGGAGGAAAACAACACTTGAAACACCATTAGCTAACCTGATATCCATCCATACCACTAGTGATATAGTAATCCCCATTTTCCAATAATCATATCTTGATCAATTAGAATTATAATCTTATTCACCTATAATAACATATGATTTATCATAAGATGGAGAGAATTTCTCTTTTTTCTAATAACAATAAATATATGCTTTAAAATGTGATAACTAGTCTATACTAAAAATTACAATGAAATATTTCATCACTATAATGACCAATTTCCAAAGATATACATATACAAAAATATCAGCTACATAATTTAGGAACTTCTAATGGGATCCTCTCTTTTTCCCAATGAATTATTTAGAGAGAAAACTTTAAATAAAAATTCAACAATCAAACCTATGTTGGATACCAAGCAAGAAGACATAAAATAATTAGAATAACTATAATCAAATAACACACTGAACATGGTTGAGGTATCAATTACTATGCATGAATTTTAGTAATGAATACATGAATAAATATAGGAGAGATATATAAACCACAAAAATAAATAATCCACAATTACTATGCATGACTTATCCGTCGTTTATGAGAAGCAATCAAAGAATCAAGGAAGAACTAAAAATTACCAAAGTCGAAAGGGGTCGCGGGGGGCGCCGGGGGGTGCGGGGGTCGCCGGAGGCCACAGGGGGCTGGGGGGTGTCGGGGTCGCCGGATGGAATAGGGGGCGCGGGGGTCGCCGGTGGTCGAGGGGGGCATCGGGGGGTGCGGGTTTCGCCAGAGGGCGCGGGGAGTGCGGGGGGTGCGGGGGTCGCCAGAGGGTGCGGGGGGTGCAGCGGTCGCCAAGGCCAGGGGGGATCGGGGAAGAAGAGGGTTTGGGGAATGCGGTCGGGGTGGGGGAAAGGGTCGTGGTGTTTTAAAAAAATTTGGGTTTCGAGGCGGTTTATTAAAAACCGCTGCGAAACCTTCACCGAAAATGTTTAGCGGCGGTTTTGTGAACCGCCGCCACAAAACCGCCGCTAAACTCAGTTTTTTTTGTAGTGCAAGAGTCTCAGGTGTGTCTTCTCACAAAAGGACCTGAACCCGAGACATCAACGATGGCTAGAGTTCATCTAGGACTATGACCATGAGATAGTATATACTCCTAGGAAGGGGAACATGGTAACAGACGCACTCAGTAGGAGGTCTAGTCTACAACTACTGAGTGAGGCGTCAGAGTATCTAGACATGCTATAGATATCCTTCATGGATAAAGATGGAGTAGCTTACCTCCAGTATATGACTGTCACTCCCTTAATTCTTCAGCAAATTCAGGGGGGGCACAGCTTGAGACATTGACTACGAGGCCTGACATGCTCAGATATCATCAGGACGGTCTCCTGAAGGATTATCTGAAGGTGGGGAGAACATCATCCTCTTAAAAGGACATACCATGGTACCGGTGGCATACGTCCCCTCTGGCGGTACATACCGGAGTGGAAAAGATTTACCAGGACCTCTGGCATTAGTACTAGTGGCTAGGGATAAAGAAAGTAGTGGAAGAGTTTGTACCACGATGCCTCACTTGTTAGCAAGTGAAGACTGCATAGAGCCGGTAGAAGTCTTATGACGATAGGAGGAGGGATACCACGTCTTCTTATGGGTCTCACCTCGATGAGGTTTGCAGAGATTTGGTTGGGGCAACAAGTTATCTCCGAAGTTCATCAGACATTTCTAGATTCTCAGCAGAGTGGGCGAGGTGGCATACTGTCTATCTCTTTCCCCACAAATGCATCATGTGCATAATGTTTTCCATGTGTCGTAGCTGAAGAGATACGTGCATGATCCATCGCACGTTATCAACTAGGGCGAGTTGAACTTTGACAATGGGGTGACTTTTACGGAGTTCCCGATGGAGTTTGAGGATCTACAGGAGCGGGTCCTTCATGGGCGGTTGATACCTCTGGTGCACGTTCACTGGTATCATGGGAACCTCTAGGAGAGCACATGGGAGCAGGATTATCAGATTCTAGCTCAATACCCACATTTGTTTCGTTAGTATGTGTTTTGTCTTTCGAGGACGTAAATCCCTAAGGTGGGGAGAATGTAATGTCCTAGAATTTCCTTATATTTTTTTAATTATATATAATTATTTCGAGACCGAAAAATCTGACAACACATGATTCTGAGGCCCGGAGTGCCCGAAATGATCTCTCGAAGTCTTGTTAAACTTTAAATAGCACGCGTAAGCAGTTTTCTTGAAAAAGTAGAATAACTCTTAAACAGTTTCCCGGATCAGAAATATAAGGGCACCGTTGCGCTAAGGATGGCAGGTTTACCCTAAGCATGACTTAAGTTTATTCGGCGCGAGCCTCCTATGAGAAAACACTAAAATGGAATAACCATGAATAAAATAATTAAATAAAGTTATTTTATTTTTTAATTGCTTATAACTCACGAATGGTAACTCGGATTAAAAATATAAGACCATCGCTAAACTTGTGAGGGTATGCTTTCCTTAGGATGATACTAACATTGTCCACTGCGGGCCACCAATGAAAGTTAGTTTTTAGCCGTAAATAAAATAATTAAGTGGCAATTATTTTATTGTAAAATCTATAACTTCTAAATGGTAACTTGGATTGAAAATCTGAGAGTACCGTTGGGTTTTTTGAGCCATGTTCTCCTTAGGCATAACCTAAACTCGACCGGCGCGGTTTGTGGGTGAACATTAATAATTTATTGAACTTTTTTTTCGAGTACGTTCAGTAAACACATGAGCGGCATTTTCTAACTTTTGAACTTTTGCTTGGATTAACAATCTGAGGGCACCATTGAATCTGCAATGCCAGGATTTACTTAAGGGATGCTTTAATTTGACCGTAGTAGGTCCAGAGAAAAAGTTAAGTTTTGAGAATTTTTAAAAGAAATGAAATAAATTAATTTTATTATTTTATTTCATATCCTCCAACAGACAAGCAAAAGGGTGGGGCCAACAATGTGTCAAGCCAATAAATGGATTGACCTACCAAACCTAAGTAGCGATGTAGTTTGGGAATTAGGAAGCTTCCTAATTAATGATCCCCATTAAATTCCAATGTTGTTACCTACCCTCCCCCTCTCTTATATATATGAAGATTGGGGAGGGGTATCGGCACAGCTTCGCCAAGCAACGAAGTGCTGAATGAGCACCACGACGCTGGACCCTTAGAATATGGATCTGATCCCAGCAGGAGGTGATGGGTGACACCGAACCACGAACCGAAGGACGACGTGCGAGTTTCATAGTTGGGAACCGGTTTCGGAAATGAAGAACACAGTCTGCCTTCAAGCCACGAATGCTCTCCAACGGGTTACGAGGTAGGGGTTATTTTGTTTGTGCATTTTTGATTCCCTCTTCCCCGTTCTTGAAATTATTCGAAGAACGTGGGTAAACCGACTAACGGGTTGATTCACAATTCATTCGTTTTGCAGGAGGTTGTTATGAGGTATACTTGTGGGGTTTGTTTGTTGTTTAATACAAGGAATAGTTAAACCAATTTACCCTCCCTTTGATCATGAGCTAATGCGGAGGGCGCGGGCCTAACGAAACTGGATCGAACCCTCTGTAACTTTATTACCCTTGCGCTTTCCTTGGAAGACCACCAGCGTGGCGACACCAATCGGCTATGAAGAAGGAAACACGCCAACACACACCACTAGAGGAGGCCATGACACTAAGCCGCAGAGAACATCAGAGCGACCGTCACCGGCTGACCGCGGAGGAGGTTCGACGCACCGTTGCGCGCCGCCGATGTGCAAAGGGGTCACGACTCGTCAGCCGCGGTAGTCGTAGATGGTGATCGGCTCTTCGACCAACCATGGAAGGGAAGGACGGTGTGCCATAGCGTGCCACTAATGAGTAAGATACCGTGGCCGAAGCCGCGGTGGAGGAGGAAAAACCCAAACCTCCGGTAGTTTTCATGGTGACCAAGCGGCGCCCACGTGGCACCGCTGCTTCAAAGGCCGAATGACCTCTGGCCTTGCGAGCCGCCCCTTTTTTGTAGGCCAGACCAGACCTCGGCCCAGCGGGCCAAGTCCGCCGCGGCCCAGCCCAGACTAGGTCAGACCGGACTCGGGCCCAACTAGGCTCAGAAACTCTTAAAGGGACTTATCTCAAGAACCGAATGTTTGTTTGATGAACAATCTATGGTTTTTGGATCCTTGGAGCAAGAAAGTCCTTTTTACTTACTCCATGAGAGTTTTTGGAGAAACTTGGAGTATGGCTGGGTTGTATCGCACCTAAATCCAACCGGGCCCTTGGCACTGAAATGCCAATAGCACACAAACCAGACGTCTGATTGACGCGCCGTCTGTTGCGTCGGAATCCTTGTGACACGATGGATAATCTGGCTACTTCTTTGTAAGACTTAATGCTGGTTGAAATACGACCAATGTATTGGGGAACGGTTCTCCCAAGTGCGCTAAGTATGGAACCCTGCGACTGGCTGAGACATGACGACTGCTGACTTTTTGACTCGGAGTGACGCGATAGCCATGATGGGGAGCGACCACGGTACACGATGGGGAGGAGTACCTCAGCAGGCCACAGTAGGGGAGTGTCTCTGTGTGACCCGACAGACCCACAGTATGTGATGGGGAGGAGTACCTCAGTAGTTCAAGGTTAGTGGGAAGTGCCTCTGTGTGACACGGCAGGCCCACTATACTCGATAGAGAAGGATTTCTCTAGAAGCTGAGGTGTTCGATGTTGTGACTGAGAATGTTACTTGTTCATAGGACTAGAGAATCCATGGCTGGTTATCATCATTCAAAGCGATCTTGTTTGGGTTAGCATCATATCCTATTTCTTGGAGTTGTATACCTGGTTTGAGCTGAGGCTCTGTTTGAACTAAGTCTTTTATCTTCGTGGTACTATCTTCTTGGTGTTACTTGTGTGGTACTTCTACCTAAGTGGTTTTACCTTTGTAGTATACCTACCTCATGTATGAGATGAGTATATCTTGATAACTTAGTTATATGTATGGGCATATACCTAAGTAGAGTTGATGTCTTGCTTTTTGGTTTTTCCTTTGTGGAACTTTAGGAGACCTACGGGGTCTTAAGGTCCCTACTGAGTATCATTATACTCATCCCTACACGAGCTTCACCCGCACCTTTTTGTGTCTTGTGCAGACGATGTATGACATTGATCGAGGCTGAGGGAGCCAGGACTAGATGGTTCTTGGAGGTGGACCATTTGGTGTGACGTGATGCAGGGAATACTGATCGTGAGATGTACCTACCCTTCAGGTAGGATCTAGGGTGGACCATTTAATATGAAGTGACACAGGGACTACTGATCGTGACCTATGCCTACCCTTCAGGTAGGATTTGTGGTGGATGATACAAGAGCTGCTTTTCACCTTTTCAGCTGTTTTGTACTTTTCAGTTGTACTTTTACTTTTCCAGTTGGGCTTGTATTATGGACCCTTTGCTTTCAGCACTCTTTTACTATAACAGTTTACTTCACAGTTTCTTCTTGTTGTATTCTCATATCGTGTGTTTATATAGGTTTAAAGGAAATTCCTTCCAATTTTAGGGAATATGCCTTTCAGTACTAGTCACGAGCCCGTGACCTATGGAAGGCGGAATTGGGTTAGTCACGGCACGGGCCCCAGGGGACAGGTCGTGATATTTTATTTACCATCCCATGAATGTTTTATACTTTATTTATTTTTAATTAATATGATATACTAATCCAAATAAAATTATTTTCATTAAATGGCCTTTGACTCAAGTGTTAGCTTGGTTGTAAGGGACATTCCATAACTCCTTCAGGACTTCCCAGTAATAATTTCTCTTTATTTTTATCCATTTTATGTAATATTATTATCACAAACCTATTATATTTTTTTATATATGTATTTTACATATATACCTATTTAAATATCCTTTTCATTGTTTGGGTTATACATGTTTTCTATTCCCTTTTAAATCCTCACTTTTAAGTAAACCTAATTTAAATAAAATTTCATATTTCTTGTCTCACATCGAGAATCACCCCCATAAAAGGTTTTTTAAACAATTAATATATTATAAAACCATAATTATTTTATGGGTAAATACCTAGATTCAATTCAAGTTTAATTGAAAATAATAAGGTCTCTTTCTTTAAAAAGATCCACTACTTATTTCACAAATCACCACCCAAGTGGTTTGTTTTTATTCTTTATTATCCTTCTTATGAATTTTCTATATTATACCTCCATGTTCAATACCCATGTCCCTTTTTTAATTATTAAATTTCATATAATTTATTTCCTTCTTCTCTTGGGAATATTTATGATTTAGCCTTATGTTATTCCTTGAGTCAGAATGATGAAACCCACTTCCTTATTATGGGTTTGATCATGCTTATGATTTTTTAAGTTTTATTTTCCCCATGTGGAACACATATGTATGATTTTAATTATGTGATGAGTGTTCCTAGAATTATATATCCCTCTAATACATTGTTTAAAGCTTTATATCTCATGAGATTTTATATAGGGGATTATGGAGTGAACCTAATCCACTATGAGACTTTGTCCACTATGTTTATGGGAATGGGGTGTGAACCCAATCCACCATGGTATTTTTCCACTTTATGATGATTTTATTGGGTGTGAACCGTGAATTATGTTTATGATATCATGTTTTATATTGTTTCTTTATATTTATGATCTTATTATATCATTTCCTTTTTCCATATCTCTATGATTATGATCATCTTGCTTATGATATTATATATACCTTTTTGAGTCTCATGTTATGCTTTATTTCCATGTTTATTCCCTTATCGGTATTTCTATCTCACCCTTTTCCATCTGTATTTTCCCTAGGATATCCTATACAGTTTTAAAATATATTTGGAAGTTAGGAGCACTATGTGGAGTTTTAAATAAAGATGTTATTTTTGTGTTTAATATGATGTATTTATGTGTCTAATCTTACAAATACATAAGAACTCTTGATCATCAATTTTAAATTATTGTAAAATAATGTTAATAATTATGAAATCATATATGTTTAAGGACTATGTCACCATAGTTTTCATTAAATGAAGGTCTAGTTTTTTAGATATTAGTATGGCATAACCTTATTAAAAACCCATGGTAGAAGTCTAAGGGATAAGCCTAAGTATATGATAATTTTTTTTTTGATAAAGTAGATATTATATGGATTTAATTATAATTACATCCCTATTTAGATACTCGCAACTGGATGTAGGCTCTAGCATAGTTTTACCTAGGGATAATAACCCCAAAGAGGGCATGTTGGGTATTAACTCAAGTGTAACCTAGAGAACAAAAAAGTGACCTAACTATACACATGTATATACAAACTTAGGGGATATTCTTTGGTTAATCATATGCTATTTATGAACCATGATATAGGATTTATTTCCTAGTTACTTTATGGGATTATGTTAATAAGTATGATAAAAGACAACTTAAGTAACCTAGGTTGAACCAAGAGACTTATAGGATAAACAAAGTATGTCATTATTGAAATGAAATCATCATAGGTTAAAATAAATGTGTAATTAGAGAATACATCTTAGGATTGAGATTTAATATCCATATGATCATTTACTCTAATTATATTGATAAAAATTTTGGGTTTTAGTATTTGGTTGAAACCTGATTAAGGAAATGAAGCTAAGAAAGATATGAATCTAGAAACCACTATGTCTTATAACTAAATAAGGGAGAATACTTAAATGATTTAGAATATTGGTATATGGCTATTATGATGGAAAATGGGAGTTTCTTAGTCATATATAAGTTAGTGAGGTTGATATCTTAATAGAAATTAAATCTTGAAACTATCAACTATTTTTATTATCAATTGATATTTATCAATGATATTAAAATATATTCTAAAAGTTATGAGGGTTATGTTAAACATCTAAGGATTATTTTTCAGTATTATTTCTTTAAAGGTATGGAAACATATATTAAATGGTATCAATAACCTTCATACTGATTTTATTACAAGGCTATATTCTTGGGTATAACTATTGAAGAACACGTGATTGAGGTATGGATAACTATTAGGTTTAATATATTATTGAAACTGAGGTAATAAAGGGATTATTGATTTTGTAAAAGTAATCTAGATAGTATTAGTAAAATTGGGATTGATAATTGATTCATGATATTTTTGGTGAATTTTATCTCATTTTTTGGATTATGATATATATACAAACCAGTTCATGAAATTAGAAACTAGTGGTTACTACCATTTGAGGGTAAAAGATAGAGTTAATTTTTATGCAATATGCAATTTTACTATGGTTTAATGTCTTGGAAATCCAAATGGTTTTTGGAAAGGTATGTAATAGATAATATAATATTAGGGTATATATATACTAGGATATATTATTATATGAATGATCAATGTTTTTTTAGGAAAGATAAGTAACTTGTTATAGCTTATGAAAGTAAGGTATATGTCATATTAGAAGTTATATCACAAATGATGAATATGTTAAGTATACCCTCACTTACTTTGATTAGTTATGAGTAATTAAAATTGAGAGTACACAATTTATTTAGGGGGGAATATACTGATTTGATATTTCACTAAATATTCTCCTTAAATAAATAATATATTAAATAGTGTGTTTCACACACTATACCAAACTAAAAAAAACCTTGATATATTTTGAATATTAAATATGAGTGTTGGAACTTACCTGTTAAATTTTCTAGTACAAATTAAAGTAACCATATCACAAAATCAATAAATAAAGTAGGAAGAAATGGAATCCAAAAGTAGAATTATTTCTTAAGAAGACCATTTTTCTGAGATTTTAAGGGAGTTATCTTCACTAGGGTTTTCCCAAGACCAATCCCAAGCTGAACTCGAGCAATTACAGCTAGCGTAAAATCCTTTGCAGGAAAAGATTAAGATTATAAAACTCGTTGAAAAATCTAGGATAACTAAATCACCCCTACAACTTCCACTACTAATTATCTTACCCTAAGTTATTATTTATAGGTTATAAGGGATTTTTTAAGTAGAAATTAGTATGATATCAACATGTAATTATTATATATAGAATCGAATGAGCTTATCAATATAAAAGACATTTTAATATTAATAAATTTTGTATTTTGAGTTAGGAATTACTATATTAAAATGAACTCATATCAATTTTAGATATTAATTTAATATACATAAAAAAATTTTATCATCCAACCAATAAATATTTCTTGATAATAAATAATAATATATTCACAATATACTTAAAAAATATATTTTTCTAAAAATTATTATTCCACACCGTGAAACTTTATATTATAACAAATTTATATGAATTTTATAATTTGAAATTAATAAAATGAACTTCATTTTTGAATTTATCATACTAAAATTTACTTAGTTTTAATTTTTGATATTTTTCTAAAATAATCAATTTTTAGTTGAATAGTGAAAAATATCGATTTTGATAATACCGTCACTTTTATATGACTTGGAAGTTTTTTAATCCTTTTTTATATAAATAATTTTAAAATAGTATGCTCAATTTATAAAACCCATGAATAATATTTTAGAAAATTTAGTAATATTTTATGAAAGCTATTTTTTGTATGTTTCTTTAATTAAGTTTGAACATGGGGAAAATTAGGTTACAAATTTATTTCAATATAAAATAAAAATTATTTTATAAATAATAATATTTTTAATATCATTATAGTTAATAACATTTATAATATTTTCCTATACATAAACTTTATGCTTAAGAATACTCTTTTCTTAAAAATGGGTTTTTACGCATTACATGCACTAATGTTAAAATTTATTCCCTACACATAAAATTTTAATTTAATAAAATTATTATTATACTTTATATAATAATGTTAATAATATTTTATATCTATAATATCATTTTTAGGTATAAAATTTAGATCATTAGCATTAATGTTAATTACCATGATAATGGTGAAATAATTATTTTAAAATTATTGTTTTCTTAAAATAATGTAATTTATATCAAATAAATTAAAATAAAATAATTTAAATAATTAAACTTTTATGATGTATAAGTACATAAATAAATATATCAACACTCATTTAATTGTTAATCAATACTAGATAAGATTAAGAATCCATAATGGAAAAAATGTCATTTTTCTACTAAAACGATTTTTCTACACAATACCTATTTTAATTTAAAATTTAATTTTATAATATTTAGAAACTGAATTGGATTAAATAGAGGTAAAATATATTTACATAACACAAAAAAAATTTATATGTGCTATGTTATATTTTTAATAAAACATAAAATTACTTAGTTAAAAACCATTCACCAAGTTTAAAAGTAAGAGTAAAATGTAAAAACTTAATCATAAAAACCATATAACATGTTTAAAAAATGCATGGAAAGTATTGGATTAGTATTTATAGACCCAAATACATCATTAAATCCATTATTTTTAATATTTGGAGACACTTACCAAGGAATAGTGTAATGCTATCAAGGAAGTGTAAAGGGTATTCCCAAAAGTGTTCTTTTCTTCACTTATAAAAGGGGATCACTTACACCCCTCCATGGTTACACCAACCATTAAAAATTTACTTGAAAAAATATTTAAATATAATCTCATAAAAGTCCCTCATTCTTTATTATTCCCTTATTCAGACTAATTTATCCTAATCCCTTCAATTCCATGGAGTTTTCCAAGGAAAGATCAAGTCTCCAATGTAAGTATTATATCCTTCTTAAGTTTTTCTCCTTAATATTACTAATAAAAATATATTATATACATAAAAATATAATAACATAAGTATAATTATTATAATTATATTTTATTATATTAATTTAATAACCATTATTTAGTCCTCTCCATCTGTAAAGAAAAACAAAAGTGTTGTTAGTGGGTTACGTGGACTACCGCCTCCACGAAGCGATGCCTTCTGTTTTTCATCACCACCATTCACAGATGATAAAAAGTATAAATTGGATGAATAAATATTATATATATAATATTATTATGATTGTTAAATATCAAATTATCATATACTTTATTTTCTTCCAATTCATTGAGAAATGAAAGCATTAATCATGCGTACGTGCGAACTATCGCCTCCATGAGAAATGAGTTTCATTTTTCATCACCACCCATCATGGTTGGATTTAAAAATATATTTAATATATAAAAATTATATCCATATAACTATTAATATGATATATATTATGAAAATATTTTATAATGCTTTCTACCATGGTCAAAATATATAAGCAGTTAAAAGAAAATTGACCGAACGACCTCAAGTAATCGACATAGGCAAGAAAACTATATCATAAATAAATAAATTATGATATTTAAAGGAACTTTTAATATTAAATATATATAAATAAGGTTATTTGGTATATATCTAATAAACTTAATTTAATTATTTATAAATTTAAGTGCAAGTACAAAGAATTTTCAGACATGAGGTAAGGGTTCTATCTCAATTCCTCTCCATTGAGACATGTTTTAATGTTATGCACCAATTTATTATTTATATAATTTATATATTTAACAATAATGTGTTTTTAAATAATTAATTATTTAATTAAATTTATTTATATATCCTTATGATTTTCATGATTCCAATGACTTTTTATCCAAAAATTACTAAAGCTATAATGGTTTCATCTCAAAAATTTCTTATTTGAGACAAATTTTCTTTTATGAACCTAATTTATTTTAAATGGTGTGTATAATATCAATTGGATTTTTAATATAATTAATTATTTTATTCATGGTATTTAAATTTCATTTTCAATCTCTCACTCTCTTTCAAGGTGATTTTATTGAAATGTTTCTTTTTCCTTAAGGGTTTCTTGTATCAATTTTCACCCATTGAGACATATTTCTTATTATATGTCATGATTTATTTGTAATGGTGTATCTAATTACAATTAATGTTTTTGAATCACTATTCTATTATAATTCATGACATTCAAATTTATATTAATTTTTTTTCTCCCATGGGGTTTTGACTAAACAATTTAAAAATATGTAAGGGCTTTCATCTCAAATTACTTTCTTTGAGACAAGTTACATTTTATGCACCATGATTCCTTTGATATGGTGTAGATTTTATTTACCATACCATGAATATTTTATAATTTATTTATTTTTAATTCATGGTATATACCAATCCTAATAAAGTTCTTTTCTTCAAATGGCCTTCAACTCAAGTGTTAGCTTGGTTGTAAGGGATCTTCTATACCTCCTTCATGAATTTTTGGTTACAAGTTCTCTTTATATTTATAAATTTTATTAAATATTATTATAACTTAAATATTATATTTTTATATATATGTAACTTAAATATATACATATTTAAATATCATTTCCATTTTTTGGAGTTATACATGTTTTAATTCCCTTTGAAATTACCACTTTTAAGTAAACCCACTTTAAAGGAACTTTCCTATTTCTTATCTCACATTTAGTATCACCCCCATACATTTTTTTAATCCATTAATATCTTATAAAAACCCTAATTATTTTATGTATAGCCCTCTTGGTATAATTCTAGTTTTATGGACAATAATAAGGTATTTCCTTCTTTAAAAGCATCCTTTACTTATTTTATAAAGCACCACCCAAGTGGTTTGTTTTTATTCTTTATTATTATCATGAATTTTATAAATTGGATATACATGTTTAATAATCATGTAACTTTTTCAATTATGAATGTTTAAATTATTTATTTACTTCTTCTATTGTGAATCCTTATGATTTATCCTTCGATTATTCCTTAAATCAGAATAATGAAACCCACTTCCTTCTCATGGGATTGATCATGCTTATGATTTATGTATGGTTTATTTTCCTCATGCAGAACACATATATATGATTTTGATTATGTGATGGGTGGGACTGAAATTATATATCCCTCCAATTCATTGGGTAAATCTTTATATATCATTAGATATTATATAAGGGATTATGTATTAAACATAATCTCCCATGGTAATTTGTAATCTATGTTTATGGGAATAGGGAGTAAACCCAATCCACCATGGGAATTTGTCCACTTCATGATGATTTTATTGGAGTGACCCTTGAATTATTTTTATGATATCATGTTTTTTTTATTTCCACATGTCTGTGATCTTATAATATTATTTCCTTATGCCATGTCTCCATACTTATGATCATCCTCTTTATTATATCATGTTATTCATTTTGAATATCATGTTATGGTTTATTATCATATCTATTCCCTTAATAGGATTTTTATCTCACCCCTTTATATATATATATATATTTCCCCAAGATATCCTATATAGTTTTAGAAGACATTTGGGTGTTAGGATCACTATATGGAGTTTTAAATAAAGAAGATAGTTTTACATTTAAGATAATGTATTTATGTGTATAATCTTTCAAAGACACTATAACTCTTGATAATGAGTTTTTAATTATTATAAAAATAATTTTAATAATTATTAAATCATATATGTTTAAGGAATGTGACTCTATATAACACATGATTCGCTTGAAGAGGTTGGTGAATTTTAGTTCATGGAGTCATCACTAACATTTGAGGTTATAAATTTGAGATCATTCTTACCTTATTTACTTTATTTTACCTTCCTTTTATAGATAGAGTACTTCGTTTTGAAGTGACCTTTTTTCTAACATTCATAGTATGTAATTTCTAATTCCACATTTTGATTCATCTTATTGGTTCTATTAAAAGATTTATTTTTCTTGAAGAATTATTTCATGTTCTTAAAGAGTTGAGAAAAATATTTAACTTCACCTCCAAATTAATCATCAATGGTAGCTTTGAAGGTGATTTATTTCTTTAATATTTGGATTCATTATCCTCCTTATCATCTTGTTTATTCATAATAATTTATTAAATAATTAGATATTTGATAAGTTATTTGACCATTATTTTATTTATGTCCTTGCTTCTTATATAACTATGAATTTTGGTGCCCAATTACTTAGCTAGACCTAAAGTATTGTCTTTACTAAAATATTTGTAGAAACATCATCACCAAGATACTTTATACCATTGAATATGTCAATTATCCATGTAAAAATACCAATAATGAATTTATTTTTATGTATATATAAGTTTTCAAAATAGTTCTTATACATATCTAATCTAGCATCTTTAACATTATTGGTACCTTAATGAGATAATTCTATAAATTTACATATTTCATGGGCCTTTTATACATATATAAACAAAATTAAATTCATTTCAATAAAGACCACAATGTAGAGAGTTCATGGATTTTCCATTAATCTCAAAGGATTTAATATCATCAGGTTTCCACTTATCTTCTAGCTATTTAGTATGAATATATTTATGTACAACCATTTTCCATATAGGGTAACTAATATTACTAAGAAAGGTTAACAAGTAATTTTTATAATAGGAATAATATGTGACATTAAAAGTAGGAGTATGAGAATAAGAGTTAGATGGTATTATAAAATAATCAAAATTTGAAATCGATTAAGATTAAAATCATTTTTTTTAAAATATTTAAACATAATTTTGAAAATAATGATATTTTAGTAAAAATAAATAATACTTTGATACAAATTGTTGGTTTTATTAAGACAAAAAGAGGGGGGAGAGGGTGAATTTCCATTTAAAAATTAAAGCAAAAGGAAATAATAAATTCAAATATAAATAATATTGATATGATAAAGTGATAGATAAGTAAATTAAATACGTATTATAAAGTTAATTTAAATATATATTGAGTGAGTATGCATATAAGAAAACAAACATATAAAATTTATATAATTATTCAAATCATAGTTGATTGATATAATTCATAAATTTATAGATAGAGAGAGAGAGATAAAACATATTTTGATAAAGGAGTTCAATAATTGTTTGGTGTGAGACCCTATGTATCCTCCCCTTGGGTTGCGAGGTTTATATTATTACTCCATTTATATTGGAAGTGATAAAAAAACTTTTACATCAAAATTATGGTTGTGAGAACCCTCGTGAGATTCACTAGTAAACAAGGAACTCTATCACTCTTAAGGTAGTGAGCACCCGTTATAGAAGGAGATGAGAAGGAAAAAGGTTATATTAGTGAAAAACCATTACAATTTTACTTCCTTATATCTCAAAATTATTTGTTCAATTGTTAAGAGTGATAAAGAGATCAAGGAATAAGAGAGACTTTGATATTGAATAATAATTGAGATTTTCTCTTTGAGATAACTTTGATAACACTGGAGATTTAGTGTTATGGCATCTTTGATTCAATCGACAAGATGTTACAAAAGTTTTTTTGATAATATCTAAGCTTAATTAGGTCTCTATTTATATTATCTATAGGATTTTGAGGTACCTTAATCCAATATAAGTAATAATAGAGCAAGTAAAAGAATTTAATACCTATAATAAATGAATCTTGACTAATCTAGATTGAAACCATTAGCTAGCCAGATGATCCCACCTGCTAGATAGTAGGATTCATGGAGATGAAATGGATCTCCCTACTTCAATCAACCAGCTAGTCCTATTCCATCAGTTGGTCGGTGGACTTCTGGAGCAAGGGGTATCCTTTCCAACACCACTAGCTAGTCGGTGGCTTAGTACCGACTGACTGGTGCTGTCTACAGTGCTCCAAGAACTTCCAAGGCCCTCTAATATTCTTCCAAAGCCATTATTTGATCTTCCAACTTCCATCAATGAATTCAAAACAAAAAATAAGACTTTAGAAATATAATTAAGGACACCTAAAAAAATTTAATAGTATCTTTAAGATGTTATCACAATATTATGAAATCTTTATTGAGTCCGTTAAACTTATGACTTGGAGTTTAAATAATATAAATGAAAAGAACTCAATGAAATTGTTAGAAACAAAAATGAGTGTTTATGATCATGAGAACACCATAAGAGAGACTAGTACAAATAAACAAGCTATATATATATATGAGAAAAATATATGCATAATATATAAAAGAAACACATTATAATAATAGAGAGATAAAGTGAGGTTTATATAGAGAAATCGAAACTTGAAATAGAAGAGGGTGGTTCAAAAGTTCCCTTACATTAAGTCATGATTCTCTTGTTATATGTACCTAACTTTATGAATAGTGAAATTAATTTTATTAGATACTTAGAACCATTTTAAATTATATTTAATTTTTTAAGGTTCATTTATTATTATTATTATATGTCCGTTATTTATTACATGGTCTTTTTCTCGTATCATCCACTTGAGGTTGTTTAGTTAACTTCTCCAAAACTGCTTTGATATTTTGATCATGGTCAAAGGCATTGTCAAATAGTACTATAATATCTATAATTATAAGGTTATATATTATCTATAATTCTAATAGAAAAAATTTATACCATTCTATGGGTTGTACAAAATAGATTTAAACTAATTAAGGTATCTCGATATGCTTGTTTTGGATGGTTGAAATTACTATGATCATTATACATTATTATCATCAATATAAACCCCAATTTATATTTATATAATATTAATCATGTTATAAATACTGTATTTATTCATTGAATAAATTTTTAAAACCAATTATGTAAGGAGGTAATGGAAAATGAAACACATCATCCATGGAGGTTGTGAATTAACCATAATATGGGAAATGATTTGATTTTAGAATTAAAGATAGGGATGTAACATCCTAGTCCAAAGGGAACTTGGCTAGTTCCCTAACCCATTTCACCACATGAACTTAAGCATTTCTCCTCGTACTATAGAGGCTTAAAATTAATAATTGGGGTCTAAGGAGGTACTGTGGGGAGACTATAACCCTATATTATAGTGTTTAATCATAAAATAAATAACCAAGAAACATCACATCATCACATGAGAGTACACATAATAAATAAACTAAAATAAAAAAAATGTAATAATAAATGATATGAAGTATACATTAATACATACCTAAATCATGTTAAATCATATAATAAATGACCACCCTTAGGGATGATAAAAAATAAAAAATAAGAGTTGAAAATAAATACATTAGGCTTGGATACCCACTTAAATCCATGCCAAATAATTGGACTCTACAACTGTTGAGTTTCTCCAGACCGATCTTAAGACTCCACACGAGTGAATTTACATGTTCATTCAATCCTAGGCCACCACCCTATCCTCTATTTCCCATTCTTAACCCAAAATTCAATGTCATTTCTACATGAAAACTAAGGTTCATATAAAGTGGGTGAGAAATTAATCTTAGTAGGCCACCCACAACAGTGAACCTAACATGATCTTATAAGAGTATTCTTGTGCAATATGCCCAACCTAACTGAAAAAATAAAATAAAATAATAATAAAACCACCAAAAATACCTACTTTGGATAGTGATAAAATGTCTAGGATAATGTCACAATGAACATTCCAAACACAATATCACAACCACCCCAAGGGCGTATACACATAACCCAAGCTATGCCCAATAACCACCATCAATTCTCGGGTCTATGACCTCAATCATCCATACCTACTTCATCTAGTTCTAGAGTGTCTCTGAGCATGAAAATTACCTCAGGGGGAACTTTTTCCACACTTAGGGGATCCTATGCTCATGCCTCCACTATGCTAAGTAGTGGACCTTAGGTCATCTCTAGGAATACCTCATCCTCAATCCTGAAGGATGAACCCCACAGTAGTACCTAGGCATTCTCGATGTTAGGACAACATCTAATTCCTAGGAGGGGGATGAATTAGGAAATTATATACATCCAAGCATGATTGATTCCTCAGTGACTCATACAATCGAATTGAATACCCTCTTATATCATTCACTCACTCACCTATGCATCCACATCTCATTTCTCCTCAGTCGTACCATATCTGGTGTATCCACACGATCTTAAGGGGTATCCTAAGCATTAATCTAGTAGATCCAATAGATAACCTTGGGATGAACAAAATCCATTCTTGGGAATATATTCCCACTCAAAAACTCATATATCCACTAAAATCATGAGGTTACCATGCATTCAAAATGGTATAATGGTATCACCATTTGAATTCTGAGCAACCTAATAATTCATAATGGTCTCATTGTATCAAGGAATCCTAGGCATCCCAAGAATTCATGTATGAATTCCATCATTAGCTATGATGCTGAATCCTGAGAACCATCTCCAAGAATCTACAACTGCATCAACTATATATCATGAATGGTAGTCAGACTAGGAATCTATCCTCAATAAGTCATGAGATTATATCAAAAGCATACCAAGTATCCTAGGGTCTCATCCATCTTATTAGGTGATTCCCAAGCATCTCAGGCAATTACAATGGTGTCAGGCCCAATGGAAAATTTCTAGGTATCCTGGGAAATATCAAGCATCAAGCATAAAGAAAAATAAAAATACAATAAGGGATAGATGAATTCCCATGACCATTATTATCATCTCAGCCCTATCAAGCTTACACATCTATTCAGGTCTTAAGGTGACACCCATAAACATCTCTACCCATATACATACACACCCGATCAGGGTTATTATATTGATGGGGCACCCATTTGGGGTCCCCTAGGTCACAATATAATAGAGCCACCCTACACTGGTTCCTTATTGTAAACACAAGTCAAGGGCACACCACTTGGGGAAATTTCTATCTTAGTCAAATCTTGGGTCATAACCCAACCCACAGAGGATTCCATGCTCCTCAACAGTGTCATAATATATCACAAACATGGGCCTCATGGGTGAGCCTCAAAGGATATGATATAAGATTTGGCTCATGGACCATCTCATGACCAAGGTCATCTAGGTCAGCCCACTCACCCAATACATTTATCCCACCTAAGGTCTAACTAACTAGTCATACATATATCACAAGGGAGATGGACCCATGATCACCCCCTTTCCAAGGAACTCTAGGTTTGCCTAAACATCCAACCTATCCATCACTTAAAATCATAACCAAGTCCTATAACCTAGGGATAATATCATTCTATCAACACCTAAGGAACTTGGTATTCTTATTCCAAGTTCTCCCATCATCCTCCTGACCCTCACCTAGGTCTCATATCACATCTCACACAAGAGACCTATGGGACCAAACAATGAAGGAAAATATCTTAATCATAACTCATTCACCTTGAACCACCTCTTAAAAGTCTTTAAAAAAACATAAGTATTTTATCATCACATTCTACATGGAAAGATACTTAGAATGGAGACCTATGGGTCCAAAAAATAAAGGGAAAACATCTTCATCATAACTCACTTAGCCTGAACCACCTCTTAAAACTCCTTAAAATATCCCAAGGGTTCTACCATCATGTTCTATATAGACCTCTTGAACCCATATCTAGCTTCAGGGTGAGAAATAATCCAAATTCCCTCCACACAATTTGCACATTTGAGTGCACAATGTGTACTCTCAAATCCCCACCTGAGTGTGTACCTCAGCCAGACTTAGAATGCAAAACCCAAGTACATGGCATGTTTTTATCCCCACACAGTCTCTGGCCAAGTGCTTCACATGACCTATGAACGTGTACCATACCCAGGGTCTAGCTGTTCACCCTACATGACCATGTTCCCCCACATAGGGTGTCTAGATGAGTACTCGGACACACCCTAGGTTGAGCTACATAGTGTGACCACATGGACTACATTCCATGTAGTCATATCTTCTAAACCTCACCCAAAATAAAGAACACATGTCATGTGTTCTTGAAAACGACACACCGTGTAGTCAGTTTTTTCAAACAAAAACCCTTTGTGACCCTCCTAAAACCCTTCTTCATCCCAAAATAACCCCAAAATGACCCCCATTGGGTCTTTAACAACTCATATATAGATTTAAAATTTAAAATAAATAACTATATGAGGACTAGGGATAAAAAAGTCAAAACATTTTCTACCTCTTGGTGAAAACACTGAAGCTTTGGGTCTAAATCTATGCCTTATAACCACTACACCCTGATCTAATCTCGATCGACTCCAAAGACGATGTCCATTGGCGAATCCTACCATATTACTTATCTATTTGGCCATTGCATGAGGGAGGGAACTCCCCCTTCCATCGTGTGTAGGAAGGAAATTGGGGGGGGGGGTATACTAAAAATTAAATTATTTTTTATTGATTTAATTTAAATAAAACACCTATTTAAATGCTCACCCTAAGTTCTAAAACCTAAAGAAGGTTTACACCTCACCTAAGAAACCCCCCATTCCAAAATCAATCGCATAGTCAGAATCTCAATTTGAAACTTCATTAAAAATTTATCACTGAATGGATGGGTGTAGAAAATTAAAATTTAATTAATTAAATGTTAAATATTCCCTAAAAATTCAAATGAATCATATTTTCTCCAAAACCATATATTAGGGTAAGCCCATGATTCTGAGACCAACAGAGTAGTAAAAAAATGTTTTTGAGATTATCAAGTTGGGGAAAATGTTCATTTTACCCCTTAAGAGAATCCCAAACCAAAAATAAAATATAATTTCCACTCATTTTCATAACCCAGAAAAATGTTCAATTTTACAATCTCCTCACCATAGTAGTTCTTATCCTCAAGAAGCCTCTATGGTCTTTAGCCAACATTTTTGACCTATCCTGGTCATTAATTTATGATCAAATCATCACATTTTACTTTGAAATGATAACTGATCATGCATTGTGAAACTCCAAAAATGAGGTTAACTATTCATCAATAACTAAAATGGAACTCAACCAAACCTACCTTTTGTAATACAACATTGTTCCTTCAACTAGTTCATCTGTAGGATTATGGTGCTTCCCACCATAAGAATCAATTTTGTATGGTCTGATCCTAATCCATGACACTCCCCACTATTGGAATTGCCCACTGAAACATATTCTTAATGATCTAATGATTCAATTTGTGTGGTCTCCATCTCACCACACTCAATTTCAAATAAAAGCGTCGATCGATCCTCCTTTGGGTGACTATTCTCAAAATTCCTTGATTATATCCATTGATACACTACCTTTTCAAAATCAACCCAAGTCTAATTCCAATGCATTAGATCCATATAATATCCTATCTGAATCCAAAATATTGTATCTATATGGAACTATATATTTTGTATTTACAGCTCATTGGTATCCAAGAACCACCCCAACCATCTAATGACTGATATCAACATGAAAACAACCCTTCCAGCATGAGGGTTGTGCTTCTATAGCTCATGATCTGTCCATTACCACATGACAATACTAGACATAGACAAACCACTCACACCTGAGTGACAACATGAAAACATCAACCACCCATCCATGAATCACTAATAATGGTAACTCCCACATTCAAAAAACCACTTAAAATGAGGATCACATCCTCTAATGGATTATAGTTCTATCCCCACCAGATGGATTACCTTATATTTTCCCTCAAGATATAACCTCAATAGGCCCACCATGGATACACCACTTAGGTTTCATTAGGACCTAAACAAACACAACAAACCCAAACACGGTCTTACCAATACTACACATAACCCGCACACACATACCTTCATGCAACAAGGAATTTTCCAAAAATCCACTCCAACCACCACTCTCCTCCTTAAGGAAGAGTGATTCCCCAAGAGACTCTTTTTTAATCTCATGCTCACATGATCCATAAACTAAGAACCTAGTCTAACACACTTAAAACTACAAATTATCATCCTCACATAGGTTAGTTCCAACAAGCTGAAGCATCCACAACACTCCTCTTCAAAACTGAGCATAAATCCTATTTCAAGATTATCCATATTATTAGACTCCATATGATGTCATTCCAAGCCATTAAAATCCACTCATGATCTCACCATGCTAAGAAATGCATCTAAATCCAATAGATTTAGACACCTGAATGGTACTACCCTTTGAAGCCAACCTCGATAACATGACTCTAGTACTCTAAGTGCTTGATCACACAAAACCCAAGGAATTAACACACCCTCATCATATCCTTGATAAAAACTCCAGTGTATTGATATCAACTCAAAGTATATACCCATGCTTTTTTTTCTAAATAATTCACAAACTCAAGATAACCCCTCACTCAGGTTTCCCTCATAAGAAAACTAAGCACAAACTCACCAAAACACTAAGTCGCATCCCAAAGGTCACTAGGTCCTCCCACCTAGCCTAAAGTTACAGTCTCATAGGAAAAATATTATTCCTATCTTAAAACAAAATTCAATTTATATTCCAACACCCACTCTAGGGTCTCATATACATAATAGGCATCACATGCCAAAACCAATAGCTCACTAGGCACTAATTCTCACTGAGCATCCACCCACGAGACTGCTCCCTTGAGAACCACAACCTCATCAGTCATATTTGGTATAAAGAAAATTTTATTCTAACAATAAATTTCAAGAAAACATAAATACAAGGTTCAGTTAGATATAATTTCATTCCAAGTTATATGGGAAAACACCATATAGGTTGTTATCGACACTTTAAATAACCAAACCTTTAAATAAATCACCCCTTAGGGGTTTATCATCAAGGAATAAAATGCCCGAATCCACCTACTTGGGTCACCAAACATCCCGAATATAGTGACCCACCATTTTCTTACATGAATATAACATCATTTTTAAGTTTAATAACATAATAGTAATACATTAAAGGATCAAAAGGTTTAGTATCTTAGGAAAATTAGGTTCATACATCACTTATACATAAAACATAAACATCATTTCAAGTATTTTTCATGGTCACTATAAAATATATCATGTTATCCTTATTACATATATTTTCTTGAGGATATAAAACAAAGAGAGGGGTAAGCTAAAAGCCCAGTATTGGTAGGGATAAAATAGAAGGAATAAGAGACATGAATCAATAGTACATGGGAGATCATCATCATCATCATCATATCATAAGCATGGGATCATCATCATAATAATGAGGGAATCATTTGAAAATATTGTAATGTGGAATATGAATAATACTGAAACATCATAACATGGTGGTAAAATACCACAAACATTTGTGAACAAAGCAACCATCATGTTCATGCATAATATATGTGTATAAATAATAAAATCATAATGTGAACAAAGATAGCATCATGTTCACACATAATACACATAACCTCATGAGATATATCACATTACCTAATGAATTGGTGGGATATATAATTTTGGTCCCATTCATCACATCAAAAAATATTTATAATCATGCATTCCACATATAAAAGAATAATATAACAATCACAGTCATGAATTAAACCTATTTAAAGGAATGGGTTTCATAATGGTTTTGTAAATAATACTTCCATAAATAAAATTTAGGGTTCCTAAATGAATAAGGGAGATTATATCTTGGTGTAAAGTATCATTGTTCTTTGAAGAAGAAATATCTTAATAAGATTTAAGATGTATTTGAAAAAATAAAGTGTTTTTACAAAATATTTTTCAATTGTCTTAGAAATCATATAAAAAAGGTAAAAAAAATATACCATAAAGAAAAGGGAAATAATATTGAATAGAAATTTTAAAGATATTATAGGAATATCCATACTAAAAACAATTAGAATTATAAGATAAACTAGAAGAAGGAGTTGGGTTCGAGAATCCCCTTACCTTAAATCCGGATTTATTTTGTAGCTTTTAAGCCTCCTATATAATGAAAATATGATTATGAAAACATAGAACCAGAAATGAATTATGTTAATTTTTTTAATATTTATCAATTATAATAATTTAATTATATTTATTAATTCCAATTGTTAATAGTGAAATGTTTTGATATCATATTTTCCTTAAAATATCCATTCTTGTTTCAATTTCACTATTTTTGTTCAAGGTCATTTATACATAAAAAAATTAATTATAAAATCATAAAATACATGTAATTAAATATTTATATATATTATATATAATTCCTAAAATACTTATATGATGGTGGTAATAATCTGAGAGATAGAACTATCCTCATAGGTGGTTAATTGACCGTTGAGGAGACATTAACAAAAGAAGAGGAAAGAGAAGATTGACATATAAATATTTTGTAAATATAATGATTATAGTAGGTTAACATAATTATTATAATTTTAACATATTAATAAATTAATCTTAGAATATTTGTATTTGAAATTAATAGATAAAAGGATGAATAGAAAAGGAAAATGAGAAGACAAGTTGAGGAAAACTTACCCTCCTTTTGGTGTTTCTTCTTTTCTACGACACTAAAATCCTTGAAATATTGGAGTTTGATTACACCATAATGTACCTAAGTATTATAAGTAGATTGATAGATAGGATTTGGGTAGATATTTGTCTTTGGTATGTATATTCTAAGTGGTTTTCCAAGGGAAGGGTGATGGGTTATTTATACTTGAAGAGAGGGGTATTTTTAGGATAAAATATTGAATAAATTATAATATTCAAGGTAAATATTTAAATAATAGTATTTTTTAAATTATGAAATATATTTTAATAAAATAACACGATTTTATGACTTTAAATCACTTTATAATTCTAATTTATTAGTTTAATCAAAAGGAAAGGTGAAAAGAGAAAAAAAAGTTTATTCAAAGGGACACTTTAGACTTTTAGACTTTGGAAATTACTTTTTATGCTTGGAAATTAAGTTTAATATTTATAAGTGACCCATTTATATTATTAAATTTAGTTTGGTCAGATATAACCAATTTATCATTTATTAATTCATTATTACATTATTATTATGTCATAAAACATGCGGTATTTGAAAAACAATATTTTTTCTATTCATGTAAAAATTAACGTTTATTAGGAATTTATCAAAAATTAACCCTTGGTCAGTTTTAACATGTTGATTCTAAAATTGGTATTAATTTTATGAAAATAATTTTATAACATAGGTAATTTTAATTATTAATATAAAAATTATGATATCTATAAAATACTTTAAAATGCAATTTATTAAAAAAGTGCTTATGATTTCTTTGAGTTTTTAATCTTGTTATTTTTTTTATGGAATTAAAATATTATATTTCCTTAAATTAATCATGATAAATATCATTTTTATTAAATTTTATTATTTTGAGGTCAAATTACTATTCAAACGGTCAGGTTACTATTACTAACAGTTAGGTTATTATTCTTAACTGTCAAGTTACTATTCCCATAGTCACATTACTATTAAAATAGTCATATTACCTCCTATAAATACCTATTCATTCATTTATACATCATTCAATATAATTCCTCCCAAGGTTCTATATTTTCATTTTCTTAATTATCAATTGGTTTACTAATATTCCATTTCTTTTCCATAGTGTTGTTCGTGGGAAAGTTGATTCTAGTAGTTTGGAATAATCCAAATTTTCTATTTTTACCACTATAATATTTGGAATTTTCATGGGTTTAGTTATTGACTAATATAATAATATAAATTAATGAAATAAATTATTTTTTTATGTTTTGTATGAGTATAGTACTATACAATATAATATAACACATATTCATTTAGGAAACAAATATCATTTATAAAGTTTGAGTCATTCCATTATTCCCCTTTAGAAATTTAATCCCTAAAATTTAAACTCACATTATCAGTTGAGAATAGATGAGGGAACTTTTGTTTCATTGTTTCCGTAGGTTCCAATGTCACCTCTTCATATTTATGGTTCTGCCACAACACTTTGACAAGGTGAGTTATCTTGTTGCATAGAACTTCATCTCTACAATCCAAGATCTTCACTAGATACATCTCATAAGAGAGATCGTAATCTAATTATAACACCTCTAGATTCAATACATATGAAGGATAATGTTTGTAATTCCTTAGGATAGATACATGGAACACATCATGAACTTGATCTATGTTTGGTGGAAGTTCTAGCCAATAATCCACTTATCTTACATGATCAAAGATCTAAAAGGGGCCAATGTAACTAGGGATAAAATTTACTTTCTTTATAAGATACATTAATCTCTTCTATGGTGATATTCAAAGGAACATTTTGTCTATTACTTCAAACTCTAAGTCCCTTCAACAGTCTTTAGTATATCTCTTCAACCAAATTTAATTTTTTTTCATGGTTTGAAACTTCTATATCATTTCTTAAATAATATCAAGTCTAATTATCTTTATTAAATGAAATTTATCCCACCATATTAGAGTTCTATATCGCTTCCCATATAGATCAGCATATGGATCCATTTGAATACTCGAGTAAAAGGTGTTGTTTTATAAGAACTCAACTAATGGGAGATGTTAATACCATCCTCCTTTAAATTACATTGAGTAGACTCTCAGTATTTCCTCAAATTTCTGAATAGTCATATTATATTGGCCATTAGTTTGTGGGTGATAGGCCATACTAAAATTCAACTCAGTATTCTGAGCATGTTGAAGACTTCTCCAAAATTTAGAGGTAAACCTTAGATAATGATTATATATGATTGAAATTGGTTCCCCATATAACCTATACACTTCATTTATATATATCTTAGAAAGTTTTCCAAGAGATGAATATTCCTAAATAGCAATGAAGTGGGCAGTCTTGGTGAGTCGATCCACCATAACCCATATCACATTACTTCCTTTGGATGTATTTAGAAGACCGGTGATAAAGTCCATCGTGATTTTATCCCATTTACATTTGGGTATGGGTAATGCCAACATAAACCCATTATATTTTTTTGTTCTTATTTAACTTGATGACATACCTAACACTTGAGATGTACTCAACAATATCCTTCTTCATGTTGTCCCACCATAAGTGCTCTCGAAGATCCTAATACATATTGGCACTTCTTGGATGGATGGAGATATATGATCTATGCACATTATCCAATAAATATTTCTTTAGATTAAGTGATAAAGGCACAAAAATTCTAGTTCCAGATAAAATGACACAATCTTCATCAATTTGGAATTCATAAAGCTTCCTTTACTTTACTGATTCTATATTATTTTAATGATTTATATCACCCCTTTATGCCTACTTGATCTTATATTGGATAGATGGTTGGGTAATCATTTGGAAAAGGTATGATATGCTCATTATAGTTATGATTTTCAGATCCATATTTTTCATATATATGAATATAAGGTCTTTATAAATCTGTATCATGGATAGTGTAGTAGGTTATTTTCTATTAAGAGCATCAACTACCTTGTTCTTCTTTCTAGGATGGTAGTGAATAAAGAAATCATAGTCCTTGACCAAATCTAATCATATTTTCTAACACATATGTAGTTCCTTCTATGTGAATATATAATTTAGACTCTTTTGATCTGAATATATGTCACACTTCTCACCATAGAGGTAGTGTTACCAAATTTTCAATGTGAAGATCACAACTACTTGCTCCATATCATGTGTTGGGTAGTTTTTCTCAAGTATCTTCAACCATCATGAGAAATAAGCTATCAATTTTTCATTCTACATGAGTACACAACCCAATCCTTTCTTTTAATTGTCATTGTATATCAAAAAACCTTCTCCACTTGATAGTAGTGTGAGTATAGGTGCAATGATTAACCTATTATTGAGATATTTAAAGTTTTCAACACATTATTCCATCAAAATTTACTTTAACCCTTTCCATGTTAACTTAGTTAGTGGACTATAAATCATGAAAAATTTCTAAAAAATCATCATTATTACTAGATTAATCCAATAAAATAATTTATTTTCATGACACCTAAGGTTTTAGGACATTTCTCAATTGCATTTTTATTTGAGGGGTCCACTGAATTTTCCTCACTTGTGATCATGTGTCCTAATAATGTGACTTGATACATCCAAAATTAACAATTTCTAAACTTAGTATACATTTTCTCCTTTATTAATGTTTCCAATACAATCCTTAGATGCTCTTCATGTTCTTTCTTTATCTTGGAGTAAATGTGAGCATCTTCAATAAATACTACCAAATTTTTTGAGGTAGTCTCTAAAGACGCTATTAATAAAATATATGAAGATTATAAGGGAACTAGTAAGTTTGAAGGGCATCACTATGAACTCATAGTGTCCATACCTTATATGGATGGATATCTTCTGAATATATTCCTTCTTCACCTTCAGATGATGGCATCTAGAATGAAGATCCACCTTTGAGAATTAATGATCTTCTCAAAGTTGATCAAACAAGTCATTAATCCTTGGTATGGGATACTTGTTATTTTTAGTAATCTTATTGAGATACCATTAATTGATACACAACCACATTGATCCATCATTTTTCTTGAAAAATAATACTAGTACACCCCAAGGTGATACACTAGGAAATATAAACCCTTTTTCCATATGCTCTTATATTCTCTTCTTTAATTCATCTATCTTGATCGAGACCATCCTATAGGGGAATTTAGAGATATGAGTGTCTTTAGGTATAAGATATATTAAGAACACAACCTCATGATATGGGGTAAGTATAAGAAAATATTTGGGAAATACATTAGTATATCCCCTCACAATGAGAATTTATTCAAGGTTGGTGCTTTTCTTTGGCACAACCATTTGATAAAGGCATGCTTCATCATAGAGTATCATCACCCACACCATTGAGGGATTATATAAAAGAGATTCATGATCTTACTTACATTTTTATAGAATCATGGGATGGTTTAGAATATAGAAATATATTTCCTTTTATAGATAGTTTATGAGATCTCTATATAATGAAAACCAATCCATGACCAGTATAACATCAAATCCCTCCAAGGTAAGGATTGTGGGATTCAATAGAAGAATCTTCCCACAGATGATAAAAGGAGAAGATTCCAACACTTGGGTTTCAATGATCACACCACTAAGTGTTTTTAATGATATATTTACTTCAAGGTATTAATATTTTGATTCAACAGTTCTAGAAAACTTATAGGATATAAAAAAAATTGTATAACCAGAATAAAATAATACTTTTTCCATTATTGAGTGAATAAGAAGTGTACCTTATATGACTTCAATTTCATGTTCCACCTTAATAGTAGTGATGGAATAAGTTTTCAGTTTCTCCTTTGGATTCATTGGTTTATGACACTAATTACCCTCAAAGGCCTGTGGTTTAGTGCACTGGTTTTCATAGTTCCCTTGATTCTTATAGTTGAATTACTAAACCATGGGTGGTGTATTGGTTGGTGACTTCATTTCCTACATCACATTGGTATGCTTATTTATTTCCATTTGAGATTCATGAACTTGGTGGATTTATCTACCACACCTAACACATTTAATTATCCCTTTTAGGAAATTACCATGATGCTTCTTCCTACATATTTGGCATGTGGGTGGTTTTATCTTCTTTACTCCTTTTTCATTTGATTTGACATCTTTAAATTCCATTCTTATCTTATTATCTCTATGTACATGGGACCATTATCCAAAATCCATCTCAAATTTGAGATAACATCGATCTAAATCTTTATAACTCCCAAAGTATTGGATAGATAAAGCCTTTCGGAGGTGTGGTTTAAAACCAATAAAGAATCTATCTATTTTTCTATCATTGTTGATAGAAAAAACCAAGGTTAATCTTTCAAGACTTGTGAAATTTTCCCCATAATTTATGATAGATTCACCCTCCTTTTTCTTAATCTCTAGGAATTCTCTTTCTATCATTTTTCAAAGAGTTCAAGGTAAATACTTGTTAATAAATATCTACTTAAATTCTTCCCACTCCATTTAATCCATTTTATATTTCAACTTCATATTCTTTATCAATGAACACCATTTATTGACCTATCCATTTAAATTATAGATGACTAAAGTAACCTTATCCTTATTAGAACAATGGAGCATAAAAAATATCTTTTCCATTGATTTGAACCACTATTTTATGATAAGTTGATTCGAATACCCACTAAACATAAGTGGTCATTCACACCTAAAGTAATCAATGGATAGTTGTTCCTTATTAGGCGAAGGTGTAAATTCCACATGGTTTAGGTTATTGTTCATATCCTAATACAATTGAGCAATAATATCTAGGAATTTTTGAACTACACCTCCCATTTCATTGAGAATATCATTTGGAAAATCATTGTATTGTCCCTCATATAGGATGTTGGTCTAGCTTATCACTATTCCCACCATTTTATAAAATATAAAAGGTTTTAAAAAAAATATAATTCAATAAAGAATGAATAAATAATTTATTATCATGTGTAAATTAATTCAAAACTCATACACTAGTATAAATAGTGGCTTCAACATCGAAGATATGACACCATTTTTTTATAAATTGATAAAAAATGTATATGCGGGAATGTTTTAGTGTCATTTTTAACATAAAATGATGAAAAAAAATTTAGATTTACTTTTGGTGTCATTTTTTTAAAAACCGATGCAAAAATCACCATAGAAATTGATTTACAGCATCAGCTTTTGTAAAAAAAATGACATTGTAAATGAAAAAATTTGGGTGACTATTTTCAGTAAAACCAACTCTATAAATAAAAAAACATTTACTATCGGTTTTCACAAAAAACGACACCCATTTTTTTTAAAAAAACATAGGATTGCAAAACCCTCATTTTTAGAACTTTAAAACCCTCTCTTGACTCGCAATGAGTCTGATGGTGACCCAGTGATCCCAATGATGGTTATTGTTTATTTGATTCGATATTTATCATCATTTCACAATCTGTGGTCTCAATTATTAATCCTATATCATTATTTCATCATATACAGAAGTATTTATCTTTGGAAACTATTTTTCATCTAACAATCATCTATTGTTTGATTTTATTTCTTTGTTCTTTTTTATTGTTCATTTATACAAACATTTTTGTTAGATTTTGCAATTTTTGTTCTTCCAATGAATTTTAGGGAGAAAGTTCAAATTAGGGATTCATTTTCCTTGGTGAAATAAAAATTTTGTAAGTTTTTTTTTAATTTTTAAGTTAAATTATTTATCATTTAGTTATATTGTTGAGTTATTGTTTCAATTATTTGTATGTAGTTTATTCTTATTTATAAATGTTGTTCTTAAAGATTGTTTATTTTGATAAATTTTTTATGTGATGAAATTATCAAATGGTCGTGATGATATATATTATGTAATTAACAATGATATATTATATCATCATTCATTAATATAATGTAAATCACATGTAATGACTCTATATTTTTCACCTGTTAAATTAATACAACCTTCAATACCTTTTGACACACGTGACACCGAACTAATGTAACAACCATGTAATATGAAATAATACATGTTATATGGTTGAAAATAATTAAATTATAATATTAATAAACCACATGTTTATAATATGAAAATAAAAAATTTACTATTTTCAAATTCAAAAGATATATAATTTATATTATAATGGGATTTTTTAAAAATAAAATATGTTAACATTTCGTGTAATCGACCTTAATAAATTAAATTGACCACTTTTAAATGATTGAAACAAGATTTCAATATATGAACTAATATATTTTCATTAATTAATTTTCATATTCTTTTTAAATACTATTAAAAACAATAAATGTTCAAATAGTCATATTCTTTTGAAATATTATATTATCATTAATTAATTTTCATATTCTTCTGATGTTTCTTATTTGATTACCAATCATTTTTATTGAATGTGTTTATATTTAAAATTTATCAATTTATATATATATTTATTTAAATGTTTATATTTTTTAATATATTCACCAATTATATTACAATATCAGGTATTGAATGGATCGTAATTGGATAAATTTACAAAGGACCACTAGTGAATATGAAAAAGGAGTTTATGAATTCTTGGAATTTTCTAAAAGAAATCTTCAAAACATATATTTGATTTTCTGTTCATGTGTGATGTGTTTGAATATGAGAAAGTTAAACTCCAGAGAAATTAAGGATCATATCATTTTTTATGGATTTAGCCTTAATTATACACATTGGATCAGGCATGTTGAACGAATTGAAAATTCAAAATCTAATATTGATGAAAATATTCATAATGAGGCAGAGGACCATATTTAATAATTAATTCATGATTTAGGTGTTGAAAATATAAAAAAATAGCAACTATTGAATGATTTTATAGAGATTATAAGAAACTGTTATTCCAAGGTTGTAGTAAATACACAGTGCTATCAATAGTTTTGAGATTAGTTAACATGAAATCAAGAAATGGGTGTAGTGATAAAAGCTTCTCCAACTTACTTGAGATTTTAAAAGAGTTACTTTCAGAAGGCAATGAGCTTCCAAATTCCAATTATGAGGTGAATAAAATATTATTCCCAATGGGATTGGGGTATAAAAAGATACATGCTTGCCCTAATGATTGTGTGTTGTATAGGAAAGAATATGAATATTTATCAAGTTTTCCAACATGTGGGATATCACGCTATAATATGGATGAAAAACTCAACTCATATTCATTCTCAGGTAGTGACATATAACCTCTTGAAAAATCAATTTTTTACTTTCTAATGATATCATCCAATAATTCATTCATACAATTTTGATAATTTAACTGTGATTCATTCTTAGGTACCATAATGAAAGCTTATGCTAAAAAAATTTAGTGCTTTCCAATAATTCCTTGTTTGAAGCATCAATTTTCAAATTCAATTGATGCAAAAAGGTTAAAATGACATTCAAATGAGTGCATCTCTGATGATAACTTATTTGACCCTACTGATTCTCTATAATGGAAGAGATTTGATAAACAATTTCGTGATTTTGGAAGTGAAGTTATAAATATCAGAATGAGATTGTGTACTGATGGAACGAATCCATATCAGATTCTAAGTATATATCATAGTTCATGACCTATTTTGTTGGTAATTTACAACTTATCCCCACAAATATGTATGAATAAAAAATATGTTATGATGATCTTGATGATTTCTAGACCAAAACATCCAGGAAATGATATTGTTGTGTATCTTTCACCATTGATTGATGATTTAAAATTTATATGGGAGATAAGTGTTAAAGTTTTTGATACATACAAGAAAGAGTATTTTATTTTGAGTTATATGATAATGTTCACTATAAAAAACTTTCCTGTATATGGAAACTTATCTAGATACAATGTTAAGTTATATAAAGAATGTATAATTTGCGAAGAAGAGACTTTATATTCTCAATTTTAGAATGGAAGAAAGATAGTGTACATGAGACATAAACTATTTTTGTGAATTTATCACCCTTATCATATATTGAAAAAATCATTTAATGGTTTATAGTAATACAACCTTCCCCCATGGACATTTTCAGTTGAATAATATTATGACAACGTAAAAAATATTGATTCAACATTTGGAAAGAAAAGAATCTCTGTTCTTCAAAAAAATATTTGGAAGAAACGGTCTATTTTTTCAAACTAGCTTATTGGATATTTTAAGAGATAAAACATAAAATTAATGTTATTCATGTTGAAAAAAACATATGTGACAGTTTTATTGGAACTTTTTTAGATATGAAAGGAAATAAAAAAGTTGTATTGCATGTTAGATTGGACTTGATACCAATAGGAATACGTTTAGAGTTATCTCCCACTATGAAAGGAAACAAAACATATTTACCTCTGGCTTGTCACACATTAAAAAATATTGAGAAGATAAATTTTTTTCAGTGTCTTCATGGTATTAAAGTACCCAGTGGTAATTTTTCAAATGTGAATAATTTTGTTCCATTTAATGATTTCAAATTAATAGGTATGAAATCTCATGATTATCATGTATTGATGCAACAACTTCTACCAGTTTCACTGCATGGTATATTACCGACAGCTATCATAAAGACTATCATCAGGTTATGTAATTTTTTCAAATCCATTTTTAGAAAATTCATTGATCAAAATTTGTTATATGTATTGGATAATGAAGCTTCTCTTATTCTTTGTCAACTAGAAATGTATTTCCCACATATAATTTTTGATATAATGGTTCATCTGGTGATTCATTTTGTGCATGAGATAAGAATATATGGGCCCATATATTTATGATGGATGTATCCTTTTGAAAGATATATGAAAATTTTGAAGGGATGTATTAAAAATACTTATCGACAAGAGGACTATATTATTCAAAAATATGTATCAGAAGAGGTGATAGAGTTCTGTACTAATTATTTGTATAAAGTGGAGCATATTGGTCTCCCAATATCTCGACATATGATAGTTGATAGTGAAGGTAGATGGATTCAAGGCTTAAAGGTAAAGTTCATTCCATGTGATGAAGTGATGCAGAAACATTTATATATTTTTAACAACAAAAATGAGGTTCAATTATATATATCATCACATATTATATAATTAAATTTATGATATCTGAAAAGAAATGAAAAGTGACTTATGATTGATCATAAAAATACATTTTTTTCATGTTTTAAAGAGAAATTAATCACAAATATATATACATCAGAAGCATTAAAATGGTTGGTAGGGGGACCATCTCTTAATGTGATCACATGGTCTAGTTTTAATATTAATGGGTACACATTTTACATAAAGAATCTGGATGACAAGATTACCATTCAAAATAGTGGTGTAATGGTCATCGCTGAAGCGCTGCATTTTTCAAGTGAAAAAGATAAAAACCCAATTTCTACATCAATTCCATATTTTGGAGTTCTTTAAGACATATGGGAAATTGATTATATTAAATTTTGAGTCACCATGTTTAAGTGTAATTGGGTTTCAAGTAACAGTGGTTTGAAAAATGATAAATATGGGTTTAAAATGGTTGATTTGAAAATATTTAGTTGCAATGAGGAACCATTTATTATGGCCACACATGAAAAGAAAATATTTCATGTTATTGATCCATCAAATGACCACTAGTACATCGTTTTTCATGGGAAAATAATCCATTCGGATAATGATGATGATTATTATGTTATTGATTTATATGAGGCTTCTTCATCTATTACATGATTTCTGGATAATAATGACTATAACATAGACATAGTGTATGCATTATGAAATGATCATGCTAAAGGGATATAGGAAAACACTAAATTATTATCCTAATCAATCTAGTAATTATTTACATTATATTTCTTTTTTTAAATTTACATGTGTAAAAACTATATTATTTAATAACTATTATATATTTATTTATATATATTTGATTTTTTTGTTAAATTTTGATATTCCATGATCATAGTTAAATATTTTTTTATTGAAATACTTAACGTACATTATTATATTTTGGTTTAATTTATGCATATGAGAACACCTTTTCAACCTTCGATATTTAAATTTTTAAATGTTTATATCTTTATATAAGTAATTTTTATATTTAATAGTTCACCTTGCATATTTTTTTGGTTAATAATCATAACATAATTATTTTTTAAAACTTACACATGCATGACACTTTTTTTACTTATATATTTCTATTTTACTATTTTTTAATTACTAACTTGACTGATAATTTTCAAGTACACAAAAATTTCATTACATTTTCTTATTACAATGTCAGATATAGATATAGAGACAGAATAACATCTACTATGGTATTTGTATTTTTTCATATTATTAAATATCTAGTAATATAATTATTTAATGAAAGCAAACTTTTAATTTACAAAAAATAAGTACCAGACTACTGATGAGACTTCAGCTGGTGAGTCTTCTGCTTTTAGTATTCAGAAATCAATTTCTCAAGTTGGTAAATGTGACATTACACATTTACCAAAACTATCACTTTTTCATGGATACGAGCGATTACATATTAGTTTTGATGATAATAATAATGAAACTATCCCAAATGCAATGCAATTTATCATCTATATCAGCATGCAGATTCGTTGTAGGATTATCATTTTAAATCCTGATTGGAAGTCTATAAAAAAGGTGGTGATATATCAACTTTGGGAGGTCGTAAAGGTAAAATATATCAATTGATTTATTTTGTCTCATTTTTCAAATATTATATATTTTAAATGACTAATATTTATGTTATGAAATTACAGATGACATTCAACTTTAAATAAATAAAAGAAGTTAAAAAAAGATGTCTTACTTTAGCAGTGGTTCGATGGAGGGATTTCAAAACAAAGTTGACAAAAAATTATCTATTTGGAAGGATACAAAATGAAATCCCATGCCTCAAGTATCTGTTTTTATATAAAGATACATGGAATAAATTTGTTTCTACATGACATGATGAAACATTTCAGGTATGATAATTATATTATATTGTGTTGTAAAATTTCTTATATATATACCTAATTACTTATTAGTTTACTTATTATAAAATAGGCCTCAAGGAAATCCCATAAAGACATTGTTGGCGCCAAAATTTGGAACGAAGAAAAGGCCCCAATATGGCCCCACGGACTGCCTCACAAAGCCCCTTCGCGGAGTCCCCAGCACCACGGCCGCCGTGAAGAAAAGAAGGTGGGAGGCTCCGTGAACGCATTTGGCATTCTCGAGCCCACCATGAAGCCAAGGAGGTGGGACGCTCTGTGAACGAATTTGGTGTTCGCGACCCAACCGTGAATCGAAGGAGGTGGGATGCTCCGCGAACCCATTTGACGTTTGCGAGCCTGCCGCGAAGCCCCCAAGATCCTCTTCGCACCGTGTGAGCTCCGATCTACGGAGCCTCTCACCTATAAATACTGAGATCCCCCTAAGCTCTTTGGACGGACAATCCGACCTTTCGGATTCTCATCTCCTAAATTGTGAAGCACTCTTCCGCTTGGTTAACCATGAGCTGTGAGAGGTACTTCTACTTCGCGAAGTGCCTCCCCATTGTCTCGTTTTGATACCCTCTTTCGAAAGGGATACCTTTCACAAAGCCTAAGGTCTTTCACAAAGGAAGGGGATCCACAAGGGGACCCAAGTCATTGCGGAGGATTTATACTTCAAGAAGCACCCTTCATGTACACTTGATCCATTTGTTAAGGCAGGATCAATGTACTTCGCGAAGCACATTGATTCCCAACATCCTACTTCGTGAGGCACCTTTACTCTACGAGGATGTGCTCCGCGAATGCCCTTCCACTTTGCGAAGCACCTCCCATTTGAACCTCTGCCCTATTCTAAGGCTAAGGCATCCCACTTCGCGAAGTACACCCCTTCACAAGTGCCCTCTTCCATGAGAAGCAACAGAGCTCCACAAGGCCCTTACCTATGGACCCCTCTGCTTGGAAAATCCTTTTCCCGTGCGACCCTCCAGGTTTTCACAATGTGACTTCAAATTCCCCTGGAGGATACCGCCCGTAGAGTTGTTGCGCCTAATGCTTCTTCGCATAGGCACGCTAATGGATATTTCTTCTTCGCATAGCCACGCTAACGTGGACCCCTCGATGGTTCTATCTATGACACCCCCTCAGTATGGCCTTGCCAATGCCTTCCCTCCCACAAGGAGCAGAGGGTACCGGTTATGTAAGTCCTAGGGGTGCAGAGTGAACCCACCTCCTCCGAGCTGCAGTACGTTAAACTACCAAGCCCCATCGTCCTCATCACATGACATTAAACTGTAACCTCACCCCATGCCTCGCACGCAGGGACCCCCCGCCTTGGTCATTCTCCACACCCTCTGGTCTCCCCAGGGGATGATATCCTCCTTCTTAGAGTGGCGTTTGTCCGCAGGGAAGGGCAGCCACCTTGGTGTAAACCTCTAGCTTTTCTTGTAGGAGACAACACCCCTGCTCCTCCTCACCTCCTCGGTGACAAGGCCAGTGGAGGGTGTGATAGGAAACGAGTCTCCTCCTTTCTTCGGCCCCAAATCCCCCTCCTGCTGCACTTTGTTAGCTCTCCCCAGGCCTCCACCTTGGAGTAAGCCCCGAACCTCATGGGCCTCTATCTCAGAGTGAGTCCCAATCTCTCTCTCCCTGAGCCTCTCCACATGTAAGCCCCACTCCACATCCCATGGATGCACCTTTCGCGATGTGGTCGTCAGGCCTTTACTGCCTCTTGTTTCTCACACCGAGCATGACTCATATGGGCGTAGAGTAAGCATCGATCATGACATCATCTCTATCCTACATAACGTTAAACTGTACTCCTAAACTATGGTGACTTTGATCCATGTCAAGGCATGGTACGTAGGAAGCCTCCCAGAGGTTCAATCCCACCACCCGGTCATTCCAACCTCATTCACGTCAGTTCACCCACCACCATGGGCCGCCTCAGAGTGTAAACCCCAATCCATATGAACTACGAGGACTTTGATCCATGTCAAGGTGTGATACATAGGAATCCTCCCTAAGGTTCAAGCCCATCATCCACCTGGACCAAGGTCCTTATTCATGTCGGTTCTCCGACACACCATCCCGAACTATGTTGATTTTGATCCATGTCAAGGAATGGTACGTAGGAAGCCCCACGAGGTTCAAGCCCACTATTCAGTTGTTCTGACCATCTTCATGTCGGTTCACCAACACCTTGGGCCGCCTCAGAGTGTAAGCCCCAATCCATCTGAACTACGTGGTCTTTGATCCATGTCAAGGCATGGTATGTAGGAAGCCTCCACGAGGTTCAATCCCACCACCCATTGGTCGTACCGGCCCCCCTTCACGTCAGTTTGCCCCCATCCCGCATGAAGTTAAACTGTATTCTCCATTATGAACTATGTGGACTTTGATCCATGTCAAGGCATGGTACGTAGGAAACCTCCACAAGGTTCAAGCCCAACAACCATCGACCCCGACCGTCTCTGTGTCGATGTGCCAAGCCCCCAATCCAAACTATGGGGACTTTGATCCATGTCAAGGCATGGTACGTAGGAAGCCTCCACAAGGTTCAAGCTCACCACCACCTGGTTGTTCCGACCCCCCTTCACGTTGTTTAAACAACACCTTGGGAAGCCTAGAGTGTAATCCCAACACAATCTAAACTACGTGGTATTTGATCCATGCTAAGGCATGGTATGTAGGAAGCCTCCATGAGGTTCAAGCCCAACACCCATCGGACCCCCAGTCCATCTTCATGTCGGTTCTCCGACACACCCCATCCCGAACTACGAGGACTTTGATCCATGCCAAGGCATGGTACGTAGGAAGTCTCTTTGAGGCTCAAGCCCAAAACCATCATCCATTCTGATTCTTACCCAGTCTTCCACATCTCGGTGAGATCATGCCACCCCATTCCCACCCACAACATTCAGAAATCCGCCCACGTGCTTTCCCCAATATTGGTGTTCCCTCTAAGGGATTCCTCCATCTAATCCACTCTAGTCAGTGTTATGATCAGTTTGATCCATCTTCATTGGACGTTAAACTTGCGGCATACCCTGTGTTAAACATGGGAAGATGAGGAAAACCTCAGATACATGCCTACGACATATGATTCCACGCATTCGATGTGGGATGCCTCGAGCTTCCGCGCCCTCGAGAAGCTGTATAATAAGGGACAGAAGAGATACACACCAATCCCCAGCATCCAGACACATCAGTGATTCCCCAGCGTGACTACTCCCCTGACCGAAGGTTGTTACCCTGACCGGACCCCTTGGAATGTCCTGACAGAATCAACATAGTTAACTGGTGTCCATGAAAATATGGTGCTATGAAGAGTTTCACGAACAACATATTAAATCTACGAGGGAGACCCAGACTAGGTGATGAGTTTTGAGGAGGAATACACGAAAGGAAGAACCGACATCCCATCATCCCGTTTCAATCAAGGAGAAAACGTCCCTGAATAAGGAGAGAATGCCACCCACCTTTGGAAAGCGGGAATGCAGGGTAACAAAAGTTGTGCCTGTCACACTCAAGAAGATGGACGCGCGCGCCCCGGTGAAGGCGTCACAAATAGAAATGGTGAACCCGACATGAAGTTATTATCCTCAATATGGAGATTAGTAATGCTTAGGGAATCCATGGATTGACGTGTCATCGGATCCAACTATCCGGAACTGGGTCCCGCCAAGAAAATAGAGAGCCTAACATGAAACTCACCAGAAGTTGGGGTAGTAGAATGTTGGGCATCTCATTTTGCGACGTTGTCAGCGTAGATCCCTCTTACTAGCCACGGAAGACGGAATGGTGTAGGGGCACTAGTTGTTGATTTCTTTTCCTAACAGTGTTAATGAGTTAATATCCATGCTTCCAGGAATTAGGTTGCTACCATGGGAACGTGATCACCACCCGCCCGCCTACGCAGGGGTAGGGGCAATGCCAGTACAGCCACTCCATGTGGCTCCACTGCTGCCACAACGACATCTGCATCCACGACCATGGGGCGCCCATGCCCCATCTCCCCATCGGATTTCATCCAACGAAGGGTGATTAACGACATCATACGTTGTTATGAGGAGGATGGAATAATCCCAAACTGGGATATGGACCGCCTGGACCTGGAGGCATCCAGGCCCCACCGTCAATGATGCCCTCGAGGGCCGCGTTGGGAGCCGCTGCTCCCCACCCCAACATTCAATCGTTTCGGGAGCCTGTCCCCGAAGCGCTTTGACAACTACCTGCCTTATGCTGATGAGGTGGGTGATGTCTGGCCCAGCCCAGTCAGAGACTCAGTCTAGGAGCTACCAGTAAGGTCCCCCACCCGGCCTCGTCAACATCGCCGCCCGACTTTGTCGGAGGAGCAGGTAATCCATGTTCTTGCACCACCAGAACCGGTTCATCTGACCCGAAGCCAGCGTCGGGAACAAGCTGAGGACGCCCACCAAGGGGAATCAATGTCGACGGATACTATGGCCCAATCCACTATTGACGCATATCATTAAGTCCCTGCACACACTGAGCAGGGGCGCTTATATGCCCAACCGAGATCGAGACCCCAACCGCCTAACGGGCAGGCTGGGTCGACTCTCCAGGTTGCAGGCACGAGCAAGGGTCACTGTGAACCAAACCGCAGCGATGCCACCCTGTACGGAGGTCCTCCCCATACCACTATCACAGAGAGCGTGGGTTCTCCCCACTTTAAAGCTCGACATGGAGGTCTACCCCATGCTACCCCCAATCTGAATGAAGGTCTTCCCCATGACAGTGATGTTCGGCACAGAAGCCTCTCCCACGCCCATCACACCGGGTATGGAGTCCTTCCTCCCGCCCCCGACCGTCGATGTGGAGACGTTACCCATCTGGTCCCTCTCTAACAAGGGGATCCTCCCTACGTTCTCTCCCTAGCGGGCGAAGGTCCTCCTCACCCTAACAACCAGAGGATTGAAGGCCAGCCTCGCTCCACCCACACTAAGCATGGAGGTCCTCCCTATGCTCCCATAGGTTCCAGCATAGTTTTTTCATGCTCTAGTTTTGTTCATAGAGGTCCTCCCCATGTCCCCTTCGACATTTTTCCCGGTTCTCTTCGCACCTCGGTTGTCTCAAGGGAAAAAACTCTCCACCTTGGCATCAGTGCGGCCGAAGGACTACATGTCGCAAATCAGCCCTATCCCAAGGAGCCACCTAGGGGTAGGAGGGTGGGTCATCACTGCCACTAGAAGAATCTTGGGAAGTCCTGAACGAATATCAAACCAGCCCGCTTCTCAAACTCTATAGCAGAGTGCGACTCAGCTCAGGAACCCTCTCCTTGCTCATCCGAGTCAAGGGCTAGGGCAGGGACGAGGCGCATTAGCCTGGTATTCCCAGAATGCGAGGTCCACAGGATTCCCACTTCCCTCCACAGGTTTATCCAGGAGGATGAAAATTTGGTGACCCCGTAGGTTACGGTCGTGCAATCACCACCATCATCACCGGAAGTGCTTTATACCTCCACAAGAGATCACAAAGAGCTATTCTGGGGACCAATGGCGGGCGAACAACAACACGACCCACCACCAGCAGCCCTGGCCCATGAAATAGGAACGATTACCGCCAGCCTGTCCTATCATGACGTAGCGACCAGGTCACTCCACTCTTTGGAGGACATCCCAAGAATCAGTGGCCAGTCAGCCCGTTCACTGTATTCTCTACCGACCATCCTGTCGTCCCAGCGGTCTGCCTCAGAACCGCTGCCAGTTCCTCAACCACCCTCAGTTGGCGAATGGGGAATTCAAGGGACAAACCCTAAATTTAAGTCGAGGAGCTTCTAGAGCATTCTTACAGCGGACCACTTCCCTGAGAAGTTCTGGCCCAAAACAACATGGGATTTCTGCATACCTGAGTCCCTCACCCCGGAGGAGGTTGAGTGTCTCCGCTAAACCCTCTGGGTGACACATTTCATTCTCCGTCATCATAACATGGTACATCCAAGGATCCAAATGCATTTTTAAGACATCAGCGAGAAAAGTTGTCTAGTCGATCTGGCCACGCTCCCTATGGCCCAACGCCCCGAGTCACCAGGTCACCGTGAGGCTCTCCAGCAGCAATGCGTTCAGAGTATCAAGGTACTCCACAAAATTATCAGGGAAGCAACCCCCCACGTGCAAGTCGGTGGATGGGGGCAGTATGCTACCCTCCTCTTCATCCCTATCCGATAGCATCCCGACTCGCTATGCAATATTGAGGATATGCCACCGGGAAGGGTCATGGTCCACATGGCCAACGTCATGGACAAGGAGGACGAGCTGGAGTTTCTTGATGGATACTTACCACCTTAGGGTGTGCCACCACTGTTGGACCCTTCAGGGAGGATTACTCATCAGCATAGAAACCTCCTAGGTCTCCCTGCACCCACCGAGGTGTTGGTACTCAACCAGAATACTGGTAAGGGAAAAGAGAATGTTAGATATTTAAAGCACTCTGACCCGTCCGCCTCATTGTAGAAGACAGAGGACCCCGAGAAGGCCGCGTTGCGCCAGTAACTTGCTGAGAAAAAGAGGTTGGTCGAAGAACTCCTGGATGAACGCATGATAGAGCGACGACCCATCTATACCATTCCTAGGCTGGGGTAGGAACAACTTCCCCCCGATGAGATGCCTCCAAGCAACCCTGATCATACTGCTCCCACTGACAAGGCTGAAGCCAGAACTCATAGAAAGAGGGATCGGTACATCTCACCAAACCCTCCCGAGTGGTGTGGCAATCCGAGGAATTTGGCCTGGGTTCCCCCAGCTGCCCCACAAGCCATCCCAACAGTCGCTCCACGAGCCGCTGAACCCGTATACCATGTAGAAGAGCCCGGAAAATCACTCGTGATTAGGGATCCCTGTCAAGATAGGGACCCCCTCCTGGATGATCCTATAACAGCACTCATTACCCACCTTGAGGCATTGGAAATGCGGTAGGTGGAAATCCCACCAGATGGCAAGCCATACTCAGCCTGGGTGGATGATATGCCAGTGTCCCCGGGTTTTAGGAATTGCACCTTCTCCCCCTTTAATGGGATAAAGGACCCGCCGCAACATCTGGCCCACTTCAACTCAAGGTGCGGGCCTATGTTGGGGACTCCAGCATAGTAGGAGGCCACTAAACTCCACTGTTTTGTTCAGATGTTGGAAGGGCCGATATTCATCTGGTACAGCTAGCTCCCCATCGGATCTGTGACCAGTTGGGAGGACCTTCTCAAGTAGTTCCTCTACCAGTTCAGCTCTACCACCTGGAAGAACAGCATCACAGACCTCTTCAAGTGCAAACAAAGGCCTGATGAGCGAGTCATGAATTTTATCACCTGGTGGAAGGGGCTCACATACTCCCTTGACATGCCACTGAATCAGGAGCAATTACTGATGATGTGCGTGGGGAATGTCAAGACGAAATTGGTTCCCTCCCTGATTACGCAGAACTATCCCGGAGGATTATGAGACTTCTCTAACAAGTCCCAACTCCTCGAAGAAGCCCTGCAATAGGCCAGGAAGGCACGTCTGTTTCCCCTTACAATCCCAGCAAGAAGAGCTTCCAGAGACGAGCCCGCCGAGGTGGCCTAGATAGAGGCCCCCAAGCAGCTAGAATTGCTACCAGTAGCACTATCCCCATAGCCTTGCAGAGGCCCTCCACCTCAAGCATAGCCTCTGGCTCCGCAACGTCCTCATAATTGGAAGGCGCCTTCACATAATGCACCGACACTACCCAGGTGGGACAATCAGGGTCCACCTCCTCGACAGGACCCTCTAGATCCTCATCAAGGCATGGCTCCAAGGGCTCCCTATCTGGAAAGAATACACCAGACTTACTCATTTAGCGAGAATTAGGTCCCCGATTACTTCTATAGTTCCCTAAAGCAGGGGATTGTATGCTTTCCTGAGTGTAGAAGGCTGGCAGAGGCGAATATCATCGATCATCCCAAATACTACCCCTATAATTGGATCCTAGGACACACCCTCAAGCAGTGCTATGTGTTTAAGGAATGGCTCCAAGACCAAGTCAATAACAACATAGTCAGGTTGGGACCAGCCCCGACACAAGTGGAGGGTGTCTTTGTGATGTCAGAAAGCAGTAGCGACGGTGAAGGTGAGTGGCAGCAGGTTCCCAGCCGTGGATCCCAGAAGTACGATGACTGGATGGCTCATAAAATGGTTGCTCACGCCCATGGAATTATTCGCGCATGCCTGAATCAGCCGGAGCCTTTAGAAGCTGTGACCACCACCTATGCATCATCATTCCAGCCGGCCTCTTCACAGAAAAGAAAGCATCAGTGGCATAAGAAAAAGCAACGTGCCCCGCCAATGACATCGTCATCTCACACTCTTAGAGACTTCATGCCTCCTGAGATGGGGATCCCTCCTAGAATCCGCCCAGTGGTGGATGATTCTTTGAGTGACATTCAAAGGTACGCTTCGGTTAACACCGTCGAGTTGGTAAATCCCTATATGACTCCCGATGAGGGGGAACATCAGGCGAACCTCCCTAATGTCCCCAGATGACGCCAATGTCGGCAGAGCCGTGGCTACATGGGTCATCGAGGCGCACCATTCGGCACTTCTAGCCAGGTCGTGCATGCCACCAAGACTAGACATAAAGCCCAGCATAGAGCTCAGCATGCGCAGCCTTTGTATCCAGTGTCGTTAGGACCGACCCCGCCCCCATTTGTGCTACTGGATTAGGTAGAGCCACATCGTCCATACTGCGACCGGATTTGCCCCACTATAGTATAGCCTCAGCCATCTGAACCTCATCCAACAACTACTCTTCAAGATTTGACTAGTTAATAGCGGGATATGCCCAGCACCAGCCAACCGTCAGTCCAGCCAACAGGGCCTGCCATGCCTCCAATCGCAGAGCGGCCTCCTGTAAGCAGAAGTTCGTGTCTGGAATGGAAGTATAAGGTCCTCAAGCATCTCTCTGGCATCCCAATGAGGCTTTACATCCTTGAATCCCTCCTCCTGTTTTCAGACATGCGCGAGGCCCTCGCTGAGGCTTTAAGGAGCCCCCTCCAATTTGAGATGAAGGTAGCAGCTGTAGAAGCCTTTCACGCAGAAGTATTTGAGAGTGCCGAATTCTAGGCCATCATTTCATTCTCTGGAGAGGATTAAGCCTCTCCCATACATGGGCGCATCCGCCCAATGTACATCACCGACCAATTCAACGACATTGAGGTTTGCTGCTGTCTCGTTGACACTAGCTCTAGGATCAACCTTATCCCGACGCGGATGCTGCGAAAGCTAGGGTTATCTGAAGATGACCTAACTCCCTCCAATTTAAAGATCCAGGGGTACAATAGAATAGAACAAACCCCAGTTTGAAAGATTCATTTTAAGACCCAGTTCGGTGGCCTAGTTTCCAGTACTAAATTTATGATTGTATCCCAGGACACCGCATATAATGCATTGATGGGTAGGCCATGGATCCATCTGCATACGGCGGTCCCCTCATCATATCACTAATGCCTCAAGTACTCCCTTAATGGCTGAGTAAGAATACTCCAAGGTGATGCATCTCCTTTCACCTCTTTTGAATCCTGTTATCTGGACGCTGACTATTACAAGAGCAAGGATAAGCAGATTCTGGAAAGTGAGGTTGAGCCCGCACCGGTCATAAGTGACCCATGGGTAGGTATGGATGATGCCTACATCTTCCCAATCCATCGATTGGAGGCCACGACCCCAACATGGGGAAATGCTTTGTTGTCTCTGGTACAAGAGGAATACATATTCCCAAGTCCAAGCGACGGCGGAAAATCACCTCATACTCCTATACAAACTAGGATTAGGTGATCCCGGAACCTCCTACCCTCATACGGTATTGAGATTTCTGCCCCATGGCGATGGTAGTACGTCATACATGTCTATTCCGTCAGGATGGAATTAATCATCTCAAGACGACGCACCACTATTGCTTTGATATCATCTAGTGTGGCCCCTTGGGCTGAAGGCCATATGGGATTAGATCGATTGCCTTCATCGCTATGGTCTCAGCGGAGTGTGAATCTCCTGATGCACTGTCCACCATTACCCGGGCTAACACCAGCCTCCGGTCAGGTTCCTCTGACCAAGGGGATGCCTCACCCACCGAGAATCCCTCCTTCACAAGCGAAGAATAGGATATGGAGGATGATCCCCCCGCCTTTGAAGAAGACATCTTTTCCATGGTCGATGAACTGGTACAGGTGAACCTTGGTAGCGAGGCAGATCTGAGACCCACATTGATTAGTGCCACTATGTCCCTTGAAGAGCAGCAGCGGTACGTGGACTTCCTGAAATAGCACCATGATGTGTTTTCCTAGAGTTATGATGAGATGTAATGACTAGATCCTTAGGTAGCCATCCACCACCTCAGTCTCTAACAAACCATCACGGGTTCAAGCAGCCTCCCAGAAAGATGCACCCTTATCACGGTGCCATGGTCGAGGCCGAAGTTGACAAGATCATCAGAGCCAACTTCATCAAGGAGGTCCATTACCCCAAGTGGCTAGCCAATATTGTTTCAGTAAGAAAGAAGAATGGATAGATTTGTGTCTGTATCGAATTCTAAGATCTCAACTGCCACTGTCCGATGGATTATTTTCCCCTTCCGGTGACAGAATTATTGATCGACGCTACAGCCGGGTTCCAAGACATCTATTTTATGGATGGTTATTATGGATATAATAAGATTCAAATGGCCCCTTAGGATGAATAGTCTACCACTTTCAAAGCACCACAAGGCACTTTCTGTTACCAGGTTATGCCCTTCATCCTGAAGAATGCAGGTGCCACCTATCAGCGAGCCATGCATCGCATATTCAAGCCAATCCTCGGGACATTGGTGGAATGATATGCGGTTGATCTGGTGATCAAATATCACCAGTTCTAGGACCATATCAAGGAACTTGAGAAAGTGTTCGACTTCCTTCGTTTCCACCCCTTGAAGATGAACCCGTTGAAGTGTTCCTTTGGGGTTACCTCTGGGAAGTTTCTTGGCTTTATTGTCCGGTATCGAGGCATCGAGATCGACCCAGAGAAGATCAGGGCCATCATCCAGATGCCTCCCCCAAGCAATATTCGAGATCTTTGAGGTTTTTAAGGCCACTTAGCCTATATACGCCGATTCATTGCAAATCTAGATGGAAAGTGTAAGCCCTTTTATCAGCTAATGAAGAAAGGCTCTGCCTATGAATGGGACAAAGAGTGCCAGGCCGCCTTTGAGGAAATCAAGAAGTATCTACTCTAGCCTCTGGTCCTGATGCCACCCATCTCCGGAAAGCCACTGATTCTCTATGTCACTACCCTGTATTGATCTCTCGGCACCATTCTCACCCAAAAGAACAACAAGGGGATAGAGAACAACCTCTACTACCTCATCTGCATGATCCTTGATACGGAGACCAGATACTCCCCCCATCGAAAAGAGCTTCCTTGCACTCATATTTTCTGTAAAGAAGTTGCAACATTACCTAAAACACCATGAGGTACAGATGGTCTCTTAGGTAGACCCATTGAAGTATATTCTGAAACGCCCCATGTTGACTAGCCATCTAGCACAATGGGCGGTAATTCTCCAGTAGTTCGACATCAGATTTGTGCCTCAGAATGCTATCAAGGGGTAGGCATTGGAAGACTTTCTAGCTGACCATCCAACCTCTGTGGACCAGTCCCTGGACCTTGATTTTCCTGATGAGGAAATCCTCTCAGTCTATCAGGTTGTTCCTTGTTGTCAGATGCACTTTTATGGTGCCTCCTAGAGCCCCACCGGTAGGAGGCTCAATGATCCTAGGCTCAACAGAGTAGGCCTGTGTATTGTATTCATTACCTCAGTGCAATCCATCCTACCGTACTCATTCCTATTGTCAGAAGGCTTCACCAACAATGAGGCGGAGTATCAGGCTCTCATTACTGGCCTCGAGCTGGCCCTCGAGATCGATGTGCCCCATTTTCATGTGAAAGGGGATTCTGAGCTAGTCATCAAGCATGTCAACATTGACTATGTTGTCAGAAATCCAGAACTCGCATCATTTTTGGAGTGCACCCTCCATCTAATGGCCCATTTCCCTTCTCGACCAGAGGTTACCCATGTCACTCGGTCCCATAATGGTCGACCAGACACTTTGACCAGCCTAGCTGCATCACTTGTAGAGCCTGAGCAGGATGATCTGATCATACATGTGGCACACCAGAGAGTCATTGCCCCCATCACCCTAGGGGATGACGCTGACCTGCGAGTAAGCCACGTTATCTCTGGATCCTCCACGTCAGGACCACTAGGCCCTTCAGATGTATTGGTTGAAGTGACTCCCGACTGGAGAGCCCCTTTTGTTGAGTATCTCCAAAATGGTTGCCTCCCGGCTGATCGGGCCGAGCGCGAGTGAATCTGATGCCGCGCACTGTAGTTTACCCTCCAGAGTGGTCCTAGTCTTGGGAAGATCCTCTATAAGAATGGTTTCGATGGTGTTATCCTCTTTTTTATCGAAGGAGTCGAGATTCCACAGGTCATGCAAGAGGTTCACGCTGGTTCCTATGGTGCCCACCAGGCCAGGCCAAAATTGTCCCATCAAATCCAGAGACTGGGGTACTTCTAGCCCTCTATGATCCATGATTGTATTGAGTTTGCCAAGAGATGTCACACGTGCCAAGTTCATGCTAACTTCCTGCATCGGTCACCAAAACCTCTCCACTCCACCAAGTACTCTTGGTCATTTGCGGTGTGGGGGATCGATGTCGTGGGACCATATCCACTGGTGGCAGCTCGCCAGTGCAAGTTCATCCTGACCGCCACAAATTTATTTTCTAAGTAAAAAGAATCAGTTCCACTCAAGGAGGTCAAGGACCGTTCCATTGTTTACTTAGTGAGATCTAATATCATCCACCGGTTTGGAGTCCCTCACGCTGTCCTCACCAATAACAGCACCAATTTCCGAGCAGCCGAGCTGAAGAAATTGTACGCCAAGTACAATATCTGTTCAAACCATACCTCCTGCTATCATGCGTAGGAAAATGGATAGGTCGAGGTGTTCAAAAAAACCATCTCTAACATTTTTTAGAAAATGGTTGTTTAGAACATGAAGAGTTTTCTAGACAAGCTCCCCAACTCCCTCTGGGCTTATCGGACGATAAATCACAATTCTACCCAGGTGACCTCGTATTCCCTGGTGTACGGAGTTGAGGTCGTCCTACCCATCGAGATCTAGCTACCTTCATTACGCACTGAAGTCTATGACTGACAAATGCTAGATAAGGTGGCCAAAATACATTTAGCCGAATTAGAAGCACATGACAAGAGTAGGCTCTGTGCCCTGCACAATCTGGAAAGGCACCAGAATAAGATGGATAGAGCCTTCAACAAGAAGGTTCACCTCCACTATTTTCTTCAAGGAGACTGGGTATTGGCCCTCCGAGTGCCAATGATCCCTGGTAAGAAACCACCCAAGTTGGAGCCCAAATTGAAAGGGCCTTACATAGTCCACAGGGTTTACCCCAATGGAGAATACTCCTTGGTAACCATGGATGGTGAGTGTATAACTCCTCCCACCAATGATAAATTCCTCAAAAAATACTTTGCCTGAGCCCCATGGTCCTGCATGACCCTAAAGAGAACAACGGTTCTGCATAACCCTAAATGGCACAACGGTCCCACATGACCCTAAACTACACAACAATCCCGCATGACCTTAAACTGTTCAGTCCTACATGACTTTAAACTGCGCATCGTCCTGCATGACGTTAAACTGCATCTTGAGAACTACGTATGGCTTGATTCCCATCCTTATGGGATATGTAGGAATGCTCGGATGCTTCGTTTTGAGCCCAGCCCCAAACTCTTCCCTTTGACTATCCCCCTGGGTATAGTTCTCTCAGAGGATCCTTGCATGATATGGGCTTCCTTAGACCCACTCATACAAGGGTTATAATGGTCGCACCATGTGCCAAATCCCGTTCTTCTATCCTCCCACATCCTCACCGCAAGACGTTAAACTGCATGGCCTTCAAGAACTACATATGGCTTGATTCCCATCCTTATGGGATACGTAGGAACACCCATACATTTCTTCCATTGGACCAGCTAAAACACTAGAATCTTTTCCCCGAGTCAAGATGTATGGAAAGGGTGCATTTTCCCCCCAATTCACATCAAGCTAAATCTCGATCTAACCGTATGTCCCGCTCCCTGGAGACGTTTTCCTCTTTTAGAGATGGGTAAAACTATGCTTCACACACTCCTTGACTGGGATTCCATCACCTTCCCCATCCAGAAGGGCCCCTGAATGCTATGGATGCTAGGCCTAAGGGCTCTCTTACCACTTCAGGCCAATGCCCTCGAGGATGTCGAGAAACAAGCTGATAAAAGTCCCGTGTTTCGAATATGGTCAGCGTTCAATGCTCATTTATTACTCCCATTTTAGGTCACTATAGGGACGCTGTGTTTCAAACATGGTCAATAGCTATCCTGGATCGTTAGGTCCACCCAAAGATGTCCCAAACATCGAGTGTAGTGGTTCATTCTTCCCCGTTGTATCTCCAAGCAACGAACTACCTCCGGACGAGGCCCAGCCTTAGGCCCCTTGGCCTTTTCGGGCCCCCGACCCAGGTTCTCTCTTATGGGAATGTACAGTGTGATGCGGGATTATGTCCTTATTCACGTAGGGTTATTCTTCATGTCGTACACCCCCCTCGTTGGGGTATCTTACCACTGGGTTCCTTTAAGAACTACGTGTGGCTTGATTCCCATCCTTATGGGATACATAGGACCACCCGAATGTCTAGACTTTGAGTCCAACCCAATCTCACGGAAATCTCCATTTCACCTTGTCCCCTTGGCCTACCCTCTCCCAGAGAAGGGATTATATGGTGTGGTATGGGATTATGTCCATGTTCCCGTAGGTCTTGTAACGACCACGCCATGTACCTATCCCTCCTGAGCACCCTCGTCGACCCTTTTCAGTGGTTCACCAATGTGCCTAAGGGTACTCTAGTTTAGTACCTAGAATGTCGGGCTCTTCTTGGACATGCTTCCATCCATTTTTCAGGCTTTTTGTTTCCCTTCATTAGGGCTTCCATCACCTCTCACACCCGAAGGGAATTCCAAGTGGCATGGATGCTAGGCCTAAGGGCTCTCCTACCACTACGGGTCAATGCCCCCAAGGGTTGCAGACAACAAGCCGATACAAATCATGCACTGCGAATATGGTCAGCGGTCGATGATCATTTGTTGTCCCATTTTAGGCTAACACAATATGGATGTTGTGTTTCGAATATGGTCAGCATTCATCCTTCATCACCACACCAACCTCATTAAGCTCGGAATTTCAGATACATGATTCACATCCTTCTCCACCTTCTCATGTCCAAGTAGAGCTTCGAAACTCTTGGTACCATTCCTCAGTGCGCATCCGCACGTTAGGAGGACCAAATCCGTGATAAGGGCATCATTCGGGGCTCCGCACCAATTTCCCTTTGGCGTGCATTCCAAGTATTGCAAAAAACATCTACCCCCCTTGTTTCCCACACCAAGTTTAACTCATGTGGGCTTAGGGATTGGGTTGAGTTCTGCACTTACTTGAAGGGTTTTCACTCCATCCATGGTCCGAGCTCTAAGACCATAAACTAAGATCCCATCTAGAACTACGTATGGATTGATTCCCATCCTTGTGGGATACGTAGGACCACTCAGATGTCTCATTTTCGGGTCTAGATCATTTGGGAGCTAGTTTCTCCTCCCCCCTTTTCCCTCTTACCTCTATGTAGGCCCCTTGGCCTGAGGTCCCCCTCTTAGAATTGCATACGGTGTGATACGAGACCATGTGGGGATGTTTTATTGCACCATACACATTCCCCTCCTAGAATCTTCTCTACTACGTCTGTGCGGCACGACGTTAAAATGCATGCTTGGTCCTATCACATGACCCTAAACTGTGATACTATCATCCTAGCCACACGATAAAAAACAAAACTGCATTGTGATGACCTCATCATAGGGGACATCACGTTGGGTATTGGGCTCATGCCATACCATTTGTCAATGCCTACTAAGGCTTGATTCTTGTGGCGATGCCAGGTCCTACTACCCTAGGCCTGTTGCTTCATAAAAAAACCAGTCACCTTAAAGGAAAAACAAGATTTATCAAATACCGCTTATTTTGGTGCGAGGGTCACGCCGACATGCCCCTTTTTCCCTGGCACTGGTACCTTACCGTGACACCTCAAGAACTATGTGCAGCTTGGTCCCCATCCTCATGGGGTACATAAGAATTCATGTGCACTTTGCCTCAGGCCCAACTCAACTCTCGTTTTTGTTCCCTCAACCTGAAACCTCTCTAGGGAACATGTGGTGGTTGGAACCCTTGGTTCCCATTCACGTCGGGTTTTTGTAATTACTCTCCATGAGTCTCCCACGTTTCCTCCCATCCGTGGTCCAAGTTCTATGACCCTAAAATAAGATCTCCCTATGGGAAGGGGCTCAACCCCTATATCTAATATGTCTCGTTGTCATATTTATTTTTGTTTGACAAAGATCCCGAAGTATGGAATTTTCATGGGGACATTCCCCTAATTCCATGTCCAAGCTTCGTGAGCTCGCTATTTGGATCCTCATCCTCTTCCACATCCGAAGGGACCCCCTAACGGCCCGGTCTCATGCCGCATTGGCTCACCTACTGTCCTGGGACAACGCCCCTAATGATCTTGGACAACATTTGTAATAGGTCCCGTGTTTCAAACATGGTCAATGGTCGACCCTCATTTGTCTGTCCCCATTCCAGGCTAATGCGATGTGGATGCTGCGTTTCTGCCACGGTCAACAATTATCCTCCATTGTCACTCCACCATCATTGTGGTCCAGATTTAAAGAATCATGATTCACACATTTCCACTTCCTAATGTTCAAGTGTAATTCCAACATACTCGGCTTTATCTCTTCATGCGTCTAGGTGCGCTACATGGATGGGTTAGCATCATTGGGCCGGTATTTACCAAGCGTCCCTTTTCCCTACCATGTTCCTCCCTATGTCGGGAAATTCCCACCACTACTTCTTGTTTCCCACATCGAGCATGAATCACATGGGCTTCGTAGTTTTGGTAGGATGTACACCAGCACATCCAGGCTTCTCATCATCCTGCATGATGTTAAACTGTGCTTCTAGAACTACGTATGGCTTGATTCCCATCCTTATGGGATACGTAGAGACACCCTAGTATTTCACCCAGGGTCCAGCCCCAGGAATCATAAATTCCCGTTCCTCCCCATTTCCGACCTCCTGGCCTAGCCCCTCATGGGGAACCATGTAATTGCAATTTTTCCCCGAACAAGTTCGGGATGCCCCACGATGGCATTGGGAAGTGACAATCCCCCTCGCTAGAGAGGCTCTGTCTGAAAGAATTAATGTTCCATGATCATACTGATGCGTCCATCTAGTGTGCTTCCACCATGGTGACATAATTTCAAGAGTGTTGGATTCTATTCGAACAAACCCTTACTCCACATTCCACGGGTTGCGTGCCTCTTATTCAGACCCTCATCCTATTTCCTGTCTGGAAGAACCCTCTAAAAATATGGATGCTCAGTCTATGGCCCACCTATTGTCCCGGGCCAACGTTCTGGAAGACTAATGGATGGAATTTGTGACAGGTCCCATATTTCGAACATGTTCAACGGTCGACCCTCATTTTTTATCCCCACTCCAGGCTAATACAATGAGAATACTATGTTTCGAATGTGGTAAATAGTTATTCTTTATTGTCACACCACCCCCACAATGTTCTGAATCCTGGGTATTGTGATTCACACTTCCCATTCCCATCTGTTCGGATCAATTTCAGCACCCCTAGCATTACACCATTTGTGCACAAGAGCACACTGAAAAAAAAGTAATTCAGCTGTTCTAAGAACTTCATTATCCAGCCAGGTCTCTCCCATTTCCTAGAAATCCAGACCGGTTGTCCAGACACTGGATGCCCGAAGCTTGGTTTGCAATCCTATGTTTTGATAGGGCGATGAGGTATCCATCCCTTGTTTCTCACATCAGGCTTGACCCACGTGAGCTTAGGGAATAGTCATTGGATGCTTCGCGAATATCATAAGGGTGCAATAAACCAATGTAAACAATGGAACTTGTGCATGCTATGACATTCAAACAATCAAAGCACGAAAGAACGTTTGAAGGGTTTGTAATCATTACAGTACCTGGGGGTCGACTCCCCCCATAGATGGATTGACCTCATCGAAGGAACATTGCAGCTCCACCACCCTCTGGCTGGTGTCGTCTAGGAGATGTTGCCGCTTGTTCACCTCTCGATCCTCCTCAGCGGCGAGAGGGTGAAATTCATTGGCCGCAATCTGGGCCCACTCCACATCGGCCCGGATGGTGATCATCTCCCCAGAATCTCACCTTAGGCCCTCTTCGGCTTCTTACAGCTAGGCCTTCAGTCATGATATCAGCTTATATTGCACCTTGAGGGAGGTTAGGTGCTCGTCTGCCCGATCCTGCAGCCGTTGGACCTTATCTTCAGCCTTTTGGAGCCTCTTGATGTTTATCACCTTCCTTTGCTGCTAACCCACGCCAAGGCCATGGTTGTACTCCCGAATCTTTTCTACCATAAGATCTCAGATGAGCATGTGACGATGTCAGGCATCCACTCCCCAAACGCATAGTTCACACAGTTGTGAGAGAAGTCTGTCTATCTCATTCAACCATAGCACTTGGGGGTGTCATTGATGAAGTGTGTGATCAGCTTCCACGATCGGCGACGGACTATTTTGTTGTCCTCCTCGTCAGAGGTCATCTCGTCCCAGTCGGCGCAATTGGCGAGCTCGTATATAGGGAATTCCCCCAGGAACTCCTCAGTCGGGTCCACGTCTGGCATCAGATCGGGTGTGGAGGGACCAGAATCGTCTGGTTGATCCTCATCATCGGATCCCACCTCGATGATCTCAGGTGTAGTCCCACTGGCACCCCCACTGGTGATCGGGAGTGCTATAGTTCGGTCAGGCTGGATGTTCACCTCCACGACCATCGGCATGCCCCTGGGAAGAGCGCTACCAGAAGCCCTGAACAACTTCTCCACAGCAGCCCAGGCCAATTGAAGGATTGTAAACATAAAGAAGGGAATGTGAATGTCAGTTAACGTGGTCAAGGGATGACAATTGTGGATTCGGTAGAGAAGACTTACAGAGGTCAAATACCTGGTCTCGTTCTTGGGCTGATGTCGTCGGAACCCTGAGACGCGGCCCCCCGTATATAGTTGGCAGGTCTACAGACTCTAGGGAAACTGCCTCGACTGTCCCAGCGCCACCAGACATAGAAGTTGATGTAGCCACGGGTGTTGATCCTGAAGATCCCACGTCGGCACCCACTGAGGGGTGAGAACGAGGTCTATGCACAAGGTCCTCCTGCGCAGTACAAACTCTGATAAGGAATCCAGAGTAACCTAAGGGAAAACTCTGAAGAAGGAACTTGGGATTTTACCTCGAGGGCCTCCGCAAAATCATCAAGATCTGAGGAGTGGAAACCGATATCACCCTCCTCCAGCGGGCTTTCTCTACCAACCTCGTCTCCCCAGGAGGGCTCGTCTGATTCGTCCGACAGAGGGAAGCGCTCCCTCATATCAGTGGTTGAAAACTACAGAGAAACTGTGCAACCCAGCATCACCCTGACTCGGTCTGTCATTGGGTGCAGGGCGCCCCGGGAATGGATGAAGTCCTCCAGCTCGGCTATGTATTGCTCTGCCTCTACCTAAGATACTTCAAATCCATCTCTAATAGGACCAATCCCCAGCAAGTCCATCCGGAGGTGGTTAAGGTGTTGCCATAACTCGGATGTGCCAAGGAATTTATGGTTGACTTCCCAGATGTCCCAAGCCTTCAGGAAGACAGCATTCTCCGACATGTCAATGTAGCGTAGCCGTTTCCCTAGGGTCTGCATAGAAATCCTGCAGAACCCTCTCAGTGGCCACCCCTCTGGATGACTCTGTTCCCTTGGGAACACCGGCTCTGCTGCCACTGCTGGATCCGCTGTTGTTTCTCCCTCCTCAACTGGTGTGGGCACCGCCGCTATAGTAGGCCTTCCACTACGGGATGACCTTGTTGACTTACGGCCTCGGCCCCGAGATCAAGGAAGCTCACCCTCGCTGACCAAGATGGTTGGATTCTTTAGCATCTCTTCTAGATAGGCCGCCTCCCAGCTCTGGGCGTATTCTTTTATCATCCCAAGGACGGCGGTTAGTGGAGGCAATATATTCTGCATATTCCCATATTACCGTGTGAACATGAGCCACATATGCCTCATCACACACGGGTGCTCCTCGTAGCGTACCCCTAGGTAGACCTGTGGGGTTAGCCGCTACAGGCACCAGAATTTCCTGGTGAACCAGTGTGGGGTGTACGGCTCACAGAGACGCTCGCGGTCCACCCTGGCCACCAGGACTCCACCTAGAAAGGCCAGGAGGTAGGCTCAATGCTCTTCCGTTCCCTGGCCATCATCCATGAAGGCCCCCGTCGACAATGGGAATAGGTGGAAATTGAATTCCTCCACCCTCCACACCCAATTTAGAACCGATGGTGTGGTCAGCTTGGTCAGAAAGCTCCCCGCAGTGTTCAAGATTGAGGGATGAAAGTTCAACCCCAGAGGCGAGATGGAGTTCTGATACTCGTAGATCCCCCTGATGTGCACTTCCATCCACCTGTATAGGAGGTGGAACAACCTCCATACCCTCTGTGGCCTCTTCCCCTCGCTGATGTGCCACAACATTTTGTACAACTTGGAGAGCATCGGGATCCCCAGGTTGACCCACCCTCCTGTCGCCAAAGTGGATTCCATGAAGAAAGTGCTTGGCCGCACTACCATGTTTGTATCCCTCAACATCAGGATCCAACCACAGATGAGGGCTGCGATGAATGTCGCCAGCCTGACTATTGGTCGTTGTTCAATGCTGGCACTGAACCCCCGGGTCTTCCACTGGCTATCCTCCAGCAGCCGCCAGTATGAGTTTTCCTTACTCCGGGCACCCTTCAGGCAAGTTTGAGGCCTCACTGTGAACTACCTGTTTTCTGGGATGTTCAAGAACTTCTTGAACTAGTTCTTAAAGTGGACATCCCTTACCGCCTCCTTATCCTCCCTGGGCACAAGCTCCATCAATGCCATCGCCAGATGCGGCATCTTCTTTAGATCCTCCCACGCACCCATAGCTGGGAGGAATTCGTCTTACATCACCCCTAGTATCGGGACCCTTGATATCTAATGCACATCCCATAGGCTAATGCCGACCTTCCTGTGATGCAGGTGAAAGGTATTGATCCCCAGTGACCACCGACTCAACAGCTTCGGCATCAACTGCTTCTGCTGGTAGATATGGAACTCGGAAGCCCAAGCTGCCTCATACAGGCCCACTTTTCTCAGCTCCACCCCGAACTCCTCACACTAGGCGCCTAACCAGTAGGCCCAAGCCCAATCGTCCGTAAAGTTTCTGCCCTAGCGCAGGTCCCATTCCTCATACCACCCCTTCTTCGGGTTCCCCAGCACTACCTTAAGGATGGTTTGGTATAGGGGAGGGGACGTCTCCGGCTGCAATACCCTCCTATCAACGTTGTTCAGATGATTTTACAGACATTAGGTGATGACAGGAGTGAAATCCTCCCAGGCATGACCATCAGGTGCCCTGAACCATTGGTGCTGGCACGGTGTGCTTAAGAACCAATAAGTTGGCTCATCCCTATCTACTAAAGAGATGAAGACATCATCCCTTAGCCCAAATCCATACGGAGGAAACCTTCTACACTACAGATAGTTCATCTGGCTCTCCGACAGTAGCTCCACCAAATAACTATGGTCCGAGTGGCTCCGAACTAGCTCTCCTAGCCCCAGGATGTTATCCATTTCTTCCCTCCGGGTGGCATCCGAAAGGACCCCCTGGGAAGCTTCTTGGTGGGACATTAGGTTATGGAACTTGGAAGTTTGGTTGGATGGTTCAAAAAGATCATTCGTGAAGTGAGTGCGTGAAGGCTGCTCACGAAGACTGTTCGCGGGGACGCTGCCTTGGCATTCAAAGTCGGATCGCGGAGCGCAAACATGGAGTCAAGGACTCATTGTGCACCATGAAGACCTGATTCACAGAGGTCACTCACGGAGTACGCAGAACTTCATGAATCAAGAGTGAAAGAAGACAAGATCGCGGAGAAGGGAAAGGAAAAAGGAGGTGGCAGTCCCCCTATTTATAGGTGACGACCTTTAGAGCTTCGTGGCGCATCCAGCCCATGAGGAGCTCTACGGCGTGCCTAGCCCGCGCGACCCCTGTCTGCCTCGCGAGCCCTCTTCACGATTCAGCACTGCGAACAACCAAAAAAATTTGGCGATTTCCCCCAGACTTCAACCCTTGATCCCTCAGCGGCTCCAATTTTGGGGGGGAGAATTTGTTGGCACCAAAAATTGGAATGAAGAAAAGGCCCAAAGATGGCCCCACAGACTGCCTCGCGAAGGTCCTTTACGGAGTCCCCAGCACCGCGGCTGCTGCGAAACAAAGAAGGTTGGAGGCTCTGTGAATGCATTTGATGTTTGCGAGCCCACCGCGAAGCCAAGGAGGAGGGATGCTCTATAAACGAATTTTATGTTCGCGACCACACTGCAAAGAGAAGGAGGCAGGATGCTCTGCGAACCCATTTGACGTTCGTGAGTCCACCGCGAAGCCCCCAAGCCCCTCTTCTCACCGCGTGAGCTCCGCTCCGCGGCACCTCTCACCTATAAATACGGAGCTCCCCCTAAGCTCTCTGGATGGACAATCCGACCTTTCATCTTCTCATCTCCCAAATCGCAAAGCACTCTTCCGCTCGATGAACCATGAGCTGTGCGAGCTACTTCTACTTCACGAAGTGCCTCCCCATTGTCTCGTTTTGATCCCCTATTCCGAGAGGGATTCCTTTCATAAAGCCTATGGTATTTCATGAAGGAAGGGGATCCCCAAGGGGACCCGGGTCATCATGGAGCATTTATGCTTCGCGAAGCACCCTTCATATACACTTGATCCATTTGCTAAGGTAGGATCACTATACTTCGCAAAGCACATTGCTTCCCGACATCCTGCTTTGCGAGGCACCTTTGCTCCGCGAGGCTGTGCTCCATGAATGCCCTTCCACTTTGTGAAGGACCTCCAATTCGCACCTCTACCCCATGATAAGTCTAAGTCATCCCACTTTGCGAAGCACACCCCTTCGCAAGTGCCCTCCACCACGCAGAGCAACAGATCTCCACAAGGCCCCTGCTTATGGACCCCTCTGCTTGGAAAATCCTTTTCCCGTGCGACCCTCCGCATTTGCACGATGTGACTTCAAAGTCCCCTGGATGATACCACCTATAGAGTTTTTGTGCCTAATGCTTCTTCGCATAGGCACGCTAATGGATATTTCTTCTTCGCATAGCCACGCTAATGTGGACCCCTCGATGGTTCGCTTTGTGACACCCCCTCAGTACGGCCTTGCCAATGCCTTCCCTCCCACAAGGAGCAGAGGGTACTGGTTATGTAAGTCCTATGGGTGTGGAGTGAACCCACCTCATTCGAGCTGTAGGACGTTAAAATGCCAAGTGCCATCGTCCTCAGCACATGACGTTAAACTGTGACCCCCCCTGCCTTGGACATTCTCCATGCCCCATGGTCTCCCCAGGGGATGATATCCTCCTTCTTTGAGTGGCGTTTGTCCGTGGGGAAGGGAATCCACCTTGGTGTAAGACCCTAGATTTTCTTGTAGGAGACAACACCCCTTCTCCTCCTCACTTCCTCAGTGCTAAGGCCAGTGGAGGGTGTGATAGGAAATGGGGCTCCTCCTTTCTTCGGTCCCAAATCCCCCTCCCGCTGCGCTTTTTCAGCTCTCCCCGGGCCTCCACCTTGGAGTAATCCCCAACCCTCATGGGCCTCTATCTCAGAGTGAGTCCCAATCTCTCTCTCCCTAGGCTTCTCCATGAGTAATCCCCACTCCACATCGCACAAACGCACCTTTCGCGACGTGGTTGTCGAGCCTTTGCTTCCTCTTGTTTCTCACACTGAGCATGACTCACGTGGTCTTTGAGTAAGCATCAACCATGACATCATCTCTGTCCCGCATGACGTTAAAATGTACTCTCAAACTACAGGGACTTTGATCAATGTCAAGGCACGGTACGTAGGAAGCCTCCATGAGGTTCAAGCCCACCACCCGATCATTTTGACCTCATTCACGTCAGTTCACCCACCACCATGGACCGCCTTAGAGTATAAGCCCCAATCCACATGAACTAAGAGGACTTTGATCCATGTCAAGGCGTGGTATGTAGGAATCCTCCCTGAGGTTCAAGCCCATCATCCACCTGGACCAAGGTCCTTATTCACGTCAGTTCTCTGACACACCATCTCAAACTACGTGGACTTTGATCCATGTTAAGGCATGGTATGTAGGAAGCCCCATGAGGTTCAAGCCCACCATCCAGTTGTTCCGATCATCTTCACATCGGTTCACCACCACCTTAGGCCGCCTCAGATTGTAAGACCCAATCCATCTGAACTACTTGGTCTTTGATCCATGTCAAGGAATGGTACGTAGGAAGCCTCCATGAGGTTCAATCCCACCACCCATTGGTTTTACTGGACCCCATTCACATTAGTTCACCCCCATCCCGCATGATGTTAAACTGTATTCTCCATTATAAACTATGTGGATTTTATCCATGTCAAGGCATGGTACGTAGGAAGCCTCCACAAGGTTCAATCCCAACAACCATCGGCCTCGACTATCTCCGTGTCGGTGTGCCAAGCCCCCAATCCGAATTACGGTGACTTTGATCCATGTCAAGTCATGGTACGTAGCAAGCCTCAATGAGGTTCAATCCCACCACCACCTGGTCGTTCCAAACCCCCTTCACGTCGGTTCACCAAAACCTTGGGCAACCTAGAGTGTAATCCCCACATAATCTGAATTATGTGTTCTTTGATCCGTTCTAAGGCATGGAAAGTAGGAAGCCTTTCTGAGGTTCAAGTCCAACACCCATCGGACCCTCAGTCCATATTCACATCGGTTTGCCAACACACCCCATCCCGAACTACGAGGACTTTGATCCATGCCAAGGCATGGTACGTAGGAAGTCTCTTCGAGGCTCAATCCCAAAACCATCGTCCATCCTGATTCTTACCCGGGCCACCACATCCTGGTGAGATCATGCCACCCCATTCCCTCCCACAACTTTTGGGAAGCCTCCCACGTTCTGGCCTCAATATTGGTGTTCCCTCCAGGGGATTCCTCCGTCTGATCCACTCTAGTCAGTGTTCTGATCAGACTGATCCATCTCCGCTGGACGTTAAACTTGCGGCATACCCTGTGTTAAACATGGGAAGCTGAGGAAAATTTCAGATACATGCCTATGGCATATTATTCCCTACGTTCTATGTGGAATTCCTTGGGCTTTCGTGCCCTCGAGAAGCCCTATAAAAAGGGATAGAAGAGGGACACACCAATCCCCAGTGTCAAGACATGTCAGTGATGCCCCAACGTAACTACTCCCCTGACCGAAGGTTGCTACCCTGACCGGACCCCTTGGAATGTCCTGACAGATGCAGCGTAATTAACTGGTGTCCATGAAAATATGGCACCAGGAAGAGTTTCACGAACAACGTATTACATCTATGAGGGAGACCCGGACTAGGTGATGAGTTCCGAGGAGGAATCCACGGAAGGAAGAACCAAAATCCCATCATCCCGTTTCAATCAAGGAGAAAACGTCCTTGAACAAGGAGCGAATGTCGTCCACCTTTGAAAAGCAGGAATGTGGGGTAACAAAAGTCGCGCCTTTTGCACTCAAGCAGACAGATGAGCGCACCCCAGTGAAAGAATCAGAAACAAACATCCAGTTGTAGAATCTATACCCTCATACTTTATCACGTAGAGGGTATCATTTATTGGAGAAAAAAATGTTTGAGGAAAAGTTTGAAGCACTAAGAGCTCACTCCACTAGTAGTTCTGATGAGGTCCAATTTGGTCCTAAATCTCCATCCACCTGCTATGAGAAATGGAAAAGTGTGAGAATAAGAAAAAATAAAATTATCTTATAGATAAAGTTAAGCAAGTATCTACAGAAATTATAAGTAAATAATTATTATATTTCATGAATTTTTGTAATTTATAAATTAACAACACTTATATACCATTTTCATTTTTCATTTCAGGATGAAATTCAAGTGCAATAAACATAGGGAACTTTTATTCCTGAGGGTAAGATGGACATCCCAACCACAACTTTAGGAATGCTAGAACACCTTGGAAACATAAAAGGATATGAGGTGGGTGTTAGTATTTAAAAAGTTTTTGGTCATAGAAATAAACAATCAAGAGACCCAAAAATCGAATCCTTAAAATAATAGCTGAAAGATATGAAATAGTCCATGGGAAATAAAATTCAAGTAGTCGTGCAATAGAATATGTTAGAAAAATTGATGAGACAATCATAGTCTGCACAACCTGCCCACCCTACCCAACCTACCTAGCCTACCTACTTAGATCCTCCACCTCTTTACTCGGACCCAACCTTATACTATTATTTGTATGCAAGTGATCCTAATATACATATTTTAGCATTCAGAGTCATGTATTTTGTAGGGGATTCTATACATCACCAGCCTATTCAGATGGGTCAGGTTAGAGTGTCGGTACATGATATTATTGATCTTACTGCTCTACTACCATTCCCGACCATAGTGGTTATCAGAGTTGGGGATTGTATGGGTCATTTTTTTTACTTTGTCCATCTAGACTTCTTCATTATATTTCATACGAGGTATGTATTTTTTAAATATTAATTACATCTGATTGAAATTTACTTATAATTTTTTCTAACATTTAACTTATATAGGGGTATCTAAAATCTAAAGAAATGGTATAAAGGAAACAAAAGGTTCAGGAAAAAAAATTGTAGATACTTAAGATATTTCTGATGGGATAGAAATATTATCTCAGGTTTCTTATTCCTTGGATAATATCTATGAGTTTTAGATGTTTTTTGAAATATGTGGAAGAGACTATACATTGAGAATATTCAGAAAAGATATCATGGATCTAATTAATTTTGAAGAGCTCAGTGTGGCTGTGTTTTAGTTTTTTCCATGTAAGTAAATTGATGCTTTAGTTTTTTTAAATAAAGATGGTTTAATTGACTAACTATATTACTTTTTTAATTATGTATCTACACACTCTACTTGTTCAAAATGACACCACATGATTTTATGGTTTTGTAGATCCAGAATTAATTTCAACGATTGTGCAATATGTGTCGACTAAAAATAGAGAGGCATATATATGTGAGAGGTTATTAATGATGGATATTAGGTTTTGATTTTTCTATTTCCTTATGGGTAAGAATATAAACATAATTATGAACTAATTTTTATTATAATGTCATTAAATGTGAACTTTTTTTATTATAGGTGGAATTTGATGTTAGGTGTATTATACCCAAGTGAAAATACATTATATTGGTTTTCTCTTTATTAGGTGGTGTTCATAGAAAATTTTCCACCATATTAGACAAGTAAGTTTATTTGTTTTTTATAATCTCATTATGTTTAATTATAATCGTTTATACATGTATTATTAGTTAATATATATGAAAATTTAGATCATGGAATTTTTTAATAAAGATCACTTGTCAATAGAAAATCCAAATGCAATCAACTATGTAAAAGTTAAGGTAATTATTTTTTATATTATATATTATTTCTATTTTTTGATATATGTATATATATATATTGGATTTTATTATCAGGTTAATGTTTTATTAATTAAAGTTTCATTGTAAATAAGGATATGTCGAATGTGGTTATTATGTTCTATGATTCATGTATGAGATAATCACAACTGGGGTAACAACTGATTTTGATCAGGTTAGTCATATTAATTATTTTATATTTTCTATCATAGTGTTTTGTTTTTTAATATTATATCATTCAACATTATTGTAGATGTTCAATGATGTTTATTTGTACACAAAAGATGAACTTAACAATCTTTGATCTTCATTTGCGAATTATTTATTAAGTGTGATTACGATTTAAGTTATGTATATTATAATGTTTCTAATTAGTATTACATTTTACTAATAAAAAGTGTTCAAAAATGGATTATTTTGTTATAATAGGTGTTTGAACATAATGATATTAAATGAATGCTTCAATAAAAACCAACAATGATTATGTTGTAAATTTTAGCTGTGTATTTTTTAATTCTACTTTATAATACAAATACATAGATAATTTTTTGATTAACTTGTTAAAAGTATGTATGTTTTTATAGATTTTTAGTCACTGATAAATGTTATTTTATGGTTTTATACTATTTTTCTATTATAGGCATTCTGATTTTTTATGGGGTGTCATATTTATAATTTTCTATTTTTTTAACTTTCAGTGTCGTTTTTCATAAAAACAGACACCGAATCATTTAAAAAAAATCAAATGGTTTTTGGTGTTGGTTTACTTAGATAAAACAACACAAAAAATAAACCCCATTCACATTTTTGTGTTAGTTTTTAAAAAAACAATGCCAAAAACCTTGTTTTTAACATCACCTTTATAGACTTTATTTAAAAACTAACGTTAAAATTGAAAAAAAAACTTACGTTAAATCATGTTTTTTCACTAGTGATATCTTATGAGATCTCTATGTTTATCCTTTTCTATAAACAATAATTATTTGATCATGTCATTTAATCCTTTTATAACTTTTAAGAGGTATAATTACTGAAGTTATATATCCTTTATAATGGTTTCTATAGAGAATGTGATTTAACTGAAGTATATCCCTCGGGTATTTCAAATTAGGTGTACAACAAGACCTCTTTATCATGCACTAGGTAATGATTAAGTTAATACATAATCAACCCTTTTGGAGATATTACCCTTATGCCCATATCTTCCATATCCATATCCATTTGTAGTATCTAGACATGTATTTTATTTCTCGAAAACCATATGCTCATATACTTTAAAAAAAATTCAGGATATTTCCCTTAAAACTCAAACTTATCCCTAGGGTTTTCACTAATTTTTTTTAGTATTAATTCCCAAAATAACTAAATCGTACCTCTAATAAAAACTACAGTAACCCATGTTTTTATTACATGACTATTACATCATTTTTAAGAAAAATAACATAATAGTAATACATTCAAGGATTGAAAGGCTTGGTATCTTGGTTAAATTAGGTTCATACATCACTTATACATAAAAATTAAACATTATTTCAATTATTCATCATAGTCCTTATAGAATCTCTCATTTTATCCTTAATAAATGTATCCACCTAAGGATACACAGAAAATAAAGGGGTGATCTAAAATCCTTATAAGGGGAGGGATAACATTGAAGGATTGAGAAGTTTTTTATGTGTTTTTTTATTTTTTTAAATGTGTGTAGGTTAATTTTTTAAAACTATGCATGGAAGGTTGCAGAACCACTACAACCTTTTGGGAAAAATAAAAAAAAATATTTAATTATATGTTATTATATTTATAAATATATTGTTGGGAAAAAATACCTCAAGGTAAAATTGAAGTATTTTTGGGTTGGTTGTGCTTATTGATAATGCAGGTTTTCATGGTGAATTGTTGAGTTCCAGATATGTTATTGAAAATCCATGTTGACGAATAACCATGACAAAGGACTGGAAGATCTGGAGGCAGTACAAAAGAACAGATATAAGGTGGTGGTGTTTTCCAATGTTTTCCAAATTTTTGGGGTCCAAAATTTGGGATTTGGTGAGCATCATGAAAAGTGGATTTCCTTGAAGATATCATGAAAATATGGAAAAGTATTGAGTTTCATGAAGATGGGGTTCATGAAGTGGATTTTGCAGAGACTGGAAGAATGTTAATGGTGAGATCTGCGATTACGACGAGCATTGTGAACAATAGAGGTGAAGAGCATTGTGAGGGAGAATTGCAGCGATGACACAAAGGAATAATTGATATAACGCTCTGCAATTATGACAAGCTCTGTGATCTAAAAAATACCATGGTGCTTCATGATATAGTGAGAACTTCGGTGGGAATTTTGGAGCTTTTCAATTTGAGCTGACGTGGTACTGACTTGGTTTGTAAGGTTCTCAAGTCGGTGGAATTTCCTATAAATAGAGCTCGACCCCTCGAGAAAATTAGAGAGATCAAACAAAAAACCTTAAGATCTCGAATTATGAAGGATATTTGCAAAGTAGGGATCTTCATGAAAAAAAGGGAATTCGTAGAGGTAGTTGAGCTCTGTGAAAGGAAGGCACACCGTAAAGGCTAGTTTGGATTTGCAGATGATGTGCACTTTGAAAAGGATTATATAGATTTATAAAATCGCAAAGACTAGTGTGATCTCTATGAAACAGTGAGCTCTACAATCTAGATAACTCAGTGTTCTAGTGAGATTTGCGAACCTGTGAGATATGCGAACCTGTGAGCTTCTCAAAGAGGTTGGAGAATTGTGAAGGCTTGTTTGAGCTTTGAAAAAGAGTGATATTCACAAAGGCGGTGTGCTTTGTGAAAGGGTTTTTGCCTAGTGTTCAATGTAAAAGTAATATTCATCTGTGGATGAAAGTGGAACTTCAATAGAGCATCTATCTATAATTGAGGATGTATTCATTAATGATAATGAAGATACCTACAATTCTATAAACTGTGAGTGAATCTTTTGAAGAGGTAGTAAGCTCACATCAGTTGAGAGAGTAGTGAGTTCTCAAATTGTGAATGGTTGTAAACTAGGAGGGATAATGAGTCTACTTCTAACTTACAAATAGTAATGTGCTTATAGTAGATTTGTTACATTGGCACATTGCCGGTGTATACTCCTTGGATTTAGCTCAGTAAGGGTGAACCAAGTAAAATTCTTGTGTCATGTGCATGCTTTAAGATTTGTTCATAATCTATAATGATAAGGAGAGAGAATAGGGTTTCTCTAAAAAAAACAAAATCATAAGGGGGGGTTAATTTTAATATTTCATACCTTGATTCACCCCCACCCCCTCAGGGTATCTATACTAGTGAACCCAACAAATAGATTTTTATATTATGATGTATATATATATATTGTATTTTTTTAGAATTATGTCATTAACATTTGAAAGTGAAAATGTTGTGTTTTTAAGAAATAGATTTTGTGGTGCTTAAATTTGTATTCAAATACAAAAACCATGTAGATTTTGAAATATCACACAAGGAGAAGTAGATTTACATGTCGGTAGTAGAAGGAGGTTGGTTTCTATAGCCATTAGAGCCCACCACTACATATTTCTAACATGAATTATTTTAGTTTTAAAGAACTATTATTATATTCTCAGTTTTACCAAGAACATCATATTTCTTTCTTTCCATGACATGGAAATATTTATTATGAAGTTTTAAAATAACTGACTGAAAATTAACTTTTTTATTATCAAAACAATTTTGAGGAAAAAGTGAGAAACCGGAAGATCCAACATTAAAACTAAATAAAATAATTAAAGAGAATAAACCATATTAAGACTACATGATATGTCTCTCCCCAGAAACTACAACGTGATAAAAAGTCTTCACCATCACATGATCACTCGTCTACTTGTATCGTGCAGATTTTCAAGGGCCCGGTACCAATGGAAGAACCATACCCTCTCAAACTTCCAAATCCAAATGGCATGCTCAGGTGAAAGATTTGTGCTATGAACCTCATCTGAAATATATCCAAGTAGTGTGATCGTTTCAAACACATCAAAACTTCATAGCGAGATTGTACAGAAGATTCAACCAAAAACAGATCTTGAAAAATAGAGGTACAACCAAAGAAATAAGGCATATGACTCCAAAACCAATAGAAGATTCTTCCAAAACCAATAATAGATCCTCCAAAAAAAGATATGAAATCACCAACACCATAATACCTCACTTGATCCTCCATTGAATGGGGACCATCAAACCAGAAACGTACTCAAAAAACTGAAACACACAGCTCACCAATCATCACCCACCCATCGAACCTTGAATGAAAAAGATTTTGCACGCACTCGGAGAGAACAACCTGCGATAGCATATCAGACCCCACACCACTAGATGAAGCCAGAAGATATGGTCCCGAAGAAGAATCCAAGTCGCAAGTCCAAAATATAAAATAATTGCTGTTAAAAACTTTTTATATGTTTAGAATATGTTTTAAATTTTATTTATATTATTTTTATAATGTATATTTTATAAGATTTTAAAGTTACATACTTGAAATTTAATAAGTTTTCCTATATTTCAAGAAGTCAACTTTGAAATCTTATAAAATATAAACTATGACAAAAATATTAATGAAAATTGAAACACTGGATAAACATGTAAAAATGACTGATAGTAATAAAAATATATTCATTTCAATAGATATAAAACATATACATGAACAAGTATAATCAATGTATATGGGGAGGAGATTTTGTCCCACATGGGGGTCTACAAAGGGTATACCTGTATTGAGATCGCTGAGCTCCGTGTTGGGTGGAGTCTGATGAACTAGAGAGGGATTATCCTCAGGAACTGGAATTTTGAATTTCTCATGCTCCACCTATGTTTTAGTGGGAGTAGGTTTCAATTGAATGTCGTAATGTGATCTCGATCCTTCTCCCACTAGGGTAGTAAAAGGACCAACCATCATCGTAGTGGAGAACCAAGCCTGCAATGGATCTAGACCCCAAGCCTGCGATGGATATGGAACCCAAGTTAGAGAGAACTGTAGATATCCTATCAGGAAAGATGGATCCCATGTCTCCTGATGCACATCCACAATCGGCTGAGGCTGGATTGTTATAGGGACAACCTATGCCTGTAGAACAGGTGAGGGCACACGTGCAAGATGATGTGGTCTATGTCATCATCGTTATGGCTCCTCAGAATCAGCATCTATTGGAGGATGTTCCTGAGAAGGAACCTCCACTCCCTGGGTAGGAACCTTAACTCTTTGGGCTGGACTCTCAAAGATGCTCTCATAAATCATATGATAAGATGGCCTCATCTCCAGCACTGCAGCATGGACTGCTGCCCAACTAAGGACCCCCTCCTCCTCTAGATCACTCATGTAAATAATATACTCTGAGTGATTATGTTTTAAAGATTTTAAAAATGAATTAGAAAATAGTTCAAAAAAACTAATGGAAATTTATTGACTTTCTATATTATGAAGATCTCTACTATGTCAGGTAAGATACAATATAGACTTTAGTCTATACCATGGCTCATACTCGACCTGCTCTAAAAGATATAATTGCATCATAGGTACACCCTAGATATGAAGCTATGAATGTATTCCCCTGAGGTTGAGATAGTTGATATGTTCTCAGTGTCAGTCCTCATCCTGCCTCCCTATTAGTTTCACGCGATGAAGTCGCTCTGTTTGTCTCGGCTATAATGGAATCGACTGAACACAGCCAAACTATCGCATAACTCTATCAAGCTACTACCACTCAATAATATGGAAGTGAATGAGAGGCACTAAAACTATAGAATCATGAAGTCTAGTAGTGCAGTATGATAGCAACTGGTCCAGTATAGACTAGTATGTCATCCATGTAACCTGAAATAACATGCGACCTTTGTCAAAAATCTCCTTACTAAAAAATAAAATTGATTCTATTATTAAATTTTTTAGATAGTGATATATTGTATATACTTACCTATTTGGGTAGTAGACTGTCCAACTTGAGGTGGTATACACCCAAATAGCGTGTCAGAAATGTGAAGAATCTATGTATATGACTCCACCTATCAAATACAAAATCATAAGTGATAAATAATAAGAAATTAAATTCAATAAATCTTACTAGCATCAGAAACCGATAGAAATGAGTGATCTTACCATCATCCATACAGAGCATCATCCAACACCTTTGTTGATAGCAGCGGGCTAGAAAACATAGGGTAGAATGAAGGGATGTGCTCCCATGCCCACATCTGAAGAAGTATGATTTATCCCAGGAGATCTATGTGGTCTTTATAGCATACCGTGCATAGTAATTTGTATGTGTATTCCAAGCAGGACGATCTATAGTTGTACATCCCAGCTTGATCAAAGTCCTCTAGTAGGCCTAGATATATCATATGCATGTGCATACCTGAGTGATCAACACACAGGGTCCCTCCAATGAGCTGTAATATATATGAACGAGAATAACGCATGGTAGTTTGGTCATCAGTGTTATCAAGTATATGTTGAAACTATCCAAACCACTGATCTAGCTAGGTCATAGGTATTGACCCACCATCTGTAGCCCTAAGTTCATCCAAAATGTTGTTTCCTAACAATCATTGAACAAGGTTAGACCAAGATGCACATGTGGGTCTAATAATGGCTTCCCCCTGGATATGAAGACCTAGAAGTACTACCACATTCTCAAAGGTGATGTTCATCTCTCCCTTAGACAGTTAGAATGTGTGTGTCTCTAGTATACACCTCTCCACAAGGGTAGAAAGTATGTGATGGTCAAGAAATTTGAAATCTAATAATGCAATGTTGTAGAATCCAACAAGACGTAGGTATGGTATAATGGTAGGTGGAGGTGACCTGTGATGAAAATGGTGCACTCGATGCACCCTGATCTCTCAAACTTAACCATCCTTTATCATGGCATGGTAAACATGCCTAGCCTACTAAGTGAGTAATATGGTATCATCCATCTGTATTTAAAAAAATTAAATGAGTTATAAGTGTAAAATGTAAGTATAATGTTATGGTCAAAAAAATGTTATGAATTGTAGAATGTAAGGTATGAAATGTTTATTTGCATTGTTTTATGAAGTTATTTCTTACTAAAAGAAAAGGAAATGTCTTTATGTTTTTCAAATAATATTACTAAAGCTTTTTGAGATATGTTTTTACCTAGAAAAGGGTGTTTTGTAAGATATGATATTATATATTTATATATATAAACATGTTGTATTCTTTAAATTAAAGTTTACTATAAAATGGTGTGCTTTGTAATTTATGTATGATTTCCCACATGATGGTATATTTCATGATTATTTCCTTACATTTTTTCTTTATGGTTTATCCATGGACAAATTTATTATTTGTTAATTTCACCTCAAATGCACTTTTCATATTCCTTTTAATGTGAATATGAAAGGCTTATTGTTATTTGATAGTAAAAGTATTTGGTGATGGCATAAAATTATATAAAATAAAGAATCTTATAATAACACCGTATAATTAACAATATTATAAGATCAAATAAGAGACAATACATCATTGTGGTTGAGAGTGTGAACTCAACCTAGCAATTTTAGGACATCGTTTTCAGTTATGACCATATTGATGACATATGGTGCATCTCAAACTTTTCCCTTGTTCTTATGGTCAATCCATCTCATTCCTCATCCTATTAGACTTTGTTCTCCCTCATTTATAAAACTTGTTGATGTCAGGTATCACTATCGGCTAGCCTTCAGGCATTGGGAAATATCAAAACTCCCTAATAGGAATCCATGGTACAACATAATAGTTAGGAATAGTGTCCATATGGTACATTGTATCAACATATGTTTTCCATGATATGTTCACAGATGCACATGTTGGGATGGCATGTGCACATGGAAACCGTAAGGCCAATAATTTTCCACATTGGCATTACCTCACTTCCAGTAATACCACCATTTTTTCACTAATGCTATTTTTGATGGGGTCCGAACTCTCTTGAACTTTAAATCGAGAATCTTCTCAGTGGAAAAGGCAAACATGATAATTAGAATCTTCTTCAATGTTATTTTCAATCTCTCTTTGAAAGTGCCTTCCATACCTTATACCCTACCGAATTCTATCTGAGGCTAGTTTATGTTTATCAATGAATTACTTCACGCATCGATACAATGTCTTCATAACTAGGGAAGTTATAGGTAACTTGAGAATCCCCTTGAAGAAACCATTGATTCACTCCACAATTTTTATGGTCTTGTGTACATACCTCTTCCCCCTGTCATATTCCAATGTCCATTTTTCTTTTGGAATATGCATCATATAATCAAACACTTCTTGATTATCCTTGCAGATTTATTCAAAACGTTCTTCAACCCGCCATTGATCCGGCTCATATGATATATAGAAGTGATCATATTTCACATAAATTGGTTTTATTTTTATGTTGAAATAGTAACAAATAAAAAATACATTGCATATCTATCCTTGTGATTTCCTTATTCATAGATTCGTTATGAAATTTTTTTATCACATTTATAGTAATGTGTCCAATGTAGTATTGATGATGTGTATTTGGGGGTCTCCATGTATTAGGTTCTGTATTGATTACCTCATTGATTTCCTGATGCTGATTAGATATCAAATAAACACCCTAAATGTGGGTGAAATGGTTGTTGATACATGCCAAAAACCAACTTCATGATTCATAGTTTTCCTTCTCCAAAATGGAAAAGGAAAGCGAAAGAGGTGAACAGTTTCCATATTGGGTTGTTGAAATAAAACATAAGCCATTTTATGTTCCATATATAAATGTTGCATCAATTTGTATGAACTGTTTTTCAAAAATAAATTTGGAGATATAAGGGTAGAATTCCCAGAATAACCGATGAATTTGAACATGATATGGATCGATTTGGTTATCTTGAGACACATGTTCGTTCATATGATGATGGAATACAACTTGGTTGCTGGGTCTCAATATGGATAGAAATCATGGAAACACCTAATATGAGTCATCCCAATCACCATAAACCTTCACAATTGCCTTCTGTTTTTCCATCCATGCCTTATTATAGGAAATATTATAAGAGAATGTTTGTTTTATCCTCTCTTGAACAAGGGATATAGTAACATCTTGGCATGTCTTAATCATCTTGACAACAATGGATGACACAAATTCAACATCCAATGAGGCATGATCTTATTTTAGGCTTGGTTAAATGTAAGCATGAGATGCCTAAATCCTCAAGATTCTCCAACAACCAAATGAAATGTTCAGAATCTCCCTTAGGCGGAACCTATAATCATTCACATACTTCTCACACCATATGAGATATTTAGTATGAAACGATTCCTAAACTATATATTTGTAGTGTCTCTCAATTTGAAATATCTTTAGTGTGATTTTTAATGAATATTTACTTGGAAAATTCCTTCCAATATATAAGGTTTTTTCCAGCTCACTAAACACATCTGATACAACTCTAGGAAATTTAGTTGTAGGTGTGATAACACTGCATTCAAATTGAGGTACACGTGTCATTGCTTCCAAAGAAGATGCAAAAGGTGGTAGATGATTTATTATGGGTCGAGGCTGCTGTAAAACTAATACATCAATAGAAAATTACTCCCCAAATCCCATTACTTCCTCCTCATCAGCACTGTTGTCACCATCTATTCCATCATTATAAAAATCCTCATCAAAAGTTGAATTTACATGTATATCTGGGAGATCATCAAGGTTGTCCTCTTCTGCATCATTTGGAATATGATCAATTTCATGGGGTGAACCATCTTAAACCACTCTTGTAATTATATGTCTTAATACAACTAGATGTTTCTGTTGTTGTGCAGTTGAAATAATAACATATAACTCCATCATGGTGCCATCTGACCACTGAGAAAATAAATTTATTACTTGGACCCACTACACATCAATAACCAACGGACAATCTAGATTCCACAGTGTAGCTAGGAATTTCAAATGTCTATAGCTCATAGACTTGATCTCTTGATCAGGTCCCAAATTTAAGGAACTACAAATTCTATCTTGAAGTTCACTTAGGGTTACACAATCAGCTATACTAACCACTTTTGTTGGTTGTGTACTATAAAAAGCTCCTTGATCAATTTGAATAACCTCATCATAGCAGTACATACAGGAAAACATGACTCTCTACATAAAAAATGTGTTTTCATCAATATTTTGATAGTGTAACTAATATTGAAAAAGATGGTTGACCATATAATATTTATTATACTGAAATTTTAGAACATATTTTTATACCCTAAAATATTATACTAATGTTTTGTTATATAAAAGTTTATTAGAATATAAGTCACAAAATGTTTTAGAAACCAAGGTAAAAATAAGTGAACACCAAATAAATTTAATTATCATTGATAAAATGAAAATAATGATCATATAAAGTGAATTTAATAAGAACAAATAAATTAAATAACGCATAAATATTTTACAACATACAAGAAATACATTGAAATTTTATTTTGTTGCTTTCCCACCTCCTGTATAATAAACTTACTTTTATTAAAACATGGAACTAGGATTTAATTATGTTAATTTATGTAACTATTTATCAATTATAATAATTTTATTATATTTATTAATTCCCATGGTTAATAGTTAAATTTTTTGATATCATATTTTCCCTAAAATATCCCATATTGTTTCAATTTTTCTATTTTTGTTCAAGGTAATTTAAACATAAGTAAAATTAATTATAGAAGAATAAAATAAATGTAATTATATATTTATATATTATATATAATCCATGATATCCATTCATAAAGGTGGTGATAAGTAGAGATATGGAATTTTCCTTGTAGGTGGTTAACCAGCCGTTGATGAGGCATTGTCAAAAGAGGAGGAAAGAGAAGCTTGAAATATAAATATGACATAAATATAGTCATAAAACAATGTTTAAATCATTAGTATAACATTAAAATACTACTCAATTAATATTAATAGATTTGGGTTCAAAATGAATAGATAAAATTAGGAATAAAAGTGGAAAATGAGAAGAAAATTTTATGAAAACTTACCCTCTTTTTGGTGTTGTTTCTTTTTTACGGTACCGAAATCCTTGAAATCTTGGAGTTTTATTACTCCAGAACATACCTGAGGATGTAAAGGGGTTTTATAGAAATTATTTGGGTATATATTTATCTTTTTAATTTGTATGGTAAGTGGTTTTCCAAGGGAGGGCTGAGAGGTTATTTATACTTGAGGAGGGAGGTATTTTTAGGATAAAATATTGAATAAATTATAATATCCAAGATAAATCATTAAATAGAAACATTTTTGACATTATGAAATATATTTGAAAAAAATTACAAGATTTTAGGGATTTTAATCACTTTTAAATTATAATTTTTTAGTTTAATCAAAAGGAAAGGAGAAAAATGAAAAAAAAAAGTTTATTTAAAGGGACACTTTAGACTTTTAGACTTTGTAAATTACTTGTTTAGGTTTAGAAATTAATTTTATTGTTTTTAAATGATTAATTTATCTTTTTAAATTTATTTTTATCAATTATAACCAATTTAAAATTTATTAATACATTATTACATCATTATAATGTCATGAAACATGTGGTATTTAGAAAACAATATTTTTAATATTCATGTAAAAATTCAAGTTTCTTGGAAATTTATCAAAAATTTACCTTTTATAAATTTTTTGTTTTGATTATAAAAATGATATAATTTTTTTTAAAAAAAATTATAACATATGTAATTTTAATTATCAATATAAAAATTATGATTTCTATAAAATACATTAAAATAAAATTTATTAAAAAAATGCTTATAATTTCTTTGAGTTTTTAATATTTGTATTTATTTTATGGAATTAAATATTTATATTTTCTTAAATCAATCATTATAAATATTATTTTTATAAAATTTCATTATTTTGAGGTCAAATTACCATTCAAATTGTCAGGTTACTATTCCAAATGTTTAGGTTACTATTCCTAATGGTCAGGTTACTATTCTAATGACCACATTACTTTTATAATGGTCATATTACCTCATATAAATACCTCTTAATTCCTTAATACATCATTCACTACAATTCCTCTCAAATTATATATTTTTATTTTTTAAAATATATATTGGTTTTCTATTATTTTGTTTTTTTCTATAATGTTGTTTGTGGGAGCGATGATTCTAGCTGATTGAAATTATCTAAATTTTCCCATTATACTTTTATTATTTTCTAGTTTTTCCCATTGTAATATTTGTAATTTTCATGGGTTTAGTTAATTTCAAATATAATGATCTAAATTAATGAAATAAAGTGTTGGTTTTCCTATGTGTTGTATGTGTATAGCACTATACAATATAAAATAACTCATATTTATTCAGAAAACATGTCATTTATAATGTTTGGGTTGTTGCAGCCAATACTAAGGGACTAGATCATCACCACTATCATGGACCATCTTTCCATAGGTTCCACATGACCTTCCAATGGAAAATGTATACAAATTACAGTCTAGTTGAGTAGAATTTTAGTAAAAGATTTTACGAGAAAACACCATATAGCCTACTACTAACACTTTAAATAAATGAACCTCCCATCAATGACATAAATCAAACATAGGTAGGAATACATGTCATAAAGATCTTATATTCCTAATCATGATTCATTGGATTCCTCTTTCCATTATGAGCCAATATCCAAATCCAATTACTGGATTCTTGCTAATGGGAAAAAAGCCAAAAATCCATAAAAAATCATAAATCCAAACATCATGTGTGTCACACAAGGTGAAAATCATACAAATGTAACATCATAAATCCGTAACATCAATCACATACCTAGAAACTTGGACACTAATCCATTATAAATCATAGGCTTTGACACATTCCTACCTCCCAACTTTCATATCACAAATAGTAAGATAAAGGAAATGAAACCACTGTGATATCAATTTATAACATCTCGATCTGATGGAAACTTGATCAGTGCCCCAGTTATCCTCCCATCATCCTCCCAAACCTCGCCTGAGTCTCATATTAGGTCTAAAAAATAAAGGAGAAACATATTCATCATAACTCAATCACCCTGAACCACCTCTTAAAAGTCCTCAAAACACCCCAAGGGTTCCACCATCACATTATATATAAAACAATACTCATAATGGACACCTATTAAGACTATATTCATCTATATGGTGTTAAATAATCCAAAACCATTCAAAGGGAACTGTAAACAATGCGTACTTATGTTGGACACCAATGAGAATTAGTGTTTCCATGTATTGTGTATTGGATTCATTGTAAATCCTATCATTGTAAACCTTGGTCTGTTGGTGTGTTGGATAAGGTGTTTCTATTGATATGGTGTGATGGATCATGTAATAGTTTCAATTCACTATGTCAATAGTTTGATGATACAAATGTGTTTAGGATAAAGGGAACGTGATGGATTACATGAATCAATGTGTGAGCTCAGAATGTTGATTCTGATCATACTGAGAGATAGGTTAAATCTATCAAAGAAAGGGGAACACCCAGACAGGGTCGCATCATTCAAATGTTCATATAGAAGTTAAAGGATCATGAAGACCATAATAGATTCATAAAGGACTTGGTATGGAACTGTTTGAGTGCATGAAAGAGGAAATCATAGGAAAACAAAGAAAAGTAAAAAGAGTCATGTAGATCAGAAGTTGCACAAACATAGTGATTCTAAATTCTATCAAGGAAACATGTAAAAGGATTGATTTTAATGCAAAGTAAAAAAAATTATGTGAAAAGTATCAATATTTTTGTAATGTTGTGGGAAAGTGGAGATTTAGGGCCACCTCATTAAAATATGGCTAAGTCAAGTGTTTTGTGAAAGTTATGATGTTTCATTAAAGTGATAATTGCATGATACAAGAAGTATTTCATGAACCCATTAAATAAAAATGGTAGTTGTGTTATTATAGTGAGTTACATGCTAAAGGTGATGTAAAATCATTTAAGTTTAGTGAAATAGGAATGTAAAATCCCTATATTTTATGAAATATATTCTTTAAAATTAATTTAAATTATTTAATATATTACATTATACACAATACATAGTTTATCTTGGATCACATGTAACACCAAGTTTATCTACATTGCAAACAACGTCAAGTTCTTTTGATGACTTATGTCACACACAAGCCTGAGTCTTATTGGAAAACAATATGCTATTAATATTATTATGATATTTATCACCTAGCCATTTGAATAAATGCAATTAAATATATTAACTAAATTATTAAATTATAGTTTACACATGTATATAATATGAATTCATTGGTTACCATTTAATTATAAATGAAAATAAAGACCAATTGAACATGAAGGATGTAACATCTCGGGTAAGGATAGAATAATTATTTTTCAAATTTATTAATATTTATGAATTAAATATAAATTTTACATTAAAAAGGTATTATACATCCAATATCATATCTGGAATGAAATAATGAGTGTCTTTGAAATCTCGTGTTGCATGCAAGACTAAGTTATACAAAACAATAATATACTATACTATTAATATTATTATTTAATATACAAGTTATTGCTTGACCATTATATTGGTGGGTGTTAATAATAATAAGTATATTATGTTTACACAAGTTTATAAAATTATTTTTATTCATCCAATAAATTTTAGTCTTAAAATAAGAATAAATCTAATTTTAAGCATAAAAAGCTCTATATTTTTTATAGGTAGTTTTACCGCCTTTTAATGGTGAACCCATTTTAAATATAATTTTTGAAACTTTTATAATTTTTATATGAAAAAATAAACTTCATTTTTTAAATATAAATATCAAAATTATCTTTGGGTTAATTTTTGGTATTTTTTGGAGAACTTTCACATTTTGATGAATAGTGAATAATACTGAATTTTTAGTTCAAAATTGTTTTTTGTGTAATTTATTTATATCATTAAATTATGTTTTTATTTTGTTTTAAAGTATAATTAGATAAAATTTATATCATTTAAAAAAAATTAGGTTATTGGAGACAATTTCACATTAAATTTAGATATAAAAACTTAGTAAACTTTTGAACATTTTTACTTTAAAAACGCACTTCATTATCCCATCTATGGGATTAAATTTAAATTAATTTATGCCAATTATGTGATTTAAATTTGAAAAAATGGATACTATATTTGGAATCATAATAATTTATTATTTATAATAAGTTCAAATTAGTTTTTGACCAAAAATATTAGTGAAAGTAATTAAAATTGATTACAATGATTAAGAGGAAAATTAGCTTAATAAGGGAATAAACCTTAAACTTAAGAGACAAAATGACCTATAAACTTTTCCAAAATCCATTTTATGTTAATATTTATACCATATACTCACTTTTATAAAAATTTTACCATTATTAGAGCCACTTTACAAGGGAAAAATGTGGGTGGAATTCCCTTTTTAAAAATTTACAAGAATTTCACTCCCCCTCCACTATAAAAAAGGAACTCACCCTTACCATTTATTGACACCTCTAAAACCACTTTGGATCATCAAAAACCTAAAAAAATAATATCCCAACATATCTACCTTCACCCTAGAGTCCTCAATTTGGGAATAAATCTAACCATGAAATCCCTTTGGTGCAAACCAAAATGAGTTACCCAAAAAAGAGGTAACATTCTTTAATGTGTATTTATGTTTTATTTATTTATACACCCCTTAATTTATTATTATTCCATTATTATATAATAACATAATTATATTAAATATACTTATATTTTTTTATGTTAATTTTTCGACCTACACCTACACACACTTTCATCAAATGGGTAACAAAATTACCATTCATGTACAACGAACTACCGCTTCATGTAACGATGTCGTTCGTTTTTCCTTTACCACCTCTCATGGTTTGGAATTATAATGGACATAATATTTTTATATGATATATATATATATATATTATATTTATTATTTATTTATACTTATATAATTTCTATATGAACATACCTTCATGCTTTTCTTTTTGTGTAAATACAATAACGTCGTTTGTGGACGTGTGGACTACCGCCTCCTTAAAGCGATGTGATACATTCATACATTACATGTAATGTATTAAGGATGGATTTAATTAAAAAAATTTGAAATAAATAAAATATAAATTATATTCATGACATAATTAAATTTATTAAAATAGAACATTTTATTTTATTTTTTACCATTTCACAGGCTGAAAAAATGATAATTTCGTTTGTGGACGTGTGGACTACCTTCTCCTCAATGCGTTGTGATTTATTTTACATAAAAATAATTATATATATAAGAATATATGATTAAATAATATTTAATATATGATATAATGACCATTATATAAATATAAATGTTATTTACCTTCTTTCCATAACGATCATTGAAAAATGGGAACATTACTCATGCGTACGTACGACCTACCATCTCCATGATTGTAAAGTTGGTTAATTTTTCAAAATCATATTTAATTATTGGTTTTAAAAGTGTAATTAATGTATAAATATCATAATTATTTAATTATTATTTTTGATATGTTTATATAATGACCCATTTTCCATAGTTGACCTACCAAAGTTGTTTTTGACACATAAACCGAATATGGTCAAAACAACCGATATAGACTTAATTATTTAAGTAGTTGTTTACAACATAAGAATAAGTAAAATAAAATTAATGATAAAATTTAAAAAGGTTATTAATAAATTAAATAATTAATATAGGTTTGTTATTTAGGAGGATAAATATACACATGACAAGTCAGACTCAAGGTAATAGATTTTCATCTCACTTTTTACATCTGTGAGATAACTGTCATAATCACCACTTACTTCTTTTATGTGGTGTATCTACTGACCATTTTGAAATATTATATCATTAATTATTTTATATTAATTTTATTTAAGTGTTTAATTTTATGATTATTACTTTTGGGGTTTCTAATTCATATGTTACCATAGTTGTAATGGATTTCATATTAATATACATTCATTGAGACATTTCTTGATTATATGCACCTTTATTCTTTTATAAAGTTTATATACAAACACTTTTACATTCAATATCTATATTATATCTATTATCTTGTTATTTAATTTTTTTTAAATTATTTTATTTTATGTGTCTTATGATTTAAATTTTCAAAGTTGTATGTGATGCTTTGAATGTTTAAAGATTTAATTTTCAAAACTTTTTCTCCATGTCAATATTCTTGATATTATTTTACATATTTATTTATATGAATATAAAAGGGTTATAAAGGAAATTTTATATATATTTTTAATTTCATTCAAAGGTTTTAAAAATTAAACTTTTTATTTTTTTTATATGGAACATTTTGACAAATGACAATAGAAATGTTCTATTCTTAACGTATATGGATACAATGACCTTTTCACCATTCTACCATTATTTTTTTTAGATTCCTTTTCAAGATTTCATGTTTCCTTAAATATTTATCTTTTTGCGAATTTTGGTATTGAAAATGTTTTTTCAAAGAAAATAGGGTCTTGGTATTGAAAATAGGTTTTTAAAAGGAAATGATATTTTTACGCAAAAACTGTTTTTCATATGAGTTTAAAAAGAGTTTTTAAATGGTTTTATGACGAAAGTATTTTACTGTTGAAAAGGTATTGGAGCATGGTACTCTTGACATGATACCCAAAAGAGTTTTTCATATGGTAATAGATCATTATATGAAATGGGTGAGCCTGATATATCTTATATGAAGGGTTAATCCCAATCATAGCAAACAGGTGAGCTCGATACAACTTATATAAAGGGTTGAATCCCATTATAGCTCATGAGAAATGGGTGATCCAAATATAGGTTATACAAAGGGTGATACACATTATAGATCTCCAATGAATTTGGTAATGATAATTTTGGAAGTTGGCCTTATAGTTATTCTAATTAAAGTGGTTTTGAAAGGGTTTTATGTATATGATGCTCTAAGTCACCAAAAGAGGTTTAATTTATTGATATGGGTTTTAATGATTTTACTTGATAAAAATGTGTGTTTTTTATTCATGTGAAAGGGTTTTATTTCATATTCTCAAAGAAATTTTAATATAAATGTAAACATTATTTGAGTTTTCATGTTTTTAACAAACTAACGGTTTCTTTTCTTTTTATATCCCTTACTGAGATTTTGTACTCATCCCAAGATTTTTTTTGAAAATAACATGGTTTAAGGATGGGTAAGGGAAAGAAATAATTAAATTTGGAATTCATGGATATTTACCGTGAAAATAATTCATGATTTATTTTAAAAAGTTTTATATTATGGTAAAAATGGATACTGATCGTAAGTGTACACTTTTTATTTTATGATTTTGTTACGTATGAGTTATGACCTAATTTTCTAAAACACTAAACCTGAAAATATCATCACTGTGAAAGAATTTAATTTCTTAACTAAAACTCAATATTATGTAATGTTTAAGGTTGGGTCCTTATAAGTAAAGTTTTATGCAAGGTGGGTGGAATTCTAGGCAGTTACACGAAGGGTTAACTACATCTAAAAATAGGCTACTACCCCCCCCCCCCTCATTTGAAGAATCTAGAATTTTTGAAGATCCAAAGGCTATTAATCATGAAATATTTAAATGAAGGAATTTATTACATGAATAATTCATGAAAAAATGATTTGTAAAAATAAAGGACTAGAGTTATATTGTCCAAGAGAGTTCCACAAACACATTCACATAGACATTAGTTGCACAAAAGAAATTTTTACAGGAAATAGTAATGTTGACACCAGTTGTGCAAAGAAAGAACTTTTGTCTATAATAGAAAAGAATATTTGTGAAATATTGAAATTATCATTAATTTTGGGTGTTTTGAAACACAATGAAAGTTACATGAAAATGTAAAGTTTTGTGACATAAAGAAATTTTTGTGACAACTAAGGAGTTACATGAAAGTTCAAGAGTTTCGCAAAATAGTGAAGACTTGCATATAAGAGAGTATTTGGAATTAAAATAAAGAAAAAATCATATAAAGTGTTTGTAACTCATTGTAAACTTAGAAAAAGAAATTTAGTATTACTTGAAGACATGTTCAATAGGGAAAGTGAAGCTGCTAAAATGGTGATATTCACAAACCGGTTGTGAAATAGTAGTGTGAATGTAAATGAGAACTAATCAGTGAAACATAAATAAGATATTGAATTCATGAATTGGAATATGTTCCAACTATATTATCCTCTTGAAGTAGTGAGTAAAAGGAGAGGACAAAGGGAGTGACCTTTGGGTGCTAGTGAGTCAACCCTAAACCTTGTAAGGTGAGTGACTATAATGACCCAAACCTAGTAGCCTAAAGTTGATGTCTACTTTATTACATTGTTATAATATAAAATGAATAGTATACTTAAGGACCTAATAGTTTCTTATTCTTAGTAAACAAGATACATACATGATTACTATATTACATTTGAAAACACAAATTACAACATAATTTTTTTTATAATAACATTATCTCCCCTAGCATATCCTTGTATATCATTCTTAATAAACTTCATGGATTCTTTAGAAAGGAAACAAAATAAGGTTGAGTGCAACTGATTAGTAAGGGTTAAGTATAATGGAATCTATCATGAATAAATGAAGCATAATCAATATGGAAAGGTAAATCACTAAAAACATATTTCATTTAATCAATAACATGACAATAGTAACTGGATAATACATAATCAATACGGAAAGGTAAATAACTGAAAACACATTCCATTTAATAAATAAACTGATAATAAGATGCATCTAGAGACAATATCAATGTGAAAATATCATGTATAATAGTAATAAAATTCTTAATGAAAGAAATTTTTAACTATTAAACATCATTTCTTAGGCACATGATACCTCTACTTTCAAGACCTATCCTAATAAGGTTTAAAACTATTAGGTACAAACTGATCTGGTTTAACCAATTGTATCTCTACTATTAAGGTCTTTCCCAATATAGTTTAAAACTACTGGGTGAAAATTCATAGGGTTGGTCAACTGATTTTTCTCATGAGACTCATTTATGCATCAAGGGGATTTCAATAAAGGGTTCCCACCCATAACTACAGGTCCAAAACATTATCTAATACTAAATTTAATTAATGAACAATGTTTCTTATAAAAAATATTAATTTATTAAAAGATGCAAATATATAAATATTTTCCTCATTAATAAAATAACTCTCAAAGTAAAACATTGTATGTAGAAATGATATACGGTTTAAGAAATAAATATATCCATGATACATAATATTTAAATTTGGGGGAAATTTAATGTCCACAAGAAAGTGAATAATTCAAGGGAAAGTTAATGACTATAAAAATTAATCAAGGAAGTGAATTTCAATACTTTCCTTGGTCAAAATTATCATAAACTATCCATAAGAATAATAAGGATGGTATCAATAAAATATATATCCATTGAAGTAAGAATAATGGTTTTTTATTATTTATTAATAGAAATACCATAAAAAGATATTTAAAAATATTATTGAGGAAAATATACTTTTCATTTTTAAAATCACTTTTTTAAAACATAAAATATTTTGAAAATCCTTTTCTTTAAAAAACTGCTTTTAAAAACTAATAATTTCTAGAATATTTGGAAAAAAATATTTAAAAAGATCCTTGTAAAATTATAAAGGAAGCTTCAAGTAAATAATGGCCATGATGGTGGGTAATTTTTTACATTCTGTACAAGTTAAAAAGAACATTAATTTTTCACTTTAGAAAGGTTAGGAAAGTTCCTTGTTTGGAAAATTAAAGAAGATTCATTTCACATTTTTGGTAAAATACAAATAGGTATTATTTTGAAAATCACATAAGATTCCTTTAAAAAAATTTAAAAAGTAAAAATAGGTAAAAATTAATTTAAAAAATCACTATTAAAAGGTTAAAAATATTTTGGAAATGTTTTTTGAAAACATGGTTTTGGAAGAATACAAATTTTTGACCAAAGAGATAAATGAAGTTAGATTTTATTAAAAACATTTTCTTAGTTAATTTAAGTACCAAAGAGTAGAAAAATGGTAATATTACTTAAAAATATCTTGAATAACTATATTATAATAAATGAAATGGGTTTATTAGTAAATTTTTAAATAATTTCCTTTAATTGAAATTCAAGAATAAACAATCTCAATTAGAATGATATTGTGAAATCAACCCTTAAAATGGGCATAATATTGAAGTGATAATTAATAAATGAATATATTATGGGTTTCAAATATTATTACACATAATAAATTGTAAATAAAACATAATTTAATCAAAAATAATTATATATATATTCTTATAATTACATAATCAATGAAGTATAATTTTAACCTAATAAATGAAAATTGAGTTAAGAAAACTCTTACCCCGTATTTCTTTTTGGTTTAACATGATTTAAAATTATTTATAGTGGTTTTAAACATGTTATTGACTTATTAAATAACCATATTAATATTTAAAATATCATATATAACCCTTTTATAATATCTTATCATACATTTGTTAATAATATTTCATTTGTTTCATTGTTTTGGGTGTTAATTAATTTCTTTTCTCATGCGTGTTTCATCATGAAAGATCCAATTAACGTGCATATTATATAGTTATATAATCTAAAAAATAATAATCATGAAATAATTACCATATTTTTACATCAATTATACTTTTAAAACCAATCATGAAATATGGTTTTGAGAAATTAAGTATGTTACGATCATGGTGATGGTAGGTCGTACGTATGCACGAGTAACATTCCCATTCTCGAATGATTATTATGGAAAGTATGTATGTAATATATTATCTTTAAAAAATTATCATAATATCATATATATCATATTATTTCTTTAAATATACTTATATATATCTTCCATGTGGTGTGGTGATGAAAATAGAGTCACATCATTTTTGTGAAGGCGTCAATCCACACATACATGAATGATGTTATCATATTTTATTGAGTGAAAAAGGTAAGAAATGAATTGATATACATACATATATATATATATATATTATATTTTCATAATTATAAATATGTCCTGAATATCCTAATTATATCATGTATATCACATATAATCATTAACTTTATCCTTATCACCTTCCATGTAAAGCATTAGTGAAAGACAATTCACATCGCTTTGTGAGGCGGTAGTCCATCATACAAACGAGTGACATTATCATGTCCCCTATGGGATGGAAATTAAAAATATATATATGATATAATTAATAAATAGGTATAAATATGTTATAAATATCATAGATATACTTTATATCCATCATCATAACCAACCTTGAAAAGTGGTAATGTAAGAACGAATAACATCGGTTCACGAGGCGGTAATCCGCCGTACACACAAATGATGGTTTCATAACTCATTTTGTGGAAGTGTATATAGTTATAGGTAATTAAATTAACATGAAAAAATATCAGTATATTTGAGATAATTTTTTTATATAATCATATTTTAATAATAAATAAAGAGGGTGGAGGAAGAAATTAAATAAAAATGCTCGTTGAAGAATGTTACCTCTTCTTCGAGTATCCTCCTTAAGTTTACACTAAAGCCTTCCTAGGATGGATTTATTCCCAAAATAAGGTTTATAGGATGAGGGTATGTAAGTTAAGAATTTATTTTGGTATGTATTGTCCAAAAAAAATGGTTTTAAGGTGTAAAGAATAGAGGAGAGAGGGTGTAATTTTTAAGTGAGGTGGGTAGCACACTTGTAATTTTTTTGAAAATATTCAATCATACTCATGTTTTTATCATGAAAAAAGCTTCAAAAATGGTGAATTAATGAACCTAGAATATATAAGGTCAAAATATGGACATAAAATGGGTGTTTCAAAAGTTTTTAGGTCATTTTTAACCCTTATCTTCTTAGTTTAACCCCCAGTAAATCCATTTTTACCTTAAACGTGCTAATTAATTTATACTATTTTCACTATTAATTTTGGTCAAGAAATAATTTGTCCTTATTATAAATTATAAATTATTATGATTCAAAATATAGAATCCATTTTTCTAAATTCAATTCATAAAATTGGTAAAATTTAATTTAAAATTAATCTTATAGACGTGATGAGAAAGTGGGTTTTTAAATAGAAAATGTTCAAAAGTTTACAAAGCTTTTATATAAAAATTCAATATTAAAATGATCCCAATGAACTTAATTGGATTAATTTATATATAATTTAACTAATTTTACTTTAAAACCAATTCAAAATATGATTTAAAATTATAAATTATTTAAACTAAAAAGACAGTTTTCAATTAAAATTCAATACTTTTTACTATTCATCAAAAAATGAAATTTTTCAGAAAAATCCGAAAGATTCATAAAAGATAATTTTTGAATTTTGATTTAAAAAAATTAATTTTATTTTTTCAAATAAATTTTCTAAAATCGGTAAAAAATAATTTTAAATTATGTGTGAAAAGTCCGACTAAATGTTCCTTTAGAAAAAATATAGTTTTCCAGAAAACATTTTTTTTATTTTAAATGATTATTATTTTATTTCTAATAAATAGATAAAAATAATTTTATAATTTAGATAATCTGGTTCATACCCTCCATTCCAATGGCTAGGTAATAACTCTTACATTAAATAATAATATTTTAATAAAATGTTATGTTTTGTTTAAACTCAGTGTTGCATGTAATGCAAGCTAAACTTAGTGTTGTGTGTAATGAAATCTAAACTCAGTGTTGTGTGTAATTAAAGATATCGAAGATATTGAATTTATTTTAAAAAATTGTAAATCCTTATAGTGTTATATTTTATTCTTTATTTTGCATGTCACATACACTATTAAATACAATGTTCTTATTTTAGAATTTTAGGGTGTTACATTCTCCCCCACCTTAAATAAATCACATCCTCACAATTTAAACTTGATATCAGTAATCAAGGTTTTCTATATTTAAAATTTATTTTGTCGAAAACCCACATCATAAAAAGAGTTAATAAAATATCCTCTTAATAATAGAGGAATGAGAGTACAAATATCATATGGAATAACACATAACTAGGTTTCTTCATAGGATAAAAATAAGTGGAAATTGAATATATATACATGGAAGAAAAGTGTAAATAATTACAAAGAGTGATAGAGGTCATTTATCAAAAAAAAGTGAGTGATCAATGGAAATTTAAGGGCCTCAAAACCATAAATTTGTGACGATTTAAAAGACCATTTGATTATTAGATATGAATATAATAAGGTAATATTTTTGTTTCAAGATCCTTATAATAAAGTCAAGGAATTTTTTAATATATAATAATATATGGAAATATACTTACATGATACATAATCATAATTTCATCCATTTTATACACTTCATTAAATTTCCAATTCATCACTTACTCCAAGAAATGAATATCCATGAATGGTTTTTTATACCTAAATCACTAAAATTCACAAGTTATCCAATATGAATAAATATCCATATAGTGAAGTAATGCATTAATCTCTAATACCTCATCTAAATTTGAACTTAATCCATTTCATAAATGGTTAACCTTATGGACCTTATAAGATATTAAGATCCATAACTTTAGAAATAAGGTTACTAAATTTCCAAAATGAACCTATCATTAATACCCAAAACAATATGAAGTATCTATTTATCATCACATACCAAACATATGAATACCTTCATCATTTATCCTCTTGAAACATTATAATAACCTGAATTGCCATAAAAAATTATTGAAAATATGCATGCTTCCTTATTCCTTAAGTAAAACATAGATTATTGGATATATTCCTTAAATAAAAAAATGATGTAAAATCTATCAAGAATAAACCACTTTTTAAAAAAATCATAAATCAGTTCCAAGGTAGTCAATAATATCCAGTTTACTTTATCCATATCAGTCATCTCTTTATCATGACATCATTATCCTATCATCAAGAACATATTAAGGGTTATCTTTACCTCAATCATGTGTTTTCCAATAAGTTAAAATTTATAAAGAATCATTTTTATTGTCCATCGGTGCCATTCAATATACACTTTCAAATTCTTAATGAAAAGGTACTATAGTAAAATCCTTATACATTTCATAATTCTTATAACTAGGATATCAATAATAAAATACTCAAATGATATAATTCTTGAATCCAAACACAATAACATTAATCGTTACACTTCATATGTGGTAATATCATAAGATTAACCATGATCCATTAGCTTTATTTGAGGTATATTCCATTGACATTTGAGACATTGATTTTCATAGTAACTCATCTCCTTACGGTTGAAGCATTGTACATTGGAAACTTTTTGGTTACCCTTGAAATCAAAAGCACGGTGGAATTTCTCTCCATACTTGTAGAAAAATATCATTACTTTTAAGCAAGTACCATGGTGTTTCTTTCCACAATTATCATATGTGGGAAAATCCTTCTTTCCCTTCCCCCCTTTATCCATAATTTTCTCATCCATCCTCTTCTTCTCATGATTCCCTAGAAATCCATAATACTTAGAGAATTATTTCTCTATCTTGTTTGCACATAATGTTATGTCCTCATATGATGACAATATTTGGGAGACTAGTTATCTTCAAATGATTGGCTTACACTACTAAAAAAACTAGCATTTAATAGCGCTGGTATTTATCAGTGCTATAAAAAAGCACCGATAAATGGAATCTTTATCAAAGCTAAAAAAGTATTGATAAATTAAACCTTTATCATCACTTTATTTTTAGCGCTGATAAATAGCACCCTTTATCAGTGCTAATAAAGGTCTGAATAAATAAAATGAAATAATTAAATAAATAAAAAATAAAAATTGAGTTTATTAAACAAATATTAAAAAAATTATTAATTAAATAATTATTGATAAAAATGAATAAATTGATTATACATTATTAAATATTAAACATTTTATTAATTAGATAATTATGATAATTAATGTTAATAAATTGTATATATTAAATATATAGATATATATTAATGTATATAAATATGATTTATATATTAAAATATATTTATACGCTTTACATTAAATAGTCATATATTTAGTGAATAATGGTTTATAATTAGAAATTAATATGAATAAAAAATACTAACTAATTGTATAGTGTAGTGGACATATAATTGAATGTATCATTTGATTTTTCAATTTAACATAGATCAATTGTGTGTTATATTGATTTTACATATACGTAATTAATGCAATTTTATATACAATGCACACACACAAAACTTATCTATTTTTTCAATATTGTTAATGTTTACTTATTTTTAATTTATTCAATTTTTCTCATTTTTAACATAAATTCATATGCATGTACTTAAAATTAGATATAAATATTATTTTTCAAAAATATTTCTATAATTATAAATAATTAATTATAAAATTATAATAAATATTTTTAAAAGGAATATATTTACTATATTTATATTTATATATTTTTATTAAGTATATATATATATATATATTTACAATTTTTATTTATTATTTTTATTATAAATCCTTTATCATTACTTAAGTAATAAGCGCTGATAAAGGTAGGTCTTTATCAGCACTAAAAAAATGCTACTAAAATGAATGTTTATCAGCGCTAAAACTTTAGTGCTGATAAATATGGATTTATTAATGCTTTTTTAGCGGTGATAAAGACCTAAATTTATCATTTCTTATTACTTAAGCACTAATAAAAGGAATGTTTATCAGCACTTATTTGTAAGTGCTGATAAAAAATGCCCTGATCTATTTAAAAAATCCTAACCATTTGAGAACCTGTCACAATATCAGAAGCTTTCCATTGAAGCCACCCCTACCAGCGCTCATCCTTGATTAATCTAAGCTTGAATCACACCACTCGATTGCCTCCAGTTTCTCGAACATCGTTGGACATCCAGTGTTTGGTTGTAATTAGGTTTTCCAAAGCAGGTTTTCTTCAACCTAGTGAGGTAGGTCTTGTGATTTTCTTTGTGTGTTTTTCATTTTGTTATTGATTTCTTGTTCGATGATGTCATGATTTATTTGTGGTATGATCCTTGAATACTATTTTTCTTTTAGATTATGAATAGAATAATTTGTTTATGATTCATTCTTTGATTGACTACTAATTTGGATGTCCTATTTTGGTCTTTTTAAATTTATGTTTGGAATCAATTTTCTTCATTGTCTAAATCTATACCCCAGCTAACTCTGCAAGATTAATTCTTAGTTTTTAATTTATATTGATCATTGGTTGATAATAGTTCCAATTACTCCTTATATATTTCTATATAGTGATCTTGGTCATTGATCCATGTTCATGATTTCATCTTTTTATTAATACTAAAGGTATTATAATTACAATTACATTTTGATTTAATATATTATATGTTCATTCCATTGATATTTTAGGTATGGTTCCCCAACACATAATCTATAACATGCTTATTTTAGTAATTTTTGAAAAACATAAGGTGGTTTATTAAGAATGTGTTAAATTGTCATGTTACCTTTATAGAACCATACAAAATACTTTCATGTTAAATATCAAATAAAAAATTAATTATGTTTTCATAAAAATACATGATATCATTTTATATCATCCTTCATGTTGGTGGTTAAATTGACCCCAAAAAATTACATGTAATAATCAATGGATGAGAATTAAGATGAAGTTATTTTTATTGTAATATATTTATTACAGAAGTATAATTATTTTATTTTTATTTTATTAAAGTGGTAAATTAGTAATTGGAATAGGTAGTTGAAGAAGATAAATGGAAAATAAATATAAGAAATAGTTAATTACATAAATTAAATCATATATTCTGTTGAAATATTTTCTCACATTGAATAATTTAGGACATCTTATTGAGAACAGGACCTCTAAGAAGTTTAATGGATGAAAATTATAAAGATTATTTGTAGCTTATATTGAGGGATCATAATTTTAGTTGTTTTTATTAAAGGATGGTGGAGGGGTTCCTATATAATTGATAAGGAGTTTCATTTTCTCAATTACACATTCCTTAATGTGTGATAAATAAAAATATACATCTCATGTGGATTAAATGTGAAGAAATAATAGATATATTTTGTGCATTACCTATAAATATTACGGGTGGGTATGCATCATAGAAAATAAAATGAGGATGAATTTTCTATAACTTTCACCTTTGAATGAATTAATAGGATAACACTTTCCATAGTGGAGTAATTATTTTCTTAAATCCATTACCCATTTTCTTCAACATACTAAAATTCTTTGAAATAATCAAATGTTGAGTTTGCCTTATTATAATTTTCTATAACTTTCATCTTTAATAATGAATATATTATGTGTATTTATTTATATATTGTAAAAAATTAATCTTTTATGAACCCAATAGGATGGATATGAATTGAAAATGGATGCATGTTAATCATTTGACAAACAAGTATGAATATGGAGTTAAAGAGTTCATCAAGTTTGAAAGAGAGAATGAAGACGACCCTTCTAAAGTCCTTTTTCTATATATAAGTTGTTGTTATTCAATAAAAATTAGTCCAGAAGAGTTTTAAGAAAATTTAATTTGTCACAAAATAGATCAAAACTATAAATGTTGGACTAAACATAGTGAAAATTGAATTTGGACACCAATTTGGATGATACTGCAGTTTATGAATCATTTGATACGAATACCTTTTTAAATGATAATGGAGATCGCATAGAAGAAATGACAATGGCAATTGAAGATGACCTTCATGATTGTCCAAAGTTTTTTGAGGAGTTAAATATTTGTTCTAAAAAACCATTGTATACCGGTTGTACTAAATACACAGCATTTTCAGCCATATTGAAGTTATATAATTTGAAAGCTAATAGTGGATGGAGTAACACTATCTTTATGAAACTACTTAGTCTCCTGAATGATATGCTACCAGAAGAAAATGAACTACCATGTAGAACATATGATGCTAAACAAATGTTACGTTCAATGATAATGATCTCAAAAAAAATACATGATTGTCTAAATGATCGCATATTGTTTCTCAAGGACTATAAATCACTCATAAAATAAACTAAGTGTGGAGTAGATGAATACAAGAAAAATGAATCAAATCCTTAAAAATATGTATGGTACTTTCCTATCATTCTGTGGTTTAGAAGACTATATAGATGTTAAGAAACCATGATACAATTAACATGGCATGTAGATATAAGAATTAAATATGGGAACCTACATCATCTAGTAGATTCTCCTCAGTGGAATAAATTTGATTACAAGTTTCATTAATTTGGAAATGAGATGAGAAACCTACATCTTGCATTATCTATAATGGAATAAATCCTTTTGGTGTACATAGTAGTACTCATAGTACATGGCTCGTCGTGTTGGTAAATTATAACTTGACTCCATGGTTATGCATGAAGCACAAATAAATTATGTTGTCTTTTCTTATATCTGGACCAAAAAACCCAGTAATGATTGATTCTCGCTCAAATTTACCCAAGAGAAGAAGGTAAGACGGTCCTTGTAGTTTAGCTTGGGTTGTCAAATCTTCAGAGACCTAAGAAGTAACCTATAGACACGTACATTCTATGGACTGTTTTTGGCTACGAAGTGGCCAACTTGGGTTGATTTTAGATGGGTTTAAAGAAACTCTAAGAGAATTAAGTGAATTCAATTTAAAATGATGAGTTGATCCTAGGTTATCGCTCGAGGTGGATTGGACGTATTTCCTTTTTAATGATTTCAATTTCTTATATTTGAGATGGGTTCATTTAAGGAGATAAAACAACATCATCACTTACTGGTTTAATGCCTACACCCTTTAATACTAATCACCTATACACTTGAAGGATCAAAGTTTTGATCACTTCAAGGTAAAGGTTCCTATTAGCACTTGAAGTGTGTGGCCTTAAATTCAACAAGGACGATGGAGTTTAAAAATCATCAAATAAAAATCTCAATTAAAGAAGTGATTATACATTAATGAGGTGATAAATAACATTCAATCCATCCCCTTGCTACTCCCTTGGATAAACCCATAAGTGGGTTATCCCTCCATTGATCTTATGCTTTCAATGGAAGCGGAAAGTAGACTCATGAGGGAGGAAATGGAGAAGTAAAGAAAACAACAAAAATAAAATGATCACTCCACCGTTGTGTGAATAATTTCACAATATTTAGTGTGAATAAATTCACACCTTGATCCAACGGTATCAAATTGATATGAATAATAACTGAAGAAGAGTAGAAGAAGAACTTTTATTAAGAAACTAAAGTGAATTGAACAACTTACATGTGAAAGACAAATTTGAGACAACAAAATTGCAGCATAACATTACAATTGAACAAAGCATCCAAGATTAAAAACTCATTCACCACCACTGCCTTAAATAGGCATTTTGGAAGCCTTGGGTCGATCCTCCAACAGTAAAAATCATCCCACTTGATTATGGTAGGCCTAGGGTGGTGGAAAGCTTGTGGAACTTAGACTTTTCCACATTTGACCCAAGGTGCACTAGTGCAGAAAACGTTTTTTACGTCGGTTATTTTTTCATTTTTTACGTCGGTTTCTAGCCGATGTTAATACGGGAGACGTTATAAATAATGTTTTTGACGTTGGTTATTTAAAAACCGACATCAAAAACATAAAATCGCGATGTTTATGACATCGGTTATTTTAGAACTGACGTGATAAATAAAATGGGAAGGGTTTATCACGTAGGTTATTTAACAACCGATGTGATAAAAGGCCTGGAAAATGGTTTATCACGTCGGTTATTAAAAAATCGACGTGATAAAAGGACGTGGAAATGGTCTATCACGTCGGTTATTAAATAACCGACGTGATAAACCGGGTGGCGGGGGGTTTATCATGTCGGTTATTATAGAACCGCCGTGATAAACCGGGGGGGTTTATCACGTCGGTTATTATGGAACCGTCGTGATAAACTGGGGGGGGGGTTTATCATGTCGGTTATTAAACAACCAACGTGATAAACCGGGGGGCGGGGGGTTTATCACGTCAGTTTTTTAATAACTGACGTGATAAACCGGGGGAGAGGGGTTTATCACGTCGGTTATTATATAACCGTCGTGATAAACCGGGGGGGAGGGGGTTTATCACGTCGGTTATTATATAACTGCCATGATAAACCGGGGGGGAGGGGGTTTATCATGTCAGTTATTAAATAACCGACGTGATAAACCATTTTCCAGGCCTTTTATCACATCGGTTATTAAATAACCGATGTGATAAACAATTTTCCAAGCCTTTTATCACATCGGTTATTAAATAACTAACATGATAAACCATTTTCCAGGCCTTTTATCACGTCGGTTATTAAATAACAAACGTGATAAAAAATTTCCCAGGCCTTTTATCACGTCGGTTATTAAATAACTGACATGATAAACCCATTTTTTTTAAAAAAAAATTGAATGCAGTCATCTGCTCTCCACCAGAATCAACCAGAAAACAAATCAAGAAATCGTACCACAAAAATAGAAGTAGATCAAAATTAAGCATGTACATTGATAACATATAAAACTTACCCCCTAGACAGCCCCCACCCTCATGTATACCCCATGGACAGCCCTCCCCCACCTCGTTGGAGCCCTCACTCTCATGTATACCCCCTGGACAGCCCTCCCCCACCCCATTAGATCTCCCACCCTCATGTATACCCCTTGGACAGCCCTCCCCCACCCCATTGGAGCCCCCACCACACTTCTGGACTGCCCCTAGACCCTCGGACAGCCCCAAACACCCCTCGACAACCCCCCACCCGCCTGAACAGCACTCCCTCGCCCCACTTGACAGCCCCCACCACACCCCTGGACAGCCCCAAACACCCCTAGACAACCCCCCCCCCCCCACCGTCATGTATACCCCCCACCCATGGACAACACTCCCACACCCCTGGACCGCCTTCCCACACCCCTGGACAGCCCTTCCACCCCCTTAGACTGTCCCCCACCCTACCGGACATCCCTCCCCGACCGCTGGACACCCCCCAACCCCACTGAACACACCCCCACACCCTTGGAACCCCTCCCCCACAGACCCAAATCCATACCAGAAAAACCATCATAAGTAAACCAAAACAAGAACCAGAGTAAAATTAAACATTCACTTATATAACATTCAAAAGTTACACTGTCAACTTCAAAAAAAACTAAATCCAACCTAAACAACTACCAAATACACAATTACAACGACAATATTCAAAATTACATTTTACATTACAAACAACTAAAATTCAATCAAACCTGTAAAATAATTTGACCACTCCACTTGTAAGTGTTTGATGTCTTCAGCAGTATAGGGTTTAGGGTCATCAAAAAGCTACAAATGAAAAATAAAGTAGTTAACGTGTATAATGAATAAATCAAATTGAAATATTATGGAAAAGTTTAAGAGGAAATCGTACCAGGTCAAAATTCACAACTGTCCCAGTTGTTATTATTTCATACATAAATCTTAACATATAATATCCGCATTCGATGAGGCCTTGTTGTTCATGACAATTCTGTTTGAATGAGTGTAAATTAAATATATTATTTTTATGTAATAAATCAAAAAGTACAAATTATAAATGGATATTTACCTTCGCATTTACATATTTGATCTTTGCACTTCTTTTCTTTGTGTTTTTTCGAAAGTAGGCCCATGCACTGTTAGAAAATAATACGAATGGGGTAAATTTAAAATTCATTATAATATATTAAACTATTGATAAATTGAAACTTAATTTTCCAATATATTCTTAAAACTTTCCCACACATCACCATGGACAGAGCATATCCAATAAACGGCTTTCTCCCTTGGGCAAAAAACCCCTAACATCCAATGATCACTGATAAAAGGAAATTTGACGTTAGTGGTTTTTTATGTTAAAAGATAATTAACTCTTTGAGAGAAATGTGTTTCATACCTCTCATAAAAAGGCATCATCTAACATTGTGTGATTATATTCTTTTCAAATCTTTCAGCAATATAAACCATTCTTTGTTCCTCATTCAATGCACATGCTTCAGGGGAAATCAATTGCGGGTCCATGAATCCATATACTTATGTCAGCTCATTGCTCTCACAAATTTTATAAAGATACCTAATACAAAACATACATAAGTATACATTTTTAATAAATATAACGCAGAGAAAAGGTGTTAAGACTTACATGGAAAAAATTTGCATCACGTTGATGCCCAACTTATCTCCAGCAACAAGCTCCATGATATCAGTTTTTATAATCCCCACTCTTATTTCACGTCCACAAACATGAGCTTCCATTGTAAACTCATAATAACCCGACAACAAATGTGAATATCTTGACAACCTGTCAAGACCATTTGAATCTATATCTGATGTCATAGCCATTTTTCTTTGTTGTTGTCTATATAATATTTCTTTACCTTTGAAGTATTCCTGTAAAAAAATTGAAAAATATATTAGTTTTCAAATGAAAAAACAACTTTAATAAAAAAAATAAAAAAAAAAGATATAACATTCATACCTCTATGGTAATGAGTCGAAGAAGTCTGGATGGCCAAATTAAAAAATGGCCGATACTCTGTCCAACTGTCACCACCTCATCTGTAGGTATTGGTACCCTAGCTGATCTATCTATAATATCATGTACAGTGACCCTCTGATTCTCTACCTCTAATTGTTGATGATGAACTGTATCTACTATACAATATACCAACCCATATGCTACTATATGATGTTGAGAATCATCAACATACAACTCGCAATAAGTAGGAAGTTGTGGCGGAGGCGTAGGATAAAAAATGGGGTCCGCAGGCTGAGGTGGGGGAGTGGGAGCTACTAGCGGAGGTGGAGGATAAATAATGGGGTCTGTAGGGGGAGGTGGAGGAGTGGGAGCTGCAGTCTAAAATTGTCTTTTCATTTCTGCAAACATAGACTGCACTGACTCTCTAATCTTATCCTCCATCATTGCATTAATATTATGAACTTCAGCCTCCAAGGATTCTATTTTTTTTATAAACCCCCTCAATGTTAGAAGTTGAAGAATGTGGAAACACTTTTCTTACCGATACACCTGCCGGATATCCTCTTACACGACCAGGATGTTCGGGCCTTCCCAATGCTGCAAATAAAATATCTTCCCTCCCAGTAGCTGTAAATGTCCCCTCTGAACTCTGCTCCTTAAGAGAGTCATGTATTAATTAATTGAACATTTCTGTAATGATTGAAATTATATGAAGAAAATAGTTAACTTAAATAAATAAAATAGATATCTTACAATCCTCTCAGCTACGATTCTCGATTCTTCCGAAAGATATTGCCCTTTTTTTCCCTTCCGAGCTCTCTTCCATTTTTCATGTCTAGATGGAGGGGATGGAGGGGCCACCTCTCTAAAGCTTGAAGACTCAGCTCTTAGTTGTTGAAATTTTTCCGCCATCATTTGTTCTTCCAATAATGCATACCCTCCCTGAGATAAACTATTAGGGTATACATTTTTAGATTGGATCTCCTGATGAGCTTTCCTTGTTTGCTGTAATTTAAGAATAAGAAATCATTAACAAAACATTAATAAAATCATTTATATAAGAAAGTTTATAAAAGATTACATTGCCCTTACCAGAAATGACTCTTTTCTTCTACTTTCAAAAAACTATCTCCATGTGTCTTCATCTATAAAAGGATATATACGACATGGATTGTCATGACTCCTATGACCATAAATGAAATCAGATGAGAGGGTTGATTTGAAATCCCTCCATCTCCTGGAAGCCAACGATAAGCATTTCTTCCTGGCTCCTCCAGTGTCAGGAATATCAAATTTCATCTGATAAAGAAGAGGTTAAACATATTATATATACTAGAAACATTAAAAGAATAGTCAAACAATGAAAAAAGATCTTACCAAAATCGTCTCCCACAACTGAGAGATAATAGCTTTATCCACACTTCTCCAATCATCATACAGAATGATTACTTTTCTCTTAGCCTGAGTTTCTACAAAACTCTTAAAATATTTTGCATTCGGACCTCTAGGAATATCATCATCATCAAACTCAACGACTATCCTCTGATCCTGCGTATGGGCAAGTGATAATTTTGGTAAACGTGTGCACCCACTTTTACCAACCTTTGAACTCTTTGTTGTAATAGGAGCATGTGAATGTTCATCCCCAGAGGTATGACCAGCAATATGCTCCTCTCCAGAATCATGTGGTTGATCATCTGAATGATCTGTCATTATCCTTCAAATCAAAAAAACAAACGTCAGTTCACAAATATACAAATTCAAATATTTTAATACTACTGTAATCAAAAAATAGAAAAGTGTACTAAGTTACATAATAGTAAACATTGGTAATATGGTAAGCATGTTAAACAATGGTAAAGATGGTAAATATGGTCAAGATGGTCAAGATGGTCAAGATGGTAAACATGGTAAAAATGGTAAACCTGGTAAACATGGTAAACATGGTAAAGTAATTGTCAGTGAACAAAAATAATAGATATATAATTCATGTAATGCTTATAAACATGATAAAGTAAACTAAACAAACTTAAAACAAACAAAAACATATACTTATTTTGTTTCAAAACATGTTTTAATAAATAAAAAACTTACAATATCTAACATTTATGGAAAAAATAAATGTAAATAATAAATAAACATATGTTACCTGTTATTTTAGGAATGTACAAATGGATTGTTTTCCCAAATTCCTTCATCGTGATCGTTCCTTATGGCACAAACTATGTCTTCAACATGATCATCATTATGTTCTGTTAATCTTTCCATGGAAGTAGGGATCTCACATAAATCAGCATATTCATCAATTTCATCCTCACCAACATATTGTTTTTTCCCTTGTAAAACAACATCCCACTGCATATCTGATTGATCTACTGCATAGAAATTTTTTTTTCATGTGTTTCCATTATAAAATAATCAGCTGTATCTTCCAATCTATTCAGATTAACAAGTGTCATTCCAAATTCATCATGTCTGACACTGTTGTTACCGTTAAACCATTTACAGTTAAAAACGGGAACTTTAATTTTAAAGTAATCAACCTCTCATATGTCTTCAATCACTCCATAATAAGCACTTGATGCAGAAATTGGGTTTTTGTCCTTAGCACTCGAAAAATTCATTGCTTCTGCAAACACCAATACACCACTATTCTGAACTGCACTTCTGTTGTCCTGAGCTTTCGTATGAAATGTATAACCATTAATGTCATAACCGGACCATGTTATCACATTTAAACATGGACCACCCACTATCCATTTTAATGTCTCTGATACATCTGATCTACCAAGCAAAGTCTTTTTAATCCATAACAAAAAAGTTTTGTTGTGCTCATTCAAAATCCACATTTCTTTCTTCTTTGGATGACATTGTTTCAACTCATTAATATGCAATGTGATATATGGTTGAGCATCATCTATGTTATTCAAGATGTATGATTCTAACTTCTTCATCTGTTCAGCTGACAATGATTTGACTTTCAAGCCGCGAATCCCCTTTCCCTCATTATTAACTCGTTCATGGTGAGATGGAGGCAAACCTATGTGTTGCACCGCAGCCAAGTAGCTTGTACAAAACTCTGCTACCTCTTCAGAAATATACTTTTCAATAATGGAGGATTCAGGTCGATATAGATTTTTAACATACCCCTTTAATATTTTCATATACCTTTTAAAAGGATACATCCAACGAAGATATACAGGTCCACAAAGCTTTATTTCTTGAACCAGATAAATCATTAAATGCACCATTATATCAAAAAAAGTTAGAGGAAAATACATTTCCAATTGAAAAAGTATAAAAATTGAATCCTTTTCCAAAATGTTCAAAGCATTCACATCAATCACCTTGTTACAAATTGAATTGAAAAAATAACACAAATTCATTATAGTCTTTCTGAAACGAATGGGCAATATTCCATGCAATGCAACTGGTAGAATTTGTTGAATCATGATGTGACAATCATGTGATTTCATACCTATCAACTTCAAGTACTTTAATGAGACAAAATTTTTTAAATTAGAAGAATAACCTTGAGGCACTTTGGTATCATGAAGACATTGACAGAAGCTAATTTTCTCCCTCTTCGATAATGTATGACAAGACGGGGGAAGAAATGTCTGTCTTCCTTTAGGAGTGGGAGCTAACTCCAAACGTATTCCCATTGATAGTAAGTCTAATCTTGCATTCAACCCATCTTTATTCTTTCCTTTAATATCTAAAAATGTTCCAATCAAAGAATCACAGATATTCTTCTCCACGTGCAAGAAATCAATATTATGTTTAACTTCATGATACCTCCAATATGGTAGCTCAAAAAAAATTGACCTTTTCTTCCAAATATGTCTATCATTACCAGATTTTTGTGTCTTTCCCAATGTCACATCAAGGTTTTTCACCCTCTCAAAATACAGATTAGGGGATAAAGGTTTTAAAGAAGCATCAAATTCTTGTGAGCCATTGAATGCCTTTTTTAGTCTTCTATAAGGGTGTTCCATAGGCAAAAACTTTCAATGACCCATGTACACTGTTTTCCTCCCATGATGCAATTGACAATATGACATCTGTTGTTCGCAAATTGGACATGCTTTATGCCCTTTAACACTGTATCCAGACAAATTTCCATACGCTGGGAAGTCATTTATAGTGAACACAAGCACTGCATGCAGTTGAAAATATTCCATTTTATAAGAATCATACACCCTAATACCATCAGCCCATAACAGTTTCAAATCATCAATCAACGGTGACAAGTAAACATCAATATCATTACCGGGTTGCTTTGGACCATAGATCATTATACTCAACATGACATATTTGCACTTCATACAAACTTCAGGAGAGAGGTTGTAAATTACCAATAAAATAGGTCATGAACTATGTGTGCTACTGAGGGTTCGGTATGGATTCATTCCATCTGTGCACAACCCTAGTCTGAGATTTCTAATTTCATTTACAAATGTAGAATATTGCGCATCAATTTTCTTTCATTGTGGACAATCAGCTAGATGACGTATTTTTTCATCACATGCCCTCTCTTCAGCATGCCATATTAACCTTTTTGCATCATGTGAATTAGCAAATAAACATTTGAAACGATTAATTATAGGAAGATACCAAAATACCTTTGAAGGGAGCTTTGTAATCTCTACACCAGCCTGTGATTTTTCTTTCACCTTATACAGTGATATCCCACATTTAGGACACTCTGACAGAAATTCATATTCCTTCCTATATATAATGCAGTCATTCGGACAGGCATGTATTTTCTTGTATCCCAATCCCATCGGGCATAATATTTTCTTGGCTTTGTAATGTGAATCTGGAAGATCGTTATCTTTTGTAAGAATGTATTTCATCAATTGTAGCAGCTCTGTAAAACTTCTGTCACTCCATCCATGTTTCGCCTTCAGGTTAATTAATCTTAACACTGCCGACAAAACCGTAAAATCTGTACAACTAGGATATAATGGTTTTTCAGCATCACCATATAGACGTGCAATTGCCGGTTCTATCTCAATTTGTTCTGCTACAATATCGTGAATCATTTCTTCAATTCCATCGGAGTTACCATCTTGCGAATCATCATCATCAGTGACATTCCGTCCAGTTTCACCATGCCAAATCCAAGGGCTGTAACTTGGATTAAAACCATAACAAATCAGATAATCTTTTATCTCTATACTTTTCAACTTCTTCATATTCAAACATTTCAGGCATGGACAGAAAAAAATGTCACTACTTGGAACATTTCGTTTTGCAAATTCCAAAAAGGCATCAACACCTTCCTCAAATTCATTGCTCATTCGATGTGCTGTAATCCAACTTCGACTCATTATTACCTATAACAAATATCAACAAAAAATATATATTTTTAAGATAATACAAATATATGTTTATATGAAAAAAATCATAATTTGAATGTAAAACAATTTAAAATATAAAACAAATCTATGGGTATTTAAGAAAATATGCTTGAATATTATTTTTAAAACAAAATATAGTTAGATATAACAGTTTTAAATTTCATTGAATCAAAGAAAACCATGTCACCTACATAGTTGATAGAAAATTGGAGAAAATGGAGTAAACCTGAGAATCACCCCCACCCCCCGGACAACCCCCAAAACCCTCTAGACAGGCCCCCACCCCCTTGGACAGCCCCCCACACCCACCCACCCCCTTGGACCACCCCTGGACACCCCCCAACCCTCCGGACAACCCCCCACTCCTCTATACAGCACCCCCCACCCCTCCTGGACACCACCCCCCACCCCTACCCCTTGAACACCCCCTGGACACCCCCTAACCCTCTGGACAGCCCCCCACCCCCCGGACAACCCCCAAAACCCTCTGGATAGGCCCCCACCCCCGTGGACAGCCACTCAAACCCACCCACCCCCTTGGACACCCCCCGGACACCACCCGTTTCCACATCTTTGATATAACATTTTTTTTTAAAATGTGACATTATTAAAAACGTTTCATGAAATATGATGAAGAGTCCAATCGTATTTCTTATGAAATTTTTCTTACTATAAAGGGTCTAAGTATTGGATAGAATATTAAATAAAGTGGCATAAAATAGCAATATAATCCTAAAAAATGCAAATAATCCAGCTTAAATATTTGAATAAATATGTTTGTAATCAACCTTCAAATCCAAAATGTGTATGAGAGAAAAATTAGAGAAAAACTGGCAATGAGAGATCATAGTCATTGAGGGGGGATGGTGTCAAAGGAAACACAAAATCAAATGAACCAAGACCACTTTATGAAGTAATCCATGAAAAAGAAAATCCTATATCAAATAAAATCATGAAACATCAAAAAACAAACAAATACCCATTTGAAATAGAATCTAGTATCTTGATTCAGAAACTCTAAAAAATAAATAAATCACAATCTCATTGATTGAATCCTGAATTTCTAAAATAGAACAATACACTGGTTTCACTTTGGTTGGTGGTGAAATTATTTGTTTTATTCGATCATCAATTAGTTTTGTGACATAAAATCAAAAAATCTTGTGAAATACATATAAGTAACATTCATTATTCAAGTTCACATTATTTTTGTAAAATTACCTATGTCTATATTATCATTAATAAAAAACATTATCATTATTCTCAATTAAAATCATGAGAATTGTGATATTCCCATTTTTATAAACATATATTAATGATGTTATGATAGAGTTTATCATAACTAATAATATTAAAAATGGTATACTTATCTATAGTAGAGTCCTATAAGACAAAATGGATGCATGATATTTCTGTGACATTTAGATTTTTTAAAGGGATATAATGATGTTTAATACTTCCCAGAAGGGTGAAATTATAAGGGAGTTTAGTGTCTTCTAAAAATACAAAGTGGGTAAAAGTGAATTTGTTTCCATTAAAGAAAACAAATGGTTTATCGTAGATTTATTAGACTCTATGAGGGTGAATAATAAATATTTATTTTATTATGTTCCATTAAAACTCATGTGTAAATATTTATTTTAGTTCAATTAATTAATGATAAATGGTTTACATTAATGGTTTTTGTTTTCTAAAAAAATGACATCTTCAATATGGATGATTGATTCCTATTCTATGATAAGACACTCAACAAGGATGATTCACTATATATGATGATAATTTCTTTTAATTCTCTAATCACATAAACATTATTGGTTATCCAACTACAAAATTGTTAGATGAACCTGAGCATTAAATGAAATATAGGATAAAAGGAATGGATGAATCAACCATACCTCAAATTTCTTTTTGATAATGAAATTCAAACTGGTCAAATCAGGAAATATTCCAAATATTTCCTTAATCGCACCATAGTCCTTCAATAAATAACCCCAAATATGTTTCCAACATAGGAGGATTTTAAGTCATTAAATGCAAGGTAATATATCAAAATTTGTTTTATAAAGAAATACAAAAACAAGACACTCAAGATAAAAACGAATTTCCGGTGCCAACGATATTCAAAAAGATGTAATAGGGTTCGAAATGGAAGAATCTAACCTAGTTTAAACAAAAAAATCGCAAAACATAAATATAGACTATCTGGGAAAAAACGAACGAAATAAATCCGTGGAAGGATTACTTGAGTGTTGCGAGTTGAGATGATAGATCCGAGGAGAGTAAAGATGATAAATGATGAAGCCAAAATGAGTTTAACGCAGGTCGATCGATGAGCCGATTAGGGTTTACCGTGTGAGAGAGACGAGCCGGCGGACTGTCGATCGAAAAATCGTAAATGACAGTCCACGGGGCTTTAATTTTTTAAATGTTTTATAATTTCAATTATATAAAAACCGACATTATAAACTATTTTTTAAATTTATAATGTCGGTTATTTTAAAACTGACATAAAAAAACCCCCGCGCTTTGGTTTTTTACGTCGGTTATAAAATAACCGACATAAAAAACTCGTAGATATCTTGTTTTTTACATCGGTTCTAAAATAACCGACATTAAAAACCCATAGATATCTCGTTTTTTACGTCGGTTATAAAATAACCGACCTAAAAAATGCCTAGATATCTCGTTTTTTATGTCGGTTATCAAATAACCGATGTAGAAAAACCCCCCGCACTTTGATTTTTAATGTCGGTTAATTTATAACCGACATAAAAACCGAACACGCGCGATTTGTAACGTCGGTTATTAAAATAACTGATGTTAAAAATCTACTCAACGCATTTGTTACGTCTGTTATAAAATAACTGACGTAAAAAACCACGTTTCATAGATTCTCACGTCGGTTATATATAACCGACGTAAAAAATGGTGACATAAATAATGTTTTCTGCACTAGTGGTGGTAGCCAGCTTTCATCCACCAAACAGACGCGCTTTTATGACCTTCTAGATGGAATAATCAGAGTGGAACATAGAAGAATAAAATTGGTCCTCATATGTCTCCTAACCTCCTGCAAAATTTGGGCACATTTTGAGTTGTATATTCGGAGATATGATCAGATTAGTGGGATGTTTTTCTGGGCTGCAGAATCTGGCCCAGAATTTTATTTCTAACTTGGGCCGCCTAAATGGACACCATGGATGCCTAATTAGCATTGGATCATGAAGAGTGATTTCTTCCTATACATGTATTTCAACATACCACGAAATTTGGGATTCATTGGGCTTGTATGTTGGTCCCCACTGTCTCATCAGTGGGCTGGTGTCCAATCTACCTTCTCTAGAATTGCTTCCTTTCATCACAAAATATCCCCATCTTCTTCCATGAATTTTCCATTGATCCCTGAATGAAACATGTTCATATTGGAGTGTAGATCAATTTCCAAAAATATAAAATTAAAATATGTATAATCATATGAATCATTGGGTACTTCAAATGATGTTCAAAAATGTACCACATAATAGTGCATTTTAAGAAGGTATTACAATCATAATGTGAAATGATGTTCAAAGTGTAAAATGAACTAAAATAGTGTTTATGGATAATAAAGAAAATGAATATTATGTATATTAAAAATTAATATTATCCTCATTTAGTGGCTAATCACACCCCCCAACTTGAGTTTTTCTAGTCCTGAGCAAAATATATCTCAACAATATGAAAATCAAATTCCCTTTTCCAAAAACATTTTAATAAACAATGATCACCAGAAACCCTTATACCAAACAATCATGAAACCCATAAAAATATTTTAATACAGGATAGTTTCATAAGTAGATCCCAATCCCAAGACCATTCCGTTTTTCAAATTCATTTTCATATTTCATCCAATATCAATTAAGTATGAGGATGTGTTGTGCATCATAATAGACATGGGGGTTCATCTTTATTCAAGGGGGAAATTACGGAAGCGCTAGGTGGAATCACATTTCAATATTAATATGAGTATTCAATTTTTTTTGTATTATATATTTTGTTTTTGTTTTTGTTTTTGTTTTTTTTTTTTTGCAATTTTGCCATGGTAATTGAAATTGCACTCAAAAGAGTCAACCCCTGTAGCAAGACTTTGCCGATGACTCCCAGGCTCAAAGACCTTAGGGCACCAAGTGAATCCCACATACTCGGGCATCATCTCGAGTTAAATCAGTCAAAAAAAAATTCAAATTACCAAAAATAGAGATAAAATTACTAACTCTGGGCCAGACAACTATAGAGTCATGATCCCCAAGTGTCGAAAGCCACGCATTAGGTCATTTCATTGCTCTACGCGCAAATTTATTATTATTTTTTAATTTTTTTTTTGAATACTCATATTAAACTAAAATGATCACCAAACCTATGCTATTTATTTGGGGGACCCCATGAACTCAAACTAATACCCCACTATCCAAAGGACGTGCATTGTGATCTTTTTTTTATTTGGATGAAAATATAAATGATGAAATATCACATTGGACAGCCACACTTCCCAAAATCTATGCTCATGAAATTATAAAAGGATTAAAATTAGAATCAGGGTATGCTAAATTATTTGATATTCAGTTTCAAAGTGTGCAATGTGTATTACCAAGTTCAAAGTTAAAGGAAATTTTCCTTCCATTTTCACAAAAAAAAAATCAAATCATTTATCATTTTTTTGACACAAAAGAATTTTTTATTTTATCTCCCCCCCAACTTAAAATAACATTGTCCCTAGCGTTTAAAGAAAAGAAAATTTATAAGGGGGTAGAGGTAGAGAATGAAATTTCAAAAAGGAAATTGAAAATGAGGGTCATGGAATGAAGTCACCTGGTGGTTGAAGTTGAAATTCTTGTTGCTTCCTTTCAATCCTTTGATATCCATGTCACTTGGAGAGTTCCCTAGTAGAAAAAGGAAAAAAAACAAAAAACAAAAAAAAACAAAAAAAAACAATATATATATTTATTTATTTATATAATAAAGGAAGTAAAAAATAAGTATATATATAAAAATTATAGAATAAGAAAGAACAAGAAGTCGTAGGTCAGTGGTAAGTGCGCGCCCCTGTCTCCCTTCGGTCCCAGGTTCGAATCCCTGCGGCTTCTCCGGTTGTGATGGGGTTTGCCCCATGACCTACGATGTGGACTTTTTATTATTATTATATTTTTATTTATTTTTTTTATTTTTATTTTTTAACCTACAAACACTTAAAAATAAAGTAAATTAAACTAATGATACATTGTCTTATTTTTAAATTTCTGGGTAAGGTATTACTCAAGGATCACACCACGTGACACGGATGAATATGGTGCTCCCCTTTCGTATCCATCCATACTCATTATAGAAGAACAGTTCAACAGTTTATTTTTATTTTTTTTATTTCGAAATATCAAAATGTCTCATTAATCCTATTTAAAATATAAAGTTGATTAAAACAATGAAATTATTGGAAACTTGAAAACCATGGGTTGCCTCCCATGCAGCGCTTTGTTTAACATCGTTAGCTCAACTTGAACCCTAAATCTATCAATTTTTTCATGGTTTATAGGTTGGCTCAGTTAACTCAACCTCTATTTCCTATTTATTGAATGATTCAGTGAATGGTTTTAACTTTTGACCATTGACCTTGAAAATGTAACCACTTGTGGGATCTTGAATCTCTACTGCCCCATGGGGGTATACATGATGCACTATGAAAGGACCTGACCATCTAGAACTTAACTTTCCCAGGTGTAAATGAAGTTTTGAACTATACAAGAGCACAAGTTTTCCCGGTTCAAAATGTTTGACCTTGATATTCCTAGATTGGTAGGATTGAACTCTAGATTTATTAATCCTTGAATTTTCATAAGCCTCCATCCTTAATTTCTCTAGTTCATTGAGATCTAATTTCCTTTTTGTTCCGGCCAATGAGAGGTCATAATCCATTTTCTTAATTTCCCAAAAGGCCTTATGCTCAATTTCAACAGGTAAATGGCATGCTTTTCCATAAACCAACCTATATGGTGACATTCCTAGGATGGTTTTAAATGTTGTACGATATGCCCAAAGAGCATCCAAGAGTTTCTCGGACCAATCTTTCCTAGAGGGGTTGACAGTTTTTTCAAGAATTTTCTTAATCTCCCTATTCACTAACTCAGCTTGACCATTAGTTTGAGGATGGTATGTAGTGGACACTTTATGAGAAATACCATACTTAGACATGAGTGAAGAGAATGGGCGGTTGCAGAAATGGGTTCCTCGATCACTGATTATAGCCCTAGGAATTCCAAATCGAGAAAATATATTCTCTTTTAGAAATCGAATCACAACTTGATGATCCTTGGACTTAGTGGGAATGGCCTCAACCCATTTTGATACATAATCAATAGCTAAGAGTATGTTGAGGTATCCCCTAGAGTTTGGTAAGGGACCCATGAAATCAATTCCCCAACAGTCAAATATTTCAACCACTAAGATGGGAGTGAGTGGAATTTGATTCCTTTTTGTGATGGACCCTACTTGTTGACACCTAGGACAGATTTGACAAAATGTGTAGGAGTCCCTTGAGAGGTTGGGCTATAAGAGACCAAATTGAAGAATCTTAGAAGATGTTTTCTTAGAGGAAAAGTGACCTCCACATGCCTCACTATGACAGAATTTAAGGATAGACTCTTGTTCAGATTCTGGGACACACCTCCTAAAGACTTGGTCAGGGCAGAACTTATAGAGGTATGGATCATCAAACACATAGTGTCTAACATCAGAAAGGAATTTCATTCAAGCTTGAGTCCCTAAGAATTTTGGAATGACTCCTGTCACTAAGAAATTTTCTATGTCAGCATACCAAGGGCAGTCACTCACAGAGTATAGGTGTTCATCAGGAAATGAATTAGACACAGAAAGGTGATTTGAGTTGTCTTTGAATTCCATCCTAGAGAGGTGATCAGCTATAACATTTTCAACTCCCTTTTTATCCTTGATTGTGAGGTCAAATTCTTGTAAGAGAAGGACCCACCTAATCAGTCTATCCTTAGCATCTTGTTTTTGGAAGAGGTATTTTAGTGCAGAATGGTCAGTGAACACGGTGATGGGGGATCCTAAGAGGTAGGACCTAAACTTCTCTAAATCAAACACAATAGCAAGTAACTCCTTTTCAGTAGTGGTGTAGTTGATTTGGGCATCATTTAAGGATTTTCTTGCATAAGCAATGAAATAAAGAGTTTTATCACAACATTGTCCTAACACAGCTCCAATAGCAAAGTCAATGGCATCACACATAAGCTCAAAAGGAAGGTTCCAATTTGGAGATTTCATAATGGGGGGAGAGGTGAGAGAGGATTTGAGGGTTGATAATGAACCCTCACAGCTTTCTATCCAAACAAATGGAGCATCCTTTACTAGGAGAGCACAAAGGGGATGAGATATTGAACTAAAGTCCTTGATGAATCTTCTATAGAAACCAGCATTTCCTAAGAAATACCTCACTTCCTTGATAGTTTTGGGTGATGGAAGGTTATGAATGATGTCAACCTTGGCTTTATCAACTTCAATCCCCCTACCTTAGACCAGATGGCCTAGAACTAGTCCCTCTTTAACCATGAAATGGAATTTTTCCCAGTTTAGGACTAGATTCTTTTCTTCACATATTGACAAGACTCTCTCCACATTCCTCAGACATCCCTCAAAATTATCCCCAAACACAGATAATTAATCCATGAAGACCTCTAGAAAATACCCTACCATGTCTGAGAAGATTCCCATCATGCACCGTTGGAAGGTTCCAGGGGCATTGCATAACCCGAAGGGCATGAGTTTGAAAGCAAAGTTTCCGAATGGACATGTGAATGTAGTCTTCCCTTGATCCTCTAGGGAGACCTCAATTTGATTATACCCTGAGTACCCATCTAAGAAACAGTAGAATGCATGACCTACCACTCTCTCAAGGACTTGGTCAATGAATGGTAAGGGGAAATGGTCCTTCTTGGTGAATGATTTTAGCTTCCTATAGTCAATGCAGACCCTCCATCCACTACTCACCCTAGTTGGAAGAATCTCTCCATACTCATTGGTTATCACTGTGATTCCAGCCTTTTTTGGAACCACTTGGATTGGGCTCACCCATTCACTCTCAACTATGGGATATATGATACCAGCTTTTAGCAATTTCAGGAGTTCTTTTCTTACTACCTCCATGAGATTAGTATTGAGTCGCTGTTGAGGTTGACGACATGCCTTTGAATTAGATTCCAGAACAATCATATGAGTCCCAATAAGTGGGCTAATCCCAGGAATATCAGACAGGGTCCAACCAATGGATTTCTCATGTTTCCTAAGGACATCTAGAAGCATTTTCTCGTGATTGGATTCAAGAGAAGAAGAAATGACAATAGGATGTGTTTGATTGTCCCCTAGGAAAGCATACTTGAGTGTAGTGGTAAGTTCCTTCAATTTGAGATCAGGTTGGTTCGGAATTTAAAAATAATATTGGGACATTGGATCAAGTTCAATTTCCTTTTTTAGAGTTTCAGATAGGATTGATTCCCCACATGTAGAAGTTTCAGCTACTAGATTGGATTGATCAGATTTAGGGAAGGAATTTGGAGTAGTCTTCATGAAAGTGGTTTCTTGAAAGGTTTCACTGATTTTTGGACCTAAGACTTCATCATAAGAGAAATTTTAAAATGATTCAATCCATGGAGATAAACTTCCTTTATATGAAATAAGGAAATCAATCTCATCCTGACTTAAACATTCATCAAATATTCCTTGATGTTCTATGGATTCATTATCAATGCTTCCTATCATGTTTACTTCATGAATGTCATCATCATCCCCTATTTGTGAGCTTGCATTATAGATGTTCAAGTCTAGACTCATGTTCCCAAATGTGATGGTCATGTTCCCATTTCGGACTCGGATAATAGAGTTGATTGTTTCAAGGAAAGGAGGACCAAGTATGATTGGGGTTTGTTCCTTATTTCCTAAGTTTGGATGGTTGTCAAGGACAATTAAATCAGCAGGGTAGATGAAGTTTTCAACCTTTACCATAACGTCCTTTAAAATCCACTTTGGAACCCTAATGCTACGATCAGCAAGTTGAAGTGTGACAGATGTGGGTTGGAGTTCTTCTAGGCCTAACTGGCAGTACACAGCATATGGGATGATATTGACACTAGCACCTAGATCACACAAGGCCTTGACAACTTTTCTCTCTCTTAGTTCAACATTGATGTAAGGGAAACCCAGGTCTTTCAACTTAGGAGGAATGGTCCCTTGAATGGTGGTACTCACATTAGCAGCCAAAAGGACTTGGTTTTTATGTGAAAATTTTCTTTTAAAAGTGCACAAGTCCTTAAGGTACTTTGAGTAGGCAGGTATGGTATGGATGGCATCGAGAAGGGTTATGTTCAACTTTACTTGTGAAAAGATTTCCATCAATGTTTCACTCAATTCAGGCTTGGTTTTCCCCCTCATTTGTTGAGGAAATGGTGCATGTTGTGGGGTTGTTTGTTGAAGAGTTGTTTCTTTGACAATGTTATCATGTTTTTCAATTTGATCATTTGGTTCATTTGAATTTTCATCCAAGTTTGAATCTTCAGGTGGGTTTTTAATTAGTTGTTCAGGTTTCTCAATTGATTTCCCACTTCTTAAAACATTCACAACCTTTAGTTGTTCATGAGTTGTTTGAGTACAACTTGACTCTCCCCTTGAAGTTGAGGATGGCACCGCCTGAGTAGGCATGGGTACCTTTCCAGTTTTGATGTTTTGAAGTTCTTGTTTTAGGGAAGAGACTTCTGAGTTCATCCTCTCCATTTGTTTGCACAGTTGTTCTAGTAGGCTTTGTGGAACAGTTTGGGTTGGTGCTTGAGAAGATTGTTTTATCCTGGGGGGGATATTTTGGAGGTGGGATGGTTTGTTTAAAATGGACCGGTGGTTGCTGGTATTGGATAGGTTGGGTTTGGAACTGGTTATGGGTTTGGTAGTTCTGATGGGGGTAAGGATTTTTTCCCTGTGGTTGGCTAGGTTGTTGGTTATCCTTCCAGCGGAAGCCTGGGTGGTCGTTATACCTTGGGTTGAAGGTGTTTTGGTATTGAGGATTTTGAAAGTCCAAAGCATTTACTTCTGCTGGGGGTCCTCCTAAAATAACATCCTTGATGGATGGAATTTTTGGGCAGTTGTCTGTCTTATGGTCATGTTTGTCACAAAGTGTGCAAACAGGGTCAACAGTTTGGATTTCATGGACTTTCCTAAGGTCTATCTCTTCAACCTTCCTAGAGAGTGCTACGATTTTAGCCCTAAGGCTTTCCTCTTCTATAAGTGTATGAATTCCAGTAGTTTTTTTTGGATTTTCAGAATAAGGTGAAGTTCTCCATGTTTGGTTTTGTTTAGAAAGGATTTCTAGATACTCGTAAGCATCATTTGGGGCTTTTTTTTAAAGGTTCCATTACACATCATGTAAATGAATTGTTTATTCCCTAGACCCAAACCTTCATAGAAAATTCTCACTTGTTCATGTATAGAAAAACCATGGTGTGGAACTATATTTAGAGTGTCTTTGAACCTCTCCCATGTTTCATAGAATGACTCTCCCTCTTTTTCAAAAAAGTTTTGGATACTCTTTTTAAGTGCAATTGTTTTGTGGTGGGGAAAGTATTTTTTGTAGAATTCTCTTTGTAGTTGGTCCCAAGAGTTGATGGATGATAGTCTCAAATTTTTTAGCCAATTTTTAGCTCGATCCTTTAAAGAAAAAGGAAATAGCCTCATCTTAGCTGATTCTAGTTGATGTGGGGGACACATGGTTTCTACAATGTCATTGAACTCCTTAATGTGCAGGTATGGCATCTCAGACTCCATTCCATGGAATGTGGGAAGGTGGTTTAGGACATAGGGTTTAAAGATGTGGTTGGTATCTCCTAGGGAATTGTGTATAATGCATGAGGGGTCATTGGTCCAGGAAGGTGTGAGGTAGTCATTCATGGTTTTATCCATCGCATTCCCCAAGTCCGGGGCTGCCTCATTTGGGTTTCCATTATGGTTCCCACCCGGGTTTATGAGTTGGTTTCTTTGAAGACCTTCCATTGAAATGGGATCAATTTTTGACTTGGGGGTGTAAGGAAGATTAGGATCTAATGGAAAGAGTTCCCTTGGTGTACTTGACTCCCCAACCCCAGTACTATCCACCCTGACTAGACGGTTTGATTGATCGCGGGTGTAGGCGGACATGCGCCAAAAGAAAAAAAAACGAGAAAGGGACAAGATAAGAGAATTGGGATGAGAAAAGAAGAAATGGGGGAGAATAGAATGGGTGTTTATATGAATTACTTGGGTCCCCGTAAACGGCACCAAAATTTGATTCTCGCTCAAATTTACCCAAGAGAAGAAGGTAAGACGGTCCTTGTAGTTTAGCTTGGGTTGTCGAATCCTCAGAGACCTAAGAAGTAACCTATAGACACGTACATTATATGGACTTTTTTTGGCTATGAAGTGGCCAACTTGGGTTGATTTTAGATGGGTTTAAAGGAACTCTAAGAGACTTAAGTGAATTCAATTTAAAATAATGAGTCGATCCTAGGTTATCGCTCGGGGTGGATTGGACGTATTTCCTTTTTAATGATTTCAATTTCTTATATTTGAGATGGGTTCATTTAAGGAGATAAAACAACATCATCACTTACTGGTTTAATGACTACACCCTTTAATACTAATCACATATACACTTGAAGGATCAAAGTTTTGAGCACTTCAAGGTTAAGGTTCGTATTAGCACTTGAAGTGTGTGGCCTTAAATTCAACAAGGACGATGAAGTTTAAAAATCATCAAATAAAAATCTCAATTAAATAAGTGATTATACATTAATTAGGTGATAAATAACATCCAATACAGCCTATTTATACTATCTTGGATCAACCCATAAGTGGGTTATCCCTCCATTGATCTCATGGTTTCAATGGAAGCGGAAAGTAGACTCATGAGGGAGGAAATGGAGAAGTAAAGAAAACAACAAAAATAAAATGATCACTCCACCGTTGTGTGAATAATTTCACAAGATTTGGTGTGAATAAATTCACACCTTGATCCAACGGTATCAAAGTGATATGAATAAAAACTGAAGAAGAGTGGAAGAAGAACTTTTATTAAGAAACTAAAGTGAATTGAACAACTTACATGTGGAAGACAAATTTGAGAGAACAAAATTGCAGCATAACATTACAATTGAACAAAGCATCCATGATTAAAAACTCATTCACCACCACTGCCTTAAATAGGAATTTTGGAAGCCTTGGGTCGATCCTCAAACAGTACAAAGCATCCCACTTGATTATGGTAGGCCTAGGGTGGTGGAAAGCTTGTGGAACTTAGACTTTTCCACATTTGACCTGAGGTGGCAGCCATCTTTCATCCACTGAACAGACACGCTTTGATGACCTTCTAGATGGCAGAATAAAAGTAGTCCATAGAAGAATAAAATTGATCCCCAGATATCTCCTAACCTCCTATAAAATTTGGGCACATTTTGAGTTGTATATTCGGAGATATGATCAGATTAGTGGGATGTTTTTCTGGGCCGCAGAATCTGGCCCAGAATTTTATTTCTAACTTGGGCAGCCTAAATGGACACCATGGAGGCCTAATTAGCATTGTATCTTGAAGAGTGATTTGTTACTATACATTTATTCCAGAATACCAATAAATTTGGGATTCATTGGGCCTGTATGTTGGGCCCCACCATCTCATCAGTGGGCTGGTGTCCAATCTGCCTTCTCTAGAATTGCTTCCTTTCATCACAAAATATCCCCATCTTCTTCCATGAATTCTCCATTGATCCCTGAATAAAACGTGTTCATATTGGAGTGTAGATAAATTTCCAAAAATATCAAATTAAAATATTTATAATCATATGAATCATTGGGTACTTCAAATGATGTTCAAAAATGTACCACATAATAGTGCATTTTAAGAAGGTATTATAATCATAATGTGAAATGATGTTCAAAGTGTAAAATGCACTAAAATAGTGTTTATGAATAATAAAGAACATGAATATTATGTATATTAACAATGAATATTATCCTCATTTAGTGGATAATCAATGATATTGATGTCTATTTGGATCCATTGATCGAATATATGAAAAATATGTGGGATACAATTGTTACAATGTATAATGCTCATAGAAGTGAAGAATTCATATTGGGGGTCATGTTGTATAGAATGATAAATGACTTACCCGCTATGGAAATTTATCATTCTATAGCATTAAAGTAATGTTGGGATTTCCCATTTGTGAAAAATGAACATAATTAGTTTGCTTGAAACATTCCTCAAAAATGTGTTTTTTGGACATCAGACCTTTTTACCTCGACAACATAAATACCAATCCTAGACGAAAACATTCAATGGGAATATCAAACAAGGTACAACACCATCTCTAGTAATGGGTGATCAACTATACAATAAAGTTAAAAATATTGACACTATTTTTGGTAAACCATTTTTGAAAAACCTTACAAAATTAGGTTGGAAGAAGAGATCAATTTTATTTGAATTACCATATTGGAATTGTTTGTATGTAACACCCCAAGATTTCATAGTGTGTTATTTCTTCAAAATAATTCAATAACTTGCACTACACGCAACACCGAGTTCAAGGGCACCATGACTTACCAAATAAGCCGTTCAAAAGTGGTTATGAATAGTATTAACTAAATTTTAAACTTTATATAATCCTTATAATTTTAGAATCCATATTATGAGTTTCTTAGACATAATGTAAGAACAAATTCATTTTCAGTATTTCACTTTTACCAACTTTTAATAGTGAACCCTTTTTAAATCCAATATTTTAAACTTTTATATATTCAATTTGACTAAATAAATTTACTTTTTAGAATGGGGACATCAAAAATTTACAATGAAACATCCCAATCTTCCACGGTATGCTTTCCTTTGAATAATATAGTAGCGTGTGTTGTACGCAACTTCGAGTTCTAACACACACCACAACCAATCAAACTAGCTGTTATGAATAGTAATACCTACTTTTTAAAATTTAATAAATTTTATCTCTCAAAATGGACTTCATTTGTGTATTCGGAGTATCGAATTTAGCCTAAGGTGAAATTTTGGAACTTTTCGGATAACATTTATATTTTGATGAATAGTGAAAATTACTAAATTTTAATTAAAAACAACTTTTTTAATAGAAATAATTTATATTGATAAATTATGAATTTGAGTGGTTTTAAAGTATATTTAGAATATATTTTTACCATTTAATACAATGTTGGTCATTTTACATAATTTCACAATTAAACCGGACATAAACAAGTGTCAATCTTTTGATAGTTATTATCTCTTAAAAACATGCTATTTGTTTTGAAGACGGGAATTAATTTTTAAATTAATTAATGCAACTGATATGTTTTGAATTTGGTAAAATAGACATCATTTTTGAATTCATAATATCAAATATATCTTAGGCCTAATTTTTGGTATTTTTCTGGAAACTTTCATTTTTTGATGAATAGTGAAACCACTAAGTGGTAGTTAAAAAACTGAATTTTCCATAAAACATAATTTTACAGCTTCTGTGAGTGGAATTTCGAAAATCATAAAGACACGGTTAATATCAAGGAGTAAAATGTGGTTCAATGAGATGAAAATACTTTTTGGTGAATAGTAACTTTTTACTTTTATTTACCACGGTTAAAAGTAAATAGGGTAATTGAGGGTAAAAATGATATTAATATTACCCTAACACATGTCCTAATTCTATTGTACAAGTGTATCTTGACCAAAAACAACCTTATGAGAAAACTATTATCATTTAGGTCCACTCGTATTAGATTAGGACATTTATTATTATTTAATTCAAAGAAGAGTTAAAAGAGTTAAGATCAAAGTTTATTTACTAAAAAAAATTAATATAGGGTTATACATAAGATAAATTCGATTGTAAATATTAATTATAAAGCTAAAATTATTTCCTACATAATGGTATTTTATTTATAATTTTTAGACATTAAATAATTTAATTTATTTATAAAACAATGGTGATGCAGTAATTACCTAATTAATGAAAAATTAGAATAATTGATATTATAAATACCCGAATAAATGTAATTTGAGACTTTTTATAAATACCAATAATTTTATAGGTTAATATGACATGTTATAATTTATTTAATTAACTTTTTTTGAAGTAATCATTCTGTTATGAGTTTTACAAAAATAAATTATTGAATAGTGTCAAAATTGACATAAAAGAGTTTTTAAAACAAATATAATATTATTAATTGATATTAAATTCATAAAAATCTAAGGTTCGGCCAAGAGACTTATATCATGATACTTGTATCATTAATGGACCATTTGGGGGTCTCTTGGAGGTATATAGTAAGTTTATTAACTATATAATATAAAAATACAAAGTGACATGGTAAGTTTCAAACTAATTAACTAAGAGTTAAAACTAAAATATAAGGTTAATATAATGACCCAAACCTGTCTAAATTCTATTGGTTGAGTGGTTTTCGACCCATCCCCACCTTAAACTTTAAATAATCCACTTTGGAGCCATTAGAAACCAAATATGAATTTATTATAAAATAATATTTCTAGCTTTTCCAAAGGTGCCCTTCACCCCTCTTAAAAAAGGGAACTCCCCCTTCTCATTAATTCACACCTTCAAAGCCTTTTGGTTCATCCAACCTATACCAAAATACTATCTCAACTTCTCTAAATTCATCCTATAGTCCTTTCTTTAGTCATAAATCCAACTTAAGGAGCCCTTTTGATTAAATCAAAAGGAAGAACCTTAAGAAGAGGTAATGATTTCACCACCCCTTTTCAAGTTCCTTTCTTCTTCAACTTCTTCTATCTTTGTTATTATCATTCTAAAATAATAACTAAAGTATATTATATATACTTTTATGTTATTATAAACATTTTACAACCATATTTCAGTATTCTATCCATTCTTTTAATGACATGTCACCATACGTGCGTACGTACGGCTTACCATCTCCATATCATGGTGTAATTGTTATTCAAAACATTATTATTTGGATGGTTATAATAATGATGTGTAGTTCATGTAAATAATAAATATAACATGATAATGATTCTGTATATATGATATACCATCCAATTATATATTATTTTAATATCAAAATAATGATATTGTCGCTCGTGCGTACGTACGGACTACCGTCTCCACGAACGTGATGAGATTCATTCTCCATCGTATCCATTCAAGTATAATTATCATTTGATGATTTAAAAATAATGTTTAAGGACTTGATATCATTATGGATATGAATAAGATACAACCTATCCATAAAAAACATGACATATGTAACAAAACATATAAAAGAAAACGAGTAAGTTAACACCCGAAACGACGATAATTCTAAGATATTATTAATAAAGCAATGTTAAAAGATCATATATGATATCATATTAATGTATATGATTCTTGTATAATTTAATAACAATTATTTCACCATTATACAGGAGTTTAACCTACCCCCAACCAAGGAAAAGTAAAAGGTAATGGGTTTTCATCTCACTCCTTATTCCCATGAGATTCATGCCATATTGCCACTATTACCTTTTGTGTGGTGTATGTACTGCACATAATTGTATTATTTTTGTAATACACTTTAATTTATGTTTATTTACATATTCATTGTATGATACCTCTTTCATGGGGTGTATGTTTTTTAAGTTACCAAATTGGTAAGGGTTTATTTTGCAATCTCTTCATTATCCGAGGTTGTTTATACGTAATAATCTACTGGGATTTCTTTATCATCCACATCCATGTTTCTTCAAAATCTATTTCAAAACATTTTTAATATTTACAAGAATATGGGTTAAATTAATTTATACCCTTGTTTGAATTTTTATAAGAGGTTTATAAAGGAATCTTTTCATCATTTTCCAAACAAGGTGCTTTTTAACCTTTTCGACAGAATTAAGATAAGAATGTTTTTTTTAACTTATACAGCGGGTGCGGCTATTTTACACCGTTATAAAATCATTGAAGCTTCCCTTACAATCTTATATGAATATTTTCAAATAAAATGTTTTGTTTTATAAATATATGACTCTTAAATGATTTCAAAATAGAAAGAGATATTTCTTTAAAAAGAGTTTTGATTTCATCTATGTCAACATCCTTTGATGGATTTTAGGTTTATTTGGAGTTGATTTATTATGATACAATACTTCTATATTGTATTGATGGTTTTTTGATATGTTTGACTATGGATGTGTTATTTTTATACCATTCATGGTTTATGAAGAAAGTATTGACATTTTGTATGCTAGTTTTAATACGAATGTTTATGTTATGTTTAAACTTGTTCATATGAGGAATGCATTGAACTTAATATGTGACGGGTGGAGACCGCTATAGCTCCTTGATGCATCGGTAGGTCTTATGAGACAAACTAGTGTCTTGGAACAAGGCCTTGGAAAAATATTATTTTTAGTCTTCGCACGAGGCCTTGGCTATGTGGTTATGATAGTCTGGAATTATACATTCCATCATTATCAAAGTGGTTATTGATATTGCATGTGATTATTCAATTAGTAGAATATCTATGTGAATAAGTAAATGGAATCATTTTATTTTATTTTTTCCATACTATGTTGAAGTTCAAGTTCAAAAGGCTTTTGTTTTAGTTATACATTGTCTTAAATGTTTATTCTTATTTATGAAAGTTTCTGCTATATTGTTATCCTTACTGAGCATTTGAGCTCACCCCTTTCAATGTTTTATTTTTCCCAGGATGTGAAGAAGTAATTTATGAATGACCTGGAGGGATAGTATGAGGGGATAAGAGTGTGGACTATGGAGACTATGTTGTTGTAGTTTTCATTTTTATGATGTAATGTACAACTTTATTAATATATCTAGTTATTCCAAAGTTACTAAACTAATCGGTATTTCGAGATTTGATCTTTATTGTGATCATGCCAATGTTATAATGCACCGACTCTAGGTAACTGGGGTCGGGGCGTTACATTTGGTATCAGAGGAAGTTTAGTACAAACCTTGGAAGCTAGATTTAGATAAACTCTGATTAGAGCACATAGATCAAAGATGGACTTTGAGGATTAGTATAGAAGAACTTCCTAGAATTTTTGTATTGTAGAAATTTTGTAAGTTTTCTGAGCAATACATCCCTGTCTGGATACGAGCAGGTAGAGGCGGCTCTGGCACAGATGTACCTAGGGTTAAAAACCGAAAACACTGCTTTGATCTAGACTCGAACAGGAACTGGTGCACGACAACGGGCCTTGCTGCATTCTTGGTTACGAAACTCCCGGGGGATATGCTTAGGATAATTCTCATTTTCTTTACAAACCATTATGAAGGGTTTATGAGTATATACTTCCTCAAAGGATACATTTTTATGATTATGGATTATATCCATAAACTATTTAATTTATGTTATGTGTTTTACAAGTTTGGGATTAGGTATTGTTATTCATAAACTAATATAATGTATGTCATTATTTAGAAATGGCGCCCAGTAGAAGGAATGAGAACTCCATCAATGCACATGATCCAAAGAGAAAGAAGGATCATATCTTTCATGGTCTTAATCCAGAATTTATAAGAGAAATAGTCTCCCATGTATTATCATCATATGAAGAAATAATATCATGTGTTGATAATATAAGTAAATAGTTTACTGAGTACTATGGATTTGAAGGGAATCAAGAGAAGAAAAGGATGGAAGAGAGAAATATGGATAAAGGGAAGAGGGAAAAGAATAATTTTCCCATATGTGATAACTATGGGAAGAAACACCCTGGAACTTGCCTGAAAGGAATGGGAGTTTGTTATAAGTGTGGAGGAAAAGGGCACAAAGTACATGACTGCAAGGGTAAGAAAATGGTTTCAAATGTACAATGCTTCATTTGCAAGGAGTTTGGACACTACGCGAACCTATGTCCCAGTCATCAGACTATGCCGAAAATGATGATATTGGATAATAATCAAGTTATGAAACTTCCACAGATGAAGAGGAATAATTAGAGTTCTTATGTTGATTATTTTATTTGAGTGTTGTATCAACAATGTACTTGTTATAATAATTATGGAGTATATAAGTATTGTACTGTAGTACTATTTCATTAAGGACTTGAGATTGTGTGGAACAAAGAAAAGTGACTCAATAGCAGGTTAAATTTTTGGAAAATATATGGTTGAGAGAAAGATAAACCATAATATGGTTCTGATACTAAGGTAGTGATTTTAGAATAATACATGATTGATTTGGATAAATTATATTGGATATTCTTGACTACCTTGAAACTGATTAATGATTTTTATATTCCATCATTGTTGGGGTTTACAACATTTTTGGATTGAAGGAGTATATCTATTATTCTTTAAGGAATAAAGGATCATGAATGTAATCAATAAGGTGTTATGGTAATTCAGTATGTTGCATTGTTTTAAAAGAATACATGATGAAGGTGTTTCAATGTTATTACGTGGCAAAAAGTATCTTCATTATGTTTACCTTCCTTATAAATTTTGGACTGAAGTATTTTGGATAGTTCTAGTTTGGATTATTTTGGATTTCTATAAAAGGACAACCCGGAGGTCGGGCGGCAACCCGTCGCGTCCGGCAAGGCCGCGAGACTTGAACCCACAACCGAAGGGCGACAAGGGTGTATCACCTACCACTGACCCACGTGATGTCCTGAATTGAATAATGTCGTTTTTTTAATGGTTTTTCTAGATGAATTATAAATTCATTTTTTTAACCCTATACGAATAGGATAAATATAATATTATTTCTAAGTTCTATTATATTTTAGAGTGAAAGATGAGTTTGTGGTAGAACTTAGTTAAAGGATGAGACTCTACTTTTCAAGTATATATTTTTCTTCTTCTCTTATTCAGTGAAGAAATTAATTCTTATACTTTAATGAAGGGATCTTAAAACAAAAAAAATGTGTTATCCGAATACCATATGTTTTGTTGAACCGATGGTATTTTAAATCATCATAGATTGATGAATTTAAGACCCTCAATTTTACACTTGTTTGTGATTGATGACCTCAATCACTACCTATAAATATTTACATTTTTCCTCTAATTATATGTCTCTAATTTCCACTAATGTTCTCCGAATAGAGATCATAATTTGGTGGTGACCCTTTCATTTCTCTTTTCCTCTTATTAAGGCTAAATTTTATTAACCCAATTTCCAATGTGGGTTTTCCCACATAGATATTTTCTATATTCAACCTTTTATTTTTGAAGAACAATTTCAAATTGCGAGGACTCAATTTATTGAAGGAGGGGAGAATGTAGCACCCCAAGATTTCATAGTGTGTTATTTCTTCAAAATAATTCAATAACTTGCACTACACGCAACACCGAGTTCAAGTGCACCATGACTTACCAAAAAAGCCGTTCAAAAGAGGTTATGGATAGTATTAACTAAATTTTAAACTTTATATAATCCTTATAATTTTAGAATCCATATTATGAGTTTCTTAGACATAATGTAAGAACAAATTCATTTTCAGTATTGCACTTTTACCAAATTTTAATAGTGAACCCTTTTTAAATCCAATATTTTAAACTTTTATATATTAAATTTGACTAAATAAATTTACTTTTTAGAATGGGGACATCAAAAATTTACAATGAAACATCCCAAGCTTCCACAGTACGCTTTCCTTTGAATAATACAGTAGCGTGTGTTGTACGCAACTTCGAGTTCTAACACACACCACAACCAATCAAACTAGCCGTTATGAATAGTAATACATAATTTTTGAAATTTTATAAATTTTATCTCTCAAAATGGACTTCATTTTTGTATTCGGAGTATCTAATTTAGCCTAAGGTGAAATTTTGGAACTTTTCGGATAACATTTATATTTTGATGAATAGTGAAAATTACTAAATTTTAATTAAAAACAACTTTTTTAATCGAAATAATTTATATTGATAAATTATGAATTTGAGTGGTTTTAAAGTATATTTAGAATATATTTTTACCATTTAATAAAATTTTGGTCATTGTACATAATTTCACAATTAAACCGGACATAAACAAGTGTCAATATTTTGATAGTTATTATCTCTTAAAAACACGCTATTTGTTTTGACGACGGAAATTAATTTTTAAATTAATTAATGCAACTGATATGTTTTGAATTTGGTAAAATATACATCATTTTTTAATTCATAATATAAAATATATCTTAGGCCTAATTTTTGGTATTTTTCTGGAAACTTTCATTTTTTGATGAATAGTGAAACCACCAAGTGGTAGTTAAAAAACTGAATTTTTCATAAAACATAATTTTACCGCTTCTGTGAGTGGAATTTCTAAAATCTGAGAGACACGGTTAATATCAAAGAGTAAAATGTGGTTCAATGAGATGAAAATAATTTTTGGTGAATAGTAACTTTTTACTTTTGTTTACCACGGTTAAAAGTAGATAGGGTAATTAAGGGTAAAAATGATATTAATATTACCCTAAAACATGTCATAATTCTATTGGACAAGTGTATCTCGACCAAAAACAACCTTAGGAGTAAAATATTATCATTTAGGTCCACTTGTATTAGATTAGGACATTTATTATTATTTAATTCAAAGAAGAGTTAAAAGAGTTAAAATCAAAGTTTATTTACTAAAAAATTTTTAATATAGGGTAATACATAAGATAAATTTGATTGTAAATATTCATTAGAAAGATAAAAATATTTACTATATATGGTATTTTATTTATAATTTTTAGACATTAAATAATTTAATTTATTTATGACACAATGGTGATGTAGTAATTACCTAATTAATAAAAAATTAGAATAATTGATATTATAAATACTCAAATAAATGTAATTTAAGACTTTTTATAAATACCAATAATTTTATAGGTTAATATGACATGTTAGGATTTATTTAATTAACTTTTTTCAAAGTAATCATTCTGTTATGAGTTTTACAAACATCAATTATTGAATAGTGTCAAAATTGACATAAAAGAGTTTTTAAAACAAATATTATATTATTAATTGATATTAAATTCATAAAAATATAATGTTCGGCCAAGAGACTTATATCATGATATTTGTATCATTAATGGAACACTTGGGGGTCTCTTGGAGGTATATAGTAAGTTTATTAACTATATAATATAAAAATACAAAGTGACATGGTAAGTGTCAAACTAATTAACTAAGAATTAAAACTAAAAGATAAGGTTAATGTAATGACCCAAACCTGTCTAAATTATCTTGGTTGAGTGGTTTTCGACCCATCCCCACCTTAACCTTTAAATAATACAATTTGGATCCATTAGAAACCAAATATGAATTTATTATAAAATAATATTTCTAGCTTTTCCAAAGGTACCCCTCACCCCTCTTAAAAAAGGGCACTCCCCCTTCTCATTAATTCACACCTTCAAAGCCTTTTGGTTCTGCAAAAATATGCCAAAATACTCTCTCAACTTCTCTCAATTCATTCTAGAGTCCTTCCTTTAGTCAGATATCCAACCTAAGGAGCCCTTTTGATCAAATCAAAAGGAAGAACCCGAAGAAGAGGTAATGATTTCACCACCCCTTTTCAAGTTCTTTTCTTCTTCCACTTCTTCTATCTTTGTTATTACCATTCTAAAATAATAACTACAGTATATTATATATACTTTTATGTTATTATAAACATTTTACAACCATATTTCAGTATTCTATCCATCCTTTTAATGACATGTCACCATACGTGCGTACGTACGGCTTACCATCTCCACATCATGGTGAAATTGTTATTCAAAACATTATTAGTTGGATGGTTATAATAATGATGTGTAGTTCATGTAAATAATAAATATAACATGATAATGATTCTGTATATATGATATACCATCCAATTATATATTATTTTAATATCAAAAGAATGATATTGTCGCTCGTGCATACGTACGGACTACCGTCTCCACGAACGTGATGAGATTTATTCTCCATCGTATACATTCAAGTATAATTATCATTTTATGATTTAAAAATAATATTTAATGACTTGATATCATTATTGATATTAATAAGATACAACCTATCCATAAAAAACACGACATATGTAACAAAACATATAAAAGAAAACGAGTAAGTTAACACCCGAAACAACGATAATTCTAAGATATTATTAATAAAGCAATGTTAAGAGATCATATATGATATCATATTAATGTATATGATTCTTGTATAATTTAATAACAATTATTTCACCATTATACATGAGGTTAACCTACCCCCAACTAAGGAAAAGTACAAGGTAAGGGGTTTTCATCTCACTCCTTATTCCCATGAGATTCATGCCATATTGCCACTATTACCTTTTGTGTGGTGTATGTACTACCCATAATTGTATTATTTTTGTAATACACTTTAATTTATGTTTATTCACATATTCATTGTATGATACCTCTTTCATGGGGTGTATGTTTCTTAAGTTACCAAATTGGTAAGGGTTTATTTCGCAATCTCTGCATTATCCGAGTTAGTTTATACGTAATAATCTACTGGGATTTCTTTATCATCCACATCCATGTTTCTTCAAAATGTATTTCAAAAAAAATTTACTATTTACAAGAATATGGGTTAAAGTCATTTATACCCTTGTTTGACTTTTTATAAGAGGTTTATAAAGTAATCTTTCCATCGTTTTCCAAACAAGGTGCTTTTTAACCTTTTCGACAAAATTAAGGTAAGAATGTTTTTTTTAACTTATACAGCGGGTGCGGCTATTTTCCGCCGTTATAAAATCATTGAAGCTTACCTTATAGTATTATATGAATATTTTCAAATAAAATGTTTTGTTTTATAAATATATGACTCTTAAATGATTTCAAAGTAGAAAGAGATATTTCTTTAAAAAGAGTTTTGATTTCATCTATGTCAACATCCTTTGATGGATTTTAAGTTTATTTGCAGTTGATTTATTATGATACAATACTTCTATATTGTATTGATGGTTTTGTGATATTTTTGACTCTGGATGTGTTATTTTTATACCATTCATGGTTTATGAAGAAAGTATTTACATTTCGTATGCTAGTTTTAATACAAATGTTTATGTTATGTTTAAACTTGTTCATATGAGGAATGCATTGAACTTAATATGTGACGGGTGGAGCCCGCTATAGCTCCTCGATGCAACGGTAGGTCTCATGAGACAAACTAGTGTCTTGGCACAAGGCCTTTGAAAAATCTTATTTGTAGTCTTCACACGAGGCCTTGGTTATGTGGTTATGATAGTCTGACATTATGCATTCCATCATTATCAAAGTGGTTATTGATATTGAATGTGATTATTCGATTGGTAGAATATCTATGTGAATAAGTAAATGGAATCATTTAATTTTATTTTTTCCATACTATGTTGAAGTTCAAGTTCAAAAGGCTTTTGTTTTAGTTATACATTGCCTTAAATGTTTATTCTTATTTATGAAATTTTCTGCTATATTGTTATCCTTACTGAGCATCTGAGCTCACCTATTTCAATGTTTTATTTTTCCCAGGATGTGAAGAAGTAATTTATGAATGACCTGGAGGGATAGTATGAGTGGATAAGAGTGTGGACTATGGAGACTATGTTTTTGTATTTTTCATTTTTATGATTTAATGTACAACTTTATTAATATATCTATTTATTCCAAAGTTACTAAACTAATCGGTCTTTAGAGATTTGATCTTTCTTGTGATCATGCCAATGTTATGTAATAATGCACTAACTCTAGGTAACTGGGGTCAGGGCGTAACAGTTGGTATCAGAGGAAGTTTAGTAAAAACCTTGGAAGCTAGATTTAGATAAGCTCTGATTAGAGCACATAGATCTAAGATGGACTTTGAGGATTAGTATAGAAGAACTTCCTAGAATTTTTGTATTGTAGAAATTTTGTGAGTTTTCTGAGCAATACATCCATGTCTGGATACGAGCAGGTAGAGGTGGCTCTGGCACAGATGTACCTAGGTGTAAAAACCGAAAACACTGCTTTAAGCTAGACTCGAACGGGAACTGGTGCACGACAACGAGCCTTGTTGCACTCTTGGTTACGACACTCCCGGGGGATATGCTTAGGATAATTCTCATTTTCTTTACAAACCATTATGAAGGGTTTATGAGTATATACTTCCTCAAAAGATACATTTTTATGATTATGGATTATATCCATGAACTATTTAATTTATGTTATGTGTTTTACAAGTTTGGGATTAGGTATTGTTATTCATAAACTAATATAGTGTATGTCATTGTTTAGAAATGGCGCCCAGTAGACGGAATGAGAAATCCATCAATGCACATGATCCAAAGAGAGAGAAGGATCATATCTTTCATAGTCTTAAGCCAGAATTTATAATAGAAATAGTCTCCCATGTATTATCATCATATGAAGAAATAATATCATTTGTTGATAATATAAGTAAAGATTTTACTGAGTACTATGTCTTTGAAGGGAAGCAAGAGAAGAAAAGGATGGAAGAGAGAAAGATGGATAAAGGGAAGAGGGAAAAGAAGAATTTTCCCATATGTGATAACTGTGGGAAGAAACACCCTGGAACTTGCCTAAAAGGAATGGGAGTTTGTTATAAGTGTGGAGGAAAAGGGCACAAAGTACATGACTGCAAGGGTAAGAAAATGGTTTCAAATGTACAATGCTTCATTTGTAAGAAGTTTGGACACTACGCGAACATATGTCCCAATCATCAGACTATGCCGAAAATGATGCTATTGGATAATAATCAAGTTATGAAACTACCACAGATGAAGAGGAATGATTAGAGTTCTTATGTTGATTATGTCATTTGAGTGTTGTATCAACAATGTACTTGTTATAATAATTATGGAGTATATAAGGATTGTACTGTAGTACTATTTCATTAAGGACTTTAGATTGTGTGGAACAAAGAAAAGTGACTCAATAGCAGGTTAAATTTTTGGAAAATATATGGTTGGGAGAATGATAAACCATAATATGGTTCTGATACTGAGGTAGTGATTTTAGAATAATACATGATTGATTTGGATAAATAATATTGGATATTCTTGACTACCTTGAAACTGATTAATGATTTTTATATTCCATCATTGTTGGGGTTTACAAAATTTTTGTATTGAAGGAGTATATCTATTATTCTTTAAGGAATAAGGGATCATGAATGTAATCAATAAGGTTTTATGGTAATTCAGGATGTTGCATTGTTTTAAAAGAATACATGATGAAGGTGTTCACATGTTATTACGTGAAAAAAAGTATCTTCATTATGTTTACCTTCCTTATAAATTTTGGACTGAAGTATTTTGGATAGTTCTAGTTTGGATTATTTAGGATTTCTATAAAAGGACAACCCGGAGGTCGGGCGGCAACCTGTCGCGTCCGGCAAGGCCGCGAGACTTGAACACACAACCGAAGGGCGACAAGGGTGTATCACCTACCACTGACCCACGTGATGTCCTGGATTGAATAATGTCGTTTTTTTAATGGTTTTGCTAGATGAATTATAAATTCATTTTTTTAACCCTATACAAATAGGATAAATAGAATATTATTTTTAAGTTCTATTATCTTTTAGAGTGAAAGATGAGTTTGTGGTAGAACTTAGTTAAAGGATGAGACTCTACTTGTCAAGTATATATTTTTCTTCTTCTCTTATTCAGTGAAGAAATTAATTCTTATACTTTAATGAAGGGATCTTAAAACAAAAAAAAGTGTTATCCGAATACCATATGTTTTGTTGAACCGATGGTATTTTAAATCATCATAGATTGATGAATTTAAGAGCCTCAATTTTACACTTGTTTGTGATTGATGACCTCAATCGCTACCTATAAATATTTACATTTTCCTCCAATTATATGTCTCTAATTTCCACTAGTGTTCTCCGAATAGAGATCATAATTTGGTGATGACCCTTTCATTTCTCTTTTCCTCTTATTAAGACTAAATTTTATTAACCCAATTTCCGATGTGGGTTTTCCCACATAGATATTTTCTATATTAAACCTTTTATTTTTGAAGAACAATTTCAAATTGTGAGGACGCAATTTATTGAAGGAGGGGAGAATGTAACACCCCAATATTTCATAGTGTGTTATTTCTTCAAAATAATTCAATAACTTGCACTACACGCAACACCGAGTTCAAGCGCACCATGACTTACCAAACAAGTCGTTCAAAAGAGGTTATGAATAGTATTAACTAAATTTTAAACTTTATATAATCCTTATAATTTTAGAATCCATATTATGAGTTTCTTAGATATAATGTAAGAACAAATTCATTTTCAGTATTGCACTTTTACCAACTTTTAATAGTGAACCCTTTTTAAATCCAATATTTTAAACTTTTATATATTTAATTTGACTAAATAAATTTACTTTTTAGAATGGGGACATCAAAAATTTACAATGAAACATCCCAAGCTTCCACAGTACGCTTTCCTTTGAATAATACAGTAGCGTGTGTTGTACGCAACTTCGAGTTCTAACACACACCACAACCAATCAAACTAGCCGTTATGAATAGTAATACCTACTATTTGAAATTTTATAAATTTTATCGCTCAAAATGGACTTCATTTTTGTATTCAGAGTATCTAATTTATCCTAAGGTGAAATTTTGGAACATTTCGGATAACATTTATATTTTGATGAATAGTGAAAATTACTAAATTTTAATTAAAAACAACTTTTTTAATCGAAATAATTTATATTGATAAATTATGAATTTGAGTGGTTTTAAAGTATATTTAGAATATATTTTTACCATTTAATAAAATTTTGTTCATTGTACATAATTTCACAATTAAACCAGACATAAACAAGTGTCAATCTTTTGATAGTTATTATCTCTTAAAAACACGCTATTTGTTTTGACGACGGGAATTAATTTTTAAATTAATTAATGCAACTAATATGTTTTTAATTTGGTAAAATAGAAATCATTTTTGAATTCATAATATCAAATATCTCTTAGGCCTAATTTTTTGTATTTTTCTGGAAACTTTCATTTTTTGATGAATAGTGAAACCACTAAGTGGTAGTTAAAAAACTGAATTTTTCATAAAACTTAATTTTACCGCCTCTGTGAGTGGAATTTCGAAAATCCTAGAGACATGGTTAATATCAAAGAGTAAAATGTGGTTCAATGAGATGAGAATAATTTTTGGTGAATAGTAACTTTTTACTTTTATTTGCCACCGTTAAAAGTAAATAGGGTAATTAAGTGTAAAAATGATATTAATATTACCCTAACACATGTCATAATTCTATTGGACAAGTCTATCTCGACCAAAAACAACCTTAGGGGTAAAATATTATCATTTAGGTCCACTTGTATTAGATTAGGACATTTATTGTTATTTAATTCAAAGAAGAGTTAAAAGAGTTAAAATCAAAGTTTATTTACTAAAACATTTTTAATATAGGGTAATACATAAGATAAATTCTATTGTAAATATTCAATAGAAAGAAAAAAATATTTCCTATATATGGTATTTTATTTATAATTTTTAGACATTAAATAATTTAATTTATTTATGACACAATGGTGATGCAGTAATTACCTAATTAATGAAAAATTAGAATAATTGATATTATAAATACCCAAATAAATGTAATTTAAGACTTTTTATAAATACCAATAATTTTCTAGGTTAATATGACATGTTAGGATTGATTTAATTAACTTTTTTCGAAGTAATCATTCTGTTATGATTTTTACAAAAATCAATTATTGAATAGTGTCAAAATTGACATAAAAGAGTTTTTAAAACAAATATTATATTATTAATTGATATTAAATTCATAAAAATCTAAGGTTAGGCTAAGAGACTTATATCATGATAGGTTTATCATTAATGGACCACTTGGGGGTCTCTTGGAGGTATATAGTAAGTTTATTAACTATATAATATAAAAATGCATAGTGACATGGTAAGTGTCAAACTAATTAACTAAGAGTTAAAAATAAAAGATAAGGTTAATATAATAACCCAAACCTGTCTAAATTCTATTGGTTGAGTGGTTTTCTACCCATACCCACATTAAACTTTAAATAATACACTTTGGATCCATTAGAAACCAAATATAAATTTATTATAAAATAATATTTCTAGCTTTTCCAAAGGTGCCCCTCACCCCTCTTTAAAAAGGGCACTCCCCCTTCTCATTAATTCACACCTTCAAAGCCTTTTGGTTCAGCCAACCTCTTCCCAAATACTCTCTAAATTTACCTCAATTAATCCTAGAGTCCTTCCTTTAGTCATAAAGCCAACCTAAGGAGCCCTTTTAATCAAATCAAAAGGAAGAACTCGAAGAAGAGGTAATGATTTCACCACCCCTTTTCAAGTTCCTTTCTTCTTCCACTTCTTCTATATCTGTTATTACCATTCTAAAATAATAACTCCAGTATATTATATATACTTTTATGTTATTATAAACATGGTACAACCATATTTCAGTATTCTATCCATCCTTTTAATGACATGTCACCATACGTGCGTACGTACAGCTTACCGTCTCCACGTCATGGTGTAATTGTTATTCAAAACATTATTATTTGGATGGTTATAATAATGATGTGTAATTCATATAAATAATAAATATAACATGATAATGATTATTTATATATGATATATCATCCAATTATATATTATTTTAATATCAAAAGAATGATATTGTCGCTCGTGCGTACGTACGGACTACCGTCTCCACGAACGTGATGAGATTCATTCTCCATCATATCCATTCAAGTATAATTATCATTTGATGATTTAAAAATAATGTTTAAGGACTTCATATAATTTTGGAGATGAATAAGATACAACCTATCCATAACAAACACGGCATATGTAACAAAATATATAAAAGAAAATGAGTAAGTTAACACCCGAAACGACGATAATTCTAAGATATTATTAATAAAGAAATGTTAAAAGATCATATATGATATCATATTAATGTATATGATTATTGTATAATTTAATAACAATTATTTCACCATTATAAAGGAGTTTAACCTACCCCCAACCAAGAAAAAGTACAAGGTAAGGGGTTTTCATCTCACTCCTTATTCCCATGAGATTCATGTCATATTGCCACTATTACCTTTTGTGTGGTGTATGTACTGCCCATAATTGTATTCTTTTTATAATACACTTTAATTTATGTGTATTTACATATTCATTGTATGATACCTCTTTCATGGGGTTTATGTTTCGTAAGTTACCAAATTGGTAAGGGTTTATTTCGCAATCTCTTCATTATCCGAGGTAGTTTATACGTAATAATCTACTGGGATTTATTTATCATCCACATCCATGTTTCTTCAAAATGTATTTCAAAACATTTTTACTATTTACAAGAATATGGGTTAAAGTCATTTATACCCTTGTTTGACTTTTTATAAGAGGTTTATAAAGGAATCTTTCCGTCATTTTCCAAACAAGGTTCTTTTTAACCTTTTCGACAGAATTATGGTAAGAATGTTTTTTTAACTTATACGGCGGGTGCAGCTATTTTCTGCCGTTATAAAATCGTTGAAGCTTCCCTTACAATCTTATAAGAATATTTTCAAAGAAAATGTTTTGTTTTATAAATATATGACTCTTAAATTATTTCAAAATAGAAATATATATTTCTTTAAAAAGAGTTTTGATTTCATCTATGTCAACATCATTTGATGGATTTTAAGTTTATTGGGAGTTGATTTATTATGATACAATACTTCTATATTGTATTGATGGTTTTGTGATATGTTTTACTGTGGATGTGTTATTTTTATACCATTCATGGTTTATGAAGAAAGTATTGACATTTCCTATGCTAGTTTTAATATTAATATTTATGTTATGTTTAAACCTGTTCATATGAGGAATGCATTGGACTTAATATGTGACGCGTGGAGCCCGCTATAGCTCCTCGATGAATCAGTAGGTCTCATGAGACAAACTAGTGTCTTGGCACAAGGCCTTGGAAAAATCTTATTTGTAGTCTTGGATAGCCAAAGGATAGCCAAAGGATCAAATGAAAATGTTATATTTTACATTGGTTTTGTAATCAATAGTTATATATTCTATATAAAAGAACATGATGACTTAATTACGATGTAAAATAGTGGTTTTATGCTTGTGGTTTAAGTGATGCACATATCTTGTTCTAAGGATAGAAATCCAATTTATGAAAATATGTCATATTTTGGCATTATCAAACATATATATGAGTTGGATTATACAACATTTGAAGTGCTGCTTTTCTGTTGCAAATGTGTTGATAATATCAATAGAGTGAAAGTTGATGAAATGGGATTTGTGAAGGTGAATTTCAGTGTGGAAGGAGAAAAATATGATTTTTTCATAATAGAATAACAAGAAATGCAATTATTTTATGTCTATGATCTAACAAATAATAATTGGTTGATTATCCTGCTTGCCACTAAAACAAATGTTGAGTCAAATAAAAATTCAATCTAGGATGACCCTTTAATTGAGACATCATAATCAGTTCATGTCATTCCCAATATAGACAATGTCTTTTATGTTATAGGGGACCACAAAGAGGGTATTTGGATTCTCAATAGAGGAACCAAATCCTTAAAACCTTTAAAAAATAATGAGAGTTCAATGAGAAGGTAAAAGTGTTTTTTAATATATTATATTTTTCCTCAAAATATTATATGTTCTATACTACATTAACATAATCTAAATTAAATGTTTGACTACTCATGAAGACAATTTCTTCTACATGTGATGATGTTACCAATGCCTCAGAAGAACAAACTATAATAAAGGAAACCCTTTGGAAATATGTAAAGGTAATGTTACGCTATAATTTATCTATTTTACTGAAAAAATTATATAATAAAACATTGATTTAATTGATTTAATTTTCATTATTTCTTATATATTTCATTTATTTTAAAATATTTCTATCCATGTATCATACCTTTGCAAGAAGAGCAATGACGTTGTCTCTACTCAATCACAGAGGCAATATTGATGTTTGCATAGTAAAATCATTTTCTATAGAATTAATGTATTGTTTCATATTTATGTTTAATTTATTTATTTTTAGTATTACTCACATAATATTTTTTTTCTTATACTGGTAGATTTTTTGTTTGAGTTTGGGTGGTTTGTCCATCTTTTAGGTTTTTCTATGCCAAAAAACTTCCACAGACTTCTTCTCCCTCAAAACCATATCACCCCTATAGTGTTTCATTTATCACTTTCTTTCAAGTTATCTCCACTACCTTTAAAAGAAGAGAAATGATGCTACCTCTGCTCAATTACAGAGGTAATCTTGATGTTTTCACAGTAAAATAATTTTCCATATAATTAATGTATTGTTTCATATTTATGTTTAATTTATTTCTTTTTAGTATTACTCAAATAATAGTTGTTTTCTTATACAGGTGGATTATTTTGTTTGCATTGGGGTGGTTTGTCCATCTTTTATGACTTTCTGCACCAAAACTTCTATAGAGTTATTCTCCCTCAAAACCTTTTCACTTATACAGTGTTTCATTTATCACTTTGTTTTAAGTTATCACCAATGCCTTTGTAGGAAGAAAAATGATGTTGCCTATGCTCAATTACAAAGGTAATCTTGATGTTTTCACAGTAAAATAATTGTCTATAGAATTAATAAATTATTTAATATTTATGTTTAATTTTTTACTTTTTAGTATTAATCACATAATAATTTTTTTTCTTATACAGGTGGATTATTTTATTCGAGTTTGGGTGATCTGTCCATCTTTTATGTCTTTCTACACCAAAACATCCCCAAACTTCTTCTCCCTCAAAACCTTTCACCCCTACAATGTTGAAATTTATCACTTTCCTTCAAGTTCCCTCCACTACTCAACCACAGAGTTAATCTTAATATTTTCATAGTAAAATCATTGTCCATATAATTAATGTATTATTTCATATTTATGTTTAATTTATTCCTTTTTAGTATTACTCGTAATAATTGTTTTCTTATATAGGTGGATTCTTTTTCTCAAGTTGATGTGGTTTGTTCGAAGCTACTCATGAAGTGTTGGCAGATCAATAAAGAAATTCAATGGATCACTATGAAAAAAACAGTTATTTGTGATGGGGTAATTGTGATGGGGAAGGGTCTCATCGCAAAAAGTCTATCAAGAGGGACTATTTGCGACAAGACCCTCTACTCATTGCAAATAATTAGTTATTTGCAACGGATAAAAAGGTAACCATTGTAAAAGGTTTGGTGAGAGTTGTGTTCCAAACCATGGGAAGGGTATTTGTAATGGGCATAAAATCCCGCCGTAAATATCCAACGACATTTTTTAGTATTTGCGATGGTCTTTACCTCCCGTCGCAAATAGTGTGTCGATAGGTTGGTATTTGCGATGGGTCCCATCACAAATAACTTTTAACCACCACCCCTAATTAATAGGCAGATTAGTATTTACGACAGGACCCATCACAAATAATCTCGTCAAAATTAATCTAACCTATATATACCCTCATCTATTTTTTATCTCACTTCACTCTTTTATATACTTCTCTCTCTCGCTCTACTTACATTTTCTCTCTCAAAATTTTTCTAAGTTAACATTTTTAAATCGAAGCAATATTCGCGGTTTAAATCCTCCAAAAGATTCAGTTTTAAGGTATTTATCTATTTATTTTATTTTTTAGTTAATTCATTTTATTTGATATTAGTTATAATTATTTTTAATTAGCTAGAATTAAATTAAATTAGAATTATATCATTTAATTTTTCATTTTTTTTTCAAATACGTGTGATTGGTATTTTTTTGAGAAAGATGGAGGATGAGCCTCTTTTATTAAAATAAAGAAAAAGATAGGAATTGAAAAGAGTACAGTAAAACAAGGCAAAACCCAAAGAAAAAACTATTTATTTGTCTTTTTCAACAATTGTGCACTTAGCCTCCTTTGTTCTTATCAAATTTAATTCCATTCGGCCTTTTCACGACCGCATCCCTGACCTCTTGATCTCCCCCTACTTAAAGGAAGATATTGAAGCCTTTCATAAAGCATCTCAGCATAAGTGCTTTTAGAATCATAGCTATCCTCTTGTCTTTCCTTGCATTTGTTAGGAGAAGTGTCTCTTTTCATTGGATTCATCATCTCCTCTACCAACATTGCTTCATTCAGATCTAAAGTATCATAACACCTTTCATCAGGAGAGCTCAAAATTGAATCATGCATCTCAATGTCACCATTAATATTCTGATTAGAGAAAAAATCAATGTCATTAGAAATTGATTGCTCAACCACTACTAGAGTAACAACTAGAGACTTTGTCTTATTTTAGAAGACGAGATGAAGTCCCTCATTATCCACAACAAGGTTTGAAGAAGTTTGTAAAGTTTTAGAAATGACTGGAGAGTAAGATTCTAAAATTTTATTACCTTTTCGGCTACATGAGGCAACCATACTTTCTTGTGAGAGATGTTGATCCACCTTAAGTTGGACTTCTTCAATTACTTGTTTAGCTATTGAATCATCATCTTTAGGAGATGAACAGGTTTGATTGTGTTGTGATACAACACATTTTACTTTTTTATAAGTATCATCATTGTGAACATTCACCTCTTCGAAAAAGATGTCAACCCAAGACTTTGTCTTATTCCCATAGGTGAAGGCATAGACATTAGGTAAGTCACTAGGGTGGTTACCCTTCTCCTCCACTGTTGGATTGGTTGCATCCCTAGGAACAACACCCTGCACCTCCTTCTTCTACTCAACATTGTCAGTAGTTATGCCCAGACCATCATCATTCTCACAAAGGTCTTTGACATCCTCATGTTGCAGTAACTAAGGAAGAATATCGGTTTTCTAAGCAGATGCACTTTTGCTCTTTTTTAAACAATTGTTCACGTCATGACTACGTAAAGCACAGAAGGTGAAAACTATGGAGCGCCAATAGGTAGATGAGTCATGACCAATAACATTGCATTCCTTGCAGAATTTAGGCATTTTTTTCATAAACAATCTTCAACTCAATAATATCATCATCAGTTGCAAGCATTACGTTGTCAACAAGAGTCGGTCCCAGTTCAACCACAACCAGGAACCTGGCGAAGTAACCAAATTGAGCCACTTCCATTTTCTTGTCAATTTTAATCGAAATGTCGATGGATAAAGCAATATCATACAATATTTTGGGGTGCCAGAGTATCCAATTTAACTCATAAACCCTTACCCAAATTTGAGTAGTGGTGTTACTAACATCGATGGGATTGAATTTTTTATCCCATTCACGCAAGTGAATAATCCCAGGTTTGAGCGGAATGGAACTGAAGCCCCAGGCTCAGACTTTCAATTCTTCTATGGGGAAGAGCATGTGGAAGTATCCCCAACCAAGCGAGACACACGTCCATGATGAAAACCCCCAAATCAATGAAATCCACTCTTTGAGTTCATTAATTTTCAGAGGCTGGGAGCCTTTAGGAAGAAATAAGCAAGCAATAATTGAGAATTCACCCATTTTGAGCTGCTCTGAGACCGCGACGGGGTTAGCTTTGATGTGCGCTATGATCCCTTTTCTTCAAATGGAAGAATCAATCCCTCCTTTGAAGCAAGCAAAAGAACGTTTAGCAGATATACCCTCATCAGGAGCACCATGGCTCGCCTGGCACTGGATCCCTGTAGCAGATTCATGAGTGTCGCCTGCCCCTACCCCCAAGATCGTCTGAGGCACAACCGCTGCTTGAAAAAAACGAGAATCAACAGGTACATGACCCGTAACATCCTTATCGACCACCCCTTCATCAAATTGAGGCAACACATCCTCGGTTTTCTGAGATCCACGCCTCTCAGACGAGGTAAGATCGGACGGGACCGCCGCAACAGTCGCTGAGACCTCTTGGGTTCGCTGAGATTCATGTCGCTCAGACGAAGCAAGTTCGGATGAGACCGCCGCAAGAGTCACCAAAACCTCCTAGGTTCGCTAAGATTCACGTCGCTCGGACGAAGTAAGTTCGGATGGGATCGCCGTAACAGTCGTCGAGGCCTCCTCGGTTCGTTGAGATCGACGCCTCTTTGACGAAGCAAGCTCAGACTAAACCCGCAACAGATTTGGCGCACGCTTCTCTGCCCAAGCCCCCATCTGAAGAGCGCGATACCAGATTGTGGCTGAAGAAGTGAGGAACCATCGTGGATCGTGGCTCCTGTGATTAGTATTAATTAGTATTAATTAATAGTTATATTAATTATTAATAATCAGTAGTCATTAGTATTAACTAGAAAATGATTAATAATCATTAATAATTAGTCATGATTAGTAATAATACGCGATAATTAGTAAAATTAGTGTTAATAAGTAGTAAATTGAAATAAATATTTATAAATAATAATAAATAGTAATAATTAGTGATAATTAAAAATAATTACTAATAATTACTAATAGTTAGTAATAGTTAGTAATCAATATGATTAATTAGGAATAATTAGAAATAATTAGAAATAATTAAGAATAATTAGTAATAATTAAAAATAAATAATAATAATTAGGAGTAATTGGGAATAATTAGGAATAAATAGTAATAAATAATTATAAATAGTAATAATTGTGAATAATTAGTAATAAATAGTAATAATTAAGATTAAATAGTAATAATTAGGATTAATTAGGATTAATTAGTAATAATTAGGATTAATTAGTAATAATTATGATTAATTAGTAATAATTAGGATTAATTAGTAATAATTAATATTAATTAGTAATAATTAGTTTTAATTAGTAATAATTAGGATTAATTAGTAATAATTAGGATTAATTAGAAATAATTAGGATTAATTAGTAATAATAAGTAATAATTAGTAATAATTAGTAATAATTAGTAATAAATAGTAATAAATAGGAATAATTAGTAATAATTAGTAATAAATAGTAATAAATAAGAATAATTAATAATAAATAGGAATAATTAGTAATAATTTTTAATAATCAGTAATAATATGTATTAATGAGGATTAATTGGTAATAATTAGTAATAATTAGTAATAATTAGGATTAATTAGCAATAATTAGGATTAATTAGTAATAATTAAGATTAATTGGTAATAATTAGGATTAATTAGTAACAATTAGGATTAATTATTAGTAATTAGGATTAATTAGTATTAATTACTAATAAATAGTAAAAATTAGTAATGAATAGTAATAATTAGTAATAAATAGTAGTAATTAGTAATAATTTGTAATAATTAGTAATAATTAGTAATAATTAGTAATAAATAGTAATAAATAGTAATAAATAGTAATAAATAGTAATAATTAGGAATAATTATGAATAATTAGGAATAATTAGGAATAATTAGTAATAATTAGGAATAATTAAGAATAAATTATTATAATTAGGAATAATTAGGAATAATTAGGAATAATTAGGAATAATTAGGAATAATTAGGAACAATTAGTAATAATTAGGATTAATTAGTAATAATTAGTAATAATTAGTAATAATTAGTAATAAATAGTAATAAATAGTAATAATTGTTAATAAATAGTAATAAATAGTAATAAATAGTAATAATTGTTAATAAATAGTAATAATTAGTAATAAATATTACTAATTAGGATTAAATATTACTAATTAGGAATAAATATTACTAATTAGGAATAAATATTACTAATTAAGAATAAATATTAATAATTAGGATTAATTAGTAATAATTGGGATTAATTAGTAGTAATTAGGATTAATTAGTAATAAATATTAATAAATTGTAATAAATATTAATAAATAGTAATAATTAGTAATAATTAGAATTAATTAGGAATAATTAGGAATAATTAGTAATAATTAGTAATAATTAGTAATAATTAAGAATAATTAGAAATAATTAGAAATAATTAGTAATAATTAGGAATAATTAGTAATAATTAGGAATAATTAGGAATAATTAGGAATAATTAGTAATAATTAGGATTAATTAGGATTAATTAGTAATAATTAGGATTAATTAGTAATAATTAGGAATAATTAGTAATAATTATGATTAAGTAGTAATAATTAGGATTAATTAGTAATAATTAGGAATAATTAGTTATAATTAGGAATAATTATTAATAATTAGTAATAATTAGTATTAATCAGTAATAATTAGGATTAATTAGTAATAATTAGGATTAATTACTAATAATTAGGATTAATTAGTAATAATTAGAATTAATTAGTAATAATTAAGATTTATTAGTAATAATAAGGATTAATTACTAATAATTATTATTAATTAGCAATAATTAGGATTAATTAGTAATAATTAGCAATAAATAATAATAATTAGTAATAAATGTTAATAATTAGTAATAATTAGTAATAAATAGTAATAAATAATAATAATTAGGATTAGTTAGTAATGATTAGGATAAATTAGTAATAATTGGGATTAATTAGTAATAATTAGTAATAATTAGTAATAATTAGTAATATTAGTACGTCAGAGCATATTTTTCATAGTGATTTCAATCGAATAAAGTATTAAGGAGATGACCTGTCGGGAAAAGAGTTGCCACCAATCAATTGGAAATTATGTCGCTCATAATTAGTGATAATTATTATAAATTAGTTATAATTGCTAATAATTAGAGGTAATTAGTATAAATTATTATAAATTAGTATATATTAGTATAAATTTTAAAACAAATATTATAAATAACTATGAAATAATAGTAATTATTATAAATTGATAGAAAAATGAATTTAAATTTCTTCTCTTTTTTGGATAGTGTTTGTCTTATATTAAATTATTAAAAAAAACTAATTATATTATATTTTTTAGAGAAATATTGAACAAGGAAGTTGAAAACCATTATTATTAGGTGATCACGCTTGGATAAATCAGTGCAGGAATCCAAATGGTTCTAGTTTAAATCCTATATATATTGAGGGTGTTGAAACTTTCTTATCATTTGCATCATCAAAACTAGAATTTGTTTCAGTAGGGAAAATTAAGTTTCCTTATAAAAAATGTGCTCTGAGGACGTTTGACACATTTGACAATGTTGGTGGTCATCTATCGCATTTTTGTTTTGAACTATATTGTGTTTTTTGGTATCAATGTGGTGAATGCAGTTCTAGAGAAGATGCTAATAATTTGGTTCTAGATACATCACGGTTTCAAAATTTAATACATGATGAGGAAGGTCCATATTTTGAACAAACTGAAACTCAGGATGATATTCATTTAACTCTTGAGTTGTAAATATCTCAATTTTATGATTTGTTGAGGTCCGATAAGGAATCCTTATATCCTGGATATAAGGTAAGAAAATTTGAAGTGGTTGAAAAAATTATGGCTATTAAATTATATAATGGAATGTAAAATAGCTGTTTTGATCAGATATTTTCTTTGGTTAAAACACTATTACCTAAAGGAAATGTGTTGCCTAAAAATTTTTATGAGGGAAAGGGGCTGGTTCATAATCTGGGACTTGGTTATCAGAAGATTCATGCATGTTCAAATGATTATATCTTATATTATGGTGAAAATGAGTCATTAGATAGTTGTACCACATGTGGACAATCTAGGTATAAAGAGGCTCGACTAGGGAAGTTTGGATTGATTCATGTAAAACAATTGATATATCTCCCACTTACACCTAGATTGTAGCATTTATTTATGTCTCAAAACATAACAGCATTGATGTCATGGCATAAAACCAATATTTCAACTGGTAGAAGCTTAAATCATCCCTCTGATGGTGATTCATGGAAACATTTTGATGAAGTACATCCATCTTTTTCTTTATAATCATGAAATATGTGATTGGGTCTTTCTACTGATGGTTTTTGTCCATTTAGTTCTTACAGTAGTCAGTATTCATGTTGTCACATCTTTAAAACTCTATAAAATTTACCTCCTTAGATGTTGATGAATGAGTCATATATCTTTTTAACCTTATTAATTATAATACATCCAAAAAAGATTATTGATGTTTGTTTGAAACCATTGATTGATGAGTTAAATTCATTGTGGATTAATGGTGTCAGTAAATATGATGTTATTGCGAAACAAAATTTCTTATTGAAAGATACATTTATGTGGAAAATTAGTGAATTCCTGGCATATGACATGTTATCTGGCTAGAGTAAAAATGGTCCAAAATAATTTCCATATTGTATGAGATATAGTAAAGCATTTGTGCTCATCAATAGAAAAAACCTTATTTTTTCTACTGTCATTACAGATTCCTTCCAACTAATCATCCTTTTCAGAGGAACAAATATCATTTCAGAAAAGGTATAGTTGAAACAGATGAACCTCCAACAATGATCTAAAGTATATAGGTAAAATCAATTGTCTCTTCATTACCTCTTATCACATTTGGACCAACAATAAACCAACAAAAAAATAGATGGCTTTGGGAAAGAACGCAATTGGAAAAAACGAAGCATTTTTTTGGGATCTTCTATATTGGTCTGGTTTGTTTGTCTATCATATGTTGGATGTCATGCATATTGAGAATAATTGTTTTGATAATTTATTTCATATAGTTTGGGATGGATCAGGTAAGACCAAAGATAATGTAAAGACACAATTAGATCTTGCCCAAATTTGCAGGTGATCATAACTTGAACTGTTTAAAAAATTTAGATCATAGAAGTTAATGAAGAAAAAAGTAGCTTATACACTGTCCAAAGAAAATAGATTATTATTTTGTCAACAAATTTCAGATTTGAGACTTCTATATGTTTATGCTTCTAATTTGGGAAGATGTGTCAGAAATGGTCATATTACCAAATTAAAAAGTCATGACTATCATGTTATAATGGAAAAATTTCTACCAATTGGAATAAGAGGTTTGTTGAATTCTATGATTTGGGATGAGATAATAGACATATCATATTTTTTTGAGATATTTGTGTGGTGACAATAGAATATAATGCACTAAATAGACTATAAGAAGATATTGTTTTAATTTTATATAAACTGGAAAAAATATTTCAGTCGGCTTCTTTGACTCAATGGAACATATGATATTATATTTGCCACATGAAAAAAAACATGGAGGTCCAGTACAGTTCTGATGGATGTACCCAATTGAGAGATGCATGCAGAAATTGAAGAAAAAAGTACGTAACAAAGCATCGGTTAAAGGCTCAATTGTAGAAGCTTAATTGCAAGAGGAAATTTCTTTTTTCTTCTCTCATTATTTTGAATCTAAATATCCCTCAAAAAAATCACATGGGATATAATAAGGGAAATTTTGATGATGATATGAGCAATCAATTATTAGTTTTTAATCATCCCAAACTTGGATTCGGTGGAGTTCATGAATGATGGATTTCAGATGATGAATATCATAGAGCTCATACATATATTCTGCTCAACTGTGAAGAAATGACACCATTTGTACTGTGAGTGATTCTATCACTTATTCTATAATATTTGTTACTGTAAATTAATCTAATTTTATTTATAGGTTATATAATAATTATATTAAGAAACAACTTCCACAAATTACAGCAGCTTCTCTTGAAGAACATCGACAAAATAATTTTTCCTCTTGGTTTCAAAAACTTGTAAAATAAATTATTTATGGTTTAACATATAAATAAATTTATTACTTGTTATATTGATAATTGTTTTACAAATTTTCAGGTATCTCAATATACTGATAAAATTTATAATCGATTATGTGTCTTGAGTAACCCTCCATCCAAAATGGTTAAATATTATAATGTATATGTCATGAATGGTTTTTTATTTCATAAACGTGCATATAAGGAATCAAAAAAACAATGAATAGTGGTGTATTATTGAGAGGATCTCATCATAGAGAAATTCAAGTTAACTTTTACGGCATGTTGGAAGAAATTATTGAATTGTGTTATCTGGGATAAAATTGCATAATGATGTTTAAATGTAAGTAGTTAGATACTGAGAGAGGCTTGTGTATTCATCTGACCCATGGAGTTTTTGATATTAAATATAAAATTTTTCTTATAGTAAATGAACCATTTTTATTAGATCATTAGTCACATCAAATTTATTATGAAAATTATTGTGCTACTTCAAAAGAGTCGGGTGATTGGTGGAGTATAATAAAAATTAAATCTTAGAAAAGTTAGTTTACTCAAAGTGAATGTGGTTCCATTGAAGTGTAAGGAATTGAAATTTTTTAAGAGACTGCTCCAAAACCATTTTTTCATGAAGAGAAGAATATCGATGATGACACCCCATAGTTAAGGGTCGATGGTGATGATGATGTTAAAAATGAATTTGACATGACAAGATATGATGAAACTAAAACTCATATGGAAATTGATGATGTTGAAGAGGAATATGAAGACATTGGCATCGTCATATATGAAGATGAGGATGCAGATGAATATTGAAATGGTTAAATGCTAGTTATAATCATATATAATATATATCTATATATAATAGTTGTTTTTAATTATTTAATAATAACAATCATTTTCTATTTCAGATATACCAGGATTTGTTTCGTCAGTTGCAGGAGGCATCTACCTTTAAATGAGCAGGATGTTGGATCATCTCACCCTCAAACTATTAGTGGTTCAGTGAGTACTTAGAGGGGGCATGGTCTTTCCTGATGACGATTCATGACCCTATCTTGGAACAATGTCCACATCTTGTCTTTGATCCATGTATGTAGAGGAATTTTTACCAGTGTATTTTAGTTAGTTTTCATTAATTTATTTATATACTAATTGTTTGATTATCTGTTATTTTTTCACATCTTTTCACATATAGCTATTGGAAAAGGGAGTGTTATATTTCACGATTATTTTTCTGAAGCATGGGTCACATGGGATGAGATTCCTGTTGATGTTCAGCACCGCATGTTTGATCCTTGGATGATATGTAAATAAATAATATTTATTTTAAAATTTATTTAATTAATAACTTGATGTTATAATTTATTTTTAGTGTTTATGGTAAACCTTTGATGAGATCATGTGTGGAGCTATCTGGAAGGCATGGTAGGGGTTTATGCATGAGCGTTGCCATTAGTTTTTGAAAAAATTGAGAAGAAAAGCAATGACAAAAGCAAGAGTGAAAGAGTTTGATGAGTCTTGCTGTGACCACTGACCTGATATCATTTCATCTCAAGTTTGGGATTAATTATGTTCACATTGGTTGGGTGGATGTTTTTAGAGAAGATCATCAGTAGGTCGACAAAACTGGGGGACATAGGAGGTGACACATCAAGTTGGTAGTTGTACGTTCAATATGAACAGGGAATATATGGTAAGTACTTTTTTTAAATAATTTATATAAATTTATATGTAATGTTTTATTTTATATTCAAATAGACATCTGAATAGCCCGATGTTATGGAGTTCGATGTTTATAGGAGGATGTACAATGATCCATCCACTGGAGAGATTAGAGGTGATCTCTAGTGTCAGATTGTGGTTAATATAATTTCTTTTTGAGTTTTAAAATTAACTGAAAATAATATTTTAACTATTTTAATTTTAAATTTTAATTGAAGGAGTCATATGAGGCCTCGACATCTCAGACACGGACTGAGAGTCAAGTTGATACCGAGGGTTATACTAGTGCCCACCAATTTGATGAGGCGTCATGGTTGAAGGTGACCCAATATACCTTTGAGAAAGGTCGATTTGTTGGTATCGACTCTCGATTGACACCTGTGAGTTATTATGGTACTGCAGCGATGTTGGCGTCCAACTTGAGAGGAGCTTGTGGAGAGTCATCATCATCTACTGCATAGTATTAGGATCACCTGTGAGCTCAGAGTGAGCTTATAAAGAGTATGCATAAGAAGCATGAGGAGATGTGTCAATGACAGTAGTAGGAGATGTGCCAATAGAAGCAACAATAGTAGAAAGAGCTCTGATGACATCAGCAGTAGGAGGAGGAGATGCATCAATGACAACAACAGTAGCATGAGCAGATGAAGTACATGCGACATTTGACTCATGGTTTAGAGATGGAGTTCCCTCCACCATCTCCTCCAGCTCCTCCAGAGGACCCCCTTAGTGATATATTTGTTTTTTTATGATAAAACATTTGAATGTAATTTTTTTTATTATTAACTATTTACATTTCTATATAGTGTGTTTTTTATATTGTTGTGAATATGGAATTTTTATCATTTATTTATTTATTTATTTATTTTTGTTATTTTATTTAATTTTTTATTATTTTTTTATTTTTTATTATTTATTATATTTTATTATTATTATTTTTATATTTTTACGAATATTGAGGTTTTTATTATTTTATAATTTTTTATTATTTTACTAATATTAATATTATTATCTCATTAATATTAATATTACTATTATTATTATTATTTTATTATTTTAAATTTTTTTATAATACCAATATTAATATTATTTTATTATTATTATTATATTAATATTATTTATATTATTTATATTATTTATATTATTTATATTATTTATATTATTAATATTAGTATTATTATTACTATTTTCCAATATTATTTTATTATTATTTTCTAATATTATTATTTTTATTGATAATATTATTTTATTCAATTTTATTATTTTTATTTTTTTTAAGTTATTTGCGACGAGACTATTTTCAACGGCTCGTCGCAAATAATTTTTTAAAATAATTCAGGGAAAATATTTTCAATGGGAACTTTTACGACAAGAGGCCCCATTGCAAATTCTTTTTTTAATAATCTCAGGGAAACTATTTACAACTGGACCACGTCCCGTCGCAAATAGTTTTTTATGACGGACCATCGAAAGAAAATCTTTTTACGACACCCTTTTCTACAATGGGTTATTTATGACGAGGTCTCGTCACAAATAACCTTTTGTGACATGGTCTCATTACAAATAACTCGTTGCAAATAGTTCAATTTCTATTAGTGGACCGGTATGACTCCAAGTACTTCTTTCTATTTAAAATTGAAATTAATTTTAGTAAAAAGACAACTGGCATACTCAAAACTAAGCAAATATATTCAGATTATCTTGAAACTTTAAAACAACAATTCATAATTCATTTTTGATGTGTAAGAATCATTCGCACCTCAATCCAATACACAATGTGTCCGATATGAATCAATGTGTCCGTTATCGGTTTAAAATCAACATTTGATTTCAAAAAGTTCCATTCACTAAAAACCAAGTAAACACACTCATATTTTCTTAATAATTTAATACATTTATTAATAAATAATTTTTGACATATAGAAATTAGTCTCATGTCAAACCGATACACGATGTGATCCATATGAGTCAAAGTGTGTGTTTTAAGTTTAAAATGACATTTTAGTAAAAATACAAATGATGTAATCAAAAACTAAGAAAACACATTCATATTGTTTTGATACTTTAGGAAAAATATCTATAAGTGATTTAGAACATGTAGGAATCAACCACACCTCAATCTGATGCACAATGTGACCGGTATGACTCCAAGTGCATCTTTTTATTTAAAATTGACATCAATTTTAGTAAAAGGAAATAAACTAACCTACTCAAAACCAAACAAACACATTCATATTGTTTTTATACTTTATTAAAATGATATATAAGTTATTTTATATGTGCATGAATCATCCACGCCTTAATCTGACACACGGTGTGATCGGTATGACTCCAAGTGCATGTTTTTATTTAAAATTGACATCAATTTTAGTAAAATAGGACAACTGACCTACTATAAACTGAGAAAACACATTCAAATTTTTTAAATAATTTATTAAAATGATACATAAGTTATTTTTGGTGTGTAGGAATTAGCCGCACCTCAATCCGATACACAATGTGATCGATATGAGTCAAAGTGCATATTTTAATTTTAAAATGACATTTTAGCAAAAAAGACAAGTGACGTACTCAAAAATGATAAAAAATATTCAGATTGTTTTTATACTTTATTAAAATGATCCATAAGTCACTTGGGATGTTTAGGAATTATCCTCACCTCAATCTAATGCACGGTGTGACCGGTATGACTCAAAGTGTGTCTTTTTATTTAAAATTGCCACCAATTTTAGTAAAATTGCCATCAATTTTAGTAAAATTGACAACTATCCCACTCAAAACCAAGAAAAAACATTCAGATTGTTTTTATACTTTACAAAAATGATCCATAAGTCATTTTTGACATGTATGAATCAGCCACACCTCAATCTGATACACGATATGCCCGGTATGAATCAATGTGTTTGCTATCAGTTTAAAAATGATATTTTAGTTCAAAAAAAAATTACTCACTGAAAACCAATAAAAAAAGCTCATATTTTCTTTATAATTTAGGAAAATAATTCATAATTCATTTTTGATATATAGGAATCCATTTCATGTCAAACTGATACACAATGTGATCAAAATGATTCAAAAGCACGTGTTTCCAATTTAAAATGATATTTTAGTAAAAAAACAACTAACATACTCAAAACCAATAAAACACATTCATATTATTTTTATACTTTAGTAAAAAGATCCATAAGTCATTTAAGATGTGTAAGAATCAGTCGCACCTCAATCTAACAGACGGTGTGACCGTTGTGACTCAAAGTGTGTCTTTTTATTTAAAATTATAATCAATTTTAGTAAAAGGGACAACTGTCCTACTCAAAACCGAGAAAACACATTCATATTGTTTTGATACTTTATGAAAACGATCCATAAGTCATTTTTGATGTGTAGGAATTAGATTCACCTCAATCCAATACACGATGTGTCTGGTATGACTCAAAGTGTTTGTTATCAGTTTAAAATCAACATTTTAGTTCAAAATGTGTCACTCACTAAAAACTAATCAAACACACTTCTATTTTCTTTATAATTTAGGAAAATGATTCATAATTCATTTGTGACATTTATAAATATTTTTCACATTAAACTGATACATGATGTGATTGTAATGAGTCAAACGTGTGTGTTTCCAGTTTAAAATGATATTTTAGTAAAAAAGACAACTAACATACTCAAAACTGAGAAAACACATTCAGATTGTTTTGATACTTTAGGACAATGATCCAAAAGTCATTGGGATGTGTAGAAATTAGTTTCACCTCAATATGATGTATGTTTTGACCGGTATGACTCCAAGTGCATCTTTTTATTTAAAATTGACATCAATTTTAGTAAAATTAACACTTTCTATTAATTTATTTTTTATATTATTACAAGCATAAGAATTGTTTTCTTATACAAGTGATTTCTTTTTCTTGAGCAGGGTTGGTTTGTTCGGCAATAGCATGAGTTGGTTTAGGATTAAAATACAAAGGAACATTGATGTTTTGGAATGTATGTAATAATTTTTATTTATGTAATTGTATAAACCAATGTTTGAAATGTCTATTATATAGTGGTTTTTTCTTTTATTTGTGTTTTAAATTTCATTTCATTTAAATATTGTATTAGTAATTATTTTTTTTGATATCTGGTATATTTCTAGTATTGCGTTTTGTTGTTATAGCATATTGTAGTGGTGTTGTAGTGTGATGTTACAACACACTGCAGTATGGCCCTTTATCAACACTTTTACGAGCACTGATAAAAGGTCCTTTATCAGTGCTTCGATTAGTGGTGATAAAGGAATAAGTTATCAGAACTTTTATAAACACTGATAAAATACCCTTTCTCATCACTATTATAAGTGTTGATAAAAGACCAGGTATTTTAACCTCACTCATATAGTCATCACTTTTCTATCACTGATAAAGGTCATTTCTAGCGCTGTTGAAGGCCTATTTTGTAGTAGTGTTAATCTCATCAAAGAAATGATCATTATTACTCTTTGTATCATGTGAATTTATTTGGTTTCCATTCCTTCTACTAAGTACCATTTCTAATAGATAACATACACTTGATTAGATCGTATTATGAAACATAATGTATAATCCCAAAACTAGTGAAACATAAATTGAAAACTTTATGCCTAACTAATATCATAATCATAAACATGGATTCTTTGGGTAAATATCTATTTTCAAATCCATCATAATGGTTTGTAAAGAAAATTTGAATTATTCTAAGAATATCCTCTAGGGGTGTCAAACTAGGTGCACAGTGAGGCCTATTATTATGCACCATGTGATGATAGGGTCAAGACTAATGTATCCTTTTTGGATTTATTACCCCTAGGTACATCTATGCCAGAATCACTTCCACTTATAGTATCTATATGGCAATTTATTTCAAGGAAAAACTACATAATATATACCTTACCAAAATTTTAGGAGGTTCTATACTTATTTTCAAAGTTTATCACGGGGTTATGTTCCCTAATCTATGTTTTCCAAAATCTAGTTTCAAAGGTTTCTACTAAAATTCCTCTAATACCAACTATAGTGACCTAAAACCAGTAGACTAAAGTCGATGCCTACATTATTACATTGGAATAAGATACAAGGAATCACATCCCAAAGTACTGAATAATTTAGTAGTCTTGGTAAACTAGATACAGACATGGTTCCCATATTATATTTGAAAACACAAATTATAAAATATTTTTTTGAGAAAAACATTATTCCTCATAGTATATCCCTTTATATCATTCTTATTACACTTCATTAATTCTTGGTAAAGGAAACAAAATAAGGGTGATCTCAAATTCTCAGTACGGGTTAAGTATAATCGAAGCTATCAAGAATAAATAAATCATAATCTATATGGAAAGGTAAATAACTAAAAACAAGTGCCATTTAATCAATAACATGAAAATAACAACTGGATAATGTAAAATAAATATGGAAAGGTAAATAAATGAAAATGAATGCCATTAAATAAATAAACTAAGAATTAAATGAATCCATAGATATTTTTATTGTGAAAATATCATGGATAATAACAATTGAATTCTTAATGAAGGAAATACTTAATTATTGGACGTCATGTCTCAATAACCTGATACCTCTACCATCAAGAACTTTCACAAGATGGTTTAAAACTACTACGTACAAACTGATCTAGTTTGGAAAAATATATTCATGCTACTAAGACCTTTCAAAATACATTTTAAAAATACTAGGTACAAACTCATAGGGTTTGGCCAACTGATTTGTCTCATGAGACCTGTCGATGCATCAAGGGACTTTCTATAAATGGTCCCCACCCGTAACTGCATGTCCAAAGTATTCTTTATATATCAAATAATCAATTTAATTTATGAACAATGTTCCCTATCAAAAAATATTCATATTGAGTAAAAGATTTATATTTATCAATATTTCCCTTATCAATCAAATAACTTTCAACATAAAACACCATATGTAGAAATGATATATGGTTTGAGAAATAAATATATCAATGATAAATAATATTGACATTTAGGGTAAATTTAATGTCTATAGGAAAGTGAATAATTCAAGGGAAAGTTAATGACTACCAAAATGAATCATGGAAGTGAATATTAATACTTTTCTTGGTCAAAATGATTATAAAACATCTATAGTAAGAATAAGGATAATATCAATACAATATATACCCATTGAAGTAATAATAAAGGATTTTTGTCATTGATGAATATAAATACCATAAAAATATCTTTAAAATAATTCTTGAGGAAAATATCCTTTTCATTTTGAAAATCACTTCTTTAAAACATAAAACATTTTGAAAATACTTTTATTTTAAAATCACTTTTAAAAACTAAGAATTTCCAGAATATTAGAAAAAAATTATTTTAATATATCCTTGTAAAATTTTAAATTAATCTTAAAAGAAATGATATTCATGATGTTGGGTAATTCCATACATGCCTTACAAGTTAAAAATTGCATTCCTTTCACACTGTAAAAAGGTTAGGAAAGTTCCTTTTTCGGAAAATGATAATAAGATTCCTTTCACATTTTTGGTAAAATCCAAACTAGAATTATTTTGAAAATGATATAAGATTCCTTTATAATTTTTTTTCAATAGTAAAAATTTGTAAAAATGACTTTAATAAATCATTTTGAGAAGGTTAAAAATATTTTTATAAATCATTATTTTAGAAGAAAACATATTTCTAACTAAAGAGAAAAATGAAGTCATATTTTCTTAAAAACATTTTCTCAATTAATTTAAGTACCAAAGAGTGGAAAATAGTAATATTACTTTAAAATATCATGAATAAACATATGGTAATAAAATTAAATGTTTTTATTATGAAATGGTCAAATAATTTCCATTAAGATAAATTCTAGAATAAATAATCTTGATTAGAATGAGATTATGAAATAAACCCTTATAATGATCATAATATTGAAGTGAGAATTAATCAATGAATCGATTGTGTGTTTCTAATATAAATAGAAATAAAAAATTAGAAATAAAACATATAGTAAATAAAATTAATTATACACATAATCTTATAATGACATAATCAATAAAGTATAGGTTTAACCCAATGAATGGAAATTGAGTTAAGAAATACCTTACCTCACAGTTACTTTTGGTTGAACATGATTTAATCTCTTGTATAGTGGTTTTAAAAAATTTATTAACTTATTAAAGAACCATATAAATATTTATAATATCATATATTATCCTTTTATAACATCTCATCACCCATTCATTAGTAATCTTTCATTATTTTCATTGTTTTAGGTGTAAATTGCCTTGTGTTCTCATGCGTGTTTTGTCATGAAAGATATGGTTAATGCACATATTATATAGTTATATAATCTCTATAATAGTAATAATGAATCAATTATCATATTTTTAAATCAATTATACTTTTAAAACCAATCATGAATTATGGTTTTTAGAAATGAAGTATGTTACGACCATGGAGATGGTATACCATACGTACGCATGAGTAACGTTTCCATTATCCAATGATCATTATGGAAAGAAGGTAACCAATATATTATCTTTACAGAATTATAATAATATCATATATACCATATTATGTCTTTAAATATACTTATATATATCATTCATGTGATGTGGTTATGAAAAGAGAGTCACATCGTCTTGTGAAGGCTATAGTCCACACGTACACAAATGACATTATCATCTTTCATTGAGTGAAAAGGTAAGAAAGAAAATGATATATATTATCTTTTCAGAATGATAAATATGTAATTAATATCATAATTATTTCATTTATATCACATAAAATCATTAACTTTATCCTTATCACCTTCCATGTAAAGTGTTAGTGAAAGAAAAATCACATCGCTTCACGAGGAGGTAGTCCACTGTACACACGAGTAACGTTATTGTATCCCCTACGGAATGGAAATTAATATATATATGTGTGTGTGTGTGTGTGTGTGTGTGATATAATGACTCCAAAGTTATAAATATGTTATAAATATCATATATAAACTTTATATACATCATCATACCCAATTGTGAAAGGTGTTAATGGAAGAACGAATGACATCAGTTCGCGAGGCAGTAGTCTTCTGTACACACGAATGATGATTTTTTAAACCATTTTATGGAAGTGGAGATGGTTTTTGGTCATTAAATTAACATAATAACATATAATAATATTTAATATACTTATTTTATTATATAATCATGGTTTAATAATAATTAAATTGGGTGGAGGAATAAATAAAATAAAAACACTCATTAAAGAACGCTACCTCTTCTTCAGGTATCCTCCTTAGGTTTACACTAAATTCCTCCTAGGTTGGATTTATGCCCAAACTAAGGATTATAGGATGAGAGAAGGGAATTTTAAAACTAATTTGGGAAGGCATTTTCTGAACCAAAAGTGTTTGAATGTGTGAATAAGAGATGAGAGGGGTGGCCTTTTATAAGTGAGGTGAGTGGACCACATGTAATTTTTTAAAAATATTCAATAGTATCCACATTTTTATCATTCAAAAATCTTAAAAAATAATGAATTATAGAAATTAGAAGAGATAAGGTCTAAAAATTTAAAGACCCTGAATTTCCATGTAATTTGTTTTTAATATATGAGAATTTTACGAGTCCGCAAAAATTGACGGCGTGTGATTCTGAGGCCCGGAGTGCCCAGAATGAATTTCTGAACTTTATTTCAAGTACGTTTAGTAAACGTGCGAGTGGGTTTTCCTAACTTTTGAACCAGTGCTCAGAATTGAAATTCGAGGAAATCGTTGAACTTACAGTGCCAGTATTCACTTAAGAAGACTTTCACCTCGACGACACTTGGTCGAGGGTGAAAGTTAATTGGGTTTTTCATGGAAATAAAAAAATAAAATAATCGCACATTTTATTTTATTTGTTAAAACATCCATGTGGAAGTTGAGAAGTGGGGACCACCAGACCTTAACCTCCCATGATAGGTTATGGTGGTGGGGACCACCCGAGCCTAACCTCCCATGAGAGGTTATGGTGGTGGGGACCACTCGATGCCTAAACCTCTTCAACTCCCTCATTAATGTAGAGGAGCCTCTTGAGCTTCCTCCACATTAATTATACCAACCCTCCCTAATTAATTATGACAACCCTCCCCCACTTAATTATGCTAAGTAATTAATTAACCCAATTTGAATTTTATGCCAACAAACATAATAGATCTCATAATCTATTATTTTAGGGGCTATCATTTCATTTTGGTGGAATTGGGGAGAGAAGGAGCTCTTGGAGAAAGAACGCCAACGAAGAACTTCTTCTTCGAACGAAGAACTTATTCTCCGAATGAAGAACATCGACCTCGAATTTGGCCTTCTTCCTCGAGAAATCCTCCATTAGCGGACATCTTCAACAATGAAGAATCACCTCCATTAAAGAACGTTAATCCGATGAACGAGCTCAGGATCAGAGGCGTGTGACGAGCGCGATGAACATCGAAAACTTTGACTTCTCTCTTCGACTTCAAGTGAACGAGGTAGGGGTTTAATTTGTGTATGATTATTTTCACATGTTCTTCCCTTCTAAAACAAATAACACAGATGTTTTCTTTTGTGGGTTGGGAACAATCATTGCAGAAGGATAGGATTTGACATTAAATATTCATGTTCTTGATGAGCCGCTTTATACCACTCTAACACGGAGGGTGCGGGCCAAACAAACATGGCCCGACCCCTCCGTCATTCTTCTTGAATAGTGTAACCTTCATGATGGAAGAATACGACCTTGGTGACGGCAACCAGAGCAGGATTTTGGATACCGAGGGGGCACGAGAACGGCGGCCGGCAACACTGCTGGCCGCGATGAAGGTGACAGTGTAACGACGCCACCCTGCGGCCGCCGCCGCCGCCCCGCGGCTTCTGTGCCGACCACGGCCCCCATCGTCGTCCGTGGCCAGACCGTCGCGCCGTGGTTGGACCGTTGTGCCACGGCTAAGGAGCCACCCCACGGTCGAGGCGTCCGGGGCCAGACCGCCACACCCACGGCCGAACCGCCGACCCGCGGCCGGACCGCCGACCCCACGGTCGGACCGCAGCCCCCGTGGCCGGACCGCCGCCCCCGCGGCCGGACCGCCGCCCTGTGGCCGGACCGCTGCCCCACGGCCGGACCACCTCCCCGCGGCCAGACCCCCGCACCCGCGGCCGGACCCCCGCACCCGCGACCGAGCCGACATCTCCGGTCGAGCCGACATCTCCGGTCGAGCCGACGTCCCTGGCCGAGCCGCCTCGCGGCCACCTACGGCTCTCTGCAGCCCCTCACGGCCTGCCGGGATGGACCCAGCAGGTCGGGCCACTCAGCAGGCCAGGCCGAACCCAATGGGCCGGGCCGCACTACGGGTTGGGCTGAACTGAACCGAGTTGGGCTAGGCCGGGTCAGGACAGGTCGGTCCGACCGGGTCAGACTGGACCCAGACCCACTACGGTCCAATTTACTTTCTTTTGACTATAACTTTGGCACCAGATGTCTATTTGAAGAACCATCAGTGGCACTAGAAATCTTGTAGTGAGATGGTCCCTTTGAGTATACCCCACTGGGGTTTTGGATTAATATGGGGAATGGTCAGGTTGGATCGAGCACGAATCCAACCGGGTCCCTAGGACTAAAAGGCTAATAACTAATAGACTGGCCATCCGATTGACACGTCGTCTGTTACGTTGAGACCCTTATGATATAGCCGACCTTTGAGATACTTCTTTTTGGGACTTCATGGAAGTTAGAGTATCGACCAGTATCTCGTGGAGTGGATCCTACCGGAAACGAGCGAGCATGTTTCAAGAACCCAGTGACTGGCTCAGACTTGACGACTGTTGACCGTTTCGACTCGGAGTGACTCGACTGGCCTAGTGGGGAGCACCTTGGTGACGCGGTAGACCCACGATACTCGATAGGAGGAGTACCTCAGCAGGCCATGAGGGGGAGCGCCTTGGTGACATGGTATACCCATGGTGGTAAGCGCCTCTGTGTGATGCGGCAGACCCACGGTACTCGATAGGAGGAGTACCTCAGCAGTCTAAGGTTAGTGGGAAGCACCTCTATGTGATGCGGCAGGCCCACTATACTCGATAGCGGAGGAGTTCTCCAGCAGCTAAGGTGTTCGACGTTGTAACTGGGAATGTTACTTGATACTACCCCTAGAATAAATCCTGGTGTGAGCTGAGTCAGTATCTCTATGTTTTCCTCATGATTGAGATGGATTACTTGATAACTCAGGTATATGTATGGGAATATACCTAAGTAGGTTTATCTATTGATTTCATACTTTTTGGTTTATCCTTGGTGGTTTTTGTGAGACCTTGAGGGTCTTGGTGTCCCTACTGAGTATCATTATACTCACCCCTACATGGGTTATGCCTGCATCTTATTGTGTTGGATGCAGACGACGGACAGTGATGAATGAGGCTGAGAGTACCAGGACTGGACGGTGCCCGGAGGTGGAACATATGACGTGTTGGTACGCAGAGGAGATAGGTGGATGTGGAGTGCTGAGGAGGAGATCTGTACCTACCCTTCAGGTAGGAACCTCGGAGGAAGATCCAATACTTTTCTTTTATCTTTCTTCAGTTGTTTTTTATTTCAGTTGTACTTTTATTTTTACAGTTGGGCTTGTATTTTTACCCCCTTTTTACTTTCAGCACTCTTTTTTCTATATAGTTGACTTGTGTTCATATCTTACTGTGTTCTTGGTTGCGTGTGCTTACAGGTTATAAAGGCAATGTCTTCCTAGTTTAGGGGAATACGCCTTTCGGTGCTAGTCGCCAGCCCCTGTCCAATAGAAGGTGGGCTTGGGGTAGTCACAGCACGGGCCCCGGAGGATGGTTCGTGACAAATTGGTATCAGAGCAGTCAGTTCTACCATAGAACATAGGACTCTGATATTTCTTTTAAAGGCAATAGTGTTAAGTTTAGTGAGTGTGGTTATCAGTTTAGGGAATCCAGTGTTGGTGCAGCGACCGACGTATCCATACACCAGGACCCTGATTTATGACTTCCGACTCGGTGCACTAAAACACTGATTATGTGTATGTTTCCAATAGTTTTCTTTGTTATCTCTTGCGTCAACTCACCAGGTATAACTTATTGACCATGGCGCACCTATTTCTTTTCATTATGCCTCTACGAAGATATCCAGCTAGGGTACCAAGAGTTGTACACATTGATAGACCACCGAGCGTCGAGGCCTCAGTGCAGGGCCCTCTTCCAGTAGAGGCACCAGTGGAGGCACCAGCGGTACCATTACTCGTTGGGTCATCGATGCCACCAGCCCCAGCAGCATACGGTGCACACCTCTTGAGCGCGTTGCATGAGTTCCATCACCAGAGGCCACCCAGGTTTATGGGAGAGATGAACCCACAGGCGGCTGAGGATTGGATGGAGGCTGTAGTGAGAGTTTTCTGACTAGTAGGGACACCAGCATATCTCATGGTGATCCTTTCCACCAACCTTCTATAGGCAGCAGCAGGCAGATGGTGGATCTTGATGCTCCAGGTTCACGATGAGGTGACGCTTCTTTGGCCAGACTTTGACAGCCTGTTTTGGGTAGAGTTTGTCCCAACGACTCTTCACATAGTGCGCATATAGGATCTTCTTCATCTACAGTAGGGCAACATGATTGTAGCTCAGTACTCAGTAAGGTTTACTGACCTCTCATGTTACTCCACTGATATGGTGTGGGACCCTTTCTTCAGGGCCCAGACCTTTAAACAGGGGCTCAGGTGGGAGATCAGGGCTTCGATGATCTCACTCAACATCTCGATGCAGGTGGGGGTGTTAGAGAGAGCCCTCTTGGTGGAGATTTTCCTTGTTGAGTAGTCACCAGTAGCGAGACCCACTACCAGTCGTCACGTAGCGGAGTCTTCTGAAGCTAGCAGTAGATGGATGTCGTAGAGATCCAAGAGGAACAAACCTACATGTGGACGACTGCATGACTCAGGATCGGTTGTGCAGGGAACCTGAGGCAGAACCAGTCGGGCAAGGATCATGAAGTGTTACTCATGCGGCGGGCAGGGTCACATGGCTCGGGACTGTCTAACCCATTGTACAAATGATCAGCAGACGGTCAAAGGACCACCCAGACAGAGACAGAGGTTTGACCGAGGAGGTCTGCTGGGATCAGACGGACGTGGCAGAGGAGCTGGTCATGCAGCTGGTGGTGGGAGATGATTTGAGATGTTACTTCCACCACCACCAGGAGTTCCACCCCGACTGTAGGGAGCAGGAGGATAGGTGAGATCTCAGCTCCAGGAAGTTGAGGCTTATGATCACGATGATCCAGAGATGATATGAGGTACAATCTATGTCTACTCCACCTTATCTTCAGTACCTATAGACACAGGTGAATGTCATTCTTTTATTTCCACTGCCCTCGTTCAGAGCTCGGAGATTCCGACGGAGCTGTTGGCTCGATCCTTACGGCTAGAGACTCCTACGGGAGTAGATTTGATGATTACGCACTAGTTCCGGTGGTGTGAGATTACTCTAGGAGGTGATATCTTTAGCTAGGATCTCCTAGTAGCGGCATCGAGGCCTTACGACATCATCTTGGGTATGGACTGGTTATCTGCTTTCCATGCTCATATTGACTGTATTAGGTGCAAAGTGTGGTGTGTCTGCACAGATGGGACCAGGTTTGCCTTCACTGGCAAGAAGGGATCCTTTGCAGCATAGGATGGACTTACCCAGAGGAGAGTGTAGTCGATCACTCATCAGTTGGCTAGACTTACCCTCGGAGCTGTTGATGTGGAGAGTTAGAGCTATCCTGTAGTGGTGGACCAGTACGCGAATGTTTTCCCTGATGATGTTCTGGGTCTACCTCCTCACAGAGAGGTATACTTTTTCATTGACTTGTACCCTGGGACGGTACCGATATCTACACCAGTGTATCGGATGGATCCCACAGAGCTTACAAGCTACGGGTACAGCTAGAGGACTTGTAGGGGAAGGGGTTCATCTGGCCCATTTTTTCACCTTGGGCAGCCCTGATTCTGTTCGCCAAGAAGGTGGATAGGAGCTTGAGTCTTTGTGTTGACTATCGGTGCCTGAACCAGGTGACCGTGAAGAAAAATTACCCACTCCCAAGGATTGATGACCTCTTTGATGAGATGAAAAGAGCACGGTGGTTCTCAAAGATAGACCTCAGATCAGGCTATCACCAGCTCAGAGTTCGAGAAAAGGATGTGCATAAGACAACCTTCAGATGTCAGTATGACCATTATGAGTTCTTGGTTATGTCTTTCGGTATGACCAACACTCCAGAAGTGTTCATGGGACTCATGAATAGGATATTTCAGCCATACCTTGATCGCTTTGTAGTAGTCTTCATCAACGACATTCTGATCTACTCAGCTACTGAGGAGGAGCATGCCTATCATTTGCGGGTAGTAATGGACACACTCCGAGAGCACCATATTTATAGTAAGCTCTCAAAGTGACAGTTCTGGATCTGAGAGGTTCACTTTTTGGGACATGTCACATCGGAGGCTGGAGTTGCAGTGGATCCAGCAAAGATTGAGGCGGTACTTACTTGGGAGCCACTCAAGAGTGTGACGGAGGTAAGGAGTTTCCTGGGTTTAGATGGATATTACCAGAGTTTTGTGCCATACTTCTCCAGAGTTGCAGCACCACTATCATCCTTGATGAATAAGGGGAAACCCTTCGTTTGGTCGTAGAAATTCCAGCAGAGTTTTCAGAAGCTGAGGCATAGGCTAACTAGTGCCCCCATCTTGAGGCTTCCAGAGGAGGGCGTAGGGTACGTAGTCTACTGTGACGCATCAGGAACTGGAATCGGATGTTTCTTATTGCACGAGTGAGCAGTGATCACATATGGTTCTCAACAGCTAAGAATTCATGAGCAGAACTACGCTACCCATGACCTAGAGTTAGCAGTAGTGGTCTTCCCCTTAAATATGTGGCAGCACTATCTGATGGGAGAACATTTTACAGTGTACTCTGATCACAAGAGTCTTAGGTATATATTATCTCAGAAGAACCTGAACCTGATACAACAACATTGTCTTGAGTTCCTCTAGGACTATGACTTCGAGATAGTCTATACTCCTATAAAGGGGAACGTTGTAGTAGATTCACTCAGTAGGAGGTCTGGTATACAGCTGCTAGGTGAGGCGACAGAGCAGCTGGACGCTTTTCAGATATCCTTTGTGGATCAGGATGGAGTATCTTTTCTACATTCACTCCCCCACTTCTTCAGTGAGTCATGGAGGTGCAGCGTGGGAACGCTGACTGTAAGACACGGCGTGCTCATATATCCACAGGGCAGGCACCTGATGGATTTTCTAAAGGTGGGGATCATGTCATCCTCTTCAGAGGACGTACTATGGTACCAGTGTCACTTCATAAGGAAGTGTTGAGGGAGTTCCACACATCCCCTCTAGCGATAAATACAGGAGTGGATAAGATGTATCAGGACCTCCAACAACAGCACTGGTAGTCGAGAATTAAGAAAGTAGTTATAGAGTTTGTCTCTTGATGCCTCACTTGTCAGCAAGTGTAGGTGGAGCATCATGTACCAGAAGGCTTGGTTCATCCATTAGAGTTCCTAGAGTGGAAGTGAGATGGGATATCCATGGACTTTGTGATAGGACTTCCACGTACATCCAGAGTTCAGGACTCTATCTGGATGATCGTCGACCGACTCACCAAGTCAGCCCACTTCCTACCAATCAGAGAGAAGGGTTCAGTAGAGAGCTTGGGATGCCTCTTTGTGTAGGAGATTGTGAAATTACATGGAGTAACTTAGACGATTGTCTCCTATCATGATGTATGTTTTACATCCCGGCTATGGAAGGGGTTGCAGGAGGCTTTCGGGACGCAGCTTCGTTTGAGTATCGCCTTCCATCCTCAGACAGATGGTTAGACTGAGCAGACCATTCAGACCCTTGAGGACATGCTGTGTGCCGGTGTCCTCGACTTCAGTCACAGCTGGGAGGATCACTTTCCTTTGGTGGAGTTTGTGTACAATAGTAGCTATCACTCCACCATTGGGATGACACCTTTCAAGGTGTTGTATGGGCGACCTTGCAGATCACCTTTGTGCTGGACTGACCCAAGGGAGTCAGCACTAGTGGGACCAGAGACGGTATGGGCTACCACTGAGAAGGTGCAGATCATCCAGGAGTGGATGAAGACTACACAGAGTAGGCAGAAGTCATATGCTGACAGGAGAAGGAGACCTCTGGAGTTCGAGGATGGCGACCACGTCTTTTTACAGGTCTCACCTCGATGTGGTTTGTAGAGAGTTGGCCTAGGTGGCAACTTATCTCCGAGGTTCGTCGGACCTTTTCAAGTCCTCAGCAGAGTTGGCGAGGTGGCTTACCACTTAGATCTTCCACCTCAATTTCACCGGGTGCACGACGTCTTCCACATATCCCAGCTGAGGAGATACGTGCATGACCCTTCTCACATCATCGACCATGGAGAGCTAGACGTCGACGATGAGGCGACTTTTATGAAGGTTCCAGTAGAGATTGAGGATCGACAGGAGTAGGTCCTTAGTGGATGGTCGATACCTCTTGTGCGTGTTCGTTGGCAGCATGGGAACCTCCAAGAGAGAACATGGGAGCGGAAGGCTTAGATGCATGCTCAATACCCACACTTGTTTACCTAGTTTGAGTTGTGGCTTATGGGGACGTAGAGCCCTGAGGTGGGGAGAATGTAATGACCCAGAATTTACATGTAATTTTTTTTAATATATAGGAATTTTATGATTCCGTGAAAATTGATGGTGCATGATTCCGAGGCCCGAAGTGCTCAGAATGAATTTCTAAACTTTATTTCGGGTACGTTCACTAAATGTGCGAGTGGGTTTTCCTAACTTTTGAACCAGTGCTCAGAATTGAAATCCAAGGACACCGTTGAACTCGCAGTGCCAGTATTCGCTTAATAAGACTTTAACCTCGATGGTAGTTGGTCGAGGGTGAAAGTTAATTTTTGGATTTTTCGTGGAAATAATAAAATAAAATAATTGCACATTTTATTTTATTTGTTAAAAGCTCCATGTGGAAGTTGAGAAGTGGGTACCACCAGACCTTAACCTACCATGAGAGGTTATGGTGGTGGGGATCACCCTAGCCTAACCTCCCATGAGGGGTTATGGTGGTGGGGACCACCTGAGCCCTAAACCTCTTCAACTCCCTCATTAATGTAGAGGAGCCTCTTGAGCTTCCTCCACATTAATTATATCAACCCTCCTTAATTAATTGTTTCAACCCTTCCCCACTTAATTATGATAAGTAATTAATTAACCCAATTTGAATTTTATTCCAAAAAACATAATAGATCTCATAATCTATTATTTTGGGGCCTATTGTTTCATTTTGGTGGAATTGGGGAGAGGAAAAGCTCTTGGAGAAAGAACACCAACAAAGAACTTCTTCTTCGAATGAATAACTTCTTCTCTAAATGAAGAACCCCGACCTTGACTTTGGATTTCTTCCTCGAGACATCCTCCATCGGTGGACATCTTCAACAATGAAGAATCACCTCCATCGAAGAACGTTAATCTGATGAACGAACTCGGGATCAGAGGCATGTGACGGGCGTGACGAACGTCGACAACTTCGACTTCTCTCTTCGACTTCAAGAAAACGAGGTAGGGGTTTAATTTGTGTATAATTATTTTCCCATGTTCTTCCCTTATAAAACAAATAATGTGGATGTTTTCTTTTGTGGGTTGGGAACAATCATTACGGAAGGATAGAATTTGGCGTTCAATATTCATGTTCTTGATGAGCCGCTTGCTACCACTCTAACACAGAGGGTGCGGGCCAAACAAACATGGATCGACCCCTCCACCGTTATTCTTGAATGGTGTAACCTTCATGATGGAAGAATACGACCTTAGTGATGACAACCAAAGCGGGATTTTAGACACCGAGGAAACATGAGAACGGAGACCGACAACACCGCCTGTTGCGACGAAGGCGACGGCGCAACGGCGCCGCCCCACAGCCACTGCCACCACCCCACGGCCTCCGTGCCGACCGCGGCCACTGCCGCCATTTGCATCTAGACCGCCGCTCCACGGCCGGGCCACCGCCCCATGGTCGCGACGTCGCCCCGCGGCCAGACCGCCGCACACATGGCCGGACCGCCGTCCCGCGGCCGGGCTGCCATCCCACGGTCGGACCGCCGACCCCTAGCTGGACTGCCGCCCAGCAGCCGGACCACCACCCTACGGTAGGACCGCCACCCCACGGCCAGACCGCCGCCCCGGCCGAGCCACCCACGGCCCTCCGCGGCCCCTCACGGCCTGTCGGGCCTGGACGAACCCAACGGGCTGGGCCACACTGCGGGTCGGGTCGACCCGAATTGGGTCGGACCGGGGCGACCTGAATCGAGTCGGCTCAGGTCGGGTCAGTCCAGGTCGGTCTGACGGGGTCGAACCGGACCCATACTCACTACAACCCAATTTACTTTCTTTTGGCCATAAATTTCGCACCGGACGTCCGTTTGATGAACTGTCAGTGGTGATGGAAATCTTGGAGTGAGACGGTCCCTTTGAGTATACCCCACTGGGGTTTTTCATTAATATGGGGAATGGTCAGGTTGGATCAAGCATGAATCCAACTGGGCCCCCAGGACTAAAAGGCTAATAACTAACAGATCGGGCATCTGATTGACGCGTCATCTGTTACGTTGATACCCCTATGACGTGGTGGACTTTGAGATACTTATTTGTGGGACTTCGTGGTAGTTGGAGTATCTACCAGTAGCTTGTGGAGTGGATCCTCCCAGAAACGAGCGATCATAGTACGGGAACCCAGTGGCTAGTTGAGACTTGATGGCTGATGACCGTTTTGACTCGGAGTGACTCGACTGGCTCAGTGGAGAGTGCCTTGGTGACGCGGCAGACCCACGGTGGGGAGTGCCTCTGTGTGACACAGTAGACCCATGGTACTCGATAGGAGGAGTACCTCAGTAGTCCAAGGTTAGTGGGAAGCGCCTATGTGTGACGCGGCAGGCCCACTGTACTCGATAGAGGAGGAGTTCTCCAGCAGTTGAGGTGTTCAACGTTGTGACTGGGAATGTTACTTGATACTACCCCTAGAATAAATCTTGGTATGAGCTGAGTCAGTATCTTTGTGTTTTCCTCATGATTGGGATGGATTACTTGATAACTCAGTTATATGTATGGGAATATACCTAAGTAGGGTTATCTATTGATTTCATACTTTGTGGTTTATCCTTGGTGGTTTTTGTGAGACCTTCAGGGTCTCAGGGTCCCTAATGAGTATCGTTATACTCACCCCTATACGGGCTATGCCCGCACCTTGTTGTGTTGGATGCAGACGACGGACAGCGCTGACTAAGACTGAGAGTACCAAGACTAAACAGTGCCCGAAGGTGGACCATATGGAGTGTCGGTACGCAGAGGGGACAGGTGGACGTGGAGTGCTGAGGAGGCGATCTGTACCTACCCTTCAGGTAGGAACCTCGGAGGACGATCCAGTAGCTATCTTTTCTCTTTCTTCAGTTGTTTTGTATTTCAGTTGTACTAGTATCTTTATAGTTGGGCTTGTATTCTAGACCCATTTTTACTTTCAGCACACTTTTTTCTATACAGTTGACTTATGTTCGTTGTGTGCTTGGTTGCATGTGCTTATAGGTTATAAAGGCAATTCCTTCCCAGTTTTGGGGAATACGCCTTTCGGTGCTAGTCGCTAGCCCCTGGACTATAGAAAGTGGGCTAGTGGTAGTCACGGCACGGGCCCTAGGGGACAGGTCGTGACAAAAAATGGCAAGAAAATGGGTTTTGGAAAAGTTTTTAGTTCATTTTAACCCTTATCTTCTTAGTTTTACCCTCAGTAAATCCATTTTTACCATAACCATGGTAATTGATTTTTATTGTTTTTCACTATTCATTTTGGTCAAAAATTAAGTTGAACTTGTTATAAATTATAAATTATTTTGATTCCAAATATTTAATCCATTTTTACAAATTCAATTCATATAATTATAAAATTTTAATTTAAAATTAATCTCACTGATGTGATGAGAAAATAGGTTTTTAAAGAGAAAATGTTCAAAAGCTTATAATGTTTTTATATCAAAATTCAATATGAAAATTATACCAATTACCTTAATTGGATTAATTTATATATAATTAAATTAATGTTACTTTAAAACCAATTCAAAATATAATTTAACCTTATAAATTATTTAAATGAAAAGATAGTTTTCAATTAAAATTTAGTATTTTTCATTATTCATCAAAAAATAAAAATGTTTAGAAAAATCACAAAAATAACCATAATATACTTTTGGTGTTATGATTTAAAAAAATTAATTTTATATTTTCAAATAAATTTTTTAAAATTGGTAAAAAATAATATTAAATTATGTGTGTAAAGCGTGACTAAATGGTCCTTTAGAAAAATATAGTTTTTTTAAAAAAATCTTTTCCTTTTCAATGGTTCTTATTTATTTCTAATAAATATATAACTTTAATTTTATAATTTAGTTAATCCTATTCATACCCTCCATTCCAATGGCCAGGTGATAAATATTACATTAAATAATAATATTTTAATAATATGTCACATTTTTTTAAACTCGGTGTTGTGTGTGATGCAAGCTAAACTCAGTATTTCATGTAACATAAGATAAACTGAGTATTTCATAAAATAAAAGCTATTGAAGAGATTGAATTTATTTAAAAATAAATATATCATAAAGTCTCAGGGTCTTATATTTTATGTTTGGTGTTGTGTGTCGCATACGCTATCGAATACAATGTTCTTATTTTAGAATTTTGATAAGTTACAGTGACCTTAGAAAAATGAGTGTCCTATAATAAATTCGCCATTGAAATATTATTAGTGGATTTTGGAACATCAACACAATGTCAGTGTGTGCTCATTTTACATTAACTAGTGCAGGTGAGACAATTAAAATTCTTGTGTCTTAAGTGATTTATTTTCTTATATTATATAGTATAATAATTAGTGCATGTGTATTGAGCAATCATAAATGTTATATGAATAAGTATAAGATAATAACACTAGTTAATCAGATCATCACTTAACAAGTGAACACCAAAGTGACCCTACTAACAAGTGAGGTTAAGATTGGTTAGGATAGTGATAGTTTCATGGGTACATGGGGAAACACAAACAAGTTTCATACCCTGATTCACCCCCCTCTTAGGGAATCTATCACTAAAGTCCCTTGTGGGTCCCAAAATTAGTATCAAATTTTAGTTTTTATCTTTCTGTATTTATTTTTTTGTGAATTGATTTAATAGGTTTTTAGATTTTAAATCGATTCTTCTTATATGATAAGATAAAGAGAAATAATCTGAAGAAGAAGAAGAAATCCAAAGGAATTCCATATAATGTAACAATCTTTGATAAGTGTGTGATTGAGCTAAAAGTTACCAACATCCAATAAATATAAGGTATGAATGAATTTTATTGTGTATATATTTTTTCATACAATGATGTTGTATGACTATCTGAGGAGCTTGATATACCATGAAATTTTATAACTACTAATGATGATGAGATATCAAAAGTTTCAAAGGTGGAATATGTCCACATATTAGAGAAGTTTGATCAGGGTTTGAAGGGAAAAAACATGAAGTTGAGAAAGAAGAATGAGTCTCAAGGTACCCATGTTGAAATGATGAAAATTGAGGTTAAAAAACTAAAAATGATCAATCAAATACTAATTAAAATTTCTACATATCAAAGGGAGAAGAATGATATTCATGCCAAGAAGTTTGAGTAGATTTATTTCAAAGTGAAAGAGTGTAAATATGGTTCCAAATAAAATATCATTAACTCAAATGAGGTTCAAATATGAGGTACAATAAGGATAAATTGGTTACACACATGGTAGATTTGGTTGAGGAGAACTAAAGTTTGAGGCAAGTAAAGGTGGCCCAAAATGATGACATTGTGATGGGTAAAAAAATGAAGATTCAAAATGATTTACTTGAATAAATTTCACATGAACTAAAAAATAAAATAGCCATGAAGAAGGTGTTTAAAACTAGCATTATCCCACTTAGAACAAAACTAGAAGAGAGGTTGAAATCTATAAAAGAAGCAAGATCAAGTTTAAAGGAGATAACAGCCCAACTGAAGAAGAATAATGGGAATATAAAATAGCTCTAAGGGAGGATAAAACCCTTGAATGAGAAAAATAATATCCCTACCATGGGAGCATAAAAAAGTGGAGTGTATAAATGTTGAAATTTGGAGTCATCAAGTAAGCAGAATTATCTTTCCAAACTTGTAAGAGATGACTATAAGAGGAAGGTATCTACTAAGTAATACTACTATGAAATCATAAGACATATTATGAGTGTTTTCTTATAATCCCAAGGGCTCAAAGGTAGAAGGAAATATACTACAACAACATCTCAATCGAGGCATGACTATATGAGGTATGGTTTCAATGGGAGATTCTTTATATTTTCTAACCATTGTCATATGGATAGAAAATGAAGTGATATAGTAACTAAAAGAGTCACAAGGAATTATTCCATTCCTATGACTAACAGGAAGGAATTTTACACTAAAATAATGCTTGTTAGGTTGTAAAACAGGTTTAATATTTTGGAGAATGAGAAAGAGACTCAATGAAGGGTGTATTAAGTATCAAGATCTGGATAGTCACAATAACTCTCTTGGAATCAAAGAAATAAAATCTAGAAGAAAAATAAATAGATTTTGTACTAACTGTGAGAAGGGTGGAAGATTAATTAAAGGATAAACCACTAATGAAGAATAATTATTTCAAGATGGAACTCTTGGGTGTTAAGAAAATAAGTTTTCTGAAGTAGTTCCACAAAAACCACTAAAATTTGAAAGATGAAAATGCAATGGAAAAGAATTATAGAGGTGAGATCCATAATGATGTTACACATGAAGTTATTTTTAGTTTGATTGATTCCAAAATTGGATAAAAGGTCAAGACAACAAAGGATAAAAATTCACATATCCATAAAGAGAAGTGTGTAAGAGGTATCACATAAGGTAGATCCTTTGGAAAGAGGTCGAGGTATTTACCTATAAGATATGGTGAGGATGAAGTTGAAGAAATGGTGGTGTTGTTTTCCCAACATCTGAAAAAGTGTAAAATAAAAGATGTAAGGTGAAGAGTTTTTTATCAAGACTAGCCTCATTCATCAATGTGAGGAAGTGAAACATCCCCTCTCTCTATGTGTTTAAATTCTTTTAATTTTTGATTGAAGTGTTTTAGGTTTTTTTAGAGATAAGATCCTTAGAGAAGTTGCATCTAGAGATGAAAAGTTATGTTTTAATGTGATCCAGAGTGGCAACTAATTCAAATCAATAAAAGCAAAAAATTTACTATATCTAGAATTGCAATGAACAGGAATAGGATAATAATTAGAGTAGTAAAGAGGATATATAATTATTGGAATAAGAAGTTAAAATTTGATTTTTAAATTGATGTTAAGTGGTATCATGATCAATGAAGAATTGATGCCAAGAACACCCGATATCTCTGACTTTAGATCATGAATATAGAAAAATAGGGAAGCGACAACAAAACGAGCTATCAAGTTTTATTTATATTTGATCTAACATGTGATATAATCTGATTTTTATTAGGATATCATAGGATGTTATGGTTGGATAACTCTCATACTTAATTTCAGTACTATATTTGGTGACAAAGATGAGAAAATCTATGGTAGTTTTGAGATGAAAATACAATAGATGGTATCCCAGTTAATAAGGAAAGACACCATGTGTATGAGAGAAGAAAATGGTTACCAAGTATATTATAGGAAGTGGCCACAAAATATGAAAAAACAAGTCACCATTTCAACATTTGTTGTTGAGAAAGATTCAATTAATGGTATCATCCATCATGTTGGTATTTGTGGTAGTTTATATTAGTTTCAACAATTGGTATCGACTTGGTTTCTAGAGTTGATGAATAAATCTAGAACAATTCATTGATAGAAGTTAAAGTTCTTTGGCTACTTGAGTTGTATGGAAGTACATGAGTTCAATGGAAAGTGATATTATTATTAACTTTATCTATAATTTCTTACATTGAGTCATATATCATTAGGCTTAGAGGTTTTGTTAATGGATCTTTGCTAAGTGTTAAGTTCACCCACTAAAATCTTATTGAAATAAGCTATAGTTAAAATAAGTTTTTGAGCGAGATAGGATAGTCAATCTTGTAATCATATGTGATGAAATGATGTAGGATAAGAAGTTTATTTGTGGGTTTAAATAGTGGTAATAACAAGAGGGGGAGTTTCATATCACAGGGGGAGTATTGTCTCTTATTATAGGATGCACAGACTATGTTGAAAATGGGAGATTAGAAATACCCCTATGTACATCATTGATAAAGGAGACAAAGTTCAATGACATAATGCATGGTCTTAATGGCGTCAAAGGATAAAAGATTATATGGTCTGACATTAAGAAGACGGGGGGAGAATGATAAAAACATTGAAAGAGACACCCTCATTTCCCAAGTTACAGGTTTATAAGGATTTTATATTCAGCACATATGGTACTAAGTATACTTTTTATTTGATGTCAAAAGGGAGAGGAAAGCGTCATGAATCCATGTGCAGTTCCTACCTGGAGTAAAAATGGACCATGGATCTGTGTGTGTTCCTACCCAACCCTTCGTAAGGGGAGTAGTAAGTGAAGTCTATAAATATGATGATGCTAAAGATGTTCATTTGATAAAGATAAATCATTAAAGGAGATCGTGATGAAATAAGTCACCCAATGGGGTTGAAGAAAGTGGTCCTCTTATGTGCCCCACTTTGTGTAATGGTTGATATCGATAGCTAACAACAATCATTAATTAGTATTTGTCATGACCCGTCCCCTGGGGCATGTGCTGTGACTACCCCAAGCTCACCTTCCATAGGTCAGGGGATAGAGACTATCACTAGAAAGGTGTATCCCTATAACGATAAGTTATTCCCTTTAAACATGTACAAACACACAAAACCAAGAGTACAACGAGAGGCAACCATGAGTAAACTACTGTAGTAAAAAAAGGTATGTTGAAAGTAAAGGTGTAACACCCAAACCCCAATTACCCAGAGTTGGTGCATTATTACATAACATTGGTATGATACAAGTAATCATGTCCCGAAAGACCGATCAGTTTAGTAGCCTTGGAAGTACTAGATACATTCATAAGTTTTACATTACATCATGAAATAAAAACATCAACAACATTTTTTCCCCTTTTGAACACATTATAGAGGAAATATTTTCAATTATTTTATTCTGGATTTCAATGTTTTTAATCCCAAAAATGTTTTATTTAAAGTTCAATTGTCACATTTTATGTTTTAGAAACATTTTTGAGCTTAATTGCTAAAACAGATTATTTTGGATTTAAACAGTTTTAATTTATTTTAATGTTTCGGCCATAATTTTTTCTAAACTTATCCAAATTGAGATATTATTATTTTATAGGTTTCTATGTTCGATGGTATTCATTTTATCCTTCTGGACCCAAAGCTCAATCCATCATTTGGAAGCTCAAATTCAGCTCATAAGTCAGGCCTCTAAAACTGTGCACAGAACTAGAGAATTTTATTGTCAAGACCATATCTCATAAATGGAAGAACCATTGGAGCTGATATTTTACATGGATAAAGAATACATCAGGAGTAATATGTTTAATTAATATGTCTACATCTGAATCATTCATTTTTAAGGTTATTAATGCATTTTAACTTAATGCATTGGAATACGAAGAGTCTGTTTGGAAGAATTAATATTTCGGAGTAAATATACCATATCTCTCTCCACACTTGACCAATAAAGCTGAAATTTCGTGATCTGATATAGGAGACATAAATAAAAAACTTTAAAGAATGATTAATTTCCAAATTATTCCATTTAATATGACAAATAGGCTCATACTTTCGGTGGAGTAATTTTGGAGGGAAATTTTCTACTCCACAAGCCTATAAATAAGAGTGTTCACTTCCATTCAAAGGGGTTCAAGAAGGTGAAAGAAAGATTGTGCTAGAGGATTGAGTTCTTGAAGTTATTTTAATTTTTTATTTTCACTTTTCTTTGTTTCATAATTATCCCTTATTCCCCTTTCAACTCTATTACCCTTCACATGGAGGGGTAAAACCTTTGAGTGATCGGGGAAGGGGGAGTATCACTTTTGTAATGTCGGAGTTTTGTGCTTAAATGTAAAACCCTATTTTTATTTTTAATGACTTATATTATAATTTTTTCACAATTCTCTTAATGATATCATGTTTTGGGTTTGGTTTATTCATTTTTAATAGCTTTGGTTAAAGACTTTTAATCTCCCTCTATCTAGTGCAATTTGTCTCGATTGAGCATATTGTGTTAGGTGGTGAGTGACCAACGATCGTTGGCACATGTGTAGAACTAGTGGACTTTTTATAGAGTTATAAGGAGCAATAATTCCTGATCGTGACTTACCTTAGTTGTTTAGGAATTGTTTATGAACTTCCATGCACATAGGAGTGAGATCTATTTCTTTCTTCAACCAACGGTGATTGATAACTCGATCGAGGAGTCTTTAATTTGTCATTCAATAGAAAGAGAGGGAAGATGATCTTTATGACTATGATGACATTAAAAAAGGTGATCATACCCTAAAACCATCACTATCTTCATCCATTAGTGTTTAACCTTTCTTTTTATTACTTTCTTTATTTTTCAACTCAAACAATTTCAAAAAAACAACCTCTTATTCTTTCTTTAATTTAAGTGAAAAGTTTAATTGTTGTGCACTCCTATTTGGAGACAACCTAGGTTACCCACTTTACTGCATTTTAACGTAGGTTATATTTTTTTTGTCACACCCCACGATAGGCACATGTCAACACACATATATCCTTAGCCTATCCCTATAGGTCAACCATAAAATACGTCTTCACATCCTGGGAAAAATAAAACATAGAAGGGGGTGAGCTCAGATGCTCAGTAAGGATAACAATATAGAGGAAACTTTCATAAATAAGCATAAACATTTAAGTCAGTGTATAAGACTAAAAAAAGCCTTTTAAACTTAAACTTCAGCATAATATGGAAAAGATAAAATTAAATAATGTCATTTACTTATTCACATGTATATTCTACTAGTCGAATAATCACATGCAATATCAATAGAAAATTTCATAATGATGGAATGCATAATGTCAAACTTCATAACCACATATTCAAGGCCTTATACCAAGACTACAAATAAGATTTTGTTAAGGCCTTGTGCTAAGACACAAGTTTGTATCATGAGACCTACTGATGCATCGAGAGCCTATAGTGGGCTTCACCCGTCACTTACTAAGTCCAATGCATTCCTCATACAAAAATGTTGAAACATAACATAAACATTCATATTAAACTATCATACGAAATGTCAATACTTTAACTGAAAACCATGAATGGTATAAAAATAGCTCATCCATAGTCAAACATAACTCATTCAATACAATATAGAAGATTATATTATAATAAATTAACCTCAATAGATAATGATGAAGGATATTGACATAGATGAAAATAATAATCAAAAATATTTGAGGGAAATATCTCCCATTTTCTTGAAAACATTTAAAAGTATCACTATTTATCAAGAATCTGTTTAAAATATATTTTTGAATCAAAGTGTCCCATACCAGTTTGAAACTTTTGAAAGGAATTTTAATTTTAAAACATTAATTCCCTTATAAATAAATCCTTAAAACCATTTTTAAAACATGGACATTAATGAGAAATATTTAGAAGAATAAATTTTTAAAACATTTAAAATGATATTTTAGTTAGAGCTCCTAACCAAATGAGAGATGCTTGAATACAAATAATTGAGGTAATAAAAGATTTATAATATCATGAGAATAAATGGATTCATGATATATTATTTCAAAGTACAGTATATACACCAAATAAAAATGAATTGGCGTATAACAACAAAGAAGTCTCAATGGAATTTAAGTTGAGATGAAATCCCTTATAAAGATCGTATCCTTAGGTTAAGGATAAATCAATGAAATAATTATGTGTGAAACATATAAATATACTAAATATGATTGGATATTCATTGTAAACTAATCAGAGGACATTCACACATATTCTTGTAACAACAACACCAATGACTTTGATGTTTAACTCAATGAATGAAAATTGAGTTAAGATTACTCTTATCAAGTTCATATCGATGACTTGAGAATTTATCAATGGAGTGATTATGTGTATCAAAATAATATCCATGCAAAGGGGAGTGTAAATTACTACATAAATAAATATTTATTTATTTCACACATAATCTTGGAGTAAACTAATCAATGAAGTTTGCTTAAAACCCAATGAGTGGAAATCAAAATTAGAAATTCCCTTACTGATTTGGTGACTTACGAAACATACACCCCATGAAAGAAGGATCATATAATGAAGATTTAAATAGCCATAAATTAAATTATATTAAATAATTAATACAATCATTGGCAGTACATACACTGCACAAAAGTAAATAGTGGAAATATAGCATGAATCTCACATAAATAAGAAGTGAGATAAAAACCCCTTACCATGTTGCAATCAATCGAGTTGTATGACCAAAAGTTAATAACCACTAAATGAATCACAGAATACCATGAATATAAATAGAATCATGATAATATATATCAAATTTCAGTACACAATACACCACATTCAATAAATAAGTGGCGAACAATGGAAATCTCACGGAATTAAAAGTGAGATAAGAAACCTCTTACCTTGCACTTTCCTTTGGTCGAGGGTACGTTTAACCTCCTATATAATGACCATAGTATGTTATTAAATTATACCAAAAACGTATTCATATTTATTATATCATAAATGATTCATTTATGACTTTATACTACCCATTTAATAATTATTTCCATGTTAAATTAACATTTTGGGTAATAATCGCTTTCTTTATCTTACGTGTTTTAACTTGTTATTCTTGATCGTATCATTTAGATAATGATTTAAATACTTCGAGAATATAAATATTGATTTATATATCATAAATATTTATAATATAAATATTTATAATAGATAGATATATTAAATGGAAGGCATCGTTTATGGAGACAGTAGGCCGTACGTATGCATAAACGTTGTTTTTCGTTTTCATATTGTATTGAACGGAAGTAAGTGAATAAGATATATGTAAGTAAATACATACATAGATATATATATATATCTTTAGTAGCATTATTATTTCATATATTACATACTTATTAATAATATATATTTTTATAATCATTGTTGAATGGTGAACATGGGAATGAATCTCATCGCGTCGTAGAGACGGTAATTTGTACGTACGCATGAGCGGAAATATCATTATATTGATGGTGGAATCATATGTAATTGGATGGTATATCATATATACAGAATCATTAACATGTTATATTTATTATTTATATTAGTTATATTCATTATTATATCCATCCAAAATAATTAAGTGTTTGAATAACAAACTACACCACGACGTGGAGACGGTAATCCATAAGTACGCACGTATGGTGACTTTGTCATTTATAAGATGGATAGAATAACAAATATGGTTGTACCATATTTATAATAACACCATGGTATATATAAGATACTGGAGTTATTATTTTAGAATGGAAACAACAAATAAATAGGAAGTGGAAGAAGAAAAAAACTTGAAAGAGGTGATGAAATATTTACCTCTTCTTTGGGTTCTTCCTTTTTATTTGATCAAAAGGGCTTAATAGGTTGTCTTTCTGACCAAATTATGGCCTCTAGGATAAAGGGAGGAAAGTTGGGAGGATATATGGGCAGGGGTTGGCTGAGTCAAATGGCTTTGGAGGTGTGAAATTAAGAGAAGGGGAAGTACCCTTTTATAAGAGAGGTGAGGGTCACTTTAGGAAAAGCTTGAATTATTATTTTATAATAAAATAATTTTCGGTTTCTAATGACTCCAAAATGATTTATTTAATTACTAAGGTGAATATGGGTCAAAAACCTCTCAACCAATAGGTTTTAGATAGGTTTAGGTCACTATATTAACCTTATATTTTAGGTTTAACTTTTAGGTAAATAGTTTGACACTTACCATGTCTCTTTGTATTTTTATATTATATGGTTAATAAACTTACTATAAACTTCCAAAAGAACCCCAAGCGGTTCATTATTAATATATATAACCTTATCTAAGTCTTTTGGATGAACCTTATATTTTTAAGAATATTATATCAATTAATAATATAGTATTTGTTTTTAAAAACTCAATTATGTCAATTTTGACATTATTTAGTATTTGGTTTTTGTGAAAATAATAACAGCATGATTACTTCGAACAAAAATTATTTAATCAAACCTAACATGTCATATTAACCTAAAAAATTAGTGTAATTTATCAAAAGTGTCACGAACCGAATCTGTTCGCCGCCAAAACCGGCACCCGACCCAACCCATGGCAAGTCCCGAAGGGCATTCCTGATCCCCACGGGCTGGCACAAGTGCCCGGGTATCAAAAACTGAAAATTTGGAATTATTTACTCGAGTTTTTATACTTAAAACAACAAATGAATCCATGAAATAAAATCTTGATTTTTCAAACCAAAACATCTTTTACTAAAATTCAGAACTGAATTACACAATTTTAAACAAAGTTTGAAGACCATTACAAAGTTACAAACCCAAGAAATTAAAGCCCAAGAAACTCCACATGGAAAGAGGCACCACCCTCAAGCCATATCCATGACACTGTATCATGATGGACCGCTAAAACCCCGAACCAAAGGCATAAAACCTTTTCCCAAACCTATGACATAAAATAAGCAAGTCTACTTACACCCAAAGGTGTAAGTAGGGTGTGAGTGAAATCCCATTAGGATACCACCACTAAGAGATTACATGTGATAAACATTTCATGACAAAAATCATTTCAAGTTTTGTAAATAAGAAATGCTTGTTGCGATTTTCTAAAGGATGCAATAATAAATGAAAACAGTTCTCATGTGGGAAAATTTTAAAGGACCAACAATTTTAAAATAAATACCAATGCTGCTGAATTTTCCAGCCAAAAATACTGTATATTGATGATAAGTACAAAGGATATAATGAGCACAAGAAATGGGAAATAACCTCTAGGCACTAGCTCGTTGTGGGTCCCAGGTACCTCGTATCTCGGTGAAAGTAACTGTCACAAATATCCATTCTCGTGCATGAGATGCTAGTAGGGAACATACCCATAACCTAGTGGTCCCCAATCATCATCATCATCATCATAGTTTTGTTAGAGTTGTAAGCGTCAATCTTGCTAAGTGAAACCGAGGCCAAACCTCATGGGATCACTAGCATACTAGTACACGTCCACCCACCTAGATACTCAGGTTTCCCTCTTGTGATCAAACAAGTTCGAAAAGGAAATAAATATAATTTTCACATGTAAATATCACTTCCACATTACATATTCATCAAACAACCCACACGTACATCACACAAGTCACAAAATCCACTTTTTCGTTCAAATTCATTTTGAAATCATACTCACACCAAAGTTGCCCACAACACTTTTCACATTTCTTTAACACTTCCACAAATCCTTTAAAAAATTTTATAAAACCATTACAAGATATTCAACTCACATAACATCCCACACACATGTCACATAATACCCTTCTCACCTTCAAAATTCATTTTATCAATAAACTCACACGAAATATCCCACGCCAGTGTTTCGCACACAAAACACAATTTAGTAAACCATTTCAGCAATTTATAAAACATCCAAAAAAAATGTTTGACATCTCAAATCACCACTTTACCATTCAAAAACCCACATTAGGTGAACAAAATCACCCAAACAGTACATATAAACCCTTTTCCAACTTTTTTTAACCAAATAAAACGTTTGCAATTTTTATAAAACAAACCCAAGAGGTATAACCATTATTTCCACACTAAACCCATTTCAAAACCATCATTCAAGACCAAAATCATACCAATACCAATCCAAAACAGAATTTTCAGCCCTAAAACAATTATTAAACCACCCCCAAGTATTATAAAAATACATCTAATAATACCACAAAGATACACATGAAAAACACATGTTTTCACAAATCACCTTCAAGAAGTACAACATGGTTTTACACCTTAAACTCATTCAAAAACCTCCTTTCAAGGACCACATGACAATAAGTAATTAACAAACCAGAATTGGAATACCCTTTAAAGACTAATAAATCACTTTAAAATGTTATAAACTAAACCCAAACATTACCCCAAGAGTCACACATGAAATGTACCCAATTTCAAGCTAAAATGCAACTAAAAATTAAATGTTTAACCAAATCCATCAAAAAAAGTTTTCACAGCACAAAAAAAAGATTATTAACATGATAAATTAATAAACCAAGCAAGCTAACTCATCATAAAATGGCTACACATGGAATCACCTACCTTTTGAGTCGAAACCCTTAAAACTTGGTGCGAAACCTTAAACGCACCACCTTCGCACCACAAGGAATATAAATTCAGACCTAGACCACAATAATTGACCCAAAAGATACCAAATCAGACCTTAGGTTCGAACCCTAACTTCTGGACATGAGGAACTTAAAGAAAGAGGGATGAAACCCTAAGAAAAGAGGAGAAATCAAATAGAGAAATACTTACTTGCAGAAATATTGAATAGATCTCCCTAAATCCACAAAAATATGAATCTCCAAGTACCCAAAAATGGTATTGAGGTTTGAAGGAGTCATATTAGGTCATGTGGGGACTAAAATGGTGGAAAACGAATGAAAATTGAAGGAGTTCTGAAATATTCATTTTACCTCGTCAAATCTGGTCGATTTGAGAAAGAGTATTAAAGATCACCCTAATTCGCGGTTCACCTGAGCTCCAAAATTGCGAAAACGATAATGAGGGTGATCCTAGGGATATTGGATTTCATAGGGAGGTGGAATAATGGGAAAACATTAAAAAATGAATGAGATATAAAAAATTTAAAAAAATAATTTAAAGTAGGAAATGGGCTTACGGGCAGGTCCATTACCTTAATCAAAAACCGAAATCCATCATGATTTTGGATTTCTATGTGGTCCAAAGGGATATGGTGATTTTAATATATCAGGGTATTCCAATTGGGAAGTGGAATGGGAATAAAATAGTAAAAATTTAAGGATTTATAAAAGAAAATAAATTTGTTTTTAAATATGGAATTGGGCTCACGGTTTGGCCCAAAAATTCAAAACCCACCATTTTCACCAAAATGAGTGGTAAACCCCCAAAACAAATCAGGAATGGAAATTAAATGAATAATGAATTTAAAAAAAGGTCATGGGTGTGACAATTCTCCCCACCATAAAACTTTCCGCCCTCAGAAATCCACATCAAGGACAAAGCAAAAACCAAACCCAACTGAAAGGCAGAAATGGACTCCTTTGCTAAACTTTGCCCCCCAAAGGCCAAAACACCTCCAGTGATGAATTAAGAAAGGAATAATTCACAACCAAAACATACAACTCTTTAATGAAATGATCAATCACATTTAGTATTTATCCTAAAATAAAACTCCTCAAACACTATCTGAACAAGGCTCAAGCAATTACCCAAACAAACGAGAACATCGAACAAGGTTACACTTACCTTGATATAACTAAACCATTGGGAACTCTATAATCCCAATGTTTACCCAAGGAAGATGTAGGTGGTTATATAGCTACGAAAGAGACTACCCACTTCTAAGCCAAGACCAAGTACAAAAGTGAGTTACTGGTATAAGGATACACAAATGGGATCCCTAACCATAAGAGACAACTTAAAATTTTTTTCCAAGACAGAATCGAGACACTAACAGGGGAGCCCTGAACAAACTCCCCGGTACAAGGGGTAGAATCCCATTAGGAATTTTCAAAATAATATACATGAGACTAATAGTGGTTCTCCCCACCATAAGAACCAACCATCTTAACTGACCAATATGGGCCGGCACAGAAAAACCCCAAAACTTAAAGAGTTGGGACGGTCGCACGATTAGCCCGCACAGTTTGGGAAATTGTGCACTAACCATTTGGATCATTATACCTACATGGTTTTCTGGGGAATGGTTACTACTAAATTTTCACTCAACATGTCTAGAAAAATCTAAAACCTTTCCCCCAAACCAAAAGGAAACCAAAGGGGAAAAGAAAGTCATTGGGAGATAACTTGAGGATGAGGCCCTCCACCTCTTTCCACCGAACGAGAAAAAAAGAAGCCAGATGACAACACCAAATGTTTAAACTATTCCTATCTCTCATACTGAGAACAGTTCTTTGTACAAGGTTAAAAACTACACTGGTATTTCCTCTGACTACGTGCCATCTTCCCTCCGGGACCTATGGCTAGAGCGAGAATTATTGAAGCATCTTCAGCCTTGTAGTTAGGATTTGGAAACCCCTGAATAGAATTTCTTATTTCGATGCTACAAACAACTACATGCAATCCTAGATGGGTTCACCAAGACAAAACACACTCCAGAACTCACTTTACCCAAACATGGAATTTCACTGAAATAAGGGTTTAGAGGATGCACTCACATCACACCTTGTTTCTTTGGGTGAGAAACACCAGAAATAAAGGACACAAATAAACACCTTCCTCTAAAACAGAGGATGTCGAGATCTCCTGAAAGGAGAAACACTTCTAAAAAAAGACTCACAAAATATTGTATAATTTCACCTTTAAAATCAAATGAGCACGCGACATCACAACGCATCACCGAACATGACCAAAGCGACTCATAGAAATAATACAAGGAGGGGGGCTTATACAACATCCTCAAATATCACAGCATTCCAGAAAGTGTTCATAACAGCCTCTCATGGCCAAATTTCCCACACAGTTGGTCTAACATAAACCCCTTCTTCTAAGAGACTACGAAGGACTCAGAGGCCCTCTTAGTCACTATCCATACTAAAAACCTCATACAACTTCCACCTTTGAAGAATCGGGTAGCTTAAGAAACTAAGGTCTCTTTCAAACATCCACGAGCACTCTTCCGCAGCAAGAGGATCTGAAAAAAAAACCAAGAATGTAATTGGTGTAGACTCATTCTACAAATCTCAATAAAAGATTCCTTACATTGATCAACTGGAGTATTTTCCAACGGCGAAACAACCCGGGTTGCACTTTAGTTGTGCACTAACCCTTAATGGGGGTGTACCCTATCCAACGGGAGAACCCAAGGACCTAACCAAGCTGGTCCATTGGTAAAAACATTCCACAAAACAGATCCAAACACATTAATGGAACCATCGTAAAGGTTTACAGAAACATATCTCATAGGAGACTACTAACTGGTCCTTCTACCCAGCTTACTAACCAAACACAAACCCAAAACACAGTTTGAACAGGAGGGGTTCTTGGACTCAAAACATCCCATAACATCAACATTTTCCAAAAACACACAATATACACCATCCCAAACAATTCATCAAGACATCATGTTTTTCTTTAAAAACATTTCTTTGAAAACCAACGGTTCAGCGGTTAGCGTATCCACCAATGGTACCCCATGGCCCTCACACATGCATGTTTTTGTGCCACACTGGGCACCCTCTTCATATTCATCCCGGAACTCATCCAGTCATGCCATCAACCATCCATAATCCCATATAACCCCATGCATGTGGTCTCTCATTGAAATACTAAAGGATAAAACTAAAATTCTTTCCACTTTTAAAAAACAAAACGGTCAACCAACCCATCCTTTTTCCCAAAACTCCTAACAATGAGATCAAAATCCCAATTCACATCTTACAAAATTTTTCATAAGGACACAACCATTTTGAAAAGATCTCACTTTTAAGTTATTCACATCAATTTTAAAACATCTCATCCCATTAAAACTCCCTTTAATTGTTTAGAAAACTATATTGGAAACGCTTTGGAAAACCAACTTCAATATGGTTCCTGATTTCAAAAGAGGTGTAAGCACACAATTTTCCATTTCAAAAAAATTCTGAAAATTCAGTTCCACAATTTAATACATCAAACTATTCCCTCTTTATCAGAAAATCATTTCACAAAAACTTTACACTTCGTAAAACCAAGTCACTTTAAAACCAGAGTTCCATGATTTTAAAACTAAAGCACAAAACAATGTGAGGGGAAACTAGTTTCAGTGGGTGACTTGGACATATGGTTTGCAGCCATATTCCAATCACTTCACCATTATAGAGAGTGTTCTAGGGAATATCCCCAGCTCCACATGGCTTTCCAGACCCTGCGAGCTCACTGAGACCATTAACCCAACTCTCTTTTCATTTCCCCTAATCATCATCAGACCAAGAAAACCAAAAGATATAGATAAACCTTGACTTCCCCTGGTGAATTGAATCCCTTAATGAGGTGTGGTGATCAATCACACTACCCATAATAGTAATTTCATGTCCTGACAATCTTAACTCCAGACTATCCCGGCTATTTCCCAAATAACATGACTCAAATAGAGCGAACCGCCTCTGATACCATTTTGTCATGAACCGAATCTGGTCGCCACCAAAACCGGCACCCGACCTGACCCGTGCCAGTCCCGAAGGGCGTTCCCGATCCCCACGGGCTGGCACAAGTTCCCGGGTATCAAAAACTAAAAATTGGGAGCGCTTTACCTGAGTTTTAATACTTAAAACAACAAATGAATCCAGGAAATCAAATCTGGATTTTTCAAACCAAAACATCTTTTACTAAAATTAAGAACTGAATTACACAATTTTAAACAAAGTTTGAATACCATTACAAAGGTACAAACCCAAGAAATGATATCCCAAGAAACTCCACATGGAAAGAGGCACTACCCTCAAGCCATCTCCACGACATTGCATCACGATGGACCGCTAAAACCCCGAACCAAAGGCATAAAACCTGTACCCAAACATGTGACATAAAATAAGCAAGTCTACTTACACCCAAAGGTGTAAGTAGGGTGTGAGATAAATCCCATTAGGATACCACCACTAATAGATTACATGTGATAAACATTTCATGACAAAAATCATTGCAAGTTTTGTGAATAAGAAATGATTGTTAGAATTTTCTAAAGGATGCAATAATAAATGAAAATAGTTTTAATGTGGAAAAATTTTAAAGGACCAACAATTTTAAAATAAAAACCAATGTTACTGAATTTTCCAGCCAAAAATACCGTATACCGATGATAAGTACAAAGGATCTAATGAGCAAAATCAATGGGAAATAACCCCAAGGCACTAGCTCATTGTGGGTCCCAAGTACCTCATATCTCGGTGAAAGTAATCGTCACAAATATATGTTATCATGCAAGAGACACTAGTAGGGAACATACCCATAACCTAGTGGTCCCCAATCATCATCATCATCATAGTTTTTTTAGAGTTGTAAGCGTCAATATTGCTAAGTGAAACTGAGACCAAACCCCGCGGGATCACTAGCATACTAGTACACGTCCACCCACCTAGATACTCAGGTTTCCCTCTTGTGCTCAAAAAAGTTCGAAAAGGAAAGAAATATAATTTTCACATGTAAATATCACTTCCACATCACACATTAATTAAACATCCCACACGTACATCACACAAGTCACAAAATCCACTTTTTCGTTCAAATGTGTTTTGAAATCATACTCGCGCCAAAGTTGCCCACAACACTTTTCACATTTCTTTAACACTTACACAAATACTTTAAAAAAATTTATGAAACCATTACAAGATATTAAACTCACATAAAATCCCACACACATTTCACATAATACTCTTCTCACCTTCAAAATTCATTTTATCAATAAACTCACACGAAACATCCCACACCCGTGTTTCGCACACAAAACAAAATTTAGTAAACCATTTTAGCAATTTATAAAACATTCAAAAAAAATGTTTGACATCTCAAATCAACACTTTACCATTAAAAAACCCACATTAGGTGAAAACACTCACCCAAACAGTACATATACACCCTTTTCCAACTTTGTTTAACCAAATAAAACATTTTCAATTTTTATAAAACAAACCCAAGAGGTATAGCCATTGTTTCCACACTAAACCCATTTCAAAACCCTCATTCAAGACCAAAATCATACCAATACCAATCCAAAACAGAATTTTCAGCCCTAAAAAAATTATTAAACCACCCCCAAGTGTTATAAAAATACAACGAATAATACCACAAAGATACACATGAAAAACACACGTTTTCACAAATCACCTTCAAGAAGTACAACATTGTTTTACACCTTAAACTCATTAAAAAACCTCCTTTCAAGGCCCACATGACAATAAGGAATTAAAAAACCAGAATTGGCATCCCCTTTCAAGACTAATAAATCACTTTCATATGTTATAAACTAAACCCAAACATTACCCCAAGAGTCACATATGAAAAGTACCCAATTTCAAGATAAAATGCAACTAAAAATTAAATGTTTAACCAAATCCATCAAAAAAAGTTTTCAAAGCACACAAAACAGATTAAGAACATGCTAAATTAATAAACCAAGCAAGCTAAATCATCATAAAATGGTTACACATGGAATCACCTACCTTTTGAGTCGAAACCCTCAAAACTTGGTGCGAAACCTTAAGCGCACCACCACCGCACCATAAGGAATATAAATCCAGACCTAGATCATAATAATTGACCCAAAAGATACCAAGTTATACCTTAGGATATAACCCCAACTTCTGGACATGAGGAACTTAAATAAAGAGGGATGAAACCCTAGGAAAAGAGGAGAAATCAAATAGAGAAATAGTTACTTGGAGAAATATTGAAGAGATTGCCCTAAATCCACCAAAATATGAATCTCCAAGTACCCAAAACTGGTATTGAGGTTCTAAGGAGTCATATTAGGTCATTTGGAGACTGAAATGGTGGGAAAAGGATGAAAATTGAAGGAGTTATGAAAGATTCATTTTACCTCATCAAATCTGGTCGATTTGAGAAAGAGTATAAAAGATCTCCATAATTCTCAGTTCACATGAGCTCCAAAATTGTGAAAACGATAATGGGGGTGATCCTCGGGATATTTTATTTGAGAGGGAGGTGAAATAACGGGAAAAAAGTAAAAAATGAATGAGATATGGAAAATTTAAAAAAATAATTTAAAGAAGGAAATGGGCTTACGGGCAGGCACATTAACTTAATCAAAAACCCAAATCCATCATGATTTTGGATTTCTATGTGGTCCAAAGGGATATTGTGATTTTAATATATCAGGGTATGCCAATTGGGAAGTTTAATGGGTATAAAATAGTAAAAATTGAAGGAGTTATAGAAGAAACGAAATTTGTTTTTAAATCTGGAATTGGGCTCACGGTTTGGCCCAAATTTTCAAAACCCGCCATTTTCACCAAAATGAGTGGTAAACCCCCAAAACAAATCAGGAATGGAAATTAAATGAATAATGAATTTAAAAAAAAGTTCATGGGTGTGAAAATTCTCCCCACCATAAAACTTTCCACCCTCGGAAATCCACATCAAGGACAAAGCAAAAACCAAACCCAACCGAAAGGAAGAAATGGACTCCTTTGCTAAACTTCGCCCCCCAAAGGCCAAAACACCTCCAGTGATCAATTAAGGAAGGAATAATTCACAAAAAAAATACACACCTCTTTACTGAAATGATCAGTCACATTCAGGATTTATCCTAAAATAAAACTCCTCAAACACTATCTGAACAAGGCTCAAGCAATTACCCAAACAAACAAGAACATCGAACAAGGTTACACTTACCTTGATATAACTAAACCATTGGGAACTCTCCAATACCAACATTTACCCAAGGAAGATGTAGGTGGTTATATAGCTCCGAATGAGACTACCCACTTCAAATCCAAGACCAAGTACAAAAGTAAGTTAATGGTACAAGAATACACAAATTGGATCCCCAACCATAAGAGACAACTTAATTTTTTTTTTTCTGAGATAGAATCAAGACACTAACAGGGGAGCCCCAAACAAACCCCCTGGTAAAAGGGTTAGAATCCCATTAGGCATTTTCAAAATAATATACATGAGACTCATAGTGGGTCTCCCCCCATAAGAACCAACCATCTTAACTGACCAATATGGGCCGGCACAGAAAAAACCCCAAAACTTAAAGAGTTGGGACGGCCGCACGATTAGCCCGCACAATTTGGGAAACTATGCGCTAACCATGTGGATCCTTATACCTACATGGTTTTCTGGGGAATTTTTACTAATAAATGTTCACTCAACATGTCTAGACAAATCTAAAACATTTTCCCCTAACCCAAAGGAAACCAAAGGGGAAAAGAAAGTCATTGGGAGATAACGTGGGGATGAGACCCTCCACTTATTTCCACCGAACGGGAAAAAAAGAAGCAAGATGAAAACACCAAATGTTTAAACTATTACCATATCTCATACTGATAAAAGTTCTTTGTACAAGGTTAAAAACTACACTAGAATTTCCTCTGACTACATGCCAGCTTCTCTCCGGGACCTATGGCTGGAGCTAGGATGATTGAAGCATCTTCGACCTCACAATTAGGATTTGGAAACCCCCGAATATATTTTCTTCTTTCGATGCTACAAAAAACTACATCCAATCCCAGATGGGTTCACCAAGACAAAACACACTCCAGAAATCACTTTACCCCAACATGGAATTTCACTAAAATAAAGGTTTATAGGATGCACTCACATCACACCTTGTTTCTTCAGGTGAGAAACAACAGAAATAAAGGACACAAATAAACACCTTCCTCTAAAACAGAGGATGTCAAGATCTCCCTAAAGGAGAAATACTTCTGAAAAAAAGACTCACAAAATATTGTACAATTTCACCTTTAAAATCAAATGAGCACACGACATCACAACACGTCACCAAACATGACCAAAGTGACTCATAGAAATAATACAAGGAGGGGGTCTTATACAACATCCCCAAATATCACAGCATTCCAGAAAGTGTCCATAACAGACTCTTGTGGCTAGATTTCCCACATGGGTGGTCTAACATAAACCCCTTCTTTAAAGAGACTATGAAGGACTCAGAGGCCCTATTAGACACTATCCATACTGAAAACCCCAGACAACTTCCACCTTTGACGAATCAGGTAGCTTAAGAAACTAAGGTCTCTTTCAACCATCCTCGAGCACTCTTCCGCAGCAAGAGGATCCGGAAAAAAACCAAGAATGTAAATGGTGTAGACTCATTCTAAAAATCTCAAGAAAATATTCCTTACATTGATCAACTGGAGGATTTTCCAACGGTGAAACAATCTGGGTTGCACTTCAGTTGTGCACTAACCCTTAATGGGGGAATACCCTATCCAACGGGAGAACCCAAGGACCCAACTAAGCTGGTAAATTGGTAAAAACATTCTAAAAAATAGATCCAAACACATTAATGGAACCACCGAAAAGGTTTCCGAAAACATATCTCATAGGAGACTACTAACCGATCCTTCTACCCAGCTTACTGACCAAACACAAACCCAAAACACAGTTCGAACAGGAGGGGTTCTTAGACTCAAAACATCCCACAACATCAACATTTTCCAAAAACACACAATATACACCATCCCAAAAAATTCATCAAGACATCATGTTTTTCTTTAAAAACATTTCTTTAAAAACCAACACTTCAGCGGTTAGCGTATCCACCAATGGTACCCCATGGGCCTCACACATGCATGTTTTTGTGTCACATCAGGCACCCTCCTCATATTCATCCCGGCACTCATCCAGTCATGCCATCAACCATCCATAATACCATATAACCCCATGCATGTGGTATCTCATTGAAATACCAAAGGATAAAACTAAAATTCTTTCCACTTTTCAAAAACAAAACGGTCAACCAACCCATCCCTTTTCTCAAAACTCCTAACAATGAGATCAAAATCCCAATTCACATCTTACAAAACTTTTCATAAGGACACAAACATTTATAAAATAACTCACTTTCAATTTATTCACATCAATTTGAAAACATCTCAACCCATCAAAACACCCTTTAATTGTTTAGAAAACTATATTGGAAACACTTTTGAAAACCAACTTCAATATGGTTCCTGATTTCAAAAGGGGTGTAAGCACACTATTTTCCATTTCAAAACAATTCTGAAAATTAAGTTCCACCATTTCATACATCAAACCATTCCCTATTTATTTGAAAATCATTTCACAAAAACTTTACGCTTCATAAAACCAAGTCACTTTAAAACCAAAGTTCCATTATTTCAAAACTAAAGCACAAAACAATGCGAGAGGAAACTAGTTTCTGTGGGTGACTTGGACATATGGTCGGCAGCCATATTCCAATCACTTAACCATCACAGAGAGTGTTCTAGGGAATATCTCCAACTCCACATGGCTTTCCAGACCCTGCGATCTCACTGAGACCATTAACCCAACTCTCTTTTCATTTCCCCTAATCATCATCAGACCAAGAAAACCAAAAGACATAAATAAACTTTGACTTCCCCTGGCAACTTGAATCCCATCATGAGGTGTGGTGATTAATCACACTACCCATAACTGGAATTTCATGTCCCGAAAATCTTAACTCTAGAATATCCCGACTATTTCCCAAATAACATGACTCAAATAGAGCGAACCGCCTCTGATACCATTTTGTCACGAACCGAATCTGGTCGCTGCCAAAACCGGCACCCGACCGGAACCGTGGAAAGTCCCGAAGGGTGTTCCTAATCCCCATGGGCTGTCACAAGTGCCCGGGTATCAAAAACTGAAAATTGGGAACGATTTACCCAAGTTTTTATACTTAAAACAAAAAATGAATAGAGGAAATCAAATCAGGATTTTTCAAATCAAAACATCTTTTACTAAAATTCAGAACTGAATTACACAATTTTAAACAAAGTTTGAAGACCATTACAAAGGTACAAACCCAAGAAATGACATCCCAAGAAACTCCACATGGAAAGAGGCACCACCCTCAAGCCATCTCCACGACACTACATCACGATGGACCGCTAAAACCCCGAACCAAAGGCATAAAACTTGTACCCAAACCTGTGACATAAAATAAGCAAGTCTACTTACACCCAAAGGTGTAAGTAGGGTGTGAGATAAAGCCCAGTAGGATACCACCACTAAGAGATTCCATTTGATAAACATTTCATTACAAAAATCATTGCAAGTTTTGTAAATAAAAATGTTTGTTACAATTTTCTAAAGGATGCAATAATAAATGAAAACAGTTCTCATGTGGGAAAATTTTAAAGGACCAACAATTTTAAAATAAATACCAATTCTACTGAATTTTCCAGCCAAAAATACCATATACTGATGGTAAGTAAAAAGTATCTAATGAGCACAAGCAATGGGAAATAACCCCTAGGCACTAGCTCATTGTGGGTCTCACGTACCTCGTATCTCGGTGAAAGTAACCGTCAAAAATATATGTTCTCGTGCACGAGACACTAGTAGGGAACATACCCAAAACCTAGTGGTCCCCAATCATCATCATAATCATAGTTTTTTATAGTTTTAAGCATAAATCTTACTAAGTGAAACTGAGACCAAACCCCACGGGATCATTAGCATACTAGTACACGTCCACCCACCTAGATACCCAGGTTTCCCTCTTGTGCTCAAACAAGTTCGACAAGGAAAGAAATATAATTTTCACATGTAAATATCACTTCCACATCACACATTCGTTAAACATCCCACACGTACATCACACAAGTCACAAAATTCACTTTTTCGTTTAAATGCGTTTTGAAATCATACTCACGCCAAAGTTGCCCACAACACTTTTCACATTTCTTTAATACTTCCACAAATCCTTTAAACAATTTTATAAAAAAATTAAAAGATATTAAACTCACATAACAGCCCAAAAACATGTCACATAATACCCTTCTCACCTTCAAAATTAATTTTATCAATAAACTCACACGAAACATCCCACACCCGTGTTTCGCAAACAAAACACAATTTAGTAAACCATTTCAGCAATTTATAAAACATTCAAAAAAATGTTTGAAATCTCAAATAACCACTTTACCATTCAAAAACCCACATTATGTGAACACACTCACACAAACAGTACATATACACCCTTTTCCAACTTTGTTTAACCAAATAAAAAATTTGCAATTTTTATAAAACAAACCCAAGAAGTATAACCATTGTTTCCACACTAAACCCATTTCAAAACCCTCATTCAAGACCAAAATCATACCAATACCAATAAAAACAGAATTTTCAGCCCTAAAATAATTATTAAACCACCCCCAAGTGTTATAAAAATACATCGAATAATACCACAAAGATACACATGAAAAACAGACGTTTTCACAAATCACCTTCAAGAAGTACAACATGGTTTTACACCTTAAAATCATTCAAAAACCTCCTTTCAAGGCCCACATGACAATAAGGAATTCACAAAACAGAATGTTAATCCCCTTTCAAGACTAATAAATCACCTTCATATGTTATAAACTAAACCCAAACATTACCCCAAGAGTCACACATGAAAAGTACACAATTTCAATCTAAAATGCAACTAAAAATTAAATGTTTAACCAAATCCATCAAAAACAGTTTTCACAGCACACAAAACCGATTATGAACATTCTAAATTAATAAACCAAGCAATATAAATCATCATAAAATGGCTACACATGGAATCACCTACCTTTTGGGTCAAAACCCTCAAAACTTGGTGCGAAACCTTAAGCGCACAACCGCCGCACCACAAGGAATACAAATCTAGACCTAGACCACAATAATTGACCCAAAAGATACCAAATCAGACCTTAGGATCAAATCCCAACTTCTGGACATGAGGAACTTAAAGAAAGAGGGATGAAACCCTAAGAAAAGAGGAGAAATCAAATAGGGAAATACTTGCAGAAATATTGAAGAGATTGCCCTAAATCCACCAAAATATGAATCTCCAAGTACCCAAAACTGGTATGGAGGTTAGAAGGAGTCATATTAGGTCATGTGGGGACTTAAATGGGGGAAAAATGATGAAAATTGAAGGAGTTCTGAAATATTCATTTTACCTCATCAAATCAGGTCGATTTGAGAAAGAGTATAAAAGTTCTCCCTAATTAGCGGTTCACCTGAGCTCCAAAATTGCGAAAACGATAATGGGGGTGATCCTCGGGATATTGGATTTGATAGGGAGGTAAAATAACGGTAAAAAAGTAAAAAATTAATGAGATATGGAAAATTTAAAAAAAAAATTAAAGCAGGAAATGGGCTTACGGGCAAGCACATTACCTTAATCAAAAACTCAAATCCATCATGATTTTGGATTTCTATATGGTCCAAAGGGATATGGTGATTTTAATATATCAGGGTATTCCAATTGGTAAGTATAATTGATATAAAATAGTAAATATTGAAGGAGTTATAGAAGAAATGAAATTTGTTTTTAAATCTGGAATTGGGTTCACGGTTTGGCCCAAATTTTCAAAACCCGTCATTTTCACCAAAATGAGTGGTAAACCCCCAAAACAAATCAGGAGTGGAAATTAAATGAATAATAAATTTAAAAAAATGTCATGGGTGTGAAAATTCTCACCACCATAAAACTTTCCACCCTCAAAAAGCCACATCAAGGACAAAGCAAAAACCAAACCCAACTGAAAGGCAGAAATGGACTCATTTGTTAAACTTCGCCCCCCAAAGGCCAAAACATCACCAGTGATCAATTAAGGAAGGAATAATTCACAACCAAAACATACAAATCTTTACTGAAATGATCAATCACATTCAGTATTTATCCTAAAATAAAACTCCTCAAACACTATCAAAACAAGGCTCAAGTAATTACCCAAACAAACAAGAACATCGAACAAGGTTACACTTACCTTGATATAACTAAACCATTGGGAACTCTCCAATACCAATGTTTACCCAAGGAATATGTAGGTGGTTATATAGCTCTGAATGAGAATACCCAGTTCCAAGTAAAGACCAAGTACAAAAGTGAGTTAATGGTACAAGGATACACAAATTGGATCCCCAACCATAAGAGACAACTTAAATTTTTTTTCCGAGATAGAATCAAGACACTAACAGGGGAGCCCCGAACAAACCCCCCAGTAGAACGGGTATAATCCCATTAGGAATTTTCAAAATAATATACATGAGACTCATAGTGGGTCTCCCCACCATAAGAACCAACCATCTTAACTGACCAATATGGGCCGGCACAGAAAAACCCCAAAACTTAAAGAGTTGGGACGGCCGCACGATTAGCCCGCACAGTTTGGGAAACTGTGAGCTAACCATGTGGATCCTTATACCTACATGGTTTTATGGGGAATGGTTACTACTAAATGTTTACTCAACATGTCTAGACAAATCTAAAACCTTTTCCCCAAACCCAAAGGAAACCAAAGGGGAAAAGAAAGTCATTTGGAGATAACATGGGGATGAGGCCCTCCACCTCTTTCCACTGAACGGGGAAAAAAGAAGCAAGATGACAACACCAAATGTTTAAACTATTCCCATATCTCATACTAGGAATAGTTCTTTGTACAAGGTTAAAAACTACACTGGGATTTCCTCTGACTACGTGTCAGCTTCTCTCCGGGACCTATGGCTGGAGGTAGAATGATTGAAGCATCTTGGGCCTCACAGTTAGGATTTGGAAACCCCCGAATAGATTTTCTTCTTTCGATGCTACAAAAAACTACATTCAATCCCAGATGGGTTCACCAAGACAAAACACACTCCAGAACTCACTTTACCCTAACATGGAATTTCACTAAAATAAGGGTTTAGAGGATGCACTCACATCACACCTTGTTTCTTCGGGTGAGAAACAATAGAAATAAAGGACACAAATAAACACCTTCCTCTAAAACAGAGGAAGTCGAGATCTCCCAAAAGTAGAAACACTTCTGAAAAAAAGACTCACAAAATATTTTACAATTTCACCTTTAAAATAAAATGAGCACGTGACATCACAACGCGTCACCGAACATGACCAAAGCGACTCATAGAAATAATACAAGGAGGGGGCCTTATACAGCATCCCCAAATATCACAGCATTCCAGAAAGTGTCCATAACAGCCTCTCGTGGTCAGATTTCCCACATGGGTGGTCTAACATAAACCCCTTCTTCGAAGAGACTGTGAAGGACTCATAGGCCCTCTTAGACACTATCCATACTGAAAACCCCAGACAACTTCCACCTTTGACGAATCAGGTAGCTTAAGAAACTAAGGTCTCTTTCAACCATCCACTAGCACTCTTTCGCAGCAAGAGGATCCGAAAAAAAACCAAGAATATAAATGGTGTAGACTCATTCTACAAAGTTCAAGAAAATATTCCTTACATTGATCAACTGGAGGATTTTCCAACAGCGAAACAATCCGGGTTTCACTTCAGTTGTGCACTAACCCTTAATGGGGGCGTACCCTATCCAACGGGAGAACCCAAGGACCCAACCAAGCTGGTCCATTGGTAAAAACATTCCACAAAATAGATCCAAACACATTAATGGAACCACCGTAAAGGTTTCCGGAAACATATCTCGTAGGAGACTACTAACCGGTCCTTCTACCTAGCTTATCGACCAAACACAAACCCAAAACACAATTCGAACAGGAGGGGTTCTTGGACTCAAAACATCCCACAACATCAACATTTTCCAAAAACACACAATATACACCATCCCAAACAATTCATCAAGACATCATGTTTTTCTTTAAAAACATTTCTTTGAAAACCAACGGTTCAGCAGTTAGCGTATCCACCAATGGTACCTCATGGGCCTCACACATGCATGTTTTTGTGCCACACCGGGCACCCTCCTCATATTCATCCCGGCACTCATCCAGTCATGACATCAACCATCAATAATCCCATATAACCCCATTCATTTGGTATCTCATTGAAATACCAAAGGATAAAACTAAAATTCTTTCCACTTTTCCAAAACAAAAAGGTCAACCAACCCATCCTTTTTCTCAAAACTCCTAACAATGAGATCAAAATCCCAATTCACATCTTACAAATCTTTTCATAAAGACACAACCATTTAGAAAATAACTCACTTTCAAGTTATTCACATCAATTTTAAAACATCTCATCCCATAAAAACACCCTTTAATTGTTTAGAAAACTATATTAGAAACACTTTTGAAAACCAACTTCAATATGGTTCCTGATTTCAAAAGGGGTGTAAGCACACTATTTTCCATTTCAAAACAATTCTGAAAATTCAGTTCCACCATTTCATACATCAAATCATTCCCTCTTTATTTGAAAATAATTTCACAAAAACTTTATGCTTCATAAAACCAAGTCACTTTAAAATCAAAGTCCCATGATTTCAAAACTAAAGCACAAAACAACGTGAGAGGAAACTAGTTTCTGTGGGTGACTTGGACATATGGTTGGCAGCCATATTCCAATCACTTCACCATCACAGAGAGTGTTCTAGGAAATATCTCTGGCTCCACATGGCTTGCCAGACCCTGCGATCTCACTGAGACCATTAACCCAACTCTCTTTTCATTTCCCCTAATCATCATCAGACCAAGAAAACCAAAAGACATAAATAAACCTTGACTTCCCCTGGCGACTTGAATCCCATCATGAGGTGTGGTGATCAATCACACTACCCATAACCGGAATTCCATGTCCCGACAATCTTAACTCCAGACTATCCCGACTATTTCCCAAATAACATGACTCAAATAGAGCGAACTGCCTCTGATACCATTTTGTCACGAACCGAATCTAGTCGCCGCCAAAACCGGCACCCGACCCAACCCGTGGAAAGTCCTTAAGGGTGTTCCCGATCCCCATGGGCTAGAACAAGTGCTCGGGTATCAAAAACTGAAAATTGGGAACGATTTACCCGAATTTTTATACTTAAAACAACAAATGAATCCAGGAAATCAAATCTGGATTTTTCAAACCAAAACATCTTTTACTAAAATTCAGAACTGAATTACACAATTTTAAACAAAGTTAGAAGACCAATAAAAAGGTACAAACCAAAGAAATGACATCCCAAGAAACTCCAAACCAAAGGCATAAAACCTGTACCCAAACGTGTGACATAAAATAAGCAAGTCTACTTACACCCAAAGGTGTAAGTAGGGTGTGAGAGAAAGCCCAGTAGAATACCACCACTAAGAGATTCCATTTTATAAACATTTCATTACAAAAATCATTGCAAGTTTTGTAAATAAGAAGTGCTTGTTACAATTTTCTAAAGGATGCAATAATAAATGAAAACAGTTTTCATGTGGGAAAATTTTAAAGGACCAACAATTTTAAAATAAATACCAATTATAATGAATTTTCTAGCCAAAAATACCGTATACCGATGGTAAGTACAAAGGATATAATGAGAACAAGCAATGGGAAATAACCCCTAGGCACTAGCTCATTGTGGGTCCCATGTACCTCGTATCTCGGTGAAAGTAACCGTCACAAATATATGTTCTCGTGCACGAGACACTAGTAGGGAACATACCCATAACCTAGTGGTCCCCAATCATCATCATCATCATAGTTTTGTTATAGTTGTAAGCGTCAATCTTGCTAAGTAAAACTGAGACCAAACCCCATGGGATCACTAGCATACTAGTACACATCCACCCACATAGATACTCAGGTTTCCCTCTTGTGATCAAACAAGTTTGACAAGGAAAGAAATATAATTTTCACATATAAATATCACTTCCACATCACAAATCCATTAAACAGCCCACACGTACATCACACAAGTCACAAAATTCAATTTTTCGTTCAAATGCGTTTTGAAATCATACTCACGCCAAAGTTGCCCACGACACTTTTCACATTTCTTTAACACTTCCACAAATCCTTTAAACAATTTTATAAAACCATTAAAAGATATTCAACTCACATAACAGCCCACACACATGTCACATAATACCCTTCTCACCTTCAAAATTAATTTTATCAATAAACTCACACGAAACATCCCACACCCGTGTTTCACACACAAAACACAATTTAGTAAACCATTTCAGCAATTTATAAAACATTAAAAAAATGTTTGACATCTCAAATCACCATTTTACCATTCAAAAACCCACATTAGGTGAACACACTCACCCAAACAGTACATATACACTGTTTTCCAACTTTGTTTAACCAAATAAAACATTTGCAATTTTTATAAAACAAACCCAAGAGGTATAACCATTGTTTCCACACTAAACCCATTTCAAAACCATCATTCAAGACCAAAATCATACCAATACCAATCCAAAACATAATTTTCAGCCCTAAAACAATTATTAAACCACCCCCAAGTGTTATAAAAATACATCAAATAATACTACAAATATACACATGAAAAACACATGTTTTCACAAATCACCTTCAAGAAGTACAACATGGTTTTACACCTTAAACTCATTCAAAAACCTCCTTTCAAGGCCCACATGACAATAAGGAATTAATAAACCAGAATTTAAATCCCCTTTCAAGACTAATAAATCACCTTCATATGTTATAAACTAAACCCAAACATTACCCCAAGAGTCACACATGAAAAGTACACAATTTCAAGCTAAAATGCAACTAAAAATTAAATGTTTAACCAAATCCATCAAAAACAGTTTTCACAGCACACAAAACCGATTATGAACATTCTAAATTAATAAACCAAGCAAGATAACTCATCATAAAATGGCTACACATGGAATCACCTACCTTTTGAGTCGAAACCCTCAAAACTTGGTGCGAAACCTTAAGTGCACCACCGCCGCACCACAAGGAATATAAATCCAGACCTAGACCACAATAATTGACCCAAAAGATACCAAATCAGACCTTAGGATTGAACCCCAACTTCTGGACATGAGTAACTTAAAGAAAGAGGGATGAAACCCTAAGAAAAGAGGAGAAATCAAATAGAGAAATACTTGCAGAAATATTGAAGAGATCGCCCTAAATCCACCAAAATATGAATCTCCAAGTACCCAAAACTAGTATGGAGGTTCGAAGGAGTCATATTAGGTCATGTGGGGACTGAAATGGGGGGAAAAGGATGAAAATTGAAGGATTTATGAAATATTCATTTTACCTCGTCAAATCTGGTCGATTTGAGAAAAGTATGAAAGATCTCCCTAATTCGCGATTCACCTGAGCTCCAAAATTGCGAAAATGATAATGGGGGTGATCCTCAGGATATTGGATTTGAGAGGGAGGTGGAATCACGGAAAAATAGTAAAAAATGAATGAGATATGGAAAATTTAAAAAAATAATTTAAAGCATGAAATGGGCTTATGGGCAGGCCCATTACCTTAATCAAAAACCCAAATCCATCATGATTTTGGATTTCTATGTGGTCTAAAGGGATATGGTGATTTTAATATATCAGGGTATGCCAATTGGGAAGTGGAATGGGTATAAAATAGTAAAAATTTATGGAGTTATAGAAGAAAAAAAATTTGTTTTTAAATCTGGAATTGGGCTCACGGTTTGGCCCAAATTTTCAAAACCCACCATTTTCACCAAAATGAGTGGTAAACCCCCAAAACAAATCATGAATGGAAATTAAATGAATAATTAATTTAAAAAAAAGTTCATGGGTGTGACAAAAAGTCTCAATTTATATTTATTTGGATATTTATAATATCAATTATTTTAATATGTCATTAATAAGGTAATTATTGTATCGCCATTGTGTCATGAGTAAATTTAATTATTTAATATCTAAAAATTATAAATAAAATACCATTATGTAGGAAATCTTTTTAGCTTTATAATGAATATTTATAGTCGAATTTATCTTATGTATAACCCTATATTAAAAATGGTTTAGTTATTAAACTTTGAATTTAACTCTTTTAACTCTTCTTTAAATAAAATAATAATAAATGTTCAAATCTAATCCAAGTGGACCAAAGATGATCATATTTTATTCCTAAGGTTGTTTTTGGTCGAATTACACTTATCCAATAGAATTAGGACATGTGTTAGGTTAATTATGATATCATTTTTACCCTTAATTACCTTATTTACTTTTAACCGTGATAGATAAAAGTCAAAAGTTACTATTCACCAAAAATTATTTTCATCTTATTGAACCATATTTTAATTACTGATATCAACCGTGTCTCTCAGATTTTTTAAATTCAACTCACAGAAACGGTAAAATTAAGTTTTATGCAAATTTGTAAATGCTCCTAGGAGGTGGGTAAAAGACGGTAAAAAGTTCAATAAAATTTTATACATCTAATTTTAGTATAAAATGACTCCAATGAATTACATTGAACTTATATAGGTATTATATATATATTGACTTGAAATAAATTAAAATAAAATAAATAATTATTTAAATAAAAAGTCAGTTTTAAACTATAACGCAGTGTTTTTCACTATTCATCAAAAATTGAATGTTTTCAGAAAAATACCAAAAATTCACCCTAAGCTAATTTTGATATTTTGAATTCAAAAATGATTTCTATTTTAAGAAATTCAAAACATATAATTCTCATTAATTAATTTAAAATAAATTCTTGTTGTCGATACCGAAAAGCGGGTTTTTAAAAAGTAAAAACTATCAAAAGATTAACATGTGTTTATATCAACTTTAAATGTGAAATTACTTATAATAACCTACATTGTATTAAATGATAAAAATATAATCTAATTATGTTTACAAACCATTCAAATGCATAATTTAACCCTATAAATTATTTCGATTAAAAAAGTTGTTTTCAATTAAAATTTAGTATTTTTCAGTATTCATCAAAATATGAAAGTTATCAGAAAAGTACCAAAAATTATTCAAAATAAATTTTTATGTCCCGATTCTAAAGAAGAATTTAATTTCATTAAATTGAAGGGGTTTTCCATTAGAAGATGGTAAAATTGCATTTTTTGAAAAATAATTCTTTTATCTAAAAAAAATGAATTTGTTCTTATATTATGTCTAAGAAACACATAATATGGATTCTAAAATTATCTGGAGTATATAAAATTCAAAATTCAGTTGATACTATTCATAACACTTTTTTTAACGACTAGTTTGGTAAGTCGTGGTGCACTCAAACTCAGTGTTGCGTGTAGCTTAAGTTATTGAATTACTTTAAAGGAAATAACTTACTATGAAATCTTGGGATGTTACAAAAGGGGCCAGAATACAAGCTCAATTGAAAAGTACAAGTACAACTGAAAATAGAAAAATAGCTCATGGATCGTCCATCGATGATCCTACCTGAATGGTAGGCACAACTCACGATCAGTAGTCCTTGCGTCACGTCACGCTAAATGGTCCACCTCCAAGCACCGTCAAGTCCTAGCTCCCTCAGCCTCGATCAACGTTGTCTGTCGTCTGCACAAGACACAACAAGGTGTGGGCGTAGCCCGTGCAGGGGTGAGTATAACAATACTCAGTAGGGACCCCGAGACCCCTGAAGGTCTCCCAGAGTTCCACAAAGGAAAGACCACAAAGCAAGATCTCAACCACAAAGCACGGAGCAGTCAACAACTCTACTTAGGTATATGCTCATACATATACCTAAGTTATCAAGATATATTCATCTCATACATGAGAAAAGAATACCACAAAGGTAACACCATGAAGGTAAAAGTACCACACAGGTAACACCACGAAGGTGAAGGTACCACAAAAGTAACACCACAAAGGTAAAAGCACCACACAGGTAACACCGCAAAGATAACACCACGAAGGTAAAGACTCAGCTCACACCAGTATAAGTAAAGCACATAAGTGAAGATGATTAGTCGAGAAGCTAGATAATCTTATTCTGTCGGGAGGTACCGTTGTTTTCCATACAGAGTCCACACAGGATCAGTATGCGCTGACCCACAAAGGATCGCTGAGCGCTGACCCACACAAGATCGGTAAGTGTTGACCCACACAGGATCACTCAGTACTAATCGTCGTATGATATATCTCCAACCTCTACCTCACTATCAGCCACTGGATTCCCGCTCATAGCACGTTTGGGAGAACTGCACCTCAAGTCATTGGTCGTACCTCAACTACCACGAAGTTTCACAAAGAAGTGTCCCAAAGGACCTCCATGTTGTAAGGGTTCCAACGCGACAAATGACGCGTCAATCGGACACTCGGTCTATGGCTTATAAGCGTTTTAGTTCCGAGGGCCCGGTTAGATTCGGGTTCGATTCAACCCGGCCGTACTCCAACTTTCTCCAAAACTCAAGTGGAGTATACCAAAAGGACCACCTCATCTCAAGGATTTCAGCTCCGCAGACGGTTCTTCATTTCGACACCGTATGAGGGAGGTATGTCGGATACAAGATTCCGCATTATTATTATTATTATTATTATTATTATTGGGTGTTTCGTAGACCCGAGCCACAGATCAGAATTTAATATTCAACATTGGACTTAAATCGACCATCTTAAAGACAAGGTCACGTCACCGCTAATGGCAAGTCAATCGAACGTCGCACGTAGAAGTTAGGGCGGATCAAAGATTTAATAATAATAATATATTATTATTATTTGAGTGTTTCGGGTATCCAATCCACAAACCCGAAAAGGACATCCAATATTAGACTCGGAATATCCGTCTCGGAGTCAGGGTCACACTGCCGCATACGGTTCGTCAAACCGAGGTTGCACGGAGAAGTTACGAAAAAAAAGTGTTATATCAAAAAAAGTAATAATAACAATATTTTTTTTTTTTTTATTAATTAATTATTTATTTGTTTTTCCTTAATTCCAAATTCAATCAACGCATAGGGCATTCATTTGGTGTACGCGGGTTCCACATAGCGCCTCCTTGACTCCATTCCCAGCACGCCCCACTCTTCCATTCTTTTATGATTTTTATTATTATTTCATCTCCTTAATTTTATCTCCAATCAACCCTTCTTCCACGGTTTTCTCACTCCAATTAACTCCTTCCCCAAACGGTAGGGTTCCTCCGCACGTCCAGAACAGACGCCCCCACCTCCGGCTAGCCGCGCCGTCGTGCCTCCAGCCTGCCACGCGGCTACGCCTCAAGCCAGCCGCACCGCCTAGCCCCCTAGTATGCTCGCCCACATCATCGACTGAGCCACCTCCGTCGCTCCATCACAAGCCACTGTCGCCGCAGTACGTCACACCGCCTATCCCGCCCGAAGCCGCGCCCTGAAGACATGTCGGAATAGGGCCGCCACATCGCCCCTTCCGCGGGCTGTTGCATCTTTGTTCAAGCCCAAAAAAAATGTGACAATTGCAAATTCGTGATCCTCGGGCTGAAATCTCTGCGGTATGTCGCGCTCAACGAAACATTGTGTTTTTAGCGCGCTTAATTATTTGGCGACGAAAAACGCGCGAAGAACGAAATAGAAAAGATCATGGTATATGTGCGGATCGATGACCGTGTTTGTTTGGTCATCGTCGTTGAGAATTAAGAACAAGAGGAATTAACAAATAGATATTGTCATACTTCAAAATAAACCCCCTACCACATAAATCTGTTGGAGAGCGTTTGTGATTGAAGGTAGGTCGGTGTTCGTCGTTCCCGTAACAAGTTTCCAACGACGCCGCTTGAACGTCGATCTTCAGTTCTCGATTGTGAGATCTGTTCTTCGTCAAGAGCCTCAAGATCTTGCTCATCATTTCGCTGATGGAAACAAACACCCAGCCCCAAAGAAGAGTTAAAATAACTCTTAATTTAAGAGGTGATTCATTTATTTAGAATTAATGAATCCTATTAATTAAAGGAATTGGTGGTTACACATTTTGTGTAACCGGGCATTTAATGCCCAACATTTAAATCCCTGACCACCTTCTTGTGGTCCCCACCACAAAAAAATTAAAAAGAGAGGTGGGGGATATTTAAAATAAAATATATTTGTTTTATTTAATCCTCCGTGAAAAACACAAAAACCAACTTCTTCTCTCGACCCATTGCGGCCGAGGTTAAACCTTCCATAAGTGAATCATGACGATGCGAGTTCAACAGTGCCTTCAGTTTTTTAATCCGAGCACCGGTTTAAAAATTAGAAAATGTTGTCCGCGCGTTTACTGAACGTACCTTAAAAAAGTTCAATAAATTATTAACATTCACCCTCGACCTGCACCGGTCGAGGTTAGGCTCTACCTAAGGGAAATACGCCCTCACGAGCTCAACAGTACTATCAGATTTTCAATCTGAGTTACCGTTTAGAAGTTATGGATTTTACAATTAAATAATTCACTTAATTATTTTATTTACAGTCAAAAACTAACTTTAATTGGTGGCCCGTATCGACCAATATTAGTACCAGCCTAAGGAAAACATACCCTCACGAGTTCAGCGGTGGTCTCAGATTTTCAATCCAAGTTACCGTTCGTGAGTTATAAGCATTTGAAAAATAAAATAACTTTATTTAATTATTTTATTTACGGTTATGCCATTTTCGGGTTTTTCTCACATGAAGTCTGCGCCGACTAAACTTAAGTCACGCCTAGGGTAAATCTGTTATCCTGAACGCTTGGATTTTTGATCTGGGCAACCATTTAAGAGTCATTTCACATTTTTCAGAAAAAAGTGATTACGCATGCTAATTAAAGCTTAACAAAACTTCAACGGATCATTCTGGACACTCCGAGCCTTGAAATCATGCACCGTCAGATTTCACGGTCTCGAAATAACTCCATATAATTAAAAAAAAATATACAAAAATTCTGGGACATTACAGTATTGACATTCTTATGCAGTTAGTGTCAACAAAAGTTTATCAGAGGGCATTGAGAGAGGTAAAGGATTAATGCAAGTGATGTCAACAAATCCAAAGGAGTAGATTGTTGGGCACTAATGAGAATTGGGGTTGTCATGTGTTTTGTATTGGATCCATTGTCAACCCTGTGTTGGTGTGTTAAATGTGGTGTTTCCATTGACATGATGTGATGCAACACATTTGATTTTCTGTTCACCATGTCAATAGTTGCATGAGACAATGGTGTTCCTAAGAAGGGAAAGTGGTGGATTTCATGAAGTAATGCGTGAGCCCGAAAAATCGATTCTGATTTTACTAAGAGATGGTTTGAAGCTATCTAAGAAAGAGGATCACTTTGATAGGGATTGGTGTGGTTGTATTTTGATACAAAATTTCCACATAATATCTTTAATTTAAATGTTTTTGTTGTTTAAATGTTATTTTAATTGGATAATTTACTTTTGTGATTAGTTTGTTGTTAAAATAATGTTTTTATGATTAATTAATTTTTCTTTTCATGTTTTAATTATAATTTTGCTTAACTTTGAATTTGTTATTTAATTTTGAAGTTTATTTTAAAATAACTTGTTTAATTTTTTGTTTTAATTTAATTTATATCTTCCTTGCTTTTTGTATTTAATTAATTAACAGATGTGAAGTTTTTAATTTCCTTTCATTGAATAATTTAATATTTAGCATTAATAAATTATAATTCTGTTATAAATTTTATAATTTTATAATTTTGTTAATTAATTAGTTGGTTAATTAATTTAAACATGTTTATTTTTGATCATCTATTGCTTAAACAAAATAATATGTTAGAATACCCGAGGGCGTTGAACCAGTGACATCTAAAACCTAGGGCTCCGCCGATTCTATTGAAGACGCCGCCGGAACCTGAGATCGGATGAAGGGGAAACGAGTTGCTGAACCAAGATCGATGCTGGTCAAATCCGATCGAAACCGAGATCCCTTGCATTGCCAGCCGATCTGATCAGATTTAAAAAGATGAATCGACACTGGCGAATCCGATGAAGATGATTTCCGAGCTCGGTCATGGCTTCGACCCTGTTTGTTCGATTATGAGACCCGAGTTTCAGCCAGTGATGGAGAGCGTCAGATCTGTTTGGCGTTTTGAAGGTGTTTCGTTGTGATTTTGAAGAGGATGATCGGAACCTGAAAGGAGCTCGCGTGACCGCCGTCGAAGCCGAGATAAATCAGGAGGATGTTCGCCGACCAAATCCGAATCCGGGGAAGGAGATTGAAGAATCCGACGAACATTTGAAGGTCGCAATCGAAGGTTTGTAAAGATGATTTACATTTTTATGCTAATTATTTTTTGTGAATTGTCACCAAACAGAGGTAGTTTGGGAGGCTGTGACCTTGGATTGAAAAATATAAGGTAGGATTAATTCAAAATTGAGAGCACAATAGAGAAAACAGATAATAAGGAAAAAAAGAAGAAAAGAAAGCAATACATTTTTTTACGATATCTGAAGCGAAGAATCGAGATTTGAACCAGGAGATCTTTTAGTGAGCTCGAAGAAGATCCGTGATTGATCATGATGATGAAGGAGATCAGAGTGTGCTCCAGCACCTCAATCATGTTCACCTAAAATTCTTGTGGCCAGAACTAGTGTATTCAAATGGCGATGTTTCTGATTTTTCATATTTTCTACTTTTCGCAATTGTAATTCTCTCCAATTATTTTAACTTTGAGAAAATGATCATTAATCAATGTTTGAATCTTTTATCTTTCCATTATTCTTTTTTTCTTCCATTATGAGAACGACGCATATCCAATTGGAGTGTGATAATCTTTGAATACGTCCTGTTAATTCAAGACGAGCAGGTCGTGTCATTGTTCTCGGTGATTGTTTAGAACTTTGATTGATTCCTATGGAAAGAAGTGCTTCTTCCAAGAGCTTGGATGATGACCTAAATTTAATAAACTGAAAGAATTTCGTGATTAGAGATCTCAATCTTTACATTGAGAGAGTTTTAGTTGTGGAATTATTCTTGAGTGATGAAGATAGACTGAACCAGGAGGATCACTAGGAAAGGTCACCGCTTCATCATTTTATTGAATCTGCTGCATGTTCATTTCTTTTGTTCTCGTCTTTTAGTTTAGGAAATTAGTTTAGTTCCATTCCTATTCTTATAATTCCCCTTAGAAATAGAATAATAAGTAAATAATAATAAGCAATAAAAATAGTGAAAAACAAGCTCCTTAAATGTAGTCCCATTGGGAGACAACTCTCATTGCTACTATATTGTAGTAGTTAGAAGATAAACATATTGACGAAGGTTTAAACTATTCAAAAAAAAAAAAAAAACCCTCTTATCTCGGACGCATCATACAAAGTTTCTAGAGAAGTTCTAGGATTGTGAATACCATGATAAATTCATAAAGGAATTGGTTTGGAAGTGTTTGAGTGTGTGTCGAATGTTTGCAAAGGAAAACAGAGCAAAAGAAGAAGAGTCATGCAAACCAGAAGTTGCATGAACACCATGATTCTAAGACCTCTCAAGGAGATAGAAAATGAAATATTTTCTTACAAAGTGAAAAAGTTGTGTGAATGGTATCAATATTTTCACAATGTTGCACAAAAGAGAAGATTCAAGGCCACCTCATTAAAATGCGACTAAGGTATGTGTTCTGTGAAAGCTATGAAGTTTTTTGAATGTGAGAGTTGCACGATGTAGACAACATTGCATGAACCCATGGAATGTAGATGGGAGATGTGTGATGACAGTGGGTTATGTGCTAAATGAAACATCAAATCGTTTAAGTTCAACAAATTAGGAAAGTTGCATGTAAGGTGGGTGGCATGCAAAACAATTATGCAAAGGGCTGACCATGTCTATAAATAGGCCGCCACCCCATCATTTTAAGTAGGTAGACTTTTTGAATATCAAAAGGCTTTGAATCGTAAAAGTGTTGCATAAAGGTATTCCTTGTGTGAAGCATTCATAAAACATGAGTTGTGTAAATAAAGTAATTTTTTCAGTTTGACCAAGCGAGTTTCATGAACTCATTTACATTGACATTTGTTGAGTGAATTTTTTTTTGCATGAAGCGATAATGTTAACATCATTTTCACGAAGAAATAATCTCTATCTATAAGACCAAGGGATATTCTTAAAATATTGAATGCCTCATAAAATTTCGGAGTTTCACCTCACAAAAAAAGTTGTGTGAAAATGTGGAGTTTTACGACACAATGAAAGTTGCGTGAAAACTTTTGGAGTTGCATAAAAGTGAAAGATTTGCATGAAATAGAGAAGAGTTGCATGCAAGAGAGTATCAGGAATTCACATCAAGTGAACAGTAAAAAAAGTGTTCAGTACTCATTGCAAACCTTCCCAAAGGAAGTCAGTATTCTCTGAAGATTTGTTGAACAAGTAAACTGTAAAGACTCGAAAATTTCATGTAATTTTTTTTAATTATATGGGAATTTTACGAGTTCGTGAAAATTGACGGCGCGTGATTCTGAGACTCGGTGTGCCCATAATGAATTTCTAAACTTTTCTTCGGGTAAGTTCATTAAACTTGCGAGCGAGTTTTTGTAACTTTTGAACCGATGTTCGGAATTGAAATTCGAGGACACTGTTGAACTCGCAGCGCTAATATTCGCTTAAGGAGACTTTCACCTCGACGACAGTTGGTCGATAGTGAAAGTTAGTTTTCGTGATTTTTCATGAAAGAAGAAAAATAAAATGTTCAACATTTTTCTTTTTCTTTTTGAAAACCTCTCAACATAGGTTATGGTGGTGGGGACCACCCGAACCCCTCTTAATGAGGGGAAAACCTCTCAACTCCCCATTAATTTATTCTCCCATTTAATTATGTCAACCCTCCAATTAATTATTTGAGCCATTTAATTTTGTGACAACATAAATTAAATGTATAAACCTACTTTAATTTATGTTGGCTCCTCATTTAATCGTTGGGAAAAAAAAATTGTTGGCAAAGGGGAGAGTGGGAAGAACTTTGGAGAAACATTCTCCAACGAAGAACTCTTCTCCTTTGACGAATATTTCTCCAAACTTCGTCGAAGTATCTCCAACGACGAATGAACCCACGATTGAGGAAACACCATCGTCACCGACTTCACCTTGTTTCTCTCCTCATCGACGTCGTTGGAGGAGACTTGTTTCGGGATCGACAAACGCCAATCCGTCTCAACTGCGGACAATCTTCAACCGAACCATCAAGGTAGGGGTTTTGTTGTTTCTTTTTTTTGTGGTTTGAGTTGAATTAATCCTCTTGATCCGCCTGCTATCGAACTAATGCGGAGGGTGCGGGCCAAACGAACACGGCCCGATCCCTCCGCTGTTATTCATGGTTGTTGTATCCTACGCGGTGGAGAAAGGTGGCGGCTAGTGGAGGCCAGCCGCACGACGGGGCGGCGGCGCGCGTCCATGTCACCCGACGAGCAAGGCCCGCGACTTGTGTCGCGACGATGAAGGGGAAGGCGACCGACGTTCAGCCGGCCGCAGAGAGGCGGCGCACGACGTGTCGCCGTCGGAGCAAGGGGTCGCAACCCTCCTGGCCGTGGCAGATGGCGGAGGCGCGACCGACGTTCGGCCGGCCGTGGAGCGGCGGCGCACGACGCGCCGTCGGGATGACCCAAGGGCCGGTCGAGCTGGATCGAGCGGGGCCCGCTCGGGTCCCGCATGCTAGCTGGAAACCGAACGGCTGAGCCGTTCAGTGTTTGAGAGCGGGGGGCGCGCGACTCTCCCCCGCATGCGGCCAAGTCGGGCCGACCCAAACCGGACCGGGTCGGACCAGACCCAGACCAGTTTCGACCCATCCCATACTTTTGGCCATAACTTTGGCACCGAACGTCCGTTTGACGAACCGTCTGCGGCGCCGGAAACCTTGGAGTGAGACGGTCCTTTTGGTATACCCCACTTGAGATTTGGATAAAGTTGGGGTACAGTCGGGTTGGATCGAGCACGAATCCAACCGGGCCCTCGGGACTAAAAGACTAATAACTTACAGACCGAACGTCTGATTGACGCACCGTCTGTTGCGTTGAGACCCCTATTACATGGCGGTCCTTTGGGATACTTCTTCGTGGGACTTCGTGATAGTTGGAGTATCGACCAGTGGCTTGAGGAGCAAACCCTCCCGAAGACGAGCAAGTTTAGTGTGAGAACCCTGTAGCTGGCTGTAGCATGAGAAAGAGATCCTTCGTGGGTCTGATGATGTACTAGGATCCTGTGTGGGTCTGACAATGTACTGACGATGTACTAGGATCCTGTGTGGGTCTGACGATGTACTAGGATCCTGTGTGGGTCTGACGATGTACTGACGATGTACTAGGATCCTGTGTGGGTCTGACGATGTACTGACGATGTACTAGGATCCTGTGTGGGTCTGACGATGTACTGACGATCTACTAGGATCCTATGTGGGTCTGCAATTTAGGATCCTACGTGGGTCTGCCTCTTAACAGAATAAGATGAATTAGTAGCTACATCTAATCATCTCTAATACTGTACCTAAGTTATACCTGGTATGAGCTGAGTCCTTACCTTCGTGGTGACACCTTTGTGGTATTCTTCTGTGTGGCGTACCTGTGTGGTACTTACCTTCGTGGTATTCCTGCCTTTATGGAATAGTTGAGCTTTGGGCTTTTGGGTTGGACCCTGTGTTTCCTCATGGTTGAGATGGGTATACTTGATAACTTAGGTATATGTATGAGCATATACCTAAGTAAGGTTTTCGGTTGATTTATTGCTGTGTGGTTTATCCTTTGTGGATTTTGTGAGACCTTGAGGGTCTCGGGGTCCCTACTGAGTATCGTTATACTCACCCCTGCACGGGCTATGCCCGCACCCTGATGTGTTTGGTGCAGATGACAGACATCGCTGACTGAGGACGAGAGTACCAGGACTAGAGGTAGCTCGGAGGTGGTCATTAGACGAGGCGTACCACAGAGACGACCGTTCGAGAGTTGTACCTACCCTTCAGGTAGGATCTTTGGCGGGTGTTAACATGAGTTGTTTCAGTTTACTTGTACCTTTCAGTTTTCTTGTACTTTCCAGTTGGACTTGTATTCTGACCCATTTTTACTTACTTTCAGCACTCTTTTTCTATACAATTTACTCATGTTCGTATCTTGCTGTGTGTTTGGTTGCGTGTGTTTACAGGATATAAAAGCAATGCCTTCCCGGTTTTAGGGAATATGCCTTCGGTGCTAGTCGCCAACCCCTGACCTATGGAAGACGGGTTTGGGGTAGTCACGGCACGGGCCCCGGGGGACGGGTCATAACATAAAGAGAAACTTCTATAATGGTGACATTAACAACTAGGTTTTGAACGAGCAATGTGAAGATCAATGAGCACTAACCAGTACTACATCAACAAGATAGTGAAGTCATGCATTAGCCTGTGTTCTAAAGTACTTGTCCTCCTAAAGCAGTGAGAAAAGGAAGATGACAAAGGGAGTGACCCTTAGGTGTTAATGAGTAGACCCTAAACCTTGTAAGGGGAGTGACCCTAGAAAAATGAGTGGCATAGCCTAAATTCACCACTAAAATATTGTTAGTGGATTTTGTCACATTGACACAATGTCGATATGTGTTCCTTAGACATAAAACAACGTGGGTGAACCAAGTAAAATTCTTGTGTCTTGTGTGATTGATTTTCTTATATTCTACAGGATGATAATCTATGCATGTTGATTGAGAGATCATCGATCTTATTTGAATGAGTCTAAGATAAGTGCACTAGTTAATTAGATCATCACTTAACACAAGAGTGACCCTACTAATAGGTGAGGTCAAGATTGGTTAGGACAGTGAGAGTTTCATAGATGTGTAGTGAAACATGAATGAGTTTTATACCCGGATTCACTCCCTCTTAGGGAATCTCACACTAAATCCCTTTGCGGGTTCAACAATATCCGAGCACACAACGTGTACTCTCAAAGCCCCACCTGGGCATGTACCTCAGTTGGAATTGGAACGTAAAACCCAAGTACATGACATGTCTTAGCCCTACACGGTGTGTAACCCACATGGGTTACCTAGCTGTGTGGCTCACATAGTCTTTGGTCAAGTCTTGCACATGACCTCTAGCTGTGTACCACACCCGGGGTTTGGCCATGTACCCTAGATGGCAATGTTCCACCACATGGAGTTCTCTAGCCAAGTACCCAACCACACCCTAAGATGACTTACATGACATGTCCACATAGACTACATGCCATAAAGTCATCTCCTCAAAACCTTGACCAAAACGAAGAACACGTGACATGTGTTCTGGAAAACCACACACAGTGTAGTCGGTATTCCCAAATAAACACCCTTTCTGATCCTCCTGAAACACCTATTCAGCGCAAAATAACCCCAAAATGGCCTACTTGGGGTCCTCTAAAACTCATACATGGATTTAAAATTGAAAATAAACAAATATACTAGGATCGAGGCTAAAAAATAAAAAAAGGCCTACCTCTTGGTGAAAACACTAAAGCTTTGGGTCTAAATCTGCACCCCATAACCGCTGCACCCTGATTCAACCTCGATTGATGTTAAGGAAGAAGCCTGACAATGCCTCCTTCAACCTTCCATCTCAATTTGGAAATCACATGAGGGAGATACCTCCCCCTTATATATTTTTTGGGAAATAAATGGGGGGGGGGTATAATAAAAGTTATTATCTTTTTATTAATTCAATTTAATTAAAACACCCATTTAAACACTCACCCTGAGTCTCAGAACCCGAAGCGAGTTTGCACCTCACCTAAGAAAAAACCCCATTTTCGGGCTCAATCAAAGAGTCATAATCTTAATCCAGCACTCCTTTCAAATGATATCACTAAAATAACAGACATGCATAATTAATATTTAATTAGTTAAATATTAAATATTTTGTGAAAATTCAAACCAATTGGATTTCCACCAAACTCATTTCTTAGGGTAAACACCATATTCTGAGACCAATGGAGTGGTTGTAAAATATTTATGAGATTATATAGAAGGGTAAGATGTCTATTTTACCCCTTATGAGCATCCTAAACCAGAAATTCAAATTTATGCTCATTTTCACAACCTAGAAAAACATGGGGTTTTACAAGGATGAGGGTGGGATAATTGATTTTACATTGATATAATAACTTTTCAATATACATATGATACTGATGTCATTATATCATTATGAATTAAATATATTTAAAGGAGGTATAAGCAGAAAAAACTTGAAAGAACTCGGTTAAGATAATTACCTCTTCCTTGGATTTCCTCCTTTAGACCATACCTTAAGCCTTCTTTGACTGGTCTTTTGGTGAGACTAAAACCTTTAGGACGTGGGAAAGATTTTTTGTGTGATATTTGGGCAGATTTTGGGTGATATAAACGGCTTAGAATGTGTGATGAAATGGGTGAAGGGTGGTATGTATGAGGAGAGAAGAGAGTGTTTTAGAATAAAATATTAGAATAAAATATTATATCTTCAAATAGTGACCCAACATCTGATTCAATAGTAATTTTATTCCGAATTAATAGTACATAATCTAATAAAATATTCATATAACTTCTAGAAACCTCAAAAATTTGTTCATATATACTATTACAAAATACTATATTTATATGGTATTTCATTATTCACCACCGTATTTAATTTTTTTAGAAAAAATAAAAAAACATCACCTTAACCACCTTTCAATATACAGATTCTAAAAATTAAATCCATTTTATCAAAAATAATTTTCAAAATATGATAAATTTATTTTTTAAATAAAATCCTTATTTATTATAAAAATGCTAATTTTTATGACATGATCAATTTTCTAAAGCATTGAAAAATTACATATGATTTCATAAAATTATGTCATCATTTTTATATAAATATATGTGATTTCTTGAAACCATTTTATGAAATTTTATTTTAAATTAGCATAAAAATGTATTTTAATAATATATATATATATGTATATATATATATTACCATAAATATAATATTTCTTTCTTTGTGTCAAACATTTATTTTATCATATTTAACACTTTAAAATACATTCATTTTATTTATTTATTATGATAAAAAATATTATTTTACTGTTTCTACTAAAAAAATACCAAATTTCACCTTTAGCTAATGTCAACCTCTTTATTCCAAATACATAATCAAATTCATCTGCACATTAAAAAATGGTATTAAGGTAAACAATATTTCATTTCTAAAATAATTTACACTTTAATACTACATATATCCTAGATACATTATCCCTTATCAAACTAGCATAATCCCTATAACACCTTGATATTTTATGTTATATTTATCTTCAAATAAATTTAATTTCTTTGATTGTTTTCATTACATGCAAATTCGAGTTTAAATGAACTGCGATATACTATTTAAATTCTATTATCTAAACATGAACATTATAACCTAGCCTTAAATTTGGTTATATGAATAGAAATAACCACATTATGAAAAATATGTATAAAGGTTTTATATAATTCAAAGACATTGATTAATGTATAATAAATAAGTACTCAAATTTTTAGTAAAGTCATTTTATGTTTCAAAAATATGTTTTCTTCAATGTTTTATGGAATTTTATGCGTGAATATTATAATTAATTTCTACCAATTTTAAAAATTTTATTTTTAAAAATGATATCATTTTTTAAATAATTATATCAAAATTATCTTAGGGTGAAATTTTGGGATTTTTCTGAAAATATTGATTTTTCAGTGAATGGGGAAAAATACCAATTTTTATAAAACTCTCATTTCTTTTCCATGAAAAAGTCCCATAATGCTTTTAATGTGATGATAAATTAATACAATCCTATTTTATTTATAAATAATTTAATTATTTACATAGGAATCATCTTTATACTTTATTTTAGTATAATTTCATTTTTAGGCTTAAAAATACATTTCTTTAAAAAATGGTTTTCATATTAAAATTAATTTCCGCCACTTATACAAATTGAATATTGTTAAATTTATTTCATATTTGTAATTAGAATATTTAATATTAGGTAATAATTTCAAATTAATTTTTTCTCATTATGAATAGCAACCGTGGTAAATATTTGTCATTTGGATAAGGGTAAAAGAGGTGAAACTAGGTTAAAACTGTGGGGGTAAAACATTAAAATCTATTTAAAACCTGAATTTATCCTATTATATGATTGGGTTTTGAATAAATATATGTTTAATGAGTTAAATAATTTATTTTAAAACATTATTTTGAATTTTGAAACCCAATCTTGACTTTTGTGAAATACAAGTTTTATTTTTTTCAAATTAAAAACTATTTTGAGTCATTGAATTTAATGGCATGGTTGAAAGATTAAATTTGGTTTTTGATTACTAAAGAAGCCTACAAACATTACTTTTTTTTTATTATTGAACGAAAAAGATTCTTGGAAACAAATTTATTAATTTATTTCAAGGTGAAATTATTTTACTCTTAAATCATTTATTTTCCTATAAACCATTTTTCACGTTTTTTGTGTTCTTATATTAAAAGTAATTCCTTCAACCTTTATAAATTAAATCTAATAAAATGAATTAAAAATTTGGAATCAAAATTTTCAAATTTTTTATAAGCATCCTTTTATTTTTGGTCTTATAATTATGTTATCATGGTAAAAAGTTAAGTTATCATGGTTAAGGCTAAAATGGGTTTAAAGTGGTTTAACTGGGATATAAGGTATAAAATGTATCCAAAACTTGTCCAAATGTGATTTGTTGAGTTTATTTAGACCTTATAACAGATTATATTTGAATTTTGGGTTCATTTTTTTCGCTTTAGGATATATATTATTTATTCTTTTAAGTAATTTCAAGTGTGTCCCTTCTCTTACTTATAAAAGGGCACCTCCTCTGCTCCTTTATTCACAAAGTCTGATCCTTCTATATAAAAAATAGATGACATAATACCTTCCTAAATTAATTACCCACATACTAGAGCTTTTTTTATTACTAAAATACCATCTTTTTAAGGCCTAAGGTGTAATCCAAAAGAGGTTTTTCGATAAAGATGTATAACTCTTAACCAAGTACTTCAATTTTATTTCTTCTTCTACTTCCTATAAATATATTTCACCCATCATAAAATAATTAATCTAGTATCATGAATATACTGAGATGCTATTATGATTATATAACCCCATTTTACACCTCTTTTCTATCCCATAGAAAGTGAAAACATCACTCATTCATACGCACGACTTACCATCTCCATGTAGCTGTGTAATTTTTTTTCATCATCATTTTAATTGGATGGTTATAAAGATAGAGATAATAAATATATATTATATTTATGAAATAATATTTTTTTTATAAATATAATACATTATTTACCATCTTACCCTTCCAATCGTTAAAAAATGACAACGTCGCTCGTGCGTACATGTGGAAAACCACGTCCACAAATCAATGTGATTCATATTTCATTTCCATATTTCAAGGATGACTATAAATATGTATATAATGAATATATATAATATTTATTTTATTATTAATATTTGTTATATGATGAATCTATGACTGATATTCAAGGACCGAAACCACCAAACCAAAACTTACATAAAAAACGAAGCAGTTATCACCCGGAACAATGATTTTAATTAAGATTTATTAATAAACAGGTGATAAAATGTTATAAATAAATAATATGATATGATATATGAGTATGGTTCTGAAATAGATTTATAATAAATCTATATTTATTATAAATGAGGTTCGAACACGTAGAAAGTATGTCAGGCTTGAGGTAAGGGTTCTTCGTATCAATATTGTTTCATTGAGACATGTTTGATTTCATCCACCTATTTATGTTTTTGAGGTGTATATACTACCACTTTGACATATTATATCTTTTACCATTATTATTTCATGTTATTTAAAGTTACAAATAAAATTATTTCATCCAATGGGTTTTGATTTGAAAGTTACTAAAGTGGTATGGGTTTATTTCATATTCTCATCCTTATTCGAGATTGTTATTGTTTAAGATTTTTTTGGAGAAATTATATGATATTTATATCTTAAAATCAATATATTTTTATCTCCTCTTTTTTATTTATTGTATTTTCAAGTATTAGTTCCATTTTTACCTTCTTTGGAACTCAAAAATATCAAATGAATGTTTTTAAGGAAAACCAACTTTATTTTTATACTTGGTTGTGAATCTTTTCTTCCATATTCATATTTTCTTAAATTTTTTTTCAATAATTTTTTTACATTTCTCCAATGATTTATTAAACAAAATTTTACCCATTTTTTAATTTATATAAAAAGTTTTAAAAGGAATGTTCTTGTCATTTTTTGAACAAGGTACATTTTACTGAAGGTGTGAATAAAATCATTATTTTTAACGATTATGGAATGAATGAAATTTCCTACCATCATGATTGCTCAATATTTTGAAACTTATTTTAAAAGTTTCCTCAGTTATTTTAAAATAAAAATTTTCCATAATATTTTGGAAATTTTTAGATTTTAATTAAGTAATTTTAAAAATGATAAGGGTTTTTTCCTAAAGAAAATTTCTAGAGATCTTTTAAAAGTATTTTTATCCATTTCAACATCATTTGACGAATCTTATGCTTTACTAAGGTTATACTCTAATGATAATGTCCACCATATTTCTTTTTATGTCTTAAAGTTAGTTTTATTGGGGAAAGAATTGATATTATGTATGCTAGTTCTTCCAATACAGTCAATTATTGACTATTAAGGCATATTGATTAAGTCGTGTTTTTTATTCAAATGATGAATGCATTAAGATTATTAAGTGATGGGCGGGACCTGGAATTACATAACCCCTTAATGCATCGGTAGTTCTCATGAGATAAAATAGTTTGGGTATTTGGATGACCCCTTAACCATTTATATAAGATGTCTTGGAACAAGGCCTTGTAGGCATGTTAATTATGTCTTGAAATGAGGCCTTGATGATAAGTTTAAGATGTCTGGAATTATGTATTCCATCACTTTCATAGCTTCTGCTATACGTATTCCCTTACTGATCATACGAGTTCACCCCTTTCTTTTGTTTCCTTTCCATAGGATTCCAGGAAGCGTACTATGAATGATATACAAGGATATGCTAGAGAGAATAATGGCATTCTCAAAGAAAATACTATGTTGTATTTTAAGTTTTCAAATGTAATGTGAGATTCAAGAATGTATCTAGTTTTCCAAGACTATGGAAATATTTGGTCTTTTGGGATGTGATCATTTGTATCTAGTTCCAATGTAATAAAGTAACCATTAGCTTGGGGCTACTAGGTTTAGGGTATTTACCGTAGATATCAGAGTAAGTTTAGTAGAAACCTTGAGAACTAGATTTAGGAAAAACAGATCAAGGAACTAACCCTATGACATAATTTTAAGATATATCTAATTATAGATAATATAATATATTTTTTGGTATGGTAGTGATTATGTGGTTCTCTTAGCATTACATCCCTGCCTGGATGCTACAAGTGGACTTGGTTTTAGTACAAATACATCTAGGGGTAGTAACCTCAAAAGAGATGGTTGGGTATATATCAACCATCATTCTGGTTCATGGTGAATGGGACCTTATTGCACACCTGATTTGACACCATCCGGGGATATTCTTAGATTAATTTACATTTTATTTATAAAAAATTATGAAATATTTGAGAATATTTTTATGATTTGAAGATATTACAAAAGATACTAAGCTTATGATTCTAAGATTAGATATGGATAAATTTTTCAATTTTTGTTAACCATTTCACCAGTTTAGGAATTATACATCATGATTCATAATGTTATGAGCTAATTTAGTGTATTCAATTTTTTATAAATATCCCATAATAGAAAGAACAAAAAAAGTGTCAACACTCATAATCAATGTAGGGTTTTACCTTATGAGAAAGTCAATATTACTAGTATTGGAATTGAGAACATGATTCATTGATGTTGGACCACTTCATGTAGTAGAAACCTCTATCCTTTATTGGAATTATAGATCCATTGATAGCTAAATAATAGATCAAGTCTTTGGAAAATATATTTCTATCTTTGATAAGTAATGAAAGGGAGAAGGTTATTTTGGAAGTATATTATTTAAAGGAATATGATGATCAATAGTGGTCATTGTTTCAAAATAAAATACTGGAGATAGAGAAAATAAAATGGAATATTTTCATGGTGATATTATTTGAAAACTACTTTCCACATGAGTAATGAGATAATATGGAAAATAAATTCCTCAATCTAAGATAGAAGGAAGATGAATGTGTTGTTGAGTATGAGGAAAGATTTACAAGATTAAAAAGGAATTCTATGGAATCTTTATGTAATCTAGAAAGTAATATTGAAAATTTCTTCGAGGGGGTTAAGCCAAGCCTTCAAAGGGTACTAATCTCTCAAATGTTTTCATCGTATAATGATATGGTATCAAGTTCCATCTAGATAAAGAAAAAATTATCCAAGTCATATATTTTCAAAGGAAATCAAGATAAGAACAAGATGGATAAGAACCAAGAAAAAAGAAATGAGGTGAAAGAAAATAATGGAAGTATGAAATTTTCTACATGTGATAACTGTGGAAATAAACATCTTAGTACTTGCTTTAAGGGAAAGGGAGTTTGTTTCACACGTATAGAGGAAGTTCATAAATAATGTGAGTGTAAGGGAAATAAAGAATCCTAAAATTTCCATTATTTCAACTGTAAGGAGATATGGCACTATGCAAACAAATTCCCCAAGTGTTAAGGGAATATACCTCGGAAGAGGATAAGGTAGAAAGGCTAAGCTTATGAAATTACTATAGTTGAAGTTAAAATCCCTTAAGTTGTGAGAGTATGTACTTTGATCAGGAACTCATGATATATTTGATTCCACACCTACACACTCTTTTCTATTTTTCATGGATATAAAATCATCCCTTGACCCTCTGAGGAAGGAATGGTAAATCAAGACACCTAGTGGGAATCTGCTTATAATGAGAATATATCGAGCGATTTCTATTAAGATAAGTAGCTAAACATGGTTATACTAATTTTTAGCCTGAAAATAATCCTTATTTTTGGGGTTTATTTAGTTTTTAAATAAAATTTTTATTCTTCAACCTTTATTTTTAAATAATTTATGGTATTTTAATCCCTCACTAATTTATGGTTTTTGGTCATTAACTTTCTCATGACCATGTTCTATATCACTCTCTATTTGTCCTTAGATGTTATTTTTCTCCTCCACATATATATTTTAACTTCCCAATAATGTTATCCTTATCTAGGAACCTAAATATGGGATATTTCAGGTAACATTTATGTTTCCCACTTTTCCTTTTTAATAGAAGTTTTATTATCACTATGTATAATGTGGGTTTTCAACAAAGGTTAAACCTTTGATGTATGAGATAAAATTATGACGACACAATTTATTTAAGGAGGGTAGAATGTAATACCATGAGATTTTATTTTATATTTCTCTTTAAATAAATTTAATTTCTTTGATACTTTTCATTACACACAACACCGAGTTTAAACGAACCACGATATACTATTAAAAAATTATTAATTAAATATGACTGTTATAACCTAGCCATTAAAATTGGTAGAATGAATAGGAATAAACAGAATATAAAAAATATGTATAAAGGTTTTATATAATGCAAATATATTTATTAATTTATATTAAATAAGTAATCAAATTTTTAGTAAAATCATTTTATTTTTCAAAAATATGTTTTCTTCAAAAATGAGTTTTATGGAATTTTGTGTGTGAATATTTTAATTAATTTATACCAATTTTAAAATATTTATTTTAAAAAATAAAATAATTTTTTAAATCATCATATCAAAATTATCTTAGGGTGAATTTTTATTTTTATTTTTCTGAAAAGATTGATTTTACAGTGAATAGTGAAAAATATAATTTTTTATAAAATTACCATTTCTTTTCATTGAAAAAGTACCATAATGATTTTAATGTGACCCTAAAATAAAATAATACTCCTTTATTTATAAATAATATATTTATTTTCATATGAAATATCTTTATACTTTATTTTGGAATAAGTTCATTTTTAGGCTTAAAAATACATTTATTTAAAACAATTTTCATTACGTTTTACGCATTTATATTAAAATTAATTTCTTCCAATTATTAAAATTGAATCTTGTTAAATGGATTAAATATTTTTAATCATCATAATTAATATTAGGTAACTATTTCAACTTAATTTTTGATCTTTATGAATAGTAACTGTGATAAATATTTGTCACCTTAGTAAGGGAAAAGATGCACAATTGGGTTTAAACTATGGGGTAAAACATTAAAATCTCTCTAACACTTAAATTTATACTATTATATGAGTATTTTTACACCAAATATATGTTTAAATAGTTAAATAATGCATATCAAAATATTATTTTGAATTTGGGAACCTAAGCTTCACTTTTGTGAAAGATACATTATATTTTATTCAAATTAATAAATATTTTTGAGTCTTTGAAATTAATTGAATGGTTGGAAGATTAAATTAGGTTTTTTATTTCTAAAAAAGTATAAAAACATTATTTTTTTTATTATTTAATTGAAAAAATTCATGGAAACCAATTTATTACTTTATTTCAAGGTAAAATGATTTTTACTCTTAAATGAGATATTTTCCTAAAACTGTTTTTTCATTCATTTTTCATTATTATATTAAAAGTAATTTATTACAACTTTAGAAATTAAATATGATAAGATTAATTAAAATTTTTTAATTATAATTTAGAAATTTGGTTATAATAAACCTTTTTATTTTTAGTCATATAATTAGGCTATCATGTTAAAAAGTTAAGTTATCATGGTTAAGGTTAAAATGGTTTTAAAGTGGTTTAACTAGGAGATAAGGATTAAAATGCATCTAAAATTTGTCCAAATGTGATTAGTTAAGTTTATTTAAAACATATAATATCTTATATTTGATTTTGGGGTTCCTTTTTTTCACAATAAATGATTATGATATATATTATTTAATCTTATAAGTAATTCCATGTGTATTCGTTCCCTCACTTATAGAAGGGAACCTCCCCTCCTCCCTTATTCACAAAGTTTGATCCTTATATCTCAGAAAATACCTAACATAATACCTTCCTAGATTCCTTAACCAAATCCTAGATCTTATTTACTTACCAAAAACAGTCATTTCAAGGCTTAAGGTGCAAGCTAAAAGAGGTTTCTAAATGAAGAGGTATAACTCTTAACATAGTACTTTCAATTTTATTTATTATTATAATTCCTATAAATAGACTGCAACCATACTAAAATAATTAATCTATTATCTTAAATATAATTAGGATGTTATTATTATTATGGTAATACCATTTTAAACCTCCTTTCCATCATATGTAAAGTGAAAAATATCACTCGTACATATGTACAACTTACCATCTCCATGCAACGGTGTAATTCGTTTCCCAAAACCATTTTACTTGGATGGTTATAAAGATGTAAATAATTAATATATATGATATATATGATATATATGATATATTTATGGTTATTTAAATATAAAATATCATTTACCTTCTTTCCTTTCCACTCATTAAAAAATGATAACATCGCTCGTATGCATGTTTGGACCGCCACCTCCACGAAGTTATGTGATTAATTTTCCATGTACACCTTTCAAGAATGATTTTAAATATATATATAATGAATATATATTATATTTATGTCATGATTAATATTTTTGGTATTATTAAAACATGACCAAGATTCAAGGACCAAAACCACCAAACCAAAACTTACATGAAAAACAAAGTAGTTTTAACCTAAAATAGTGATTTTAATAAAGAATTGTTAATAAATAGGTGATAAATGTTATAATTAAATAATATATGGTATTATATATATGAGTATAATTATGTAGTATATTTATAATAAATTTATTTTTATTATAATGGAGTTTCAAACATGTACGAAGCAAGTCGGACTCGAGGTAAGTGTTCTTCATCTCAATATTGTTTCGTTGAGACATGTTTGATGTTATGAAACTATTTTTGTTTATGAGGTGTATATACTGAAAATTTGAAATTTTATATTATATAACCTTCTTAACTCATGGTATTTAAAGTTACAACTCAAATTATTTTATCTAAGTGGTTCTGATTTGAAAGTTACTAAAGTGGTAAGGGTTTATTTCACAATCTCATCCTTATTTAGGATTATTTATCTTTAGGACTACATTAGAGTAATTATATGATATTTATATCTCAAACCAAATATATTTTATTATAATATGGTTATTTATATTATTTTCATGTATTAGTTCAATTTTTACCTTCTTTGGCACTAAAAAATACCAATTGAATGTTTTTAAGGAAAACCGACTTTGTTTTTCTACTCGATTGGGAATCTTTCATTCCATGTCCATATTTTCTTTAAAATGTTTTCAATAAAGTTTTTACGATTATAAAATGATTTATTAAATCTATTTTTACCCATTTTTTACATTTTTTAATTTTTTTTAAAAGGAATCGTCTTGTTATTTTTCAAACAAGGTACATTTTACCAAAGGTGTGAAAAGAATAATTGTTTTTAACAATTACGACATGAATAGTATTTCCCAACATCATGAAAAATAAATGTTTTGAATATTATTTTAAAAATTTCCATGTTTATTTTCAAATAAAATGTTTCCCGTAATATTTTGGATTTTTTTATTTTAAATAAGTGATTTCAAATTAAAAAGGGTATTTTACTCCATAATATTTCAAGAGATCAATTAAAATTATTTCCATCTACGTCAAAATACTTTAATAAATATTATAATTTAATGAGATTATAATATAATGTTAATATCCACCATATTTATATTGATGGAAAATGATCAGTTTTACTAAGGAAAGTTTTGACTTTCCATATATTATTTCTTCTAATACAGAAATTTATTGATTATTAAGGAATGTTAATTAAGTTGTATTTTTTATTAATATGATGAATGCATTATACTTATTAAGTTATGTGTAGGAAAAAATATTATATATCCCCTCAATGTATTGGTATGTCTCATGAGAAAAAATAGGTTGGGTATTTTACTGAGGGCTTACCCATTCATATAATGTGTCTTGGCAAGAGGCATTGATGTTATGTTTATGATATCTTGGCATGAGGCCTTTATATTAAGTTTAAGATGTTCAAAATTATGTATTCCATAATTATGAAATAAATTACTTATTTCTATGTGATTATTTGAATAGTTTTGTTATACATGGATAATTTTCAAGCTTATGTGATTATTTATATAAAATTATTTAATAATTAATTATTCCTTCCATATTATTCATGATATATTTATTCTATGATAACTTCCACTATATGTATTACCTTATTGACCATATGACCTCATCCCTTTATTATGTTTCCTTTCCATAGGATTCTAGGAAGTGTACTATTAATGAAATGAACGGACATGCTAGAGAGAATAATGATGTTCTCAAAAAAAATACTATGTTGTATTTTATGTTTTCAAATATAATGCGTAATTAAAGAATGTATCTAGTTTACCAATAATATTAAAATATTCATTCATTTGGGATAATATCACTTGTATCTAGTTCTAATATAATAAAGTAACCACTGACTCTTGGCTATTGGGGTCAGATCCTTTACAATTCCTCAAGGTAAGGTGTGAAATGACGATACATTCATGGTGTGGTTCAACTAACATTTATTTGGTGGAGATTTATACTAACTTGAACTTCTATCATAGGTAATTACACTCAAGCCTCAATTATTAAAGTTCTTCTTGAGCTTGGTCAAGGGAGAACCCCAATGATGCTACCTCCCTTCCAAGCTCTGATAAATGAGCTTCATAATGGATATTCCTATTATTCAAGTCCATCGTTTATCCCTTATACATCAATTAAATACTATCATTTCCCTTAATATACACAAATTATAGTAGTAACTTTATAATATATATATTTACAAATATAATAATTCTCAATGATTATTTATATAATGTATTTTTGTTCTAAAAATTATTTTATTATTCATTTAATACCCTATTAGTGTTAAATTTTGCATGTCATAAGATTCGTACATTATTTCATTATAATTTTATTTATTATGATATTATAATCCTTGTTGTTATTATGATATATTTTTACATTTTATATTTTATATCAATATAAAATACCCTGTAATATTATATTTTATTGGACATGAAATTCATACATCATAATTGTAACAAACACGAACCTGAACTCCTGGACCTGGTGTTAAAAACAGAAGCTTTAAATTTCTATATTTGATACTGATAAACATGACCCAATTATTTCTATCCAAACATTACAAAATTAAAGGAAATATTGGATCAATTTCACACCCAAAGAAATTTTAGGTTTATGATTTTAGAGAATTAGGACAAACTCTTATATAACAACACCCATGAATTCAAGAGAGTATTTATCCCACTATATATATAATTTCATATTCCAAATTAAGTATTAAAAATCTCCCATAAAATTATCCACATATGAAACCTTTATAGGCATAATTCATTTTTCATGATTCTTCATAACCTAAGGAAAAGGAAACATAAGAAGGGTGAGTTCAAATGCTCCGTAAGAGTAAACATATAAATTAACAATTGAATATCACTAGTGAGGGTAAGATGATCATAATGGTATGGTGAAATAATCAAAGTGCATGAGCATAACATGAGAGGATTTATACCAATAAATGCTTGGATCATTAATCATAAAACATGATATAAAGCTTTACCATAGGACAAGAGTCATAAGAATCAATAATCAAGAGCAGTATGATGTCAACCTTGATCAAAGGAAACATTTATAACCCATAGAAATCATAAATAAAATGTGTTGGTACCTTGAGACATCATCATCATAGAACCCTTACTTCCCTTACAATTGGAGTAACCATATGACCGACTTCCAATATAATCATTCAGAGAACATAATATTTACCCAATGCATTGGAGTGTTAGCTAGGTACACCCATCATATAAGATATATCAAGATCACCCATGAATTATAATGGGGATTAACCATTCATAAAAAATTTCCAAGGATTATATCATGAATAAAGTTCACAGATCTTGCATCTCATTATAAAAATCATAAAAACATCCATTATTCCTTTCATAACTTGATTAACCCATGTAAAATAAATAGGTTCCATGAAGATATATTTGAAAAATTTATAATCTATATAGAGAAATTGTGAGGATGGTATCAATAAAAAATATACCCACTGGAGAATAAGTAACATCAAGGGTTTTTGGAATTGATGAATGTAAATCCCATTAAAATATTATTAAAATAATTCTTGAGGATAATATCCTTTTCACTTTGAAAATTAATTTTAAAAACTAAAAATTAATGAAATATTGTTAAAATACTTTTCTTTATAAATAACCTTGAAAACATATAAATTAATATTCAAGTAAAATAATGTTCATTATAGTGGGAAAATTTGTTTATGTTGCAAATGTTAAAAATAAACATTCTTTTCAAACATTTTGTAAAAGGATTCAAAAGAGACCCATTTGGAAAAATTTAAGAAATTTTCTTTTTAAAAACATTAAAAAGAAATAAAAAGATCATATAAAATAGGTTTAGGAAAACATTTATGTTTATACAATAAATTTTGTGAATACATTTTATAAAACATGATATGGATTAAAAGGATTCCTGATCTAAAAGAAGGTACAAGATCAACACCACTTACAAAAAAATTTCCCAATGATTCTTTAATCAATAAGGGAGTAAATATAAATTGAACATGTAAAACACATTAATAAACATAGGATAATAAAATATATGTTTTTATGGAAAATAATATCATGATATTTCCTCCCAAAATGAACCTTGAACATAAACAATCACGAAAAAAAAGAGATTGTAACATAAAGTCTTTTTCACTTTGGTAACTTTTTAATCCCAAGACACATGAAATAATAAATTACAATAAAAAATTAAACATAAATAAAATAATTAGATTTATGAAATAAAATGTCAAAGGGTCAGTATATACACCTTATAAAATAACATAGGTTCATATCATAAACATATGTCCCAAGGAAAGGGAATTTGCGACAAATAACCCTTACAAAGATCATATCATTGAATTAAGATTTAATAAATGGAGAGATTATTTTTAACAAATATAAATCCACAAAAAACAAGTGTAAATACATTATAAAACAATTTAGAGATTTATTCACACTTAATCATGGTACAATAAAGTCAATGAAGAAGATTTATAACCCAACGAAAGGAAATTGAGTTAAGAAACCCTTTACCACTTGGTATCATTCAAGTAAAATTCACTTGGATAAAACAATTCAAATTAAAAATTAAAATAACATAAAGTATAAATTATTCCTGATATAATATGTAAAATTTAATTATATACACCATATAAAATAAATAAGGCATATAAAAACAAAAATATTCCTCAATGAAAGGAAATTGAGATGAAATCCCTTACCTTGAGTCCAGACTTGCTATATATGTCCTTCAACACTAGTATAATAGACTCATTTAAATTATTTTATTTATTAATAAAATTTTAATATATTAATACCTTATTCTTATTTTTTTTTTCATTTATTACAATGACATATTTATTTACTTAATCAGTTAATCCCACATCGGGTGTTTTGAGGACATTCGATCCATAATTTCAAAATGAATTTGGTATGTTGACCATGGTCAAAGGGGTCATTATTTCATCATCTAAAGAACAATAATAATTACATAATTTTAATTTTTATAAATATATTATAATTTTAAAATCCATCATGAAATTTTGTTATGAAAAATGAACTACGTTACAATCATGTAGATGGTAGGCTGTACACACGTATGAGTAACATTTCCATTTTTCAATGATCATAACAGAAAGAAGGTAAGTGTTATTATATCTTTAAATAATTATAATATTATCATAAATATCATATTATTTATTTAAATACACTTATATATATCATCCATGTGATTTGATGATGAAAAACGAGTAACATCGCTTTGTGGAGGTGGCGGTCTATATGTACACACGAATGATGTTATCATTTTTCATTAAATGTAAAGGTAAGAAAATAGGTGTTATTTTATCATTAAAAAATTATAAATATGTAATTAATATCACATATATACAATAAATCCATCATTATAACCATCCATGTGAGGTGGTGATGGAAAACAAATCACATCGGTTCGTGAAGCGGGAGTCCACTGTACACATGAACGATGGTTTTGTTTCCCATTTGATGGAAGAGGAGACGAATATAGGTTATTAAATAAAAATAATAACATATAATTTTATGGGATATATTTATGTTATTATATCATCATGTTTGGAGAATATTTGAATGAGGTGGAAGAAAAAATAAAAGGAAAATTCTCGATTAAGAACTACACTACTTTTTCGGACAACCTCCTTTAATTAAGACCTTAAGAACACTAAGGTTGGCATTGTTACATAAATAAGAACTATATAACATGTTTAAGGATGTTAGGAAGGTAATTTTTTAGATATTGGTTAAAACTAAATGTGTTTTTATGTATTAAGTAAAGAGAAGAAGAGATTTCCTTTTATAAGAGAGGAGAGGGGCACTCTTGGAATTTCTTAAAATATTAAATTAATATAAATTAATTTTGATATAAAAATGGAAGAAAATTGATATTATTTTAATATAATATGATTATGAGTCTAAATAATATAATAAAATTAAATTTTTACATGTTTTTTCTATTTTTTACCCTTATCTTTTGGTTTTAACCCCCGTCAACCCTTCACACACTTACACTAACAACAAGGTTTTTTACTCTTTGAGGGAAATTATAGTTATATAAAATGGATAAAAGGCCCATAATGGACCATTTTTGATATTATAAACAATATTATAATAACTTTGATGAATATAATATTTTTATTAATTTTATATCATTTAATAAAATAATGTTTATTATAAAATATCATTAATGTCAATTTTTATAACCATTCATTTCTTTGATTTTAATAACATCAAGAAAAAAGTTAAATTAGAAAATATATTTTATCAAATACCTAAAATATTATATTAATCTATAAAATTTATTTATCACATTAATTACCTCAAATTATATTTATTTTAATATTTCTAATACCATTCATTTTATTTTTCCATTAATTGAATAATTACTACATCATCTTATTATAAGCATTTAAGGTAATTATTTGTTTAATAAAAATTAGAAATAAATTATTACGATAAATATAAATAATTTATATTTTAAATTAATATTTATAATTGAATATATATTCCATTTATCCTCATATTAAAAATATTATAGTTTTTAAAAACAAGAGTGATATTTTTGACTTTTCATTACATAAAACATTATAAAGGTCATAATCACACCCAAATAGAAAAAAGACATAAAACTGAATATTGAAAGATTATGGATGATATGTACTAACACAATAAAATTAATACAAGTGTTAGGGTCATTTTATAGTCCTTATCATTTTATTTTTAACCCTTAGTTATCCGTTTTACCCTTTACCATGATAACAAAAATTACTATGATTACTATTAATATTGAATTAAATAAAATGGGTTTATTTAAAATATTTAGATCTAATAATTAAAAATATAAAATAAAATTTTCAAAATTTAAAACACTGAAGTGTTAGAGTTTAATTTAAAATTAAATCGACAAAACATGGGGAAAACAATTTTTTTTTCAGAAAAATGCCTTTTCAAGTATAAAATATTTTTATAATAAATTAAAGTATAAAATTCATTTCAAAATCTATAATTGTATTATTTTAAATAAATATTAACTAATTAAAATTTTAAACTCATCAAAAATAAAACTTTACTTTGTAAATACTTTAAAATAAAACATAGTTTGCAATAAAAATTGGATTTTTTCACCATTCACTGAAAAATCAATATTTTCAGAAAAATATAAAAATTTTAGCCAATTTTTTTTATTTGATGAATTAAAAAATTAAATTTATTTCATAAAATAATTTTTTTAAAATTTCCAAAAATCAATTATAATATTCACTTATAAAAATCAATAAAAATCATTTTTGAAGAAAACATATTTTTGAAAAATATAATGACTTTACTAAAAACTGAGTACTTATTTCCTAAGAATTAATCAATTCATTTGTATTGATTAAAAAATTTATATATATTTCAAAAAGTATTTAATCCTATTCATACCTCCCAATTTAATATCTAGGTTATAACAGTCACATTTAAATAATAATATTTCATAGTTCGTTTACGCTTGGTGTTGTGTGTCATGCACGTTATCAAACATAATGTCCTTCTATTAAAATATCAGGATATTAAAATAATATTATAATTTAATTTTTAACTAGGAATATTATTATTATGATGATGTTTTTCATGATTTATAATTTATATCAATATCAAATACCTATCACTATTAAATTTTATATGTCATAAAATTATTCCATCATAATATTCTAATTTATTTATTATGACATTATTTCATTATTATTATGATTATTATCGAAAAATGTTTTTAATTTTATGAGGATATTAAATAAAATATCAGTATTTTATTTTTGGGTGATATAAAATTCACACATCACATTATAATTTTATGATTTGGAACCCTTATGGAGGATCTTAAATAAATATTTTTTTAGAAAATACATATTATTTGTACATTTAGAATCATTTATTTTGACTAAATAAATATTTATACATATTAAATATTTCTTTTTTGTTTTAATGTGACAACATTATTATATACTTCAGTCAAAATATCAAATGAGATTATTTTTTAGGGCTGTAAATAATTCTTAGATATTATTTTGGATTTAATGAGAATTATTTAGATTAGTGAATCTATTTACAAACTAGTGGGATAAATTTTATGTTTTTAATGATATAATTATGACCAATAATCATGTTAATCTTCAGAAAAAATTAATGACCAATTTGATATGAAAGACCATGGGGATGTTTTTTGGGAATCCAAATTCATTGTGACAGGTCATGTGATATTATTATGTTTTCTTAAAAAGGATACATCGAAAAGATACTCATGTAGTTTAATATAAGTTATTTCTCCACTTTTATATAAATAATTTTTTAAAGATATAAGTGAGATGAAAAAAATGTCTCATATTTTTCTGATATTGGAAATTTTATATATGTTGAAGTTTTTATTCACACCAATATCACTTTATGTTCTAAGGTTTTGGGGATATACTTGATAAATCAAGAATTTTGTTCTTATAAAGTAATTAAAAAGGTATTTAGATATTTTCAGGGAACTAAAAATTATATGTTGACCTATAAGAAGTTTGATCAGCTTCTGGACTTTGGTTATTTTGAGTTTGATTTTATTAGGTGCCCAGATGACTGAAAACCCAATATTGGATTTTTATTTTGTGATGGAGGGAAGGAACATTTCTTATAAGAGTGTCAAATGGACACTTATAGTCACTTTTACCATGAAATCAGAGTATGTATTATTATAATAATTCTACTATTATTTAAAACATATTAAGGCCACTTTTAATATATTACAACAATATTTCAATTGTGAAATTTTATCAAAAAAATTGGATACTTATTTTTTAATTATTTTGATATTAAAAAATTATTTTGATGGAGATAAATTTCTAGATTCTTAGACTAAAATTGAGAATATCCCAACAAAGATATTGTTAGCTGATCTACTAACCAATGACTTAACTATTTGGTATTATGTGAGTCATGTTATCCATATGGGTTTGGTTAAGTCTTTTAATGTATTGGGATATTGGGAGTTTGATATTCTCTATAAATTCATTTGTTTTTAGAGAGATATTTTGGTAATATTTTCATTTAAAAAAAATGTATATTTCTAAATGCATTTTCTGATTCTCATACCATTATTGTAATTACATATCTTGTTTAATTTAATTATGTAATTCTTAATCCATTTTTTTGTATGAGTATTAAAAATTGTATGAATAATTTCCCTATCAAATATTATTTCTATAGTTTTAATATGTCATACTTCACATTGTAATGTGTGTCATTTTAATTGATGGATATTTTTATTTTTAACTAATTAATGTAATCCAAGTTAGAGAATGTTAAAAATGAAATTTTAATTTTCATTAATTTATTAATTTGATTACAATAATTTAATTTATCAATTGAATGCATCAATTTTACACATACATGAATTGATGTTATAATTACTTTACATTCATTAATTATTGTATTTATGCTTCATATACTACACATTTATAGACATTTAATATTAGATTTGTTTTAAATGAAACATGATGTATTGGATCATTTATTATAGTCAATGAAATGTACCTATTCTAATATAGTATTACCTATTTAAACTATTAAAAGAGATAAGGGTACTTATATTTCATTTCTTATTTAGGTTTTCATGTTACCTCTTCACACTTATGGTTTCACCAAAGAACTTTGACTAGGTGAGTTGTCTTATTGTGTAGAACTTTGTCTCTATAATCTAAGATCTTCAGAACTTCCTCCCTATAAGATATATCATGCTCCAAATATACCACCTATGTATTTAGTAAAAGTGAGTAATTTGGTATGTAAATTCTTAAGAGGGATATGTGGAACACATCATGCACTTCAGATAGGTTTAGTGAGAGTGCTAGTTGATTGGCCACAACTCTAATGAGATCAAAAATCAAAAAGGGGTTAATGTATTTAGAAATTAACTTTTCAATATTCCCAAACTTCATGAATCTATTCCATGGAGATATATAAAGAAAAAATTTATTTCCAATCTTGAAATTTAAATCTCATTGATGATTGTCAACATAGATCTTATTTCGACTCTATGCTACTATGACGTGTAGCTAAATAACCTTTACCAATTCTACTATTTATTAGACAAATTCAGGTCCTATCATCTTATTCACACTAACTTCATCCCAAAATTCAGGTGTTATACAATTATTCTCATAGATGTTTTCATAAGGATCCATTTGAATGATCTAGTGGAATATGTTGTTGTATGGGAACTCGACCAGAGAAATATATTGATCCCAACCTACTTTGAAGTCTATAAAGAGATATCTCAACATATATTCAAGTGTTTGGATAGTCTATTCATATTATCCATCACTATAGGGGTGATAAGACATACTAATGTTCAAATCCATGTTCAAATCTTATTGAAGAATCTTCTAGAATTTTGAGTTAAATGTTAGATCTCTATTAGATAAAATCGATATTGGTATCCTTTGTAGCCTCACAAATTCTCTGATGTATATTTTTACAATATGATAGAGTGAAATTCCTCTTGAATGAAAATGAAGTGATAATTATTTGTAATATTTTATACTAAAACCCATATGGAATTATGTCCTTTAGATGTCTTTGGAAGACCTGTGAAAAAATCCATCGTGATGTTCTCCTATTTCCATGAAGGTATGGGTAATGATTGCATAATCCCCTTAGACCTTTTTCCTTTCTTCCTTCAATTATTGAAATACCATATAATTTTATTTACATTCAGAAATATCATTCTTCATATTGTATCACAAGTAGTTATCTTAGAGATATCTATACATCTTTATGTTTGCTGGGGGGATAGAGAATTTTGAGTAATGAGAATCATCCAATAGCTCCTTTTTTACCTCAAGTTATGATGGTACACATAGTCATATACTAAATCTAATAACTCATTCTTTATAAATATTGAACTATGAGGATTTCCCCTTTATTATAGTATCCACCTTCTTCTGTATCTACATATCATCCCTTTAATCTTCCTTAATCATCTCCAAAATGTATAGTTGAGTAGTCAATTGAGAAAGGTTGGATATTGTTCATTACTTTATGATTCCCATGTACATACTTTAAAAGTATAAGATTATTGGATCCTTCTAAATCCTCATTATAGATAAGGTTTTAGGATCATTTCAACTTAGATCATCTGCCACTTTATCCAGCTTCCTAGTATGGTAGTGGATTGAGAAGTCATAGTCCTTGATCAGACCTAACCATATTTGTTGGAACATATTGATATAATTCTATGTAAATATATACTTGAAGATATTATGATATATATATATATATATCACAATTCATAGTGATAATGCATCCATATCTTTAATTCAAAGATTACCACATCTACCTTCAGATCATGCATCAAATAATTTTTCTCATGAATCTTCAACTATCTTGAGGTATATACTATAAATTTATCATTTTTCATGAATACATAACCTAATTAATTCTATTAAGAATCACTATATATAAAAAATACTTCCCCACTTATGGGTAATATGAGTATAGGTGTGATTATTTTTCTCTTATTCAATTATTTAGAACTCTCCTTACATTCATCAGTCCAGACAAACATTAATCCCTTCCAAATTATCTTGGTTAGTGGTTTTTAAAATCATGAGAAGTTACTCAAAAATAATTGGTAATACCTATATAATCTAAGAAAACTATAGGACTTAGTTACAAATATTATCCTGAGTCATTATTCAGTCACCTTTTTTATTGAAAGATCCACAGATATCCCCTTACTTTTGATAAAATTCCCCATTAATGTTACTTTCTTCATCCAAAACTCCCATTTACTATAATTTTAATATAACTAATACTTTATAAAATACTTTAACACAATGCTCAAATGTTCTCCATGATCCTCCTTAATTTTGGATTATATGATAATATCATCTATAATGACTAGATTTTTAAGGTAATATTAGAAGACTCAATTCATCAATTCTATGAAAATTATTGGATCATTAGTGAGTTTGAAGGGAATTAATATGAACTCATAGTTTCCATACCTTGTAAAAATGGAAGTATTTGGAATATATTCCTTTTTAACCTTTAATTTATGATATCCTGACCAAAGGTCCACTTTAGAGAAGTACTATGACCCATGATACTCCTTAATTTTGGAGTATATGATAATATCATCTATAATGACTAGATTTTTTAAGGTAATATTAGAAGACTCAATTCATAAAGTCTATGAAAATTATTGAATCATTAGTGAGTTTGAAGGTAATTACCATGAACTCATAGTTTCTATACCTTGTATAAATGGAAGTATTTGGAATATCTTCCCTTTTAACCTTTAATTGATGATATCCTGACCAAAGGTCCACTTTAGAGAAGTACTATGACCCATGTTTCCAATCAAATAGGTCATTAATCCATGTAAGGGGATAAATTTTCTTTATCATGATCTTATTATGTATATGAAAATAAATGAAGAGATGCATTGACCCATCCACCTTCTTGATAAATAGGATAAACACACCCCATGGTGAAGCACTTGGTCATATGTTTCCCTTGTCAAGATTCTCTTCTAGTTTATTCTTCAATTATTCTATTTCAATGGAGGAAATTTTATATGGATTTTTTGATATGGGAAGATATCTAGGTATAAGTTCAACTGAGAACTCAACCTCTTCATCACAAGGTAAACTAGAAAACTCTTCTAGTAATACATCAACATATTCAATCATAATGGGCATGCACTATATGATTATCCTCTCTTTTTTCTCAATAATTTGAGATAAATATGATTCCTCATAAGGAAATAGTATCCATTCTTGATAAGTATTTTCAAAAGAACATTTATCCTCTTTATTTAACTTGTATATAATTGGAGGATGATTTGGGATATGGGAGGTGATTTTATTTTCCCAATAGTTGATGTTGGATCTCTATAAATACATCCAATCCATGCCTAGTATAATATCAAATTCCACTAAATGGAGTATAACAAGGTTTACTATAATATTAACCCCATAAACATTGACTGGGGAGGAATTATATAATTGAGATGAAATGATCGCACCACTTGGTGTTTTTATTATAATTCAACCTTTATATCGAGTAGTGTTGTTTGAATAGTTTTACTAAACTCACATGATATGAAAGTATTCATAGAACCTGAATCAAATAACAAATTTTCTATTATTAAATGAATAAAAAGTTTACCTTTCACCACTTGATTTTTATGATCCACCTCAAAAGTAGTGATAAAATAAGCTCATACTTTATCTATTAGACTTGGAAGATATTGTCGATGGTCATCTTAAAAAACCCATAGATTAGAGAATTTACATGAATAATATCCATGTTCCTTACAGTTGAAACATTGGAACATAGGTTTACGATTGATCAAAACCTTATTTTCTTTCATCATATTATGCATCTCATTAGGGTAATCATTAAATTACTCATCACATAGGTTTTTTGTAATGATTCCTCCTATTTACAACCATTTAATAAAATAAAGGAAATTTCATGATAAGAATTCTTAAATTAATAAGCATATAAAAATATAAACTATGAATTTAGAAGGAATAACTCATAAATTCATGTATACCCTAACTCATGAATTCTAGGTTTCAATCAAGGTTATCCATGATCACTTTATTATTTGGTTATCTAATATTACTAGTTGTATATTACATCATTAAATTATATAATACCATAATAATATATATTCAAATCCTTCATAATTGTTTGTAAAGATCATATTAATCAACCAAATCATATCCCTAGAGAGTGTCAAACCAAGTGTGCAGTTAGGCCTACTTATTGTGTACCAAGTGAATATTGAGTTAATAACTAACTAAAATTTTTTAGGATCATTAAACCTAAGTGCATTAGATCCAAATCATACATCCACTTGTAGTATCCAGACAAATATGTTATCGTCAGGAAACCACACACTCTTTACTTTACTAAAATTTTAGGATGTTTTACTATATTTAGACATATCCCTAGGGTTTTCACTAATGATTTATCATCCTAATGCTCTAAAATAACTACAAATTACTCTAATACCAAATATAGCAACCCAAGTCTCATACACAATTTATTACATGTTTTTTAATATAATATTCAATAAAATACAACCCAAAAATTTAGAGGTCTAGTATCTTTGGGATATTGGATACAAGATACATTAACTTCACAATAAATAACTATATATTTATTTAAATCTATGTATTGTGCTCATAAATCCCATTGATCTTCAATTACTATATAAGGTACCCTAGGGAAATACATAATGGAAATTGGTGAAATATGAATCATAGTAAGGTAATAATTTGAGTAAAGCATGATGGTGAAGTAATATGTATAAGTCAAGAAATATATCATGATATCAAAAATAAAAGGATCATAAGCCTGATATCATGGAATAATGGGAATAATATCATAAGATCATGACATCATAAACATGTGGAAATAACATAAAACATGACATCATAATCATAAGTTAAGGTTTACTGCCAAGAAATTATAACATAATGTGATAGACTAATTGATCATGTACCATACATGGTATGTCATGAGATAAAAACATTACCCAATGAATTTAGGGATATATAATTCTAGGACCACATATCACATCATAATAGATATATTAATATGTGTTCCAAATAAGGAAATCATACATAATTCATAAGCATAAGAAGAAACCATGAATAGAAAATGGGTTATATATTCTTTCCTCAAATAAAAAAAATGATGCATCATAGAGATTAAAAAGAAAAAAAGGAATTAATTTTTTATATATTAATATTTATATAAAGAATAATAGGTCTTAAATATTAATTTCAAAAGTGGAAAATTCATAATAAATCTTTGGAGAAGTAGATGTAGTAAGGAAGCTCATAAACATTATTTTAAGAAAGGGGAAAAGAATTTTTAAATAAGGTAATAACATTGTGTTTTCCTTAAGAACAGAATGAAACCATAATTTTTTTATTTAAAATAATTAGTGTTTTTATATAATATATAATATTAAAAACTTTTTATGGAGTGACACATGATATGAAATAATAAATAGATAAGTTTACTTTTTATCGGGTTTTCTTAAAAGATGGAATTGCGAAGAGATACTTAAAAGCTTGTATATCCCCAAAAAATAAAGGCAAGTTAAACTAGGTATACATGAGTGTAAAATATATAAATAATATATTAAATAAATACATGAGAATAATAGAGATATAAAGTGAGGTTTATATAGATAAAGCATAACCCAAAATAGAAGAGGGTGGTTTGAAAGTTCCCTTACCTTAGGTCCCAACTCATTTGGTTTATACATATAACTTCCTAAATAATCAAATTAAGTTTATTAAATAATTTATACAGAAATTTTTTCAAGAATATTTATTTTTTAAGGATAATTTATTATTATATGTCTTTCATTTATTTTATAGTATTTTTCTCATATCAACTAGTTGATTTTTTTTGGTCAACTTCCCAAAACTGATTCAATATTTTGATCATAGTCAAAGGAATTTCATAATAGTTATATAATATCTAAAATTTAAATGTTATATATTATTTATTATTCTAGTTGAACAAAATTTATACAATTGGTTGTAAAAAATAAATTCAAACTAAGAAAGGTATCTCGATTTTCTTGTTTTGGATGATTAAAATTACTCTAGCCATTATTCATTCTTATCATTAATATAAAACCCAATATTTATTTCTAGAATATTAGTAATGTTATAAATATTTTATTTATTCATTTATTATATCTTTAAATCCATCCATGTAGGTATATAATTGAAAATTAAACACATCACTCGTTGAGGCTCTGAATTGACCATAATACGAGCGATGATACTATTTTAGAATTAAAGAGAGGCAGCGAGTGGGATAATTGATATTAAATTAATATAATATAATTTAAATATACATATAATAATAATTATATTTCATAATTATGTATTGAATAGATTTAGAATAGGTTTAAGAAGAAATAAAATTGAAATAACTTGGTTAATAAAATTACCTCTTCCTTGGATATCCTCCTTTATATCAGACCTTAAACTTTCTTTGATTGGTCTTTTGGTGAGACCAAAACCTATAGAACATGGGAAATAGGTTTGGGGAGATATTTGGGTAGATTTTGGGTGATATAAGGGGCTTATAATTTTTAGATAAATGGGGTAGTGAATGGTTTTATTTATAAGGGGAGTAGAGGAGTGTTTTAAAATAAAATATTAGAATAAAATTTTATATCTTCAAATAGTGTCTCAATATGTGATTAAATATTTAGGGGATTATGAATAAATAGTTAAATTACCAATAAAATATTCATATAACTTCTATAAACCTAAAAAATTCATTCATATACACTATTAAAAAATATGGAACTTTTATGATACTTATGTGGTATTTATAATATGACAACCCTTGTCTTTATTAAACATTATTTCATGATTTATTACATAAGGATATGCATAATAAAAAATAGAAGATAAATAATTATAGAATATTTGAGTAATTATTTAGATTAAATAACAACATAAATTAGGGTGCACATCAGCATTATTGAAAACTTCCTCAACATGCTCATATTATTCCATCATTCATAAAACTATATGGGATAGCCTAGAAACATACATAAGAAAAGGGTGACATATAAAGTCGAGTAAGGGAAAATAACATGAATAAAGTATTAGATGTTATAAAATAGGAATTTAAATGGGACATAAAATATGAGAATCATAAACATGAACAAAGAGGAATTATATAACATGATAACATAATAGCAACATGGGAAAGTGGAAACAACTTTAAACATGACATCATAAACATAGGTTAAGGCTAATAGGAAAGAAATAATAACATGGTGGGAAAAGTACCATAATGTATTAGGTTTAATCCTTAATCCCATACATTAAATCTCATGATTCTAAAATATTACCCAACGCATTGGAGCGCTATATAATTATAGGCACACCCATTGCTTTTATATCATGTACATGCATAAGTGTGCCACATAGATCATTCAATATAGTGTCATATTTTATCACATTTAATTAAATTATCAATGAATATGGAATATATACATGTAATTACACAATCAAAGAATTATAGGTATGTCTATGTGAATATCCTTAAGTGGAAATAGCAATGGTATTCACAATACAAAGGTTTGACATAGAAAAAAATAATAGTGAAATTTCAGCAGCATAACGATAGTGCTTAAAAATTTATAAAATGGTTTAATGATATATAAATAGATATCTAATTATTTTTAAATTAAATGGAAAATAATAGGGATTTATAAAAACATATCCCAATGTTAGGAATTGGAAATAAAAGTCATAAAATGAAGAAGGTTATTGAACAAAGAGGAGAAGGAAAGGATCCCTTACCTCGAGAGGGTGATTCCAAAGGCTTGGGAGAATCTTCTTGAGAGTTTAGGGGAACCTTGAGAGTAATATAGAGAGTGTAAAAAAGATTAAAGATGTGATACAATATTTTTTAGTGAATAGTAAGGGGATCTTAGGTGGGTTTATATAGGAAAAGAGAGGGGATTTGTTTATTATTTCCCAAATTCAGGTTTTAGACTTTATACAATAAAGTAATAAAATAAAAATCAAACCTTAACATGGTTTTTTACCATGATTTTCCCAAATATGTGTGGATTACTTTATTTTATAATTCCAAGGTCTAAAATCATTAAAATATTACCCAAGTTGATGTGTAAGAGAGACATGTTTATAAATAAATGATTTTAAAACCTTAAGATATAATATAGGTTTTGAAGGATTCATAAAGATTTTATAAAATTAATCAAATAACCTAAAAATAAAATTATTTTAAAATTTAAAAATAAATTTGGTCGTGGATACCCTTAATATCACTTATTACATCACTTTTAGGTCATTATGATGTCATAATACACACCATATATTTATACCGTATTTAATTTATACTAAAAAATTCAACTCTCTCAGAAAATTATGAAAACTAACATTGGATAATTTATATGTTTTTTGATTCCAAAAATAATATTTATTTTATCCAAATAATTTCCTAAATATTTAAATTTTCACTTTTAAAATAAGAATTGACATTTTTTGAGAAATGCTGTTTTTTTTGACAAAAACAGTTTTCAAACCCTTATAAAAACTATTTTTGACTTTGTAAAATTATATTATAAACTATAATCAATAAATATTATTTAATAATAATATTTTATTAAAATAAAATTTATTTAAAAAATTAATTAATTCATCAAAAGTAATGTCTTAATTGAAATCTCATATTACCCAAAAGCATAATTTGTGTTTTATCAAATCAAAATCAAAATCTTTTATAAAGTAACAATAATAAGAAGTAAATATAACCATTATTATTTTAAAAATACAATATAAATATTTATATTATTAGGGTCTTGATAAATATCCCTTTATCACACTATAAAACACCCTAAGGGTAAGGTACACAATGGTAAGATTTTCATTGGGTGGTTCAACATACATGGTTTGGACAGTGATCTCGATGAGCTTGTACTTCTCTCACAAACGTTTTTTATCACGATTTAGTTATTGGATATAAGATTGAGCTTGAACAAGGGAAAATATTAGTGATTCTATCTCCCTTAGAATCTCTGATAAATGGTCTTCATAGGGCACAATCCTAATGGTCGAGACTATAACTTCCTTTGTCTATGTCAATTGGATTTATCAAAACTCTATATTTATACTAATCATATGATCACTGTTCAACGACTATATTATAAATGGTTATGATAATTAATGGTATTTTAAATAGGATATGATATAATAAAACCAAATAAGTGCATGTATTTTCTATAAACATAATAGGTCATTTAATTAAATCACAAAGGGAATTTTATTTATAAAAGTTTAGGTCATTACATATAAGGTATTTCCATATTCACCTTCACATTTTATTTTTTATAAAAAATATAAAAATTAAACTTAACCATTTTCAATGTGATAATTCCAAAAATAACATCCATTTTATCAAAAGAACTTTCTAAATATGATAAATTTAATTAGAAAATAAAATATATATTTATTGAAAAAGTACTAATTTTTATAACATGATCAATTTTATGAACCTTTGAAATATTACTTATGGTTTCATAAAAATATTTTATCATTTTTATATAGATATAAATGGTTTATTGAAACCAGTTTATGATTTTTTTTAAAACATTATCATAAAAATGTATTTTAATAATATATATAATTTACTAAAAAATATTTTTTCTTTATTTATGTCAAAAATTAATTTTATCATATTTAAAAATTTAATATAAGTTACTTTTATTTTTATTTATTAGGATAACCAAATATTATTTTACTATTTCTACCCAAAAAATACAAAAAATTTACCCTTAACTAATGTAGTCCTCTTGATTCCAAATATAAAATCTAAATCATCTGCACATTAAAAAATATGGTATTGGGGTAAACACCATTTCATTTATAAAATAATTTATGCTTTAATACTATATATCCCCTAGATAAACAACCCCTTACCACACCAATATGACCCCTCAGGGTAAGGTGTGTAATGATGGTAATTTCATGAGGTAGTTCATCTAACAATGATCTGATGGTGTTTTTTTACCAACTTTAGCTTCTCCCATAGAAGACTATATTTGAGACTCAATTATTGAAGTTATACTTAATCTTGGTTAAGGGATAACCCCAACGATGTTCCCTCCCTCCCAAGATTTGATAAATGACCTTCATAAAGGATAATCCTACTGGTTAAGACAATTATTCCTCATTTTTACATCAATTATCTATTATAATTACCTTTAATATACATAAATTCATATGGTCACTTTATAATGACTAAATTACTAATACTCATAATACTCAATGGTTATAATGACCAATGGTCATATTATAGCTACATTTATCCTCTAAATGTAATGTTAAAAATTAATAACAACGTGTTATTGGTTTTTATAATATAGAATAAGTATTTTATACTATAATATATTACTAGATATGAAACACACATGTTTATTCAGATGGAAATTTCCTTATATAAAATTCACAGTTGTTATATTTTATGCTTTATATCTATTAATTCATACTATATATGAGTGATTTGGTTTTGAGTGTGAGTTATAGTGGTTGTGTGTATGTCTCATTTTTCTCTACATATGTGTCATTTTTAATTCCATATGAGTCATTTTTGTTTTTCATATGAGTCATTCAATAAATAAATTTTTTTATTATATTGGCTTTGTAAGGATAAAATATAACAATATAGGATTCATATTTCTACTGTGTAAGAATAATTAAATACTTAGAAAAGTTTATTTAATTAATTTAGCATATGAGTCCTTCTTCAACTCATATTTATGTGGATTTTTCTCCAAAACAAGTTCATAAAAAACATGATAAACATGAAGAAATATAACAATAATGAGAAAAAACTGCAATAATAAAGAATTAATCTTTTCTTCTACAATCACTACAAGCTTAAAAATAAAGAAAATATTTATTTGTTTTCAAAACCAATATTAGAGGGAATAAATAAAGAATTTTTAAATATCAAAATAAAAATAAATAAAGTGGAAATGAACCACTTAATAATCTCCCTATTTTTGATAATTACGAAATTGAATTTTTAAAACATGAAAATTATCCCCATTTTAGAATAATAAATAATGTTTAAAATACCTCCATTTTGTTAAAAAAAGTTAAAAGAAAACAAAAATATCAACTCATTTTTTAAATATTTACCAAACAATTTATTCTCCCCCAAAATATCAAAGACAACTCTCCATAAGTTTATGAATATTTAAAATAGATACTAACTGAATAATTAAATAAAAAATACAGTGAGAATATAAATTGTAAGTATCCCCCTTAATTTTATCTCCTTTTCCTTTAAAAAAAATAATAGATTTAAAACTATACGCATAGATTTGAAAACTACAGGATACATATTTCAAAAACTTCTTGTATAGAATACTGATAACTCCTCCTAAAAAAGAATTTTAAATCTACAAGAAGCCATGAAAACATGTTAACATATTAACATAATTATAAAATTATATGTAATGAATTAAAAAGTAACCAAATATCAAATTACATTATAATAAACCATATAATAAAATCGATTTAACATGCTCATTGACCAGAAATAAAAACTTTTAAAACATAAAGGGTTTGATAAAATTGTAGATAAAGTTCACAATAATGACGAATTCCAAACCAAAAGAGTTTAAATAAAGTGAGATTATGAAGGGGAAATGATTTTAGCCTTTAATAAGGACCCTAAAATCTGTATGGAGTCATAATGGCCATAAATTGATTCTTTAAGAGAACCATGAAATCAATCTAGGACAAAGATAAACATTTTATACTCCCCCTGACTATAGTAGGATTATCTTTCCATTATACCAAGTTTAACCTTTATTTTCTCAAACTTAGTGAGCTCTAAAGGATTAGTAAAGATATTTTCTAGTTCATCATCAATTAGAACATATTACAAATATATTATACCTTTTGAACATGATATATAATAAAATTATATCTTAATTCAATATTATTATTTTTAAATTATGTAGAGTGTTCTTAAAAATAGAAATAGATAATGAATTATTACATAAAATAGATAACTTGTCAAAATAAAGAACAAAATAATTTAATTTTTTCTTAATCTATAAAGATAAAGCATAAAAAATTGAAACATCTATATATTCTAGTCCAGTTATAGTTAAATCAAGTGAAATTTATTTAGTTGAATTCCAAGAAAATAAAATTTTCCCTAAAAAAGGATACATTCCACTTTCACCTTTTTATCTATTTAACATAAAAAAACTGCATCAGAATAGATTTTACTTGAAATGAAGTTTTTCTAAGATATAATAAACCAAGGTTTACATAACCTTTAACATATTTAATGACTCTTTTAACAATTTTCAAGTGACTCACCTTAGGATAAAATTGAAATATAACACATATAAAAACACGAAAAATCAAACCTAGTTTAGAATCTATTAAATACAATAAAATATGAATCATACCTCTAAAAACTTTATTATATATTAATTTTTCAAGTTTATCAACATCCAATTAACATGAATTACTCATAGGGGTACTTGGAAATTTACAATTATTAAGACCCAATATTTTAAGCAATTATTTAGCATACTTATTTTGATTAATAAAAATTCCATCATTTCTTTGAAAAATATAAAGACCATAAAAGAATTTTAATTCTACCACAAGACTCATATTAATTTCACTTAACCTTAAGTTTGAAAATTAATTATAAATAAATTTACTTGATGATATAAAAATAATATAATCAATATAAGTTGGAAAATAAAAATATTTTTAGAGTTATTAATAAATAATGCAAGATTTAATTTTCCCTTTTCAAAATTATCTTCAAAATTAGTTGATATAACCTTTCATACTAAGCTCTTAGAGATTTCTTAAGTCCATTAAGAGATTTTGAAAGTTTTAAAACATGTTTAGTTTTATTTTAATTTAAAAAATTTGGGGGCTATTTTACATATACTTTTTTTTTGAAATTAAACCATTAAGAAAATAACTTTTAACATCCATTTGATATAACTTAAATCCATTATGAGCTACATAAGATAATAAAATTATAATATCCTATAATCTAGAAATAGGTGAAAAATTATCATCATAATATATACCTTATTATTAAAAATAACCTTAAGAAACTAATCTGGTCTTATTTCTAATAATTTTTATAGATTCATCAAGTTTGTTTTTAAATATCCATTTATTACCAATAATTTTTGATCTTTTAGTGGTTAAACTAAATTCAAAATATTATTTCTATAAAAATGATTTTGTTTTTATTCTATATATAATAGCCATTTAGAATCATTAATATCTTATGAAATATATCTAGAAATAAAATTAGACATAAAAGAATTATGAGCACAAACAATTCTTAAAGAATTTATGGTTTTAATCTAAATTATACATTACCAATAGCTCTATATATAGCAGGATCTATATATATTTTTCCAACATCTTTCATGTGGGTGACTCTCCCCCTCAATATCATAATTTTATTTTTGAGGTTAATCCTCCCCAAAATTAAAATCTCTAAAATATTATTCAATCAATTCTAAAATTTTATTTTTTATTTTAAGTATTTCTCATCAAACTTAACATGAATATACTATTCAATAACCATGGTTATTTTTTTATAAAATCTATAGGATCTACTAACATTTTAATATCTTAAAAATATTATATTATCTATTTTATTATCGAATTTATCTAAATAATATTTATATTTAAGAATAAAAACATTATAATTAAAAAATCTAAAATATCCATATTTAAGTTTCCTTCCCTTTCAATGTTCATAATAAGTTTTCTTTAAAATATATCTTAAAAATAATACTGTTTGAAATGTAAAAAGTTGTATTCATAGCTTTTACTAAAATAATTTAATTGTTTTGAATTCATTTATCATGGTTTTATCTATTTATTTTAAAGTATTATTTTTTTCCTTTCAAATAATCTATTTTGTTGGGGTGTCCCGAGGGATAATAATTTATGAAAGTAACCATTTTATTCACAAAAATTTTCAATTTATGGATTCAAAAACCCAATTTCTATATCAATTATAATTAATAAAATTAATATCCTTTTTCATTTTGAACTATATTATAATAATAAGAAAAATTTGAAATAGTTTTATATTTATGAGTGAGAAAACGAACCCATGTAAATCTATTAAAATAATTTACAATAAAAAATAATACCTCTTACCACTAAGAATAACAGGTTATGAAAGTCCAAATAAATCAAGATGAATAAGTTGTAGATGTATTACAATTTGAACTTCCTTGATAGATATGAAACTTTCCATATATATTTTTACCTTTCATGTAAGATTCACCACTGTAGTTATTGTCTAGATTTAACTTAGGTAGATACAGAACTTGTTTGTTCTTTAAAATCTTATGTACAAACCTAAAATTATCATGACCAAACCACCCATGCCATAAAATATTGTGTTTTTATACATCATTTTAACACTTGACACTTTTCTTAGTTAGTTTAGTAAAATTAATAAAATATATATTGTATTTTTGGTAAGTATAAAACAAAATAGATTCATCCTTAATAAAATTACACCTTCCATTTTTAAATCTAACAAACATTCCATCATCAAATAATTGTGAAATACTAATCAAATTATATTTTAAGACTTCAATATATAAATCATTATAAATCATAACAGATTAAAAATACCAACCACCAAAAAACAGTTAACATTAACTTTTGAATTATCTCCAAAAGTTACAATACCACCTTCACATCTATTGAATGAAATAAAATTTTATGCATCATATTCCATGTGTTTTAAAAATCCACTATTCATATACCATGTTTCCTTTCTTGAAACACTTAAATCATATATCCTATAAATCCAGTTTTAATTTTTTTTGGCACATGTAAATTTGGGCCCAATTGGGTTAGAAAAATAATTTTTATGAATCCAAATAGATTTCAAACATTTATTTACTGGTAATATTAAAGATAATTATTTATAAATAAAGGCTTTAATATGTCCAAGATGTTTTGTAAATATTAAATAATAGTCACTTTCATAACATCCTTTCATCATACATCTAAAAAACTAGAGGTAGAAACACTTCCTTTATAAATTTTGGAAAATAAAGTATTATATATTTTGGGTAATTTATTATAATATCCAAGTATGTTTTTATTTTTATTCATTTTTTATTAACATAATTTTATCATAGCTTTATATTTTATAAATATATGTGAATATATTCTACTTTAAACTTTATATTTCCTTTTTCATATTTTCATTTTCATCTATAAAATATTTAAATTTTATTTCTCCCACCTCATTATTTTTATAAAGATAATCATTGAGTTTACCATTTTACTTTTAAATAATATCCTAATATGGATATATTTTATTATTAGTAATATAAGTGTTATTACTTATCTTTTCATTTTCTTCAAGAGTAATCTTGTTTTCCATAACAAGTCTCTTATACTTTTCCATACGTTTCTTGTATATATCTAAAATTTTAATAAAATCATTTTATAGAATTTAAATTTCATAATATAAATTATTAATTTTAGTTTTTTTAAAATTATATTCATTAGATTTAGAATTAGAATCAATAACCTTATTTGAATAATCCATCAGATACAGATTTTATAATTCCTTTTCTAAACCAAATCTTTACTAGAATCTAAATCCTTCATACAACTTGAACTAGTTTATAAGGATATATTATTCTTCTTGTTTATATTTTCCCCTTTATTTTTTAAACTTTATATATTCAGTCTTGATAAGTTCTTTTCCTTCAAATTCATAGAAAATTACTACTGGAGCATCATTAGAAGCAATATTAACTTTTCTGCTTCATTTTTGATCATCACTAGGATAATAAATTCTATTTATTCTTGAATATCCCTTATTTATTTTGTACAATCCTTTTGAAACTTGATCTAATTCATTAATCTAATTTCCCTTTATCATAGATTTAGTTAAGTAGGTAGTAATATTATTATTAGATTTAAAAGAAACTCCTTTCCTTTTTATAATTTTTTTATAAATATTTTTTTAAGTTCAAGTTCATGTTGAAATAATGATCCAATTAGTTCATTGAGAGTATATTATTTAAAATTTTTACACTCATCAATGAATTTTTTTTTAGAATTCCATTTCATATTAAAATATCTAAGAAATCATTCAATAAGGACTATATTATCCAAAGAATATCCTAAATCACTCATACTATTAAAAATACTAGTAATTTGATAAAACATTTGATATACAATTTATCCTTCACCCATTTTAAAATTTTGATATTCAACTCTAATAATTACAAGATTTGTTATATTTTTCTTATCAATTCCATAACACGTGACTTATAGGATTATACAAATATTATATATAGTTGTGTATGTAGATATATAACTAAAAATATTCCTTCTAATTTCATAATATAAAATATTCATCACCTTTTAGTTTGAGGAATATGTAATAACAACATTTACAGTCAAGTCATATGGATCGATTTCAGTTAAGGCATAAAATTTTACCATGATAGTCCAATGATCAATATTAAACTATTTGTGGAAGGATTCCATCCTATATTTCCAAAATGAATAGTCAGTTCCATTAAAGAATGGATTTATTAGATGTAATATCACTAGATCTAGTAGCTGAAAGTTAGTGATTATTATAATGAATTGGCATAGGATACAAGAGATAACATCCTAAAGGACTGAGCAGTTTAATAGTCCCAGGAGACTAGATACATACATTATTTCTATATTACATAAAGCACATGAGCCTTAGCCCGGTTGGTAAGGACTCCGTAAGTGCATCCAAGCGACCAGGGATCAAATCCAGGCTGAAGCAGAATTTTTGGGCACTGTAGTAGTATTGTAGCAGTACTGTAGTAGGTACTGTAGCAGGTACTATTTGAAACTGTAGCAGTTGGGAATATACCCCCCGTTTGGGCCTTCGGGCCACCGATTTGGTCCCTGAGTCCTTTAAGGCCTTCAAGCCACCCAGGCCTTCGGGTCAGTAAGGCCTTAGGGCCACCTCAAGGCCTTCGGGCCACCTTTAGTGCAGATGCAAACCAGACAACCTACAAGGAACAAGCTCTACAAGGAGGATGAACAAGGAGATTTCACCACAGTAGAAGCTAAACAGATTTCAAGAATGATAGGGTATGACACCTGCCATCGGGACAAGCCTGTGCATGCACGAGAATGCCTAGACGAATAGCAATGTGAAGGTGGAGAGCTGATTTCACGATGGAGATGCTGGGGAGGAGCAGTTCCAAGTAGTTAGTCTGGGTTGTATGTAATGTTTGAATCCTACGGGCAATGAATTCCTCTAAGGCCTACGGTCCATGTAATACTTATGCCTACGGGCCTTGTAAGGGTTCCACCTCACCCCTTGAAAGGTGGATTATCAAAATCAATAAAAAAATGAAGGCCTTAGGGCCATTGTAGTAGGATATTACATAAAAAACAAAAGGTATAGCTTGTAAATTTCATAAAAACTTTCTTAATACTTTTATTATATCAATGAAACCATTTGAAGTTCCATTCATGGTACCTTGAATAAGGAAAAATATAATAAAGGTTGAGCTCAGATGCTCAGTACGAGAAAATGTACAATGGAAGCTATCATTAATAAATAATTCATAAATAATATGGTATATTAAATAACTAATAAATTTTCCATATAATCAATAAACATTATCATGAAATATATCCATAGACAAAAACTTAGTAATCACATATAAAATAATAACTGGTTTTATATTGATGAAAAACATAATTCTAGACATATTAATATTACCATCATGGCCTCTCAACCAAGAAATATTACATATCATCAAGAACTTTAAACTAAGATATCTTACATACCATAAAGGCATATTAACCTAGTCATATTACATATCGTCAAGGCCTCTCAACTAATACATCATACATAAATATTTAAGGAATATTCCACCCAAGATAATTTGTATCATGAGACTAACTAATGAATATAGAATCTATAAAGAGCTCTTCCTATCACTTACACATTTCTAATTCAATCCTCATATATTGAATAATTAATACAATATATAATCAATATACCGTATCAATTAAAAAATATCTATATTGAACCAAGTATATAGAAAGTAAATATTCCCCAATAAATATAATATCATTATCATAAGCTATCCATAGAAAAAAGGTGGATGGTATCATTAGATAATATCCAAGAATTAGGCATACAATAATTTAAATAGTTGATAATACCTTTATAAACACATTAAAAAGTTTCTTTAAAATAAAGAAGAAATATCATTTTATTTTAAAAACTTTTTTTTTTAAAAACTAAAAATTACCAAAACATTGGGAAAATGAAATTATTTGAAAAACCATATTACTTTTAATGGAATCTTGATAATGAATAATATTATGATAGATGAAAAATGTGGTCATGTAGTAATCATTAAAAAAAATTCTTTTTTAACATTTATAAAGAAAGTTAAAAATAAATTTTACATAAAATATTGAAAATATTCCTTTTAAAACCTTTATAAAGAAAAAAAGTATTTGAAACTAAAATTTAAAATATTTTAAGTAATAAAAATAATATTCTTGAAACATTTAAAAGAACATGAATATGAAGGAAAACAGAGTTTAAACATTTAAAACAACATTTTAAAGAAAAATCCCTTATAGATTTTAAAATCAAAATCACTTTGAAAGAAAGAACTTGAGAAGGAACTTAAAATACCATGAATATGTAGAGATTCATGATATAAATTTTCAAATAGGAATTATATTCATCATATAAATGAATATATGTGCAGAATCTAAAACATTTCCTAAAGAAGGAAATTTGAGATGAAAACCCTTACCTCATGCCTCGACTCTTTATGTATGTCTTTTTATTTCCTAAATAATAAATTTATATTAATTATATAATTACATCAAAACTTTTTTTTATATTCATATCCTCATCATTATTCCTTTATTTAATTTATTACTACATTCTATTTAGTTACTAAATCAGTTCATTTCACAAAATATGTTTTTTCCATTTAGTCCTTAACCTTTAAAACAAATTATATAGTTTGACCAAAGTTAAAGGGGTCACGATTAAACCATCTAAAAAATAATAAATTTTTATAATTATCATGTTTATAAATTCAATATATTTTTATAACCATCCATTCAAGGTTTTCATAAAAAAATTCCATGTTTATGGAGGTGGTAGTTTGCATGTACACATGAGCGATGTTTCTATTTTCCAATGGATGTGAGGTTAAGAAGGTAGATAATATATTATATTTTAAGAATAATAATTATGTCATAAATATTATATATATTAATTAAATCGATCTTTATAATTAAACATGAGAGGTGGTGATGAAAAATAAAATACACCACTTTATGGAGATAGTGGTCTGTATGTATGCATGAGTGATGGTTTCATTTTCCATTAGATGGAAAGGAGATGTAAAAAGATTGTATCATCAACATAATAAAATTTCAGAATATTAAAGTTACTAATGTAATTATATTTTTATGGTTAGAATATAATTTAATAATATGTATTGAGAAATAAACTTTAAATAATTTAGTTAATAATTTTACCTATTCCTTGGAAATTATATCATCCCACCTTTTTATTACATAAATTTTCATTTACATGGTACAATAGAGGATTTTTAAAGTTTAGTTTCTTGGAAAAAAGGTATATAATACATGGAAACTTAAAAAATTCTTCTATTCAACTTGAGAGGCTTAATAATAGGTTTATCCTAAGTACATTTACTGTATCTCATAACCTGGGGAAATACATCAAAGGAAAGGGTAAACATAAGGCTCAGTAAGGGAAAGCAAGGGAAACAATATACATGTGATCTTGAGAAATATCAATAAGAACTTCAGGAATATAATTGAGAAATGATAAATATGCATATAATAATAATAATAACTTGAATCATGACATGTAAATATGGCTAAAATATTTAAATGATACATTCATAAGCATATCACTGAGGTTTGTCGCCGAGGTGTTGTACAAATTACCAAGGTTATTCACCAAGGTATCGTAAAACATGTCATCTCTAGAGATTAAATTATTTACCCAATTTATTGGTGTGATATCAGGATAGAACCTTCATATGTATTAATCAATGTGAGCCACATATATCATAATAAAATAGTTCTTAAATAACCCATAGAGAATAAAAGAAGGGAATTTCATATCAAAATCACAGTGTTTTAAAAGAGTGCTTAAGGACAAGATTTTTGTGTCATTATTAACCCATGAAGAATGAATATGAGTTTAATATATGTTAATACCAGAATAAAATATATAATTTTGAAATATAGATGAATAAACCTAGAAAAGAAAAAGGTTTGTGTATTTACAAAAGAAAATAAGTGAGTTTCTTGAGAAAAAGAGATAAAATTTGAGAAGAAAATTTGGCAGCATAATGGGTATGAAACATGGTTTTAAAAAATAGTAAAAAGAGATGGGAAAAGAGTATACCTTTTAGAAAAGACTTTCAATATAGTAAAGGGATAGAATAAAATGTACAGAATAACATAGTTTGTAAATTTTAAATACATACCATATAAAAATGGAACTTGAAAGGAAAAGAGAAGTTGAGATTTCCCTTACCTTGAAGAGTAACCCCTAAAACTCAAAGATTAGGACCTTGGAGCCTTGAGGAAACCTTTGGGGGGAAATATATTAGATATTCATGGAGGATAAATTATGAATGAAAGGAAATGGAGAAATTATTTGGTATTTATAGCAAAAGAGGAGGATTTGTTTATTAATTTCCTTGGACACCTAGGTGGTGGTAAATGCAAACCATGGGCTTGCCCATGGTATTTTACCATGGTATTGGAAACTTGGGACACCTATTATGTTATTATAATCCACAAGAGTCAAATTTTTTTTTATTACTTATTACATCATTATGACATAATTATGAATTCATTAAACTTATAGAAAAACCCAAATTGTATTTTTACTATTCACAAAAACTAAAGTATTTTATAAAATTATCATAAATTCACCCGAAACTAATTTTGACATGTTGATTTCAAAAATGATATTTATTTTATCATTATAATTATATAAATATGATAATTTTACCTTTTAAATATAATTTTTTTATTTATTAAAAATAATAGCGGATATAAAATGCATAGTGAAATTTCCGACACTTGAAAAAAAATATTTTATAATTTATATTTAAATAAGAGTGTTTTAATAATACTATTTAATTAAAATAAAAATTATAAATAATACCATAGTTTATTATAATAATTATATCTTTTCTAAAAAGTAAAATTTCTGTATGAAAAATCAATTTATCAAATTCATCACATTTTTAAGAAAAACTATTCTTAAAATGAAATTGATGGAAGAATTATTATTTTTATACAAAAGGATTTCACTTTAAGCAATTAAGGTCTCGACACATGACCCCTTATAACACCTGCATATGACTTAAGGGTAAGATGTGTGATGGTGATAGATTCATGGGGTGACTCAACTAACATCGCCTGAGTGGTAATTTTCACTACCTTGAACTTCTCCCGAAGGAGATTCTATTCAAGCTTCACTTTTTGAAGCTTAACTTGGGATTATTCAAGAACTAAGCCTAGTGATACTACCTCCCGCCCAAGTTTTGACAAATGGGCTTCATACGACATGACTCTACTAGTTGAGGCTATCATTCCTCCTTTATGAATTAATCATCCTTTGTAATTTATACTTATAAATACTAATTATAACATTAAAATATTTATCAAGAGTATTGTTTCCAATGGTCATATTGACCAACAGTCATATAACGGTCGAAACCCGATGGTCACATTTCAATTCATAATCACTTCATTATTAAATATATATAGTTTTTTTGAGTACAAAATAATATAACACACAAAGTTTTAGGAAAAAAATATCATTCAAAAAGTTCAGGTCATTACATCCCCCCTTAAGAAATTTCATCCCTAAAATTTCAACTCGTTCTCTCAGTTGATAAAAGATGTGGGTACTTCCATCTCATTGTCTCCTCTGGTTCCCATATCTCTTTTTTATATATATGGTTCCTCAACAACACTTTAATTATTTGAGTAGTATTATTGCATAAAACCTTGTCTCTATGATCCAAGATCTCCACCAAATGATCCTTATAAGAGAGTTCATGTTTCAATAGTACCATCTCAGGATTCGGTACATGTGAAGGGTCAAGTATGTACTTACTCAAGAGAGATACATGAAATACATTATGAAATTGAGATAGATTTAGAGAAAGTGAAATATGATAGGCCACTGTTCCTATGCGATCAAGGATTTCATAGGTGCTAATGTACCTAGTGCTAAGCTTCCGTTTCTTTTAAAACCTCATGAATCTCTTCCATGGTGAAATTCAAAGGAAGACTTTTTCACTAACATAAAACTTTAAATCCCTTTTACAGTTATCTACACAACTCTTCTACCAACCCTGAGTTGCCTTTATGTGTTTTTGGATGACATGAACAATTTCTATCATATCATTCATATGTTCGGGCCTTAAAACCTTTCTCTCATTAGCTTAATCCCAACAAGTAGGAGTTATACATCAATTCCCATATAAATCTCATAGGGTTACATTTTAATACTCTAATGGAAGCTGTTGTTGTATGATAACTCAACTAATGGTAGATATTGATCCCATCCACCTTTAAACTCCATTGATAATGTCCTCAAAATGACCCAGAGTGTATAAATAGTCCTTTCAGATTGGTCATCAGTTTGGGGGTGATGAGCCATTTTTAAATTCAATTTATTATTCAGAGAATGTTGAATAATTATCTATAATTTTGACGTGAACCTTGGATCATGATTAGAAATGATAGAATGTGGCACTCTATGAAGCCTTACCACTTCACATAAATATTAGCAAGTTGGCCAAGAGAGAAATATTCCCAAATAGAAATAAAATGGGAAGTCTTGGTGAGACGATCCACTATAACACATATCACATTATTTCCATTGGATATTCTTGGGAGATAAGTGACAAATTCCATTATGATATTATCTCACTTACATATTGGTATAAGTAGTGGTTGTAATACTTCTTTAGGTAGTTGTTGGTATGCATTCACTTGTTGACACACTAAGAATATTGTAGTGTAGTCAGTAATCTCCCTTTTCATGTTATCTCACCAATAATGATCACGAAGGTCCCTATACATTTTCATGATTTCGGAATGTATAGAGAAAGTTGAGCTATGATCTTCATCTATAAGATCTTTATTTATTTCTAGAATAGATGGAACACATAGTCTTGTACAAAGTTTTAGTACACCATCTTGATCAAATATAGACCTCAGAAAACTTCCCATTCTTCATATCCTCTATATTCTTTGATAAAAAAGGATTTCACTTTGATATTTCTTTATTTCTATAATAATAATGGTTGAGAAATCATTTGGGATAGAGTTGATGACATCCCTTCCTTTACGATTCCCATGTCCAGTTTTTCTAGATCTTTGATCAAAGGATCTCCTTAAATCCTCATTATTTCCAGAATAATAGGGTCTTTCCTACTTAATGCATCAATGAATTTGTTTTCTATTCTAGGGTGATAATGAATTGAACAATCGTAGTCTTTAAGAAGTTCGAAACATATCCTCTATCTCATGTTCAATTCCTTTTGTGTGAAAATATACTTCAAACTTTAGTGGTCTTTCTATATATCACATCTCTCCCCATCAAGATAGTGCCTCTATATATTTAGAGAAAAAAAACCACAGCCAACTCCAGGTCATGCATAGGATAATTCTGTTCACAAGCCTTTAATTGTCAAGATGCATAAGCAATCACATTTTCATTTTGCACGGGGACGAACCCAATACCTTTTAGAGATGCATCGCTAAAAATAAAAAATCCTTCTTCAATTGAGGGTAGAGTTAGCATGGGTACAATAACCAATTTCTTCTTCATATCTTGGAAACTTTCTTCACACTCCCTTTTCCAGGTGAAATTATCCCCTTTTTAGTTCAACTTGGTTTGTGGATTAGAGATTCATGAAAAGTTTTTCATAAAACTCCTATAATATCCCACCATACCAAGGAAACTACGAATCTTAGTTACTATTATAGGATTAGGCCACTCCTCCAAAACCTTTGTCTTGGCAGGGTCAACTGAGATACCTTCATTGGTTATAATGTTCCCCAAGAAAGCAACTTTTTTAAACCAAAATTTACTTTTTTTGAACTTTACAAATAGCCACCCCTACCTCAGAGTTATCAATATAACCCTTATGTGATCCTCATGCTCCTTGTTAGTTTTTGAATATATCAGGATATCATCAATAAAAACTACCACAAAGTCATCAAGGTAGTCCTTAAAGACTCCATTCATAAAATCCATAAATATAATAGATTCATTAGTTAATAAAAATGGCATAACAAAAAACTCATAATGACCATATCTTGATCGGAAGGAGGTCTTTAGAATATATTATTTATTTACCCTCAATTGATGATAACTAGTTTGAAGATAAATCTTGGATAAGAATTGAGCCCCATAAAACTAGTCAAAAAAATCATCAATATTTGGAAGAGGGTACTTGTTCTTCACTGTGATCCCATTAAGTTATCTATAATCAATGAATTCCTACATTATTCTATCCTTCTTATTCACAAAAAGAATAGGTTATCCCAAAGGAGACATGCTTGGTCGGGTAAACCCCTTCTCCAAAAGATCTTGGGGTTGTTTATTTAATTCCTTCAGCTCCACATTTTCCATTCTATATTAGGTATTTGATATCAGCTTGGATCCTAACACGAGTTTAATGGAGAAATCTATCTCTATTTCTAGGGGAGGTCTAGGTAACTCCTCAGGAAATATGTCAATATATTCCGAAATGATGGGGATATTTTATATTCATATAACTTCATTTCCTTCTTCATATTCACTGATTATTTTCATAAATAAGGCTATGGGAGGTGCTTCTAGGAAAATATCAGGTTGAAATATCTCTCCTTTGAAAACAACTATAGGTTGTCCATTCAAGACTATTGAGATTTATCTACTTCTATAGTTGATATTAGTATTATACTTTGAAATCCATTCCATCCTTAGTATAATGTAAAATTCTAGCATGGGAATGACTACTAGATTTTTAATTAGATTATGCTTTCCAAAGTAAATACTAGAGTTTCTATATACTGTTGATGATTGGATAATCCCTCCATGAGTCTTGAATTATAAATCTACTTTTAGAAGTTTAGGGTTTAATTCTATATTCTTTGAAAACTTGGATGAAATAAAGGAATGCATAGAACCAGAATAAAAAAATGTACTTTCTTTAATTTAGAAAAAATTAGTACCTTTTACCACATCATTTAGAGCCTCTACTTCTGCCATTGATATAGAAAAAGCTAGAACTTTCTCCCTTGGACAATGCTGAGTTTTATGGTGATTCCCATCCATTAACTCCAGATTTAGAAATTGATTGGAAAAGTTCCCAAGCTATCCACACTTGAAACATTGGAATTCAGGATGGGCTTGCACCATATTTCCTTTATCTTTAGTGTTGAGAAGTTGAGGCTTCACCTCACTATGAAAGTTTCAAGCAATATGGACATCTATTACACACTTGTAACATTTACCACTCTTAAGAAAATATTTTTCCGAATGCTTCTTCCCACATTTTTTTCATGCGGAAAGTTGTACTTTATTTCCTCTTCTTCTATGATCAAAGTTACTACCCTAGTTTGGATCCAAATATCTCTTCTTTTCCTTATATCTATGGGACCACTACATCTATTTGAACTCCAGTTAAACCTTCATAGCACTTCGCACTATTTCCTTATAACTGTCATAGTGTTAGCTCGATAGATTCTTCCATAGATGGGATCTTAGTACACCGAATAATCTATAAACCTTTCCATTATGATCCATGATAAATCTAGAGTTTTAGAAAGAAAGTCTTGTAAATTTCATTTCATTACTTCCCAAAGATTCACTTTCCTTCTGATTTAGTTATAGGAATTCCTTCTCCATTTTCATTCGCATCGAATGGGGGAAATATTTTTTGAAAAAGGTTCCCCTAAACTCTTCCCACTCCATAGATTCAATATCCCTTCTTGGATTCATGTTTTTAATCAGTGTCCACCACTGATCAGCTTCTACCTCTAAGCATTATATAGCCAGGGTGAATTTCTCTTATTCCGAACAATGGAGTACAAAAAAGATATTTTCTATAGATCTTATCAATTGTTCATCAATCAATGGGTCGATATATCCACTAAAATAATGTGTCTATTGACACATAAAGTACTCAACCAAGATTTGTTCCCTTTGAGGTGAATTCGGTCTCTCAGCTTGATTCAAGTTATTGTTCATATCTCGAGTAAGTTGATTCATTATTCTCATGAAGTTTTCCATTTTGGCTTCCATTGGAGGGCTGTTAGTGCATGATATATTTCGCTAACCATTAATGCAATTTATCCTATTTCCTTTCATTTTATAAAAGTAGTAAACCCTTGTGAGAAACATGTTTCTTTTAAGAATATTAGAATTCTATAAGAATTTTATGACTTAAAAAATATTGCTTAAATATGTTACTCACTAACAACAATTACATTTTCAATAAATCCTTTATAATGGTTCATAAACAACTTATGATTAACCAAACATATCCCCCAAGAGTTTCAAACTAGGTATATAGTAAGGATCATTTTTTTGTACCAGGTTACACCAAGTCAATCCTGATGCACCTTGTCAAAGTTTTTACCCCTAGTTACATCTATTCCAGAACCACATCCACTTGTTCGTATCTAGGTAAGGATTTCTTTTCCCAGAAACCATTAAATTAATATTCCACAAAAATACCAGGTTGTTTTCCTATATTTAACTTTTATCTAGGGTTATTCCTAATGTTTTAAAATTATAATTTATATAAATAACTAAACCATCCTTTGTTACCAATTATAACATCCCACCTTTTTATTACATAACTTTTCATTTACATGGCACAATATAGGATCTTTTAAAGTTTAGTTTCTTTGAAAAAAGGAACAAAATACAAGAAAACTTAAAATATTCTTATATTACACTTGAAAGGATTTATAATAGGTTCATTATAAGTACATTTACTGCATCTCATAACCTAGGTATATACATCAAAGTAAAGGGTGACCATAAGGCCTAGTAAGGGAAAGCAAGGTAAATAGTTTACATGTGATCTTGAGAAATATCAATAAAAACTTGAGGAATATCATAAAGTAATGAGAAATAGGATTATAATAATAATAATAATAACTTAAATAATGACATGTAAATGTGGATAAAACATTTAAATGAGAAATTCATAAGCATATCACCAAGGTTTTTCACCGAGGTGTCATAAAAATTACCAAGGTTATTCACTAAGGTATCATAAAACATGTTATTGCTAGAGATTAAATTATTTACTCAATGCATTGGAGTTATATCAGGGAGTGACCTTCATATTTATTAATTAATATTATCCAAAAATTTCATAATAAAACATTTCATAAAAAATCCACTGAGAATAAAAGAAATGGTTTTTATATCAAAATCATGACATTTTTAAAAAGTGCTTAAAGATAAGACCTTTGTGTCATTATTAACCCATGAAAAAGGAAGGTGGGTTTCATGTATGTTAATCATATAATAAAATAGATCATTTTTAAATCTTGGTTAATACCTCTATAAAATAAATATTTTTGGGTATTCACAAAATAAAATAATTTAATTTCTTGATAAAAAGAGAGAAATTTTGAGAAGAAAATTCGACAACATAAGGGGTATGAAACATGGTTTTAGAAAATAGTAAAAAGAGAAGGGAAAAGGGTATAAATTTTAGAAATTAATATTAATATAGTAAAGGTATATAATAAAATGGATATAATAACATAGTTTATAAGTTTGAAAGACATACCACTGTTGACGCTCCTTTCGTCACAGAATCTAAAGATCGGAAAAGGGAATATCTGAGCTCAAAGTGATTCAACCTTTGAAGAAAACATCAAAAATTGACAAAGGCATGAACAAAGGATCAATAACAACTGCACCGCGCAAGTTATCTCACTGTCGCGCAAGTACACTTGCGCGACACTCTTGGTCGCGCAAGTGACTTGCACGACCTAAGTGGTAACCGCCCGGGGTCTTCTCCTGCCTATAAATAGACCCTTTGGGCCCCCCATTCAAGAGGATCTTTTTACAGAAACTCGGATTGAAGCTCCCGACGCCCAAGTCTCTTCTCAAAGCTTCCGGAACACTTCTAAGGTAATTTCTTACCTAGAATTGAAGATCTAAAGAGAAGAAGGAAGGCCTAAGTGTTGAAACTTATCAACACTTGCGCGCCGACTTATTTCCTTCAATATAACTTGCGCGTCCCTTTTATGGAAGAACCTCAAGAAAATTCTAAAGGGTTTAAAAAAGAGTCGCTCAAGTATTTCAATGCTGGTTGAAAATCGCGCAAGTACACCATGTGTCGCGCAGGTATACCTGCGCGACCAATACTTGCGCACCCACGCAATACTTGCGTGCCTTTCAAGACTTGCGCGCCCCTACCTTTTTGGGTGCCCATCTTGCCCATTTTACCCCTATTAAGCCATTTCACCTTTCCTTTTCAATATTCAGTCTTCAAGACACTCTTCAAATCCATTTATGGCATGATTTCTTGATTTAACTTCCTTATTTGAAAGGAATTCTGTGGAATATTTCTCAAAACCTAGTGATTTAAATATCCTTATGTCACTGAATATGGAGAGTTAATTCATTCAACCTCATCCTTTAAAGATGAGAGAATCCTTAAAACTTGGGCATCCTTCTTAGGAGTAAGCCCCAAGTCCCTTAAACTTGGGCATCCTTCTTAGGAGTAAGACCCAAGTCCCTTAATTTGGGCATCCTTCTTAGGAATAATCCCCAACCTCAAATATGGGCATCCTTTTTAGGAGTAAGCCCCAAACCTTAATCCCTAACCTGAGTATCCTTTTCAGGAATAAGACTCAGTCATAATCTTGGGCTTCCTTTTCAGGAGTAAGCCCCAAGTCCCCTAACCTGGGCCTCCTTTTTTAGGAGTAAGTCCCAGTCATAATCTTGGGTTTCCTTTTCAGGAGTAAACCCCAAGCCCCCTTAAATTTCTCTTAACCAGTCCTAATTTACCCTTGATTTGGGTTTCCTTTTCAGGAGTAAAACCCAATCATAAGTCCCCTCCTAACTTGGGCATCCTCCTTAGGAGTAAGCCCCAAGATTAGAGTATTCAAATCTCCATAAAGCACATATACCTTTATGGACCCTGTTCCTGGATTTTCTCCCTAAAAGTAAATCCTAAACCTTCATCTATCTGGGCAGTCATACATACATAAGCCCCAAACAAATTCTTATGATTGCATCTTTCATGGAACAATTGTCTAAATTTTACCAATACCTCTTGTTTCTCACACCGAGCATGACTCACGTGAGCTTAGAGTGTAAAAGTAATTATGACATTCTTCTTTGAGCCATCAATCATAAACATCATACTCCATCACTCGAACTACGTGGGTTTTGATTCCTTTTCCAAAACAAAGGATACGTAGGTAGCCCATTTTTGGGTTCGATCCCAACTTTGAAATAATCCCTGTCCTTCTGAATGACGATAAACTTCAAGTGCCCCACTGAGTGGCTTTAAAACCAGCCTGGTCATCATAATGACCAAGAGACTTTTATATAAATGTTTTGAAGAATACCATTGACCAAGAATCTCTAAACAGATATAGATGATTCTCTATTGATGAAGAACCTCGAATACATATAAAAGATTCTCTAAATTTCTTGCATATTTAATCATTGATTGTTAAAACTAAAGGAAAGCACATTTTATACTTGGTAATGTAATAAGGATTCACGAACATAACTTAAATCTATAAAGAGAGTCCCGAAGTAGACAATAATTCCCCTCAAAAAGGTGTGATGAGTCCGACCTCCCATCCTCTCGACCAATGCAAATTCCTAAGCCTCATCAGTCCACAAGCTAATGAGCACCTACCTTTGGAAAGTAGGTCCAAACGGATGTGGAATCATTGGATGTTTCCGGTTCTACAAACAAACACGCTAGAAACCGATCGGAACGTTTGAATCTCAAATCAATGAGGTCATCCCCGAAATCCGTGAGGAAACAACCACATAAAAAGGGAACTTGAAAGGAAAAGAGAAGCTGAGATTTCCCTTACCTTGAAGAGTAACTCCTAAAACTAGAAGATTGGGACCTTGGGGGATTGAGGAAACCTTGAGAGGACTCCTTAGGAGAAAAAAATATCATATAGTCATATATTATAAATTATGAGTGAATTAAAATTGATAAATGGGTGGGTATTTATATCAAAAGAGGAGGATTTTTTTATTAGTTTCCTTGGACGCCTAGGTGGTGGTAAATGAAAAACCATGGGCTTGACCATGGTATTTTCCCATGGTATTGAATAATTGGGAAAAATATTTTGTTATTATAATCCATAATATTCGACCAACATTTTATATCACTTATTACATCATTATGAAATAATTATGAAGTCATTAAACTTATAGAAAAACCCAAACTGTATTTTTACTATCCATGAAAAACTAAAGTATTTTAGAAAATTATCATAAATATACCCTAACCTAATTTATACGTTATGATTTAAAAAATGATATTTATTTTATCAAAATAATTATCTAAATATTACAATTTTAACTTTTAAATATAAAAATCCTTATTTATTAAAAATAATAGAGAATAGAAAATGCATAGTGAAATTTTTGACACTTGAAAAAAATAAAATTATTTCATCATTTATATTTAAATAATAGTGTTTTAATCATACCATTTAATTAAAATAAACATAATTAATATTAAATTATTTTATTTTAATAATTATATATTTTCTGAAAAGTACAATTTCTATCAAAAAAAGTAATTTATCAAATTCATCATATTTTTTAGAAAAACTATTCTCAAAACAGAATTGATGGAACAATAATTTTATTTATACAAAAGTATTGAACTTTAAGTAACTAAGGTATCAAAACATAACCCCTTATAACATCCATATATGAACTAAGGGTATGGTGTGTGATGATGATAGACTCATGGGGCGGCTCGACTAGTATCACATGAGTGATAATTTCTACTAACTTGAACTTCTCCCAAAGGTAATTTCATTCAATCTTCACTTGTTGAATCATGTCATGGGATTGTTCAAGATAAAATCCTAGAGATGCTGCTTCCCTACCATGTTCTGAAAAATTGGATTTCTATGACATGACCCTACTAGTTTAGGCCATCATTCCTCCTTTCTAAATTAATTATCATTTGTCATTTTTACTTATAAATACTAATTATAACGTTAAAATTTTTATCAATAGTATTGTTTCCAATGGTCATATTTACCAATAGTCATAATTGACTAATGGTCATATAGAGGTTAAAACCTGATGGTCACATTTCAATTTATACTCACTTAATTATTAAATATATATAGTTTTGTTGAGTACAAAATAATATAACACACACTTTTTTAGGAAACAATTATCATTCAAAAAGTTTGGGTCATCACAAAAATTATCCTTTGAATTAAAATTAAGGTATTTAGAAGGGAGGTTTATGGCTATAGAAAGGTCTTAAAAACATGGTATGAGAATTTTGGTGAGGTAATTTGGCATAATTTTGAGATAAAATCTAATTCATATGTTTTTTTGAAAGGTTATATTAAGTCCCCTTTTATAGGAAAAAATAAAAAGTGTTTCTATAAATATTAAGCCTTCAAGGGTCTTGGATGTAATTTTAAAAATTACAAGTGGATAAAAAATAGATAATGGATTAAATTTTAGAACATTACTCATCCCAATTTTCCTATAATAATATTTTTATAATTTTTAAATTTATGAATAAAATATTTTTTAACATCAAATATTCTTAGTCTCTTTCGAGACTATTGACATAATTTGACTTTTAAAACATCAATATAATAATGGAGTTCGAATATAAAATCTTATATTATAATTTATCCTTAATAATTATCTATAAAATTCTTGTAAAACCATAATTTATCCAAAAATTATCACTTATAATATTTTTAAAATCATTTACTTGATTTTTTTAGGGCTTGCACAAGCACTGTGTCGAACTGCGTAAATTTTTAGATAATTATAAAATCATTTAAAATTAAAAATAAATTAAAAACATAATTTAATTTATTAATTATAAATATAATTATATTAAAATATTTTTAATGTTTTTTTATCCTTTTCATTATCATGAAAAAGTATTTAGTGAGAGAGAGTGACATTTTTGTTTATATTAATTTTATAATATAGAAGAAATGTCATAATCAAAGAAAGTACCATTGAATGGAAATTTTTTCAAATACTGGACAAGGGAGGGTCAAAATCCACTCAACTAATCAATTTTGGACAATTTTTAAAGATATTTTATGTCTTATATCTTAGTTTAATCCCTTCATTACCCCATTTTTACCTTTATCGTGGTGATAAACTTTTACCGTGGTAACTATTCATTATGACTAAAAATTAAATGAAATTTATTACATAATTTATATATAATGATTATAAACATGGAATAAAATTTTAAAAATTCAATATTTATAAGTTTCATAAATTAATTCTAATATAAGCACATAAAACTCAAAAAAAAAACAATTTTTTAGAAAAAATTATTTTTAAGAACAAAAATGTTTTTACTCCAAAATAATGTACCGAATTGATATTTTTAAAATTTATTGAGTTATGAATAAAAATATAATAGTTTTAGGAATTTCAAATTGGGTTAAAAATGAATGGATCATTGTGAATACTTAATTAAAGGAAAAGTACTAAAATAGTTTTTTATTAGAATAAAATATAACTTTGGTTCTAAAAAGTCAAGCATGAGTTTCCAAATCAAATATAGTAGTTTTAAATGATTTATTTTACCACTTAAACACATATTTGGTCAATAAAAATGTTTTATAGATTTATTAATTCACTATTATATCATAATGATTTCATAAAAGTTACGGTATTTGTAAAATCACTATTTTCACTATTCACCTAAAAATCAACCATTTTAGAAAAATCAAAAAAAATTACCATAAGATAATTATGATATGATGAATTAAAATATGGATTTTATTTCATCAAATTTAAATTATAAAATTTTTGAATTTAGTTTTTAAATTAAAATATTAAATATAAATAAAAGTAACTTTTATAGAAAAATAACATTTTTAGAATCTAGTGTTCTCAATCTTATTTCATATCAATTTATAATTGAGTATTAATTTATTAGTTAATAAATTTAATACTTTTAAAAGTGATCAAGTTATGAAAATAAACAACACTTAAAAAAGAGTTCATTGAAAAATACCTCCTTTTAACATTGGATGATTTTAATCACATTACATTAATTATTTGTTTTCTAATCATTAAATTTCATCAGTAAAAACAAAATAATAAATATAATAATTTATCACTATCTTTATATTTACTAAATGTTTATTTTAATATGTCATAACTTGTTTTAGTTTTATTTTACGTGTGTTACAAGTTATCCAACATAATATTTATTTAAAAGAAAAGATGTACTAAAATATTGGGGTGTTATATTCTATCCTCTTACATAAATTGCATCCTATAAATTTCATTTATTACTTAAAAATGAATATATAACCCAATATATAATTTCTACTAATATATCAACCTCATTATTTTAGGTAAGTCTCAGAAATTTATCATAAATATTTCTTATACCATATATGCATATTTATAAGACTTATAATTATGAATAAGTTTCCAAATGTGAAATGTTAAACTATGTTTTCAATATAATAGATTTATCTTCCTATTAAACTTAAAGAAAATGAGAAAAAAAACTTACTTGATTCCTTTAAGCTTTATAAGTGAAATTTTCTCTTTTGATTGAGTGTTTTAATAAATTTCCACTTTTGATTCTAATGATGAATGAATAAGAGGAATTTTTCATTCCTAAAGAATGAAAACCAACCTTTAATGGATCATAATATTCAGAAAAGAAAGACAAGTTATTCCACCTATCTAAAAAAATTGGTAGCATAAGATTATATAACATTCAATATGAATAAACCTTCATGTGAAGAAGTATTACATTAATTCCTAAAACATCAATAATAACACCATAACATATAAACCATTAAAATTTTCATTCTATAAAATAAAACCAATAAGTATAGATTATTTTATACTTCGTTTACCAATTCAACATTTCTTTATCTCTAAAAATAAGGATTATGTCAAAGTAAACCATAGGTATAACAACCAAGTTTTCCAATAGAGAAAATCTATGCATCTTATTTGGTACTATCTAATATATTAACATTACAACTAGATTCACACTAGGTATCTTGATTGAAAACTCTATTATCATAGTGTTAAGGGATTATTCAATAATCATGAAAAATATAAAAGAGTTCTTAGATTTGGAATCAAATAAAGAAAGAGTTTATGATCGAAGTACCTATCATCACAACTTAAGGGAGTTAAACTTAAATTATAGTAATTGTATAAGCTTGGGATTTCTCAATCAAACACTTTTGAGGAAAATTATATTTCATTCCCTTGCTATCGTAGGCCTTATCGTTACTAGAAAATAACCTTTTAATGTGGGTTTTTTATTTTTTATTTTAACATAGATTAAAAAATGATATCGAATCAGCTGATATTAAAAATAATATTTTTAATATTATTTATTTGAAACCAATAATAAAAAAATTAAACATCTATTTGTGTAGTAAACCAACATTGAAATTCTAAATAAAATTGATTTTTTGAGACTTTTAACTTTTTTTTAGACAAAACTGATGTTAAAATTTTATTTTTTAAATAATAGAATAAATTCATGATCCAAAAACATGTTACATGTTTTTGAGTATAGAAAACAACAAAAAATAGTAGAAAAAATAGAAACTAGGAAAAACTAGAAAAAATATTCAATGTTTAAACTTTAATCAAAAGAAAAATACATAAAGATAATTTGTCTACAAATTAATCAGAACTAAAAAATAGTTTGATTTTTTTTTTCAAATTTTGGTAATGTCTTAATCCATATATGAAGCAACATCATTGAAAACCTATAAAAACAATGAATGTTATAAAATGAATAAATATACCACTTCAATTTAAAACCAAAAAATATAATGGAAATAACCTTATAGAAATTTATCATCATCCCAGTTGTGATAATCTTATACATGAATCTTAAAATAGTTCATTTTTGATGATTAAACCATGGTTATGAATCATTAACTTGAAATTAAGAACCAATATATATATATTTATGTATGATAAAACAATTATTATCTAATATAAAAGTTATTTACCTTCACTTTCACATATTTAATTTTATTTGGATCCTTTATCAACACATGAACATCATCAATGTTGAAAGTGGGTGACCTAGACCCAACTTGTGTTGTACTTTGATTACCAGTACATGTATGCAGTTTATTATATATACATGTGTTTGTATTTCCATAATAGTGCAGATACTTTTGCATTAACTTTATTTATAGCAATGTCCTTAGATTACATGTCATATCAAAGGGTTATAACAGATCTCATGCTATAATGAGAACCCCAAGATTCCATGGAAGTAATCTTAAAGTAATTTCCTATGGTCTAGTTACATCATTCTGAAAGGGAATAGAACATTTGTGACCATCAGGTTCTGGGGGCTCATAAGCATTAAAACTTCTTCTCATGAAGTTCACACTTGATGATCTCTAGTTATTGAGATCATGAGGACTGACCCACATAATTGGAACACCACATGTTTCAGGTGTCATTGGTTTTTCCTATCTATAGACATGTGTAATGATATCTAGACTTGAGATCATTATCAATGTATGTAATTTAATTGCGTACATTTATGCAAGGAGAAAACCATGACAATTAATTCATGGCGAGGTAGTTTGTATTGGGTATGCCATTGGTGACATGGAATTGATTGAATGATCAAGATATGATTTTTCGCTTCTGAGTTGAGGAAGAGATATCTCGAGCCTCATTGATTAGAATGGTTTCACCTAGTTAAATCCATGTCCATGGTAGTGGAAGGTAAGATCGTCCATACAAATCAACAAATAAAATAAAGCAAGATAAAGGATAATGACACCAGTGTGCATTTTTCTTTATTGAGATATCAATGATGAAGTGATTATATTATAAAGACCATGTTCATAGGAAGGTAGTCATTGCTTTGACTTTACCTTATCTATATAGGGGCCTTGATGGGTTGCTAGACCCCACTCTTGGTCGGTGGATATTATTCACTTCTATTAAGATAAGGGCCTAGAAGGTCACACACTATAGCGCTTTGAGAATCTTCCCTATTCTAGTAATAGGAATATAGAACTTGGTGGGCCCCGCCAATGGGTTTGAGTATTATCCAAGTTTTATGGATCACTAAGTAATAAATAAATTATTTAATTATTCAATCTTGGGATAATATGTTTAATTTACTTAAGTATTTACAAGTGATTAAGTAAATACAAAGATAAAATATTATTTGAATGGATTTAAATATCCAGGGTTCGTTTAATATTTGTAGGAGAAGTTAGTTGAGTTATAGACTCAAGTTTATCACATGATATATATTTAATATATATTGCAGTTAGTGATACAATTATAAATATTATTTATGGCATAATTTATTTTTTTATAAATAAATATTTATAATACTTATATAGAGAATATCTATTACATGGGGGGCTGAGAACCCATACCGGGTATTTTAAATAATCCCTATACAAGTAAGAGAGAGGATCTCCCCATGGAGCTATTTCATGTGTCAAACTTGAGAGCCTCTCTCTCCTCTAGGATTCTAGAGAGAGATTTTCTCAAGCAAGGAAGAACTTCAAGCTAATCCTTCTTGGATCAAAGTCTCTTTCCTTGAGGTGATCATCATTGCATCGAAGAGCTCATTGGTGTACCATTCTAGCACCTAGATTCCAATGAATGACGTGCGAGCAGATTCGAGATGTGTGTGTGGATGATCTAGAGGGCTTCGGCGTTGGAGTCTTCGAGCAACGGTCACCGACATCCTGTGAGGGACTTGTACACGTTAGATTCAAACAAGTTACTTGTTCAATTTTATTTTTCTACCCTGATAAATCCATGTGTGGTCCTCAGAACGTACCTAGATAGTTCACCGGAGTTGACGTTGTAACATTGCTCCAGTGATGTGAAAATTTTTAAATTCCCAGCCCATCGACTTCTGCTTCCCATCCCGGTACCTAACAGTGGTATCAGAGGGACACATGATTTCTCAGAGTCAAAGGAAAAATTAAATTGCATTAAATTTAAGTACGAGGCATAAAATCAGTTCTAATGGATCCGACCGTATGTCGATCCTTTTCTAAATGTCCAAGTTACGACCATTTTAAAATTTTAACTGGATTGACGTCATTGGTTTAAAATTCTTCGGATTAAAATTTTATAAAGAACACATTTTAATTTTATTTATGCGTTCTTCAAAATACCGAAATTTGTCCATGCTTTGGCCGGAATCGGGTCACTGGAATTCATCCAGTGGGTTTATTTTTAGGATATAAATAAAATATATTATAAAATAATATTATTTTATTTTTCTCAAATAAGAATAAAATATAAAAAAAAATTAAAAGGGGGTCATAAATTTTTTTGGGGTCAAGTCTTGTTTTATTTATTTATTTAAAGTCTTTTGAATTTAATATTAAAATAAAAAAAAATTTAGAGACCAAGACCCCAATTTTTGGGTCTTCTACTTTTATTTTATTAAAATAAAAAAGGGGTGTTGATTTTGTCTAAAGACAAAATTAAAATTAAAAAAAAGGGAGAGGGGAAGAATACCTATAGGTCTTCTTCCATACGCAAGGAGGCTGCCCCCCTATAAAACCCTAGAACCCCTGGTCCGCCGCCTACCTTCACACCTCACTAGATCGCCACACCCGGTCTCCCTTCGAGCTCATGCTCCACCCTAGGCTCGTTGCCTGGTTGCGCCGCCCAGACTCCCCAGCCGCTGATGGCTCTTGCACTTGGACCTCACTTTCAGGTCGCACCCCGGAACCCCTCGCCGTAGCCGAACCAAGAACCTCCCCCCTGAGATTTCCCCCCTTGCCTCATGCCTCACCGGATTTCACTGGCTCATCCCGTCTCCCTACTCACACCACTTTTAGCTCGCCCCACCTCCCTGCTCAGTTCCGCACCGGAACAACCAGCTGCCCCTATGTGGCTGGACAGAGCGTTATGCCACCGCCTTCACTCTTTTCCAGAAGATGCTACTACCGCGACATATTTCTAGACCACACAGTCATGCCGTGGTCACATTGTAGTCACGCTGTGGTCACACCGTAGTCACGGCGCGGTCACGCCGCGATCACGCTGCGGTCACACCATGGTCAGGCCATGATCACACCACATTCATGCTGTAGTCACGCCGCAGTTTGGCCCTACTCCAAGATGACACCCCACGACGGTTTGTAGTCTTGTCAGACTCCTTCCTAGCTAGAGGTAACCTCCTTAATTAGTTTTAATTAATTTAATAATTAATTAGAATTATATTGGGGTTTAAGTTTAATTTAATCCAAAACATTAATTTAATTATATTTAAAATTAAATTAATAGTTTAATTTAATTTTATAGTTAAAATTAAATTAAACTATTAATTTATTTTTAATTCTAAAATTAGATAAATGACATTCTATGAATTTTCTTTTAATTCAAATATGTATAAGGGTTTGCATGTCCAATGCACAAGTTGTATTTTATACCCCTAGACCCCCTCGCCTGCGTGCGGGTATATTTTTAATTAAATGATGATGATCTAAGATGCAAACCCCACCAAGTCAAGATGGTAATCCAGATGGAAGGAAAACACATTGCACTGTGGCTAGCTACGATGTGAGTCAAGTGTCAACTCAGGTATGGATGCCCCTAGGTCAAGATGGATCCATTTATGGATCAATCATAATAGAATGCTCAAGACCAGTCATATTTCATGATTTACCTTTATGCATTTATTATTATTTTATGCGAGTGCATGATTATTTCTTGATCATATAGAATAGTAAACAAGATGAAAAAAATTCATAAAGAAGTGATGAATATATTTCTATTTGCATGTTCATTTGCGAGCGCGATAATCTAGTTTGAACATATAAATAGAAAAGGATTATATTCATCAATAAATATGAAAAATACCTCAAAGATATATTAAGTCCAGAAGCCTTCCATTTCTCACATCTAAACTAAACTGGGTGTTTGGGGTTCTCGTCAGCCATAGTTGAGAGTAACTCTTACTACCAAGGTGTTTTCATGAGAGAACTGGGTCAACTTAACTAAAGTTAGTAGTCAAGGATTAGCCATAGCTAACTTTCTATCACTTTAGAGGAAAGATGTTGAGGGAATCAAGTTTGGATTCCAAAATATGAGACTTTACTCAACAACACATGGAACCACAAGTCAAGTGGTTTTCCAACCTTGTGTCTACCTTGAAACCCTATGAGTAGTGGTATAGCCATAACTTGTAGACTATGAGGGAGGTTTCAAGGATCCTTGCCACTAGAGTACTCAAGCGACAGAGTATTCTGAATATAATAGTGAGGGCTATTAATGTTCGTAAAATTAGTGGGAGAAATTAAAATTATATAATAATTTATTAATCATAAATGTAAAAAGGTAATCAAGACAAAGTACTAACTGCTAAATGTTTATCTGATGTAGATTTATAATGAAAATCACTAACACCACAAGTACTTTATCACTATGATCAATTCTGGATAAAGAAAATATCCTGACTTGAAATAACTTTTAGGAGTGGTATAGGCACTTGTGCATAGTACTACGCCAAGGAAGTTATATGTGCTGGAATCCCCAGTTCCAACTGAGCCTCCTTAGGGAGCAAGTAAGTAAGAAAAATTTAAATGGAGAAAGCATGTAGACTACGTGCTTTATGTATAATGCATCATGTTGACATCAATGTCTATCCAACTTCAAAAAATTCATGAGGATGAGGATGCCTATAATAGGATTTCACATCTCTAAGAATTATATCAGGAGAGGATAAGGCAAGAAAGGTATGAGATCTCAAGTGCCCTTTATAAGTGCATCCTAGAATAAGGGCACCAAGCTGGTCCTCACGTACTCACCATGATTGGGTATATTGAGAGTCTTAAAGCCCTTGGGTTCAAATTGAACCAAGAATTAGCAGTATATCTCATTATTGCCTCTTTATCATCAAGATTATCTACTTTTATTGTCAAATATAACATGAATGATATGACAAAGTCACTCTTGGACCTTTTGGATTTAGTTCGTCAAGATGAAAAGGATATGAAAAATACCAATTCATATGTACTTATGGTGAACAAGAAAAACAAGGTCAAGGCAAAGGGGTATAAGGACAAGTCAAGGACAAAGACACCAATGTGCCATCTTGAAAAGAAGCCAAATATTCAGAGGCAAATTAATGAGAAGGAAGCTGTCTGCTTTGGATGTGTAAAGAAAGGCCACTGGAAGAATAATTACAGAGCTGGGAAGAAGAAGAAAACTGATGCTTCTACTTTAGGTATTTTTTTCATTGAACAAAATATATCTTTATTTAAAATTTGGGTATTGTATACGGCATGTGGTTCACACATTTTTATTCATATATAGGAACCAAGTAGGTTCAAGAAGATTGAAAAAGGTGAAGTGGATCTCCGAGCTGCAAATGGTTCAAGTTTGGAAACCTTGTCAGTGGAAGACTATCACTTAACCTTTCCAAGTTGTTTGGTTCTAGTTTTAAACAATTGCTATTATGTACCTTCTGTCACTAGTAACATCATATTTGTGTTGAGTTTAGACACTACGGGATTTTATTTCAAGTTTGGAAATAAATGTTTCTCTTTTATAGGGATAAAATATGTTATGGTATGGCACATCTTAACAATGGTTTATACATGCTAGAACTTGAGAACCCTGTAATGGGAATCAATGAAAAAAACAGCCAACATGACTCATATATCACCCGCCTATGGCACTTCAGGCTTGATCATGTAAACGAGAAGCGATTACAAAGATTACATCAAGATGGGTATTTAGACTCAGTACAGTTAGAACCCTTGAATGTCTATCAAGATTGTTTATAATGAAAAATGACCAAAGCACCTTTCTCAGGAAAGGGAGAAAGATCTAATGCAGTACTGGAATCAATACATACTGATTTATGCGGTCCATTTCCAGTAGAGGCAAGGGTGGTTTTTCATACTTAATTACTTTTATCTATGAATATTGTAGGTATGTCTATATCTACTTAATGTGGTATAAGTATAATTCCTTTCAGATTTTTAAAGAATACCAAAATGAAGTAGAAAACTAACTTGGTAAAAAGATAAAAGCACTCTTCTCAGACTGAGGTAGAGAATATATTAACCAAGATTTCATTGACCACTTGAAGGAGTGTGAGACAGTATCCCAACTCACTCCTCATTATACACCACAATGGAATGGTGTTAGTGAAAGGATGAATATGACCTTTCTTAACATGGTCAGATTAATGATGAGTCATGAAACTCTTCCGTTATCCTTTTGGGGATACGCTTTGCAGAAAAAAACATATACCCTTAACCGAGTACCAACTAAAGCTGCAGATGGGATTCCATATGAGTTATGGTATGGAAAGAAACCCAGTCTAACACACATACATGTATGGGGGTGCAAATAATTTTTCAAGACTTTACCAAGTGACAAATTAGCATCCATAAGCACAAAGTTCATCTTTATAGGTTATCATAAGAAAACCAAAGGATATTACCTATATAACCCTTTAGATAGAAAAGTTATTGTGGAAAGATATTCCATATTTCTAGAAAGGGAAAAAATTTATATTGGAAATATTGGGATCAAGATTGACTTCGATGAAGTTAACGCTCCAGATGCACAAGAGTTGGTAGAAGAACAATCTCCACAAGAGAAAGTGGAAGAAGAAATTGTTATTGAGACACAAATACTACGTAGGTATACACGAGAGGTTAGAGAACTAGAGTGTTATGGTTTTCTTGTCACCGAGTCAGGTGACACATCAGTCCTTGAGGATGATGAACCTCTAACTTACAAGGAAGTAATAGAAGGAAAAGAAGATGATAAATGGAAAGAGGCCATGACTTCTGAGACAGAGTCCATGTAATAAAATCAAGTTTGGATTTTGGTAGACCCTCTAGCTGATGTAAAACCCATTGGATGAAAATGAGTATTCAAGAAGAAGCTGGACATAGATGGTGAAGTTAATACCTTTAAAGTAAGACTGGTTGCAAAAGGTTTCAAGAAATGTTAAGGCATCGACTATGATAAAACCTTCTCACTGGTAGCAATGCTTAAATCCATCAGAATATTGCTTGCAATAATATCCTTTTATGATTATGAAATTTGGAAAATGGATGTAAAAACTGTTTTTCTAAATGGGAAGTTGGTTAAAGACGTCTATATGACTCAACCCAAAGGGTTTATCAAGTCAAAGAATTCCAATAAAGTATGCAAGCTGCAGAGATCCATTTATGGATTGAAGCAGGCATCAGGGTCTTGGAATGTTCGTTTTGATGAGGCCATAAGAGAATTTAGTTTTGTAAAAAATAAAAGTGATCCTTGTGTCAATAAAATGGTTTATGGGAATGCAATCATTTTCCTAGGGTTATATGTTGATGACATAATAATTATGGGAAATGAGGTACAAGTCTTACAGTTAGTTAAGATTTGGTTAAATGAATGCTTCTCCATGAAATAATTAGGTTAAGAAACCTATATTCTAGGGATCAAGATCTATCGAGATAGATCTCAAAGGCCTCTTGGGCTAAGTCAAAGTACATATATTGACAAGGTACTCAAAAGGTACAATATAGAACAATCCAAGAGAGGATTATTGCCTATGTCACATGGTATAAATCTTTCCAAGAAAATGTGTCCACAAACACAGGAGGAGATTGAAAGAATGAATAGAATCCCTTATGCATCGACAGTGAGTTCTATCATGTATGACATGATATGTACTAGGTTTGATGTTGCCTTTGCTTTAAGCATGTTGGGTAGATATCAAGCCAATCCAGGAGAGATAAATTGGGAATCTATTAAAACTATCCTAAAGTACTTAAGGCATACTAAGGATATGTTCCCAGTGTATGTAGGAGATGAGGAACTAGTAGTGAGAGGATACATTGATGCTAGTTTCCAGACAAATCATGATGATCTGAAATCGTAGTCAGGCTACATCTTTTTCCTGAATGGTGGTGCAAAGAGCTGGAGAAGCTCGAAGCAAGATGTGGTTGTAGATTCAATAGAAAAGTACGAATATATTGCAGCTTCCAATGCAAAAAAGGAATCAGTTTAGATATGAAACTTTATCTCAGACATTGGTGTTGTGCCTAGCAGTGCAAACCCTATTCCAGTATATTGCGACAATACTGCTATAGTGGTGCTTTCCAAGGAGCCCAGGTCTTACCAGAGGACAAAGAATATTCTTTAGAAGTTTTATCTATTGAGGGATTTTAATCAAAGAGGTGAAGTTGCAGTTAGAAGAGTAGACATAGAGGACAATGTGGCAGACCCCCTGACTAAATCCATTTCTCAACAGAAGAATGATTCTCATGTGAGAGCTAGTGGATTGAAACCTATTAGCAGTTGGCTCTAGTGCAAGTGGGAGTGTTGAAATTGGGTTACCTAGACCAACTTGTGTTGTAATTTGATTACCACTACATGTTATTATATATACATGTGTTTATCTTTCTATAATAGTGTAGATACTTTTGCATACACTTTTTTTATGAAAATTTCCTTAGATTACATGTCATATCAAAGGGTTATAGTAGATCCCAAGCTATAATGATAAACCTAGGATTCCATGGTAGTAATCTTAAAGTAATGTCCTATGGTCCAGTTACATCATTCTGGAAGGACACAGATGATGTGTGACTATCAGGTGCTGGGGGCTCATAAGCATTAAGACTTCTTCTCATAAAGTTTTTACTTGATGATCTCTAGTTATTGAGATCATGAAGACTAACCTGAATAATAGGAACACCACATGTTTCAGGTGTCATTGGTCGTCCTATCTATGGACATGTGTAATGGTCTCTAGGATTGAGATTGTTATCAATGTATGTCATTTGATTGGATACTTTGATGCAAGGTGAAAACCATGATAATTAAGTCATGGTGAGCTAGTTTGTGTTGGGTAGGTCATTGGTGACATGGAACTGATTGAATGACCAAGATAGGATTTTTTTCTTCCAAGTTGAGGAAGATATATCTTGGGCCTGTTTGATTAGGATGGTTGCACCTTCATTAAATTCATGGACATGGTAGTGGAAGGTAAGACCATCCGGAAAAATCAAAAAATAAAATAAAGCAAGATAAAGGATGATGACACTAGTGTGCATTATTCTTTATTGAGATATCAATGACGAAAAGATTATATTACACAGGCTATGTTTGTAGGAAGGTAGTCGTTGCTTTGACTTTACCTTATCTCTATAGGGTCCTCGATGGGTTGCTAGACCCTGCTCTTGGTCGGTGGATATTATTCACTACTATTGAGATAAGGGCCTAGAGGGTCACACACTATAGTGCTTTGAGAATCTTCCCTATTATGGGAATAAGAATATAGAATATGGTGGGACCTGCCAATGGGTATGAGTATTATCCAAGTTATATGGATCACCAAGTAATAAATAAATTCTTTAACTATTCAAGCTTGGAATAATATGTTGAATTTATTTATATATTTACAAGTGATTAAGTAAATACAAAGATAAAATATTATTCAAACGGATTTAAATATCCATGGTTTGTTTAATATTTGTAGGAGAAGTGAGTCGAGTTATAGACTCAAGTTTATCACATGATATATATTTAATATATATTGCAGTTAGTGATAAAATTATAAATATTATTTATGGAATAATTTATTTTGTTATAAATAAATATTTATAATACTTATACAGAGAATATCTATTACACGGGGGGCTAGGAACCCATACTGGGTATTTAATATATTCCCTATATAAGTAAAAGAGAGGCTCTTCCAATGGAACTATTTCACGTGTCAAACTTGAGATTGTCTCTCTCCTCCTGGATTCTAGAGAGAGATTCTCTCAAGCAAAGAAGAAATTCAAGACAATCCTTCTTGGATAGAATTCTATTACCTTGCGGTGATCATTGTTGCATCAAAGAGCTCGTTGGTGTACCACGCTAGCACCCGGATTCCAATGAATGACATGTGGGTAGATTCGAGAGTTGTGTGTGGACGATCTAGAGGGTTTTGATGTAGGAGTCTTCGAGCAACGGTCACCAACATCCTGTAACGGACTTGAACACATTAGATCCAAACAAGGAACTTGTTCAATTTTATTTTTGTGCCCTGATAAATCCACGCGTGGTCCTCAGACCATACTATGATAGTTCACCAGAGTCGACGTTGTAACGTTGCACCGGTGATGTGAAAAATTTTAAATTCCTGGCCCATCGACTTCCGCTACTCGTCCCGGTACCTAACAATAAAACTATTCCCATGGCCTATATTTTCATATATCAACTAACAAAACATATAAAATAAAAAAATTTAAGATCTAAGAACATATAAAATATAATAATACTTACTTTTTTAACAACTTTCTAAAAGATTTATGAACTACACCCAATAAAGAGAAAAACCAATATATCATGAATTCATGTGGTCAAAATACACCTAACAGCCTATGACCACTAAAATATAAAAAGTTAATCATTATTGAAATTATTATAAGTATTATTTCATAATCATATTATTCTTTTTACCCATCAATAAATGGAAGAAACCAACACCCAATATCCATATTTTATAATCTTTCACATATATAATTAACTCTAGATTCAATACTAAGATATAACATATCTATTGAAATGTATTCTAGACATATAAAACCATAAATTAGAGTTTTATTATTTTTAATGCAATGGTAATTGAGATATATAATTATATAATTAATAAACTAAGTCACTAAAATTCATATTTATTTTAAAAAAGAGAAACTAAAATTGAAATTTATTTACATGGAAAACAATTACAACATGGGTACGGTGAGCTAATAAAAAATAACAAGATCCATCATATCTTTTTTAAATATTCCTAGTGCATGATATCTACCATATATATTTTTAGACATAAAAAACTCATAGTAAGGATCTAAAATAGATGAAATCTGGGATAATATTTTTATCTCATCAAGAAATTAAAAAGTATTTGAGTGTATTGGTTCCTGAAACTTTTGTTTCTTGTGAAGTATTTATTTCAATTTTAGATACTACTATATAAGTTAAATATAATAAAACATTGAAATTAATTTTAAATTAAAATTAAATAATAATTTTAAAACACATACCTCATATTTGAGGTGATGAATAATTCTAATTGTCCAAATTAAACAAATGGCCCACACCATTTCCAAATATAGAAACCTCATCTATAGGTAACAACACTAGAGAATTTGGATCAATAATATCATGTATCATTACTCTTATCTCCCCTATCATCATAGGCTGATTATGTACATAATCCCCCAATTTTTTTATTATTTTGTATGCTATAATATGTACATAGATATCTCCATCATATAACAAACAGTACACAGTTGGATCTTAATGATGAGATGGAGGATCTGGGCAGGCAGGCTATGAATGCCTCATAATTTCTTTAAACATAGCTTACATAAATGATTTAATTTTATCATCCAATTACTGTCTTAGTTATTGCACCACATCCTTTGAGGAGTCCATTTATGCATCCCTCGAAGTCGTACTAGGATGACCAAAAACATTACTAATACTAAAATTAGCGTTATATCCACTTACATGGATGAGGTGTTTTGGATTTCCTAAAGAAGTATCTAGAAATACCATCCCACCCTCAGGGATAAAATTTCCCTACATCACTTTCTCCTAAGGATTATCATGAAATGATATATTAAAATGTTATATTAGTGTAATTAATTTTAAAAAATATGAATATTTAAGAAGAATAAAAATTAATTTCTTACAATTTTCCTTCTACTTATTTATATGGACCTGTAATAAAATTTTCCCTTTTCATTATTCTCACCATTTTCTAATTTTCATAGCAAGTGGGGGAAAATAGAGGCATGAACTATACCTCTTCGGAGCCATTAATAGATTTAGATTTTAATGAATTGAACTTTTCTTCAATCATTTACTCCTCTAGTAAATGAAACCATCCATGTGATAAAGTATGAGGATATACATTCTATAACTTGGTCTCTTGGTGAGATCTCTAGGATTTCTATTACATAAAAATAAAGGAATAAATAATCAGGTAATAAACAAAAACAATTTACAAACATAATTTTTATAAAATAATTATCATATCAGAAATGATTCATCATATCTGTTGGTGAAAAATTTAGTCCATATATCTTTATCTAAAAACACATACTTGAGGCATGGGTTTTCATTATATAACTTTCTAAAAACATATTTTTGGGTCAATTTTGTTTTAAAATCTATCCTTCCAACTAACACAAAATATAAACACTTTTTCTAAATTTCTTTCATTTCATGAAAGTGATATGTCATATCTAATTGAATATATTTAATTTTAGTCATTTTAAATATATAATATTTGAATAATTGGATAAAAATAAACAATTTTAGATATTTTACCATTATAGACTCCCAAATCATCTCTTTCACCTTCCTATTGATGGACCTCCTTTTAGGATATAAAATATTAATCCTATAATGACTTGTTAGTACCAAATAACTAATAAATTGATTTTCATTTGAGTCATATGGGATATCATCATCATCATAAAATTCAATATATATCTTCCCCTCTACACATGAAAGTGATTTTTTTGGTAAACATGTAATTCCACATCTACCAACTTTAGGAATCATCTTATTTAGTGAAGAAGAAGACTCCAACACAGGAGGCTCACCATTAGTTCTACAAAAAACTTTGGTAAATAAAAGTCTAGTTTCATTAAATAATTTAATTATTGAATATTTATCAATATAATAAAATATACACATACCTCAGTAAATGTTCCTTTGCCTTTGTGTTTTTTATTTAAATAGATGAATATAATGATATTTTATATACCTATATATTATTAGAATTAAATTATTATTAAAATTAATTTTTTTTATATTATAATGAAAATTATATCTATTATGTTAACTAATATAGTTGATGAAAAGTGAATATCTAAAAAAATAGTGTAATTACATGTGTATGTTTCACAAAAAACTAATGATGTCAGACTTCTTAACCAAAAAATATGTAATTAAAACTAATAAATATAATAATTAAAAAAATGGTAGAAATGATCAATATTTATAGATTTAAATGTCCTAGTTATAAAAAATGTTTTTATATGTGTAACTTTTACTAAAAAATAATTATGTTAGGATTATTCAGTCAAAAAATGTTTTACTAGAATTGATGAATATAAAATTTAACACAAAAATCAAAAAAATGAACACTATATACAGATTTAAATATGAGATTTAAAGAAATAGATTATTTACAAGTGTAAGTTTCAGAAAATAATATAAAATAGCTATTTACCTGAATAATTAGGAGATTAAAGAAGTGTTTTCCCTTATCCCTTCAATGTGATCATTTAATATAGCATGGTCTATGTGTACATTACAATCTTTGTTATCATCAGGTAATCATATAATATATAAATAAAAATCACATAAGTCCACAACATAATCATCATCCTCATAACCAAAATTAATTCTCTTCCCTTACAAAAGATGCACTACAGATCATTTTATGGGTCAGTAACATGAAACATTTTCTTTACATGTGTTTCCAGGATAAGTGGTTCCTCTTTGCAACTAAATCTTTTCAAATTGATGAGTATAAATCCATAATCATCATGTTTCACAACACTTTTACTATCAAACCAGTTATACTTAAACATAAATACTCAAAATTTAGTATAATTAATTTCACATATATCCCCAACAACTCCAAAATATGTTGTTGTTGTAGAAATTGTTTTTTTATGTTTTTCACTTAAAAATGTAGTAATTCAGTAATGACCATTACTCCAATATTTTGAATGGTAATATTGAAATATTGATTTTTTGTGTAAAATGTGTAACCATTAATATTGAAACTTGACCATATGATCACTTTAACACTTGGACCTCCTGTTAACCATTTCAATGTTTCTAACATAGATAAATCAGTGTTTAATTTCTACTTAAACCATAAAAAATGTATTTTTATGTTCATTAATTAACTAATTTCCATTTATTTTTGGATATAATACCTTTATTATTTAACAAATCTTATTTTATATTCATTACTTTAGTATAATATATGGATTAATTTTGGAGATAGGCACTGAGACAACGTGAGATTTTGATGCTCGGTAAATATAGAATTAATTATTGAAAAATATTAATAATATTAATGTCACATAAGCGAATTTTTATAAAAAACCAGAACAACTCTTAAATAGAGTCTCAAATCATAAATATTAGGTCATCATGGTGTTTAGAGTGTGGGATTTTCCCCAGGTGTGACATAATCCCTATTGGCATCGAGTGTTGGGATTGACCACCTTCTTGGGTAAATAATTAAATAAATTTAATTCTATATATTTAATTGTTTAATTAAAATCATAAACCTGAAAATTCTTTATAAATATGCTTCTATAGAAAATTTTTAGGGTTATCTGCATAACCCTTCAAATTGAGAGGATCCATTATAGAGGAGCTGTTGAAGGATTGTTGGCGGATGACATTAGACCGTATCAAGACTAAGGATCATTGCGCCATTGGAGTCTGTGGATATCAACAATGATAAGAACATAGGACCATTATTCATTAATTATTAATCTAAACTCCATGTAGGTTATTTTATTTATGTGATTCCATCTCGTTATTTTATCCTAGTTGAACGTAGATCAATTCCACGAACAAGAATTGATTCACACATTGATGGTGGATTTATTTTTTTATTGATGATTTACATCTCCATTCTTAAAATTATTTGAAAATAGATCAAGGTTGACACTAAAAAAGGCCAAGTTTTGTTCCTCAGGTTTTTCGTTTATGGATTTCTCCCCTGTTTCATTACACATTCATCATGAGCAATTTCTTTGGCTCACTTTTTAATGAAAAATGGGTATATGATTTTTGTGCGTCCATTATTCGATGCAACAGAACAATACCATGTGTGAGGTTCATGATAGAGGGTGAGATAAAGGTGTGTGAATGATGGAGGAAAATAATAGGTAGACCAGAGACATATTGTTCTGGGCAGATTCTATTCCTCCTAGTTTAATGTATGATGGCGGCGCGGTGTGGTGATGACATGACTCACTAGTGCGTTTCTAAGAAGATCATTTCCTGGATTCCATTTATTGGTGATGGAAGGGATCAGAAAACCTTAGATCCATGATTCACCAGTTGGAATCATGGTAGTGACAACATGGGTGGTGATGCAGATAAAATCAATGGGTTCTGTAAAACCCCACATTACATGACTTGTAATGTAGAGATACACACCATGTGGGACCCTCTATGTAGACATAGGGTTTCCATAGAGAGAAAAATATAACACACCATGTGAAATCTATCACACACTGTGTGAACCATGCTGGAAGCTCAGTGTGTACCTTTGAGGGTAGACAGGCAAAGGCAGGCCAAGGTACACTAGCACGACCAGAATACACGGGCATAGCTGTGTACTCGGACATGGCCAGGTGTACACGGGTATGGCTAGGTGTACACAGTTTGGTACATGATCATGGACATAAGTACATTGGAATGGATAGATGGCATGGACAGGGTACGAAAATACCTCTACACGCTATGTAAACTTACTTAAACCCCATGTATTTTGAGGTTCACATGCCATGTGAGGCAGAGAAACACGGGCATATTAGGAGTTGTCTAGACACATTGTGTACTTCCTAGTACACACCATGTACCCCCTTCAGGGGTGTTTGGATCCCTTAGTTTCTTCAATTTGGACTAGTATCAGTTGAGTGTGTTCCTGTAGAGACTCTATTTTTTCCTTGTAAGACTTTAAAATATTTTTATATCTATTTTTAGAGTTAGGACCTGAAATGACGTGTGATTTCAAGGCCTGGTGTTCCCAGAATTAATTTTATAAAAATATTAAATATATTTTATACTGTGCATATTCATTTAGTTAAAGAAAATGGAATAACTATTAAATGGTTGATCAAATAAAAAATCTAAGACCATAGTTGGGTTCTTAATGTGGTGTTTTCCCTATACATGACATAAACTGATCCAGTGTAGAATGTTCAGACCCCTCTCTCATTGGAGGTACATTTAAGTGGATTAATTAATCATTAAATCAATTAATTAAGTCATTTATATTACCTAGTTATATATTATAAATATATCACTAGAGAGGATTTTTTAGGGTTGGTTCATAATTCTCAAATCACCAGGAGAGATGTTTTCCTCCTCCATTGATGAATCCTTTGGAGAATCAAGATGAATGATGACAGAACACCAGATCAGATCAGACTAGGGTGCAACAAATGCATCAGCTACATCCAATCATTGCATGGACATATTCTTTACTAATAATCGATCCAAAATAGAGGTAGGAATCATCAATTTGGTGTTTTACACTCTTTTGATTAAATTATTGAGCAGAACGAATGTTGTTCTTCAATCTATTCCATTTTGAAACCTTTTCATGGTCCCATGTATAGAAATTAATTTGTTTTCAATTGTTTTATAACCCTTGTATCCTCGTTCTTGATTGACTATCCAAGAACACTTGGCCTTGATCCATAAACCTTTTTTATTGTGCCTTTATCCTCATTTTTCTTTGTATTCATCTGCAGTAGGATCACCGCGGTCCCAATTCAACTTTTTTGGGAGGTACTAAGCCCAATCAGACCCCTAGATTTGAGGCGGATCAAAAAAAATGAGTATGGATAGATGAACTAGGCATAGAAATATGAATAATACGATGTGGCATGATTTATTCTAAGTGGAGGTTGTGCGAAGAGTATCATGGTGGAAACTACTTGACATGAACATGATAGTGGACGGGCTTAGATCTCTGATAGGGTAGTGAGATGTGGTCAATTTGAAGGGCATTAATAATAACAATAATTATTAATAATAATGGTGAATAAAATGTTTGGTTAATTAAATTAAATGGTTTTAATTTAATAAAGGAAAATTGTTTTAAATTAATTCATTTTAATTTAATGAGATATAATATACAAGATATGAGATATAATATATAAGATATAAGATATAAGATACAATATATGGGATATGGGATATGAGATATGAGATATGAGATATACGATATAAGATATAAGATGCGAGATATGAGATATGAGATATAAGATATGTGATATAATATATAAGATATAAATCTTGGTTAAATAATTTATACTGGTTATATATTTTAACCGAGGAGTCTGTTTAACGAACCGTCAACAACAACATAATCCTAGAATTGAGACAATCATTTTAAGACTGATGTTAGATAACCTTTTTATACTCATTTCTTGGGTCAAAGAAACACCCAATAATAATAAAATTATTATTATTGAAGAATATTTTATTCAACATATCTCCCTCATACAGTGTTCGAATGAAAAACCGTCTGTGATACTGCAACCCTGAAATTAAGGAAGATGTTTCAAGACCAATATTAGGTATTTAATTTGGACTTTTGGATCAATCCCATGAGACTCCATTCAAGCATGATGTGTTGAAATATTAACTTTTCACCGGGTGTCATATTGAGGCAAGTGAATATCCTTTATCAAAAATTTTTCCATATAGAATATGATAGAACCCTCTATTGTGGATTTTGAGATATGATGAGAGTCATTTAGATCATGAAGCACAATTATGTTCCCTAATGATCTTTTTTAAGTTACCCTCTAGCATGTATGGATAGTGGAGTTCCTCTACGTTATGATCTTACCCTCCAGTAAGTCTAGGTAGCGGTATTCCTTAATGATATTTTTGAGTTACCCTCTAATAAGGTTGGGCAGTGGAGTTCCTCAATGTTATGGGATTACCCTCTAATAGGGATGGGCAGTGGAATTCCCTAAATAAATTACCATAATTACCCTCTAGTAGGACATGAAAATAGAGTTCCCTGATGATCTTCCTAAGTGGTGCCCTCTAGCAGGATTGGGTAGTGGAGTTTCTCAGTGAATATTAGAGTAAGACCCTCCCATCGTATTGGGGCATGTGATCCTTACCTATAATTAGTGGACCCTCGACTATATGGCATAGTGAGGATATGTAGTTTGATGTGGCATTAGGATCACAAGAAATAGGGATGATTTCCCCATAGGGAAATGTCCTTGTGATGCGACCTAAAACTATGCGAATGAGTCAGTGCCACCCAAAGCATATAGTATCAAGGTTTGGTGATTAAGTCCCTTAAAATTGTGTGTTTGAGGCAGATGTGTGAGATTATGGGCATCATTGATGGACTTATTTTGTAATTATTGGTGACTCTTATTATTAGTCTAATATGTGAGATGGAGATCCCCTTACTCTCTCATTTGAGATTCTTTGATTGGGAAGATATGTATTATTTATTTTGGATTAACCCTTTGGATTAGGATACTCTCCTTCTCGGAGAGGTGAATACATATGAGGCATGCCATGAACTTTTTGTTTTTATCTTCTCGTAGTTGGATGAGTCCAATCTCATGCTATTGGTAGAGAAGAATCGAAGGGAAGTTCATCTTCTCACCATGTTGAGCTCCCTGTGTTTGGATGAGTTTACTTTCACTCTCTTGTTGGGTTGAGCTATACTATTTCACTATACCTTGTGCATCTACTATTCTATTTCATCTCTTATGACTCCCCCTTAATCTTTCAGGGCATCTTACTTGGTATGTTTATACTGACCCCTACATGGGCTTTTCCTAAACGTGTCATGTATTATTCATACAACAGATAGGTTGATCGTGACTCCAAAGGATCTCAGGGATATGGGGTGATTGGACCACGTACGGTGGCTATATCTTAGAATTCAGGAGTAAATATCTCTCAATTGTTTTACTTTTTTAGTTTTCTATCAGGATGGGACACATTTCTAGTTGGGTATGTATTTTTCCCCTTTTCATTTCAATTTACACCATCGTACTTTTTTACTGTTTAGAGGTCCATGGATGTTTGGTTTATTTATAGCAGTATTTCATATTTTATTTATTTCCCTCTACAAATTTGCATTGAGTTGGTTGTGTGTGTGCATATAGGTACTCAGGCAAAGGTATCCCCGAGTTAGTTATGCCTTCGGTGATTGTTTCCACCCCTGTCTTATGGAGGTGGTATTGGGGTTGTTGTGGCTCAAACCCCATCTTGGGTTGGGTTATGAAAAAATAGTATCAGAGAAAGTTCATTCTTTGGGATTTTGTTCAGACGTATCCCCATAAGAGGATTGGTTGGGTTTAGGGAAACAATTTTGAATTGTTTTGAGCATGGCTCTCAGGCCAGCGAGTTTAGTGATGGTACAAACGACCAATGTATCCATTCACCAGGACATTGACTACCTACTTGTCGACTCGGCATACTGAATTTTTTTTACAGGGATCAATGGTACATACATCATACAATATTGAGTCTTTATATATCATTCTTGAGACATCTCTCCATTATATATATATATATATATTCTCATTTGACTATGGTACTCCTTGATAACTTTTAGGATGTCTTTGTGAAAATAGCCAGCCATGATATGAGATCTGGTTCGTGATGAGAATCCTATGAGCAATGAGGCCTTAGTTTAGGTTCTATCTTGCGATCCCCTTCCTCTAGGTGGTTAGGTAGTAGCACCTCCATCTATTGAGTATTAGATCATCCCAGTAGAGTAGGATGAGGATGTGCACATTCTTAGTGCGCTTCATGAGTTACAGTGTCAGAGAACACTGAGGTTCCATGGTGAGCCAAATCCTTACCCAGTTGAGGATTGGATAGAGTCAGTGGTCCACATCTTCAGGCTTGTTCAAACCCCAGTAGATCAGGCGGTGGCTTTGGAAGCTAGCCTTTTCCACAGAGTAGTTGGACATTGTTTAAACCTAGTTACATAGATGCACGATGAGTTGACACTCTCGTAGGATGACTTCCAATATCCATTTCATAAGGAGTACTACCACTCCTACTTATGCTCAGTTTGGATTCAAGATCTTATGGAATTGAAATAGGAAGGGATGATGGTGGCTAAGTACTCATTGAGGTTATCATAACTTACACACTACTCTATTAACATGACTAGGGATGGCTACTTCCGAGTATGTAAGTTTGAGTAGGGACTATGCTGAGAGATTCATACTAGAATAGTTCCCTTGTGTATCCCCACATATGATGGGGTTCTAGAGAGGGTGTTGGTGATAGAGAGATTTATGTTAGAGGTATTTCACACAATTGGAGCTAGAAGTGGGAATCATGGAGTTGAGTCTTCTATAGTAGCTAGTAGGTGCTAGTTGATGGTATCTCAGTACAGGAGACCCTTTTGTGATAAGTCTCAGGGATGTGGTCATATAGTACAAGGGAATCACAGAGCACCAGGGTAGCTCCAATAGGGATGGTTCTGTGCTTATTATGGGTAGGGTCACATGGAATGAGACTGCCTAACCAGACATGCTGAGTAGCCCAGGCAGATAGCTGATGGACCGCCAGGACTGAGGCAACACCATGATTAGGGATATCCTAAGCATGGATATGGTGGTCCATAGGGATGTAGAGCTAGTAGATGAGCATTAGGATCTACAGGTGGAGGAAAATATTATGAGGTCCTTCCACCACCACCACCAGGTGGACCTGATCAAGCTCAGGGTATTGGTAGTTGGGGCTGCGAATAACTGTATGCTTTGGATGTCTACGATCCCGCAGTGCATGAGATGATTAAAGGTATGATATGTGTTTATTCTACTCTTGCCTCAGTATTATAAGACATGGGTTCTAGTATTTATTTTATCTCAATACTCTAGGTAAAGGAGTTGGATCTCCCAGTAGAGGCTATGCCACAACATCTTTGACTTAAGGTTCCCACCAAGAATGCTTCTTCTATATATTTCATATACCGATAGTGTGTGATATCTCTTGAAGAATATAGGTTTATGTAGGACCTTTTTTTAATCACAATAGAACCCCATGACATCATCTTGGGTATGTATTGACTTTCCATGGTTCAAGACCAGATTGACTGTCACCACAGACAAGTCAAATGCCTACAGACTGATGGGATGAGATTATCCTTCTCTAGCAAGAGAGATCTCATACTGGGCAAGTGGGTTCAGTGATCAGGAGGCTGCATCCCATAACCCATCAGCTATAAAGTGTAACCCTTGGTGTATCAGGATCTTAAATCATCTGGATTCCTTCATTTGTGTATAATTATATGTACATCTTCCCCAAAGACGTTTTGAGACTACCTATGAGATGGGAGATGGAGTTTTTCATTGATTTTCATCATGGGACTACCTCGATATCTTCTATGACATATCAGATGGAACCTAATGAGCTCTAGAATCTATGGTTGTAGTTGGAGGATCTTCGTGAGAAAGGTTTAATCAGACCTAGTGTGTCCCTTGGGTAGCTCTAGTGTTTGTGAAAAAGGTGTATGGGATCTTATGACTTTATGTGGATTATTGTTGCCTAAACCAGGACATGATAAATAAAAATTACCCCTTACTTATAATTAATGACATCTTTGATCAATTTAAAGGTGTGAGATGGTTCTCGAAGATCAATCTTAGATCTGGATACCACCAGTTGAGGGTTTATGAGGATGCCATTCTGATCTTTCTACAGACACTATAGGTTTATATTGATTCCCTTTGGTGTGACGAATTCCACTACCGTGTTTATAGCTATGATGAACCATGTATTCCATCCATACTTGGACCCTCTTTTTGTTGAATTCATCAACTAAATAATCGTATAATATGAAATAGATGAGGATCATGCAGAGTACTTGAGGGTGGTCCTAGATTTTCTTCGATAGCATCAAATTTACAGAAAGATATCAAAGTGCCAGTTCTGGATACATGAGGTTCAATTTCTAGGACCTTCCATCTCTGAACAAGGTTTATTTATGGATATTGTAAATATTTATGCAGTTATTTCTTGGGAGACACCTAATAATGTGTCAGAGGTGCAGATCTTCATTGGTTTGACAGAGTATTATAGGAGGTTTGTATAAGAATTCTTCATAATCACAACCCCTTTGACAACCCTGACATGGAAAGGTAAGCTGTTTACCTGGTCTAAGCAGTTCCACAATTCCTTTGAGGACTAGAGGCAAAGTATACTGAGCGATATAGTGTTGAGACTACAAGAGGAGGGCTAGATTTCATCATTTATTGAGATGCATCAAGATATGGGCTCGATTGCATGTTGATGCAGCAATAGGCAGTGATCACATATAGGTCAAGGAAGTTGAGACCCCATGAAAAAACTTCAAAAATTATGAAATATAAACGCCAACAATATTCTTCACCCTAAGGATGTGGAGACATTATCTTCTGGGAGAGCACTTTGTGGTTTACTCAGACCACCAGAGTCTCAGACACGTCTTCACTTAGAGAGACCTGAACCCGAGAAATCGATGCTAGTTGGAGTTTTTGTAGGACTAAGACTTCGAGATAGTCTATACTCTAGGGAAGAGAAATGTTGTAGCAAATTCTCTTAGCAGGAAGTACTTGGATCAATTAGTGAATTAAGCTTCAGAATAGTTAGATTCCCTACAGATAATCGTGATAGAGTAGGAGGATAAAGGTTTTCTTCAATCAATGGTGTCAAATACTTCGCTTCTCGAGTGTGTGGGAGAGTGTCATCTGGGAGAAATCAACTAAAATATTTTTCATGACTATATATCTACTAGAGACTCTCCAAATGAATATTATGAAGGATGGAATCATTTCATATTGTTCTAGGGGAAAATAGTGGTTTCAGTCACGATGCAGGAGGAGGTGATGCAGGAGTTCCACACTTTTAACCTAGCTGTACATCTCGGTGTGGGGAAAATGTACAAAGAACTTCAATGATAGTTTTGGTGGTCTGGTATGAGATGGAGCATAGCCAAGTCTATCTCTCAGTGCCTCACCTATTGGTAGGTAAAGGCTGAGCACCACGTTCTGATAGGTTTGTTGCATCCCCTTGAAATCCTAGAGTTGAAGTGGGATGACATATCCACGAACTTCATCATAGGGATTCCATGCATAATTAAGGGACATGATGCCATATGATTGATAGTTTAATGAATCATTAAGTCATAAAACTTCCTTTCTATCAGGGATTTGAGTTCGATGGAGATTTTGGGCCAGCTGTACGTACGAGAGATCGTTCTACTTCACGGGGTTCCCTAAAAAAATGTCTTCGATTGTGACATTCTGTTTATGTCATGATTATAGAGAGGAATGTGGGAGGTATTAGGGAACCAATTTAGAATGAGTACAACCTTTCACCACTAGAACGATGGGTAGACCAAGTGAACTATGCAAGTGTTAGAGGATATGCTGAGGGCTTGCGTGTTAGACTTTGTCCGGAGCTGGGAGGATCACCTACCCTTGGTAGAGTTTGCATACAACAACAAATACCACTCTAACATCACCATGGAACCTTTTGATACCCTGTATGAGAGATCATGTAGGTCAACCTTATGCTGGAAAGAGTTTTGTGAAACATCTTTCATGGGTCCTATAAGGACCCAGCCTTAAACATTACATAATATTGAATTAAGTTAATAATTCACATTGAGGATCTTTTTAGGTTTAGTGTTTTAGATAATTAGGCCATAATTATTAAATTAAATCTCAAAAATTACAAAGTAGACACTTATACTCAGTATCTATTTTTTTCATAAAATAAAAATTCTTAAAAGAAAACAATAATTCTTTTCTTGATATAAATATTCTTGAGTTATTCCTTTCTCTTACCTTGCCTTATACCCTATGAAAAACATTTCAAAAACTTGGGATGAGCATAAAAATCTCAGTAAGGGTTATAAAATAAAGAAATAAAACATTAGTTCATCAATACATACAAAACACAATCTCGTTAACATAACTCATGAAATCATAAGATTTATGAATAACAAATAGAAATCATAAATCATAAAGGTAACTTATAACATCCATATCATACTTACATTGTAGTTTTCATAGCAACATAGGGAGTTACACTTGGAATACCCATCACAGTATATTCCCTAAATCTATTAGGATAAACATTAACATTTACCTCCATCACATTACCCAATGCATTGGAGAGCTATCTCGGGATCACCCGCCCTAGGTTTATCACAGAACCACCCGTATACATAAACAATAACGAAGAACCATAACATAAAACAAGCATAAAGTAAAGATTACATCTCCACATTGCAATAAAAATTTATCATTTCAATATATTTACATAATCAATGCTTTATCAAACCATTTTCAAAACCATTTAAAACATTTAATAAAGAGATTTTTGAATCAAAGTGCCCCATACCACTTTGAAGATTTTAAAGGAATTAACATTTTAAAACATTAATGTCCATAAAAATACATACTTAAAACCATTTTGAAAGCAAGAAAATTAATGAGAAATATTTAGAAGAATAAACCTTTAAAACATTTAAAACAATGATTTAGTTAAAGAGTCCCTTACCACTTAATAAAATACATGAATAAAAATAATTGTATAATAACATTAAACGAAGCTTATAATATCATGAGAATATGGAGATTAATGATATAATATGTCAAAGGTTATTATATACACCATATGAAAGTGAATTGGCGTATAACAACAAATAAGTCTCAATGGAATGTAATTTGAGACAAAGTCCCATACAAAGATCGTATCCTTAGATTAAGAATACATCAATGACATAATTATGTGTGAAAAATATAAATACAACCAATATAAGTAGATATTAAGTGTAAAATGATCAGAGGTCATTCAAAAATATTCATAACATTACATAATCAAGAAGTAGAAGTTTAACCCAATGAGTTGAAATTAGGTCAAGAAGTTCTCTTACTGTAATTTGACAGCCTAATTGCGTCGCTTTAAAATTCAAAAATGAGTTGATGAGAGATAAAAGGGGATCTAATCACATGGAAATAAAATTTAAAATAATAAGGATATATGATAACATATACCAATATAAGAAAATGGAAATTTAAAAGACATAAAATAAGTCTCTAACTAAAAGAGTACGGTGAAAGGTTCCCTTACTGATTTGGTAACTTATGAAAAATACACACCATGAAAGAAGGGTCATACAATGAAGATATAAATACCCATAAATTAAAGTATATTACCCAAAGAATACAATCATGGGTAGTACATACAACACAAAAAAGGATATAGTGGCAAATATAGCATGAATCTCACGAGAATAAAAAGCGAGATGAAAACCCCTTACCTCATTGTCATCAATCGATTCGTATGACTAAAAGTTAATAACCACCAAATTAATCACAAAATACCATGAATATAAATATAATCATGATAATATATATCAAATGGTAGTAAAAAATACACCACATGCAATAAATAAGTGGCGAACAATGGAAATCTCACGAAATTAAAAGTGACATAAGAAACCCCTTACCTCATGTCTGACTTGACTCATATGTTCCATGTTCTTCCTGAATAATAAACTTAAGTTAATTTCTACTTATTTAATAACATTATTTAAGTTTATTATTCCTTTTATATCACTTATTACCTTTCTATAACAATTAGTTATTTATTTGAGTTCATATCGGACATTTTGTCAATGTTCAGAACTTCAGTCAAAAATGAACTTGTTATAATTAAAAATTGTCCATGTGGTCAAAAGTCCATTCTATCCAGAATGATATTTATGATTTATATAGCATATATATCATATATATACAGTGTATATATATTTATAATATTCCATATCATTTAGAGTTAAGAAATGAAACACACTGTTCATGGAGACGGTAAGCCGTACGTACGCATGAACGCTACTTTCATATATATTTTATATTTAATGGAATGAAAAATTAATAATAAATAGGTCTATTATAATTCTAGTATAATATAAATTTTATGTAATTTAATTAAATACTTCCTTTATACATTCCATGTATGTTATGAACGAGTCATATCAATTTGAGGGGGTGATAGTCTGTACTTGCTCAAATGAAATTATCATATTTATCCATTATGGAAACCATAAAGGTATGATATAAATAAAAAATAAATAAGTATATAGAAAATATAAATATAATATATATCATATGTAAATACAGTTCCATCTTAATGGCCACCATAAGAGGTGGTAGGAGAATATTGAACAATCATCATTTTGTGAGGCAGTAGTTCACCGTCCACAGAAACAGTATGTTCTTTACCCATTAGACGAAGGTGTGTGTAATTTTAGTTCAAATACTTCTCATAAAAACAACCTAGTATATTTAGGAAATTTTTTTTGTTATAAAAAAAGGAATAAAAAGAGTTTAGGGGTTGGATAAGTAAAATAAAAGAAAATAACTTAAGAGAAGATGTAACCATTAAATCGGGTAACTCTCTTTGGTTTGAACCAAAAAGATTTATTTAAGTGCCTTATTCCTAAGGTAAGGATTATAGGTGTAAGAGATGGATCTTGAGAGATTATTTGGGCAGAGGTTTGATGATCCAAGGGGCTTGATAGGTGTGATTAATGGGTTATATGTGAGGGATTTTTATAAGGGGGAGGAGGGACTCTTTATGAAAGTTTGAAAACATTATTTTATTATAAACTGATTTTTGGATTCTAAAGGTCCAAAACTTATTAAAGTAGAATATAATATTACTATTGTTCTAAATAAAATCATAAAATAAAAGTTGGGTAGGTTTTGGAAACTATTTTAATCTTTATAATCTTACTTATTTAAATCATTCATTAATGAGGTAAACACTACATCATTATTGTGTCACAAATAATTTTATTTATTTGATGTCTAAAAATTATAAAAAAATACCATGATGTAGGAAATATTTTTATATTTATAATTAATATTTATAGTCAAATAGATAACTTATATAACTCCATGTAAGAATTGATTTACTAAAAGATATATGTTTATGTTATTTTTGTCATTACTTTAAATTAATTAATATAAAGTGTCATTATCACTCTTTAGTGGCTCCATGGGGTCCCAAAATTGACCCAAGGATGACCATGGTCTGAAATGTATCAACAAATAGGATTAGGATACATTTTAGGGTAACTTAATATTATTATAATATTTTTTTACCTTGAATTACCCTATTTACCTTTAACCGCGGTAAATAAAAGGCAAAAGTTACTATTCACCAAAAATTATTTTCATCTTATTGAACCAAATTTTACTTACTAATAAAAACCATGTATGTAGGATTTTCTAAATTCAATTCATAGAATCTGTAAAATTTCATTTAAATGAAGAAGTCAGTGTTTTAACTACTACTCAATGTTTTCACTATTCATCAAAAATTGAAGGTTTTCAAAAAAATACCAAAAATTAAGCCAAAGATATATTTTATATTCCCAATTTAAAAATTATGTCTATTTTACCAAATTAAAAACATATAATTTTCATTAATTAATTTAAAATTAATTCCCGTTGTCAAAACAAAAAGTGTGTTTTTAAGAAATATTAACTATCAAAAGGTTGACACTTGTTTATGTCCAATTTCAAAGTGAAATTACTTACAATGAACAAAATTGGATTAAATGGTAAAAATATAATATAATTACACTTTAAAACCAATTAAAAAGATAATCTAAACTTATAAATAAATTATATTAAAAGGCAGTTTTGAATTAAAATACAGTATTTTTCACTATTCATTTAAAAATGAATTTTATCATAAAAATACTAAAAATTTACCCAAAGTAAATTTTGATGTTACGATTATAAAGAATAATTTTATTTTGTCAAATAGAACATATAAAAGTGATAAAAACTAGATTTAAAAATGGTTTTCTATCAAAAGGCGGTAAATCGGCCTTTTAAAGAATATTACACTATTTGTGCTTAAAATTAAATTCATTCACATTTTAAACCTCTAACTTTTATTGGATAAATGTAAAAACATTCCACAAACTTGTATATTCATATTGTAGTTAGTTTTATTCATTCCCACCAATACAACGACTAGGCATTAATTACTATTTAAAATAATAATATTATATTATTATTTTTCAGTATAACTCAACATTGTGTGCAACGTAAGATTTCAAAGAAACCCGTTGTTGCTTATCGGGTACACTATCGAACATAGAATCCCCTTTAAAGTAAAATTAATATTTAATTCACAAATATTAATAAATATAAAAATGTATTATTCTTTATTTACATGGGATGTTACAGGTCTAGAGTTGGTTTAGGCAACAAGGAAGAAAGTCCAGGTCATCTGAGAGCGGATGAGGATGGCCTAGAGAAGACATAAATCCTATTAAAATTATCATCATAGGCTCTTGAAGTTTGAGCGTGGAGACCATGTTTTCTTATGATTCTCACCACGATGAGGAATGTGGAGGTTCGAACAGGGAGTCAAGCTATCCCCTAGGTTCATCGGGCCATTCGAGATCATGCAGAGAATTGGAGAGGTTTCCTACAACCTCTCCCTACCCCCATAGTTGAAGCTGGTGCACGATGTCTTCTATGTGTCGTAGATGATGAGGTACATGCATGAACCTATGCACGTCATCAACTGGGGGTGAGATGGACATCAAGCATAGTGCCACCTTTGTAGAGAATTCAGTGGCGATTGAGGATCGATAAGAGAGGACAATGCACAGATGAATCATCTCTTTGGTTCATGTGTTGTCACAATACAAAAATGTTTAGGAGAGTTCCTAGGAGTGGGATATCTAAGTGCAAGCTTAGTATCCCGAGTTTGGAGTGCGGTCTGTGGTGACATCAAGGATTCGGATATATTCCACTATCTCTTATCTCACGTCGCGGTTGAGGTTCGATTTAGTCCCTTACATGTTGATCTTCCAAGAATCATCTGGTTTCTATTGTTTCTTTCTTTCTTGGGTTTTTGGCAAGACCGTAGTGGCGGCTTTCGGGCCGGGTTGTCTCAAGCGTCGTCTTCAAAGGTCTTCTCTGGTTCAGTGGTGGTGCTTCCAGCCCTAGGTGGTGCTGCACTGCTTTTTTTTCTCAGTGGGGTCCAGGTGCTTGCGGGAGGCCTATGGTGGAGGGATTGGGTCTGTTCAACCTGCCACATTTTTATTGTGATCCAACGAAGGTTTGTGTGCTTGGTCGCCTTGAATGCATGGTGAAGGTCTAGCGGTTGAAGCCTGCTACGAGGGATTGGGGTGTATTGTGCGGCCTCTTTGAGCAGGTGTGATGGCGGCGGTGGGTGGTGGGTTTCTGGTTTGATTCAGTTTCCGATGAGGTTTCCTTTATCACACGGGAGGTGATTTTCTGGTGATGAGTTCAATCCTTGAATTTTGTTGAATTTTTGAATTGGTTTGGATATTGCTCTGTTGGTTTGCGATGCAGTGAAGGTTTGCAGCATGTTGGATGGGATTTTTGTTGGTTGATTTGAGAATTTTTGGAATGGGTGATGATGATGGTGAAGTGTTGGAATTTTTTCTTTGAGTCGGTTTGTGTTTGATGATGGTTTTTGGAACCTGCGATGATAGTATTTTGTGGGTTTGATGTAGAGGTTCTGGCGACGAAGAGGATGGATCCGACAGGCGTCGATGATGATGGGTATGGGTTCATGGGTGCGTCATGGTCTGTGGCTTGTAGCAGTTTGCGGCCCGAGGCTATGGCATTTCTCTACGTTTGAATTTTGAATCTGGTTGTACCGACAAGATTATGACTTTACTGAAATCTATTGTGTTTTTATGGTGTTTTGAATTGGTTATCTGGAATTGTATGGTTCCCGCTCACCCAAAAAGTGGACTTTGAAAATAAAATAAAAATATAATTTTCAGTCAGTCATGGAATGACATAATGACCTTGTTTTTTCCTTATAATACTTTGAAATATTTATATATATATTTACAGATCTAGGAAGTAAAACAACATGTAATTCCAAGCCCCGATGTTCCTAGAATTAATTTTATAAAAATATTAAATATATTTTATACTACATGAACATTTTTAGTTAAGGAAAATAAGATAAATCTTAAATGGTTGATTGGATTAGAAATATGATATCATGATTGGGTCCGAAACACAGTTTTCCCTAGGCGTGATATAAAATGAGTCGAAGTGGGACGTTCAAACCCCTCACTCATTGTCAGTACATTTAAGTGGATTAATTAATAATTAAATTAATCAATTAAGTCATTTATTTGACCTAGTGATATGTTATAAATATATCACTAGAGATGATTTTCCAGGGTTTGCTCATAATTCTCAAATTTTCGATGAATCTCTCTCCCTCCTCCGTTGAATAATCCTGTAGTGAATCGAGATGAACAATGATGGGACATCTGATCGGATCAGATTAAGACACAATGAATGCATCAGCTTCTTCCAATCATTGTAAAAACACATTATTTACTAACAATTGATCCAAAATATATCTATGGCTCTTCAATTTGGTGTTTTACACCATTTTTATTAAATTATTGAGATCAAACATTGTTCCTCGATTTACACCCCTTTGAATCCTTTTCACGTACCCATGTATAGAAATTAATTTTTTTTGTCAATTGTTTTCTAACCCTAGGATCCCCATTCTTGATCAACTGGACAAGAATGCTTGGCTATGATCTATAAACCTTTGTTATTGTGCCTTTATCCTCGTTTTTCTTTGCGTTCATCACTGGTTGGATCCCCACAGTCCTAATTTTACTTTACTGGGAGGTAACAAGCCCAATCGGACCCCCAAATTTATGGCGGATAAATGAAACAAGATTGGATCAATGAACCGAGAATAGACCTGAGAAGCATGTAATGTGATGGGATTGATTCTGAGTGGAGGCTGTGTGTAGTCTCTTGGAGGAGGCTCCTCAGCGTGAACATGACGGTGGTTGAGCTCGAATCTCTAACAGGGTAGTTAGACGTGGTTAACGTGGTGGGTGTTAATAATAATAATAATGGTGGAATAAAATGTTTGGTTAATTAATTTAAATGGTTTTAATTTAATAAAGGAAAATCGTTTTAAATTAATTGGTTTTAATTTAATGAGATAAAAGATACAAGATACAAGATATAAGATATAAGATACAAGATATGCGATATGCGATATGAGATATGAGATATGAGATATAAGATACGAGATATGTGATATGAGATATAAGCTATAAGATATAATATATGAGATATAAGATATGGGATATGAGATATAAGATATGAGATATAAGATATGAGATATAAATCTTGGTTAAATAATCCTATATCGATTATATGTTTTAAGTGAGGTGTTCGTTTGATAAATCATAAATGACAATGTGATCCAAGAATTGAGATGGTAATTTTAAGACTGATGTTGGATACCCTTTTCAGACTCATGCCTCGGGTCAACAAAACACCCAATAATAATAAAATTATTATTATTATAGAATCTTGTATCCGACATATCTCCCTCATACGGTTTCAGAATAAAGAACCTTATACGATGATGAGACCCTAAAATCAAGGTATACCTTTCAATACCAATATCAGGTATTTGATTTGGACTCGTGGCTAGGGCCCACAAGACGCCATTCGAGCATGATGCAGTGAAATGTGACTTTTTCACCGGGTGTCTGATTGAGGCAAGTGAATAGCCTATCTTGAGCATTTTTTACACATAGAACATGATGGTTCCCTTTGTTGTGGATTTTGAGATATCATGCAATATGTTCAAATCATGATTCACATTGGTGTTCCTGATGATCTTTTTGAGTTACCCTTTAGTAGGGCTGGTCAGTGGAGTTCCTCGATGTTCTGGGATTACCCTCCAGTAGGGCTAGGTAGTGGCATTCCTCAATGATCTTTCCAAGTTACCATCAAATAGGGTTGGTTAGTGGAGTTCCTTGACATTTCAATATTACCCCCAGCATGGTTGGGCAGTGGAGTTTCTCGAAGACCTTACTAGGCTTACCCTCCAGTAGGACTGGGTAGTGGAGTTCCCCGATGACCTTCCCAAGTAGTACCCTCCAGTAGGATTGGGCAGTGGAGTTCCTTGGTGTCTATCCTAGTAGGACTCTCATGTCATACCAGGGCCTGTGATCCTTACCTAAAATTTGTGTCCCATCAACTATAAGACACAATAACGAGATATGGTTTTACATGGCTTTGGAATCATAAGGAAGAGGGAAACTTTCCCCAAGGATATGCATTTTTGTGAGGCAACCTAAAACTGTGCAGGCGATTTAGTGCCACCCAAAGCAGATAGTATCAAGGTGTGGTTATTGAGTCCCTTAGACTTGTGTGTTTGGAGAATACATTTGAGAATATGGGTATCATTGATGGACTTGTTTTGGAACTGTTGGCGACTCTTCTTATTGGGATGAGTTGTGAGATAGAGATCCCCTTAATCTCTCATTTGGGATTATTTGAATGGGAACATATATATTCTTTCTTCTAGATTAACCCTTTAGATTTGGATACTATACTTCCAATAGAGGAAAAGATTCATGGGTATGCCACATGCCTTCCATATTTAGATCCTCATGGTTGGATGAGTCCACTATCTTACTATAGGTAGAAAAAACTTGATGAGAAGTTCATATTCTCACTATGTAGAGCTCCTTGTGTTTGGATGAGTTTACTTTCACTCTCTTGTTAGGTTGATCTATAGTCTTTCACTATACCTTATGCATATGATATTTTATTATATCTCTAATGCCACCCCTTTAGTTTTCAGGTCATCATACATGGTATGTTTATACTCACCCCTACATGGGATTTTCTCACAAGTTTTGTGCCTTATGAAAGTGACAGAAAAGTTAATCATGACTTTAGAGGATCTTCAAGATATGGGGTGCTTGGACTGTGTATGGTGGTCATAGCTTGGTATTTAGGAGACAATCTCTCTCATCTTTTTACTTTTTTAGTTTTATATCAGGATGGGACATATTTATGGTTGGGCGTGTATTTTCCCCTTTTATTTTCAGTTTAAACTAGCATACTTTTGTATTGTTTAGAGGTCTATGCATGTTTTGTTTATTTATAGTAGTGTTGTATCTTTTATTTTCTTCCCTATGAAATTTTTCATTGAGTTGTTTATGTGTGTACGTACAGGTACTTAAGAAAGGACTCCTTGAGTTAGTTATGCCTTCGGTGCTTGTCGCCACCCTCTGAACTATGGAGGCGGACTTGGGGTAGTTATAGCATGAACCCTGGCTTGGGTAAGGTCATGAATGTTCCCTTGGTCCATCCCCTTGAGGGTATAGTTTATAATTACATCCATATCTCTAGATTCTGATCCCCTTTAGAGAATGAGTCTCATATAGAGTTTGTTGTATCCTTCCATGAGACCAGAGTGTTATAATCTATAATTACTTCTTATACCCAAGGTGGGGTTCATGGAATAGGAATGAAATCCTTGAGTAGATCATTGATCATACATATTGATATAATTTAATTTCATTAGGGTTTTCAATATAATTGGAATACAATCCCCGACATAGTTGGTTTATCCAGATTGGGTTTGTGGTTTCCCCCAGCAGTCCTAGGTGTGATCCCCTATATGAGTATCAGGGTCTTTAAAGACTAGTGAGTTTTCTTGGGTGGGGTCCAATGATCACGACCTCTTGTGTGAGTGTCTTCAATGATATAATGGCTCATAGAGTGGGTTATCTTTGAAAGAGAATTGTCTAGAATCTTTAAGAAAAATCCCATGGATTTTAGTTTGGTTGAGACTTCCTAGAGGTGTGGTGTCCTTACAGATTATATATGAGTTTTTTATTTGATTTCTATATCCTTGTTATGAGTTGTTTTTTTCATACTATGTGTTTAGTGTTTTAGGGGTGTCCTACTGGGAATTTTTATACTCAATTCTACATGAGATCTACCCTCATGTTCTATATCTTATGTAGACAATAACCCTTTTGATGGTTCCTCAGGAGGACATGGATCTAGTGGGGTATATATTGGCCTAGATAGACTGAGATTTTTTTATATGTGGTTGCATTTGATAGTAGTCCTCACCTTCTAAGAAAGTTGGAAACTTTTCAGTTATTTTTTGGGCTTATATTTGTCTCCCTTTATCACTTTCAGTACTTTATTTTCATACTCTGACTATAGGATTATAGATGTATGCATGAATTGGTTTTAGTTGTTTTATATTTTAGCATTGTATGGGCTTGGAGATTTGTGCCTGTGTATTTTTACATTAGGATAATTCCTCCCATGTGTGTGATATGCCTACTTGGAACTAATCACTAGCCCCTAGACTATTGGAGGAGGGCTTGGGGTAGTCACGGTTCAGGCCCCATTGGGTCGGGTCTTGATAGAGTGGTATCAAAGGAGTTGGTTCTACCTTAGGACTAGAGTTTGTTAGATTGGTTTGGGTTTTATGGAAACTGTGTTAAGTGTTTTGAGTTTAGATTTCAGTACGGGGACTCCAGTGTTGGTGCATAAACTGACATATCCATACACCAGGACTCTGAATACCTTTATTTTGAATCAGTACATATAGAAATTGGTTGTATGGAAAACATTAGTACATGCATCATATAGGAATGGGTTTTAGTTTCCATGTCCTTCTCGAGTCATATTTCCATATACAGTCTTTGAATGTGGCACATATTGTTCATTTTAGGATTTCTCCATAAAGACAGCTAGCTGGGATTCCACTGTGTGATAATGAGGATGATTTTCCAAGTGATGAGGATTCAATATAGGGGTTTGTATCAAAGATAGTACCTATGGGTGGTTTACCAGCTATACCACCACCCATTGAGCATCAATTAGTATTGAAAGTACCAAATTAGATTTTACGAAGGATGAGTGTGTTATATGAGTTATAGAGGTAGAGACCTCCCATGTTTCAGGGTGATATAAACTCCTAGGTGGCTAAGGACTGGATAGAGGTAGTCACTTGAGTTTTCCTCCTTATGAGAACACCTTTAGATTAGATGACAGTCCTCACTATGAGTTTTCTTCAGGGACACACTAGGTTATGGTGTGGGTTTGGTGAATCATTCACATGCTGAGACAACTCTCTCTTAGTCATACTTTGAGAGTCTCTTTAGGGAGTATTTTTATCTCACCATGTTGTAATCAGTGTGCATCTAAGATCTTCTACATCTATAGTAGGGTGGTATGACCATGATGGATTATTTTTTGAGGTTTACTGATATCTCATGGTACTCCATGGATATGCTATGAGATCCTTTATCCAAATCATGTAATTTTGAGTAGGGATTACACTATGATATTAGGGATTCACTAATATCTATTTGAATTACCACTTATGGTGGAGTTATTGAGAATTCCTTAGTAGTAGAGAGATTCCCAGAATATCATATGCCAAAAATGGTTGTTAGTGGGAATCCAAGAGTTTAGATATTGGAAATAGGTAGACGATGACATTAGTAGAGATCTGGGCATGTTATATTCTTTAAGAGATGATCCTAGGACAAGGGATCAATTGAGCATGGTTCTCAGGATGGATCAAATCATCTGAGGGAGAGGTAGTGTTTCTCTTAAAATGGTTAGGGACATATTTCACAAGATTGTTTGAACCATTGTACAAATAATTGGGAGATGGTTTAAGGACCATCTGGGAAGAGATTGAGGCAGGATCATGGAGGTTCATAGGGCAGTGAACGTGGTAGAGGGGCAAGAAGAGTAAAAAGAGGTGGTCAGAGGTTTGATCTATTTCCACCACCACCACCAGGTGGTCCATTCTAGGCTTTGGGATCTAGTGGTCAGGGATGAGTCCAGAAGTAGGCTATGGAGGCCTATAAACTCGAGGATCTAGGGATGATATAAAACATGATATGTGTCTTTTCTACCTTAGTTTTTGCATTGATATAAAAAAGTGAGAGTCATTACTTTTTCCACTTATCTGGTTTGAGACTTAGAGATTTTGGTTGATACTTTGGCTTGACCCTTACACTAGGAGACTTTGACAGGTGGTGGGTCAGTTATTGAACACTTCTACCGATAGTGCGATCTGACTCTTGGAGGTGAGAGCTTTGTATAAGATCTATTTCTAGTAGTGATGAGGATTTATGACATTATCTTAGGTATGGACTAGATATCCACATTTCATGCCCTTCTTGACTATTTTAGGTTGAGGATGTGGTGTGTCCACAATGATAGGATGATATTTTCCTTTGTGGGTGAAAAAAACCCTAGTATAGAAGGATAAAATCAAGAATAGGAGAGTGAAAGAAATTAATCATTAGTTGGATATAATGACTTATGGATCAATGGATACTATGGAATACTAGTCCCTTATGGCAGTGGTAGAGTATGAGGATGAATTTCCTAAGGGCATTCTAGGCTTACCTCCCTATCAAGATCTATAATTATATATTGAATTAAACCCTAGTATGAGCACAATATCTAAACTAGAATATCAGATGTCTCCAGTAGAGCTTTGTGAGATGAGGGTGTAGTTGGAGTACTTGTAAAAGAAGGGCTTCATGAGACCCAGTGTTTCCCACTAGGCAACCCCAGTTTTGTCTTCCAAGGAGGATGGGTGCTTGATGTTATGTGTATATTATCAAAACTTGAACTAGGTATCATGAAGAATAAGTATCCAATAATGAGTATTGATGACACCTTTGACCAATTGAGAGGGGTGCAATTGTTATTGAAGGTTGAATTTAGATTAGGCTATCACCAGCTACGAGTACAGGACAAGGGTATAATGATGATGACATTCAGACATTGTTATGTTCACTATGAATACTTGGTGATGCATTTATTCATGAAAAATTAAATAGAATTGTTCATGGGAATCATCAACCAAATATTTCAGGGTTTCTTAGATTGGTTTGTCGTGGTCTTCATCGATGACATCCTAGTGTAATCAACATCTAAGGTGGAGAACAAGAGACACTTGGGGATGGTCCTGGACACACTCTAAGAGCACCATATTTATGGTAAGATATTTAAGTGTTAGTTTTTGATTTGAGAGGTTCACTTCCTTAGAAATTTCATCTCAGAGGCAAGAGTGAAAATGGACCTAGTGAAGGTTGATGTAGTTCTATATTTAGATCCACCTGAGAGTTTTACCAAGGCATTGTGTTTCCTTGGGTTGGTAGGGTACTATAGAGGGTTTATACCTAATTTATCCAGAGTTGTAGCACCCTTGATAGATTTTAACTAAAAGGGAAAACTGTTCAGGTGGATATAATGGTGCCAATAATGTTTCATAAGTTGAGGCAAAGGTTGATTAATTCCACCATCTTGATATTAATAGAGGAGGGTGTTGAGTACATCATGTTCTGTGATGCCTCAAGGACCTAAATGGGTTGTGTTCTAATGTAGAGGCATACCATGATTTCATATGGGTCCAAGTAGTTGAGAATGCATGAGCAGAACTACGTGACCCATTATCTTGAGCTAGCAGTGGTAGTCTTCTCCCCAAAGATGTGGTGACACTACCTTATGGGTGAGTAGTTTATAATCTAATATAACCAAAAGAGTCTCAAGTATATCTTCTCTCAGAAGGAACTTAACTTGAGATAGATTAAATGAATAGAGTTTCTCCAGGAATATGAATTTGAGATAGTTCATACTCCTGGGTAGGGTAACATGTTGAAAGATACTCTTAGCATCAGATCTTATTCTCAGTTATTGGACAAGGCGTCAGATCATTTAGCCTCATTACATTTTTACTTAGTGTAAAATTATGGTGCATTATATTTTTAGTCTATGGTTATTACCCCAAAACTTTTATAGAATGTTAGGGAACATCAAAAAAGAGATATTGATCGTGAGACCTTATGTACTCATATATCCACTAGATGTTCTCCTAATGGATTTTATAAAGGTGGGGAGAACATTATCCTTTTCAAAGGACATATGATGGTACCCATTATGTTGTGGGAGGAGGTGATGAGGGAGTTTCATACATCCCATTTAGTGGTAAATCCAAGTGTGAAAAATATGTACTAAGACCTCCGACGTTAGTTTTTTTGGACAAGAATGAAGAGATGCATTACAAAGTTTGTCTCTCAATGCCACAATTTTCAGCAGGTGAATGGTGAGCACCAAGTTTCAGCTAGTTTAGCTCAAACCTTTGATTTTATAGAGTGAAAGTAAAATAGGATATCTGTATAATTCATAGAGAATTTACCACATATGTTCAGGGGATGTGATTCCATTTGGGTGATCATAGACCGAATCACCAAGTCAGTACACTTCCTAGCTATTTTAGAGAAAAGTTCAATAAATAACATGGGATTATTGTATGTGTATGAGATAGTATGGATCCATGGAGTTCCATCGACGAATGTTTTAAACTATGATTCTCACATCACATTTAGATTATGGAGTGGATTGATGGAGGAATTTGGGACTCAGTTGTGTTTGAGCATGTGAATTCACCCCCAGACTGATATCTATACTGAGTGGACCATTCATGTCTTGGAGGAAATGCCATGGGATTGTATGTTGGATTTTGGTCATATTTAGGAGGATCAACTAACCATGTTAGAGTTTGTGTATAAAAAAACTACAATTCAATTATTGGTATGGAACTATTTGAGGCCTTTAATTGGCAACCCTATTGGTCTCCACTTTTTTGAAATGATCTAGGTGAGTCAGCACTCATGGGACCAGAGTTAGTGGGATATATTATAGAGAAGGTGCAAATCATCCAAGAGAATATAAGCGCTGTATAGATCTGTTATAAGTCTTAAGAAAATTGATGATAGAGGCCTATGGAGTTTGAGGAGGTAGACCATGTGTTCTTGAGGGTATCACCTTGACATGGACTATAAAGATTTGGTTGAGGTGGAAAGATATCTTTGCGATTAATTGGACCTTTCCAGATATTTCATAGAGTTGGAGAGGTAGCTCTACTACTATAGTTAGACCCAGTACATGATGTATTTTACATGTCACAATTGAGGTGGTACATGTATGGATCTTTATATTTTAATGAATGGTTTGAGTTGGACATAGAGGATGAGGATACCTTTGCTGGGTATATGATAGAGATCAAGGATCAATAGGAGAGGATCCTTCATGGGTGATAAATTACCCTAGCGTGTGTCTAGTGGTAGTATGATAATATTTTGGAGAGAAACTTGTAGTGAGATACCCAAATGCGAGCTCAATAACTTTATCTTTTTGAGTAGGTTTTTCACTTTTTGAGACAAAAATACCTAAGGTGGGGAGAATGCAAAGACTCTGATTTTTCCATGTATTACTTTAGAATATTATATGGGTTAATTTTGGAGCTAGTTACTAATATGGTGTGAGATTATAAGGCCTGATATGTAACACCCAAAAATTTTATGGTATGTCTCTTTTAAAATTTAACATCTTCGATAGTTTATGCTTCATACAACACCAAGTTTAAAACCACAATATACTATTAAATATGACCGTAGGAATAATAATGTGACCATTAGAAATAGTAATATGACCAATAGAATATTAACTTCACCTATTAAATTAAATAAATGAAAATCTGGTATATTTATATGATGAAATAAGTAAATAAATGTTTTAAAAATGATAAATTAAGTGTTGGTATTTTTGTGAAACGTAAATGTTTATTTATAATTTTATAATTAATATAATTATTTAAAAGAAAATTTATTTTCATAAAATAGATTCGTAAATTAATATTTTGTTATCTTACGATTATAAGATAATTTAGGAGACCTTAATTAATTTTTCAAAGTGTCATAAAAACATTTATAATATTAAAATCAATATTTTTTTGAGTAAATGAGGATTTTATTTAAAAATTAAAATTATTATATTTAGAAAATTATTTACACAAAAATAGAGTCCATTTTTTAATTATATACTTGAAAATTGGGTATTTTGATTTTTTGGGATTTTTCTAAAATAGTTGAAATTTGGGTGAATAGTGAAATATGATGATTTATAGTATTAGCTAAATAAATGAATTATTGATTTATGGATGATGTAGGTACCATTAGTTCAAACTAAAATGAACTAGTTACTATATTTAGTCATAATAATGAATACTATTGATAGTCTTGAGCCAAAATAATAAACTAATTAATAAAATAATCAAAAAACACTCATCTCCTCCACTATAAATACCACCTCTCACCGCCTTTTCTCCTAACATTTTCAAAGCCTTTAATATTGTCTAATTTTTATCCAATAACTATACCAAACATCTCCCTCATGTTTATTTCTTACCAGTATCATCCAAAATACCATTTCAATGTTCCTTAAGGGGGTTCTCAAGGAAAGTAATTCAAGAGGTAAAATGCTCTTTCATTCTTTTAATTTTATTTTAATTTATTTTCTTTTCTTATACTTTCCTTAATTACTCTAATAAAAAATGCATGATAAATCCAATATATTATATATACTGGAATTTTATTATGATAATGGGATATCCACCATCAATTCTCTTCTCTTCCCCTTTTATTCTAAAAATGAAAACATTGTTCATGAGCTGCTAATTTGCTACCTTTGTGGATGACAGGTTTTCATTTTTCAATTCTGCCTTCAAGGCTGATCATAAAACTATTTTTATGGTTAAAAAAGATTTTAAAATGAATATTAAAACATATTTAGAGTTATATAACCACTATATATAGATAATATTAATTAATAAAACAAAAATAGTACGTGATTATCGAAAAAATGCCAAAATATTCCAAATGGTTATCATTCATGTTTTATCTAATAATTCATCCTCATATATAAAAAATGATACATAAGAACATTTAATATTCTATAATTTATTTAATAATATATAATTTCAATTCTGGATAACTATTACAATTTTATATGATCTTTCATGCATGTATACCAGTGAACCAATCATGAAAACCAAGGAAACAAACACTCCCAGAAGATGAAATTAAATCTTATAACCCATCAAAATGGACATAAATGAACTTAATAGAATTATAATAAATAAAATACATGTTTAATAGGTTCTTAATTAAATTATTAATGAATATAATTTCATTATCCAGGACATTAAGTGCAAGTGTAGAACACTTTCAGACTAAGGTAAGGGTTTCTTCCCAAACCTCCATTTTTTACTTCAGGTTACGCTTCCTCTCTATTTAACCCAATTTAATTATTAATTATTATTATGTAATAATACTAAATTATATGTGTATGTTCCAAATATATGAATCTAGCTCATTTATTATTTATTTTTTGGGTAACTTTATGTTTTATAAGGTTCCCTTCTCAATTCCTCTTGATAAGCAAGCCTCATTAAAGGGTACTTGCTAATTTCTTACCCATTTTCAAGTATACACCATAATATATTTTAAGAAACCATTATTTTTTACTTTAGTTGGACATAATATATTTTAAAAAACTATTTTTACATGTTTTCACTTTAGTTGGACATAATTTATGCCTAAAAAATAATTTCATTATCATTAACTTTTATTTTTTCAGATATAAATTTTATAATATGATTTTATGACAAATACAAATGGTTTTTCAAAATAACCCTTCTTTCCAAAAGAAAAAAGGGCATTTTTATCAAGAATTCCTCAATGATTATATTAGAGTATTTTCATATATTTCAAAACCCTCTATTTAATCTTATTATTAATTGAGATTTATATATTATGTTACTATATACCATATTTTATCGAATGGTTTATGATTATTTTTGGGATGTATTATCTTGATACGATTCACCATATTACTCTAGATGGTTTATTATTATGTTTATTATTTTGGGTAAATTTATCAATATTTCACATGATTGTTTCAATATGAATGTATATGTTGATTATGTTACACCCCCTTTCATATGAGAAATTCATTGGACTTATTATGTAATGGGTGGGGCCCTTTATTTCCCCTCTATGAATCATTAGGTCTCATGAGACAAACTAGACCAGAGTTTTACCCATTTATATATGGTTTCTTGTCTTAATCCTCAATATTATGTTTATGATGTCTAAAATTATGCATTCCCTCATTATGATATTAGTAGTTGATAATACATGTAATTATTCAACTAGTAGAATATCCATGGTTAAGTTTTATTCTCATGTGATTATTTATATGGCATTATTTTGGTCAGATTTTATTCTTACCATATTATTTTCAAGTTTATATTTTAATGACATTTGCTTTTAAATATTCACCTTGCCTTATTGTTTATGATTATAGATTTTTCTATATTGTTTACCCTTACTGAGAATATGATCTCACTTATTTTTTATGTTTTAATTTTCCCTAGGATGTGAATCTATATATTATGAATGACTTTCAGGGATAATCTAGGAGTTTGTGGGTGTTTCCAATGTAGTTTCTATGTTGTTTTTACTTTCAAGTTGTAATGTAAAACTTATGTTTGTATCTGGTTTTTCAAATCTACTAAACTATTCGGTCCTTTAGGATGCAATCACTTGTTCAGAGTACCAATGTAATAATGTAAGGAACCGAATCTAGGCTACGGGTTTGGGGTCTTTACAGTTGGTATCAAAGTAATTTTAGTATAATTTTTGGAAACTAGATTTAGGAAAATCAAATATTAGTGATATATAACCCAATAACCAACTTTAGGAATATTTGAAAAGTAACAAAGCTTATGATTTAGAGATTATTAATACCTAAATTCTCAATTTAGGATTATGTGATTCACTAGTTCTAAGATTACACGTTATGTTCCATAATATTATGATCTAATCTAGTGTATTCCATTGTTTAGAAATTGTGCGTAGTGGAAGGAATGTAAACTGTATCAATGTGTGTATACCATGCAGGGATTTCCTTCCTATGCAAGATAATGATGTAATAGATAGAGCTATAACTGTTGTTGAAAAACTTATAACTATATTTGGAAAACTAAATCAAGTTATGAGTAATAACCTTATTTGTATGGAGAAGCCCGATTTAAAACACGGTGTAACAATGTTAGACTGATTTATGCAACAAAAACCTCCACTATTCAATGGGACCAAAAAAATTTTGTAGTTGATAAATGGCTAATTTATTTAGAGAAGATATTTATCACTTTGGGAGGTAACAAAAGAGAGAAGGTTATCATGGAAGTTTTTAATATATCTAGAGATGCAAATAAATGATGTTAATTAATTCAAAAAACAAAGGAGGATAAAGAAATTGAAAATATAGAATACAAGGATTTTAAGGAATTTTTCTTGGAGAAATATTTCCCTCATGACTAGTGAAAAGATATGGAGAGGCAATTCTTGTGTCTAAGATAGAAAGTAGATGGAAACATTACAAAGTATGAATCCAACTTTACATGGTTAACGAGACATGCTGCATACTATATATATAATACAAGGAGAAATATTTCCCATTTCTTTGATAACCATAATCCAATTCTATAAAGTTCACTAGTCTCCAGAAAGTTTTCATCATATGAGGATATAGTATTATGTTCCATCAAGATAGAGAAATAATTTTCCAATTTATATGGATTCGAAGGGAATCAAGATAAGAAGAGGGGTGCTGAGTACTCTGGAAAAGGAAATAATGAAAAAAGAAAGAAGGGAAAGATGTAATGTACAACTTGTAATAAATTTCGAAAGAAAAATCATGTAACATGACTATTGGTAATGAGAGTTTGTTACAAATGTTGAGAAAAAGGCCACCATGCCTGTGATTTTAGAGGCAAGAAAGAACCTGCCAATGTGAAAGGATTCAGCTGTAAGTAGTTGGTACATTATGAAAATTATTGTCCAAGATGTCAAGGAAACATACCCCATAAAAGGAAAAGGGAACAATTCCATGCTTATATAGTCACAACAGCTAAGGTTTAAGTTCTTAATGATGTGGTGATAAACACTTTAATCATCTCCTTAAATTTAGCTAAAGATTTATTTGATTCTGGATAATCACATTCATTTATATCTTCCTAGTTTTCTTAAAAATTTTATATTTACAATCCACCTTAATAAGAGAGTTTTCAATAAATACTCCTAGTGGAAACCTTATGGAAATAAATATGTTTTTATCAGTTCCTATTATGACTCATAAAAGTTCTCTAATTACTGATTTTATCATCATACTTATGGTTGATTTTGATATCATCATTGGTATGGACTGAATTTTGAAATATAAAGCAAAAAATTATTACATAGAAGGAAATTATGATTCTTGATGAAGATATGGAATTTTTTATCTTTAGAGGGGATACTTAATCATCTAAGTCATATCCAGATCCACCCCCAGCAGCTCTCCTGAATGAAATTATTGGGGAGGAAGATAAAACATCATATATGGATGAAGAAATAAATATTAAAATTGAGGATGTATCTATTATACAGGAATACATTGATGTATTTTTTGAGGAATTAACTAGCCACCCTCCAAAGTGGGAAGTTGAGTTTACCATTGATTTAATCCATAATTCAAGTCTAATATCAAAGGATCCTTATATAATGACCGCTGTGCAATTAGTGGAACTGAAGAAACAAATAGATGAGTTGAGTAATAAGGGATTTATTCACCCTAGTGTTTCTCCATGGGGATTCCATGTTCTCTTTGTTAAGAAGAAAGGCAGATCCATGAGGCTATACATTGAATATAGAGAAATAAATGCTATTACAATAAATAAAAATATCCTCTACCTAACATTGATTATTTAGTTGATAAAAATTATAGAGATCAATATTTTTTGAAGATTTAATTTCAATTTGAATATTATTAATTACATGTGAAGAAGGAAGATATTCCAAAGGCATAATTTTGAACCAGGTATAGACATTACGAGTTTATAATAATTCCATTTAGACTGATTAATGCACCCTCTATTTTTATGGATCAAATGAATAGAGTGTTCAAGGAATATATTGATGATTTTTATAGTATTTATTAATGATATCTTGATATATTAAAAAATCTATGAGGACCACGAGAACCACTTACGGGTTGTTCTAGAGGCACTTAGGAGAAAAGAGTTATATGAGAAGTTTAGAAAGTGTGAATTTTGGCTTCAAAAAATTTATTTTTTTGGACATATTGTCTCTAAGGATAAAATATCAGTTGATACTATCAGGATAAAGGTAACTCATGAATGTCCTACACCAATGAACATAATTAGGGTATATTGTTTCATGAGTTTAGAAGGTTATTATTAGCATTTTATTTAGAATTTTTCATGATTAAATAACCCATTAACCAAGATTAATCATAAAGGGGTTAAGTTTGTGTGGAAAAAAGAATGTGAAGAATGTTTTGAAGAATTGAATAGGAGATTAGTGAATTCTATGAAATTGAATCTACCATCATGAAATGGTGGATTTATGATTTATAGTGATGCATAAAATAAAGGAATTGGCTGTTTCCTTTTTAAAAAATGATAGAGTTATTTCATATGCATCAAGGTAGTTAAAAAATCATGAGCATAACTATCTGAATCATGATCTTGAGTTAACAACTTTAATCTTTTCTTTGAAGATATATAGACACCATCTCTATGGTAAAAGATGTGAGATATAGAGATCAAAAGAGTTTGAAATATATCTTCTCATAGGAAGAACTCAACATGAAGCAAAAGTGATGGCTCGAGCTACTTAAGGATTATGATTGTTCAATACTCTACCACCCAAGGAATGAAAATAAGGTAGCAGATGCATTGAGCAGGAAGGATCATGGAGTTCTGAACAAAATGAGGATTAAAAGAGATCATGTGTACATGGATCTAGTAAATATAGATATTGGAATTATCAAGGAATGTGAAACTTAACTAATTTTTCAAATAGTTTCCCAACCATCATTATTATAATGGATTAAAAGTTCTCAGTATGAAGATGAGAATTTTCAAATGAAAATTAAAGCTGTGAATGATGGGAAGTTGGAAGAATTCATGTACGAGGATAGAATTCAGAAATTTAGAAAGATGCTTTGTTTTCCCTCTATACCTGAGCTAAAAATGGAATTATTTAATGATTCACATATCTCAAATTTCTTTATACGCCCTGGTAGCACTAGGATATATAAAAATTTTAAGGAACATTTTTGGTGGTAAGATATAAATTGAGAAATTACTGATTATGTATCAAGATGTTTAGTTTTTCAACATATGAAGGCTGAAAGATAATATCCTATAGGAGTCATAAAACCTATACCTATTCCTATATATAAATTGGATGAAATTACTATGGATTTTGTCACTGTATTATCACGGACTCCAAGAAATAATGACTTATATGGTTAATTATTGATTGACTTAAAAAATCTACACATTTCCTTGATATAAGGGAGGATTTTATATTGGAGAACCTTGCACGAATCGATATTAATGAATCTATAAGACTTTATGGTGCACCAATTTTTATTGTGACTGATCATTATCCATGATTTTCATTGAAATTTTGGAAAATTCTTCTGAAATATTTAGATACTAATCTTCATTTGAGCACTACTTCTCACCCTTAAACTGATGGGTAATCTAAAAGGATCATCAAGCATTAGATGACATGTTGAGATCATGCTCACTTGACTTTCAATGTATATGGGATCAATATTTACCTTTGGTAGAGTTTTATTACAATAATACTTTCCATTCAAGTATTCAAATGGCACTATATGAAGTGTTATATGGAAAGAGATGTTTCACACCAACTCGTTGGGCTGGATTTGGTGAAAGAAAGTTTATACGACTAAAGATTTTGGAGGAAATAATAAAAAAGGTAAAGACTATTCAAACCCATATCAAAGTGTCCCAAAGTAGAAAAAAGAGTTATGATTACAACGAGAGAAATAATTTTGAATTTCATGTGGAGATCATGTTTTTTGGAAAGTTTCTCCATTGAAGGGTGTCATAAGGTTAAGTAAGAAGGGAAACTGAGCCCTAGGTACGTCAGACCTTTTGAAATCCTGGATAGAATTAGTGTTGTGGCTTATCATTTGGTGATGCCACCTAGATTTTCTAAAGTACACGAGGTGTTCCTCATATCTTTGTTAAGGAAGTACCTGCCAAACCCAATGCATGTTCTCACTTTTGAAAGAATATAATTAGAACATGATTTATATTACTATGAAGAGCCTATATAGATTATGGACACTAGAGAGAAGGTGTTAAGGAATTTTATGACTCGGTTGGTAAAGGTACTTTGGAAAAATCATAAAATTGAAGAGGGAACATGGGAAATAGAGTAATATAGGATGAAGTGATATCCAAATCTTTTTATGGGGTGACATTCTAGAAATTCTAAGGATGGAATTTTTTAAAGTAGGGGAGAATGTAAAACTCTAAGATTTTATGGTATGTCTCTTTTAAAATTTAACATCTTTGACATTTTATGCTTCAAATAACATTGAGTTTAAAACCGTAATATACTATTAAATGTGACTATTGGAATAGTAATGTGACCATTAGGAATAGTAATATGAATAATAGAATAGTAACTTAACCTATGAAATTATAAATAAAATTTTGGTATCTTATAAATGAAAATATGGTATATTTATATCATGGAATTAGTAAATACATCTTTTAAAAATGATAAATTAAGTGTTGGTATTTTTGTGAAACATAAATATTTATTTACAATTTTATAATTAATATAATGTTTTAAAAGAAAATTTGTTTTTATAAAATATATTCATAATTTTTTTTGTATTTATTATTATAAGATAATTTTATGAGTCCTTAATTAAAATTTCAAAGTGTCATCAAAGCAGTTATAATATTAAAATTGGTATATTTTGAGTTAATGGTGATTTTATTTAAAAATTAAAATTCTCATTTCTATAAAATTATTTTAATAAAATGGAGTAAATTTTTGAATTATACACATCTAAAAATGGTTTGGATTAATTTTTGGGATTTTTCTAAAATAGTTGAAATTTTGGTGAATAGTGAAATATGATAATTTATAGTATTAGCTAAATAATGAATTATTGAGACATGTATGATATATGAATGATTTAGGAACCATTATTTCAAAATCACATGAAATATTTACTATATTAATTCATAATAATAAATATTATTTATAGTCTTGAGCCAAAATAATAAACTAATGAATAAAATAATCAAAAAACATCCCTCCCCCCCACTATAAATACCACACTGCACCACCTCTTCTCCTCACACTTCCAAAGCCTTGAATATTTTACAGTTTCTGACCATAACCTCTCCAAAACCTCTCTCCAATGTTCTAGTCTTACTGGTCTCACCCAAAATTTCATTTCAAAGTTCTTTAAGGAGGTTATCAAGGAGTGGGATTTAAGAGGTGAAATCCCCTTTCATTCTTTTAATTTTCTTTTAATTTATTTTCTTTTACTATCCTTTACTTTCCTAATATATCCAAACATGCATGATAACTCCAGTATCTTATATATACTGTAATGTTATTATGATAATGGGATATACACCATCAATTCTCTTCTCTTCCCCATTTATTCTAAAAATGAAAACATCGTTTGTGAGGTGCTGATTTACCACCTTCGTGGATGAAAAGTTTTTTTTTCAATTAATCCTTCAAGGATGGTAATAAAACAATGTTTATGGTTAAAAAATATTTTAAAAATTATATTAAACTTATTTAGTGTTTCGGAACTAGTATATATACATAATATTAATTAATAAAACAAAACTAGTGCGTGATGATCGAAAAATGCCAAAATATTCCAAATGGTTATCATTAACATTTTATCAAATGAATAATCATAATATCTGAAAAAATTATATATAAGAACATTTAATCTTTTTTAATTTCATAATAATATATAATTTTAATACTAGATAACTATTCCCATTTTTCATGATCTTTCATACATGTATACAAGTGAACCAATTATGAAAATCAAGGAAACAAACACTCTCGAACAACAAAATTGAATCATATAACTCATCAAAAAAGCCATAAAAGAACTTAATAAAATTATAATAAATCAAATACATGTTTAATATGTTCTTAATTAAATTATTAATGAATCTAATTTCATTATCTAGGACATTAAGTGAAAGTGAAGAACACTTTCAAACATATGGTAAGGGTTTCTTCCCGAACCTCCATTTTTTCCTTTGGGTTACACTTCATCTCTATTTAACACAATGTAATTATTAATTATCATTATGTAATCCAACTAAATTATGTGTGTATTTTTCAAATATATGAATCTTTATCAATTATTGTTTCTTTTATAGGGAACTTCATGTTTTATAAGGTTTCTTTCTAAATTCCTCCTGATAAGAAAGCCCAATTAAAAGGAACTTCTCAATTTCTTACCCATTTTCAAGTATACTCCATAATATATTTTAAGAAACCATTATTTTTATTAAATCACTCATTTCATCATGAAAAACTATCTTAGTTTTTTTTTGTTTTATTCAAACAATTACGCCTTTTCCTCCTTAAAGACTCTTATATTTTCCCTTAAACCGCACTAAAATGGTCCATTTCTAAAGTTTTTTAAAAACTAATTTTACATGTTTTTTCTTTAGTTATAAATAATTTATTGCTCAAACATAATTTCATTATCCTTACCTTTTATTTTCTAGGATATACATTTTATAATCTGATTTTATGGAAAATAAAAATGATTTTCTAAAAGAACTCTTCTTTCTAAAAGTAAAAAGGGTATTTCTCTTAAGAATTAATTAACGATTTTATTAAATTATTTTAATATATTTAATATTATTATTAATTTATATTTATATCTTATGTTTCCATCTAACATATTTTATTTAATGGTTTATGATTATTTTTGGGATGTACTGTCTTGATACCATTCGCCACATTATTCAGGATGGTTTATGATTATGTTTATTGTTTTGGAGAATGTTATTAATATTTCATATTCTAGTTTAAATATTAAGTATATTATGATTATTTTCCAACCAATTTCATATTATCAATTCATTGGACTTAGTATGTGACGTGCATGGCCCATTATAGCCCCTCGATGTATCAGTAGGTCTCAGAAGACAAACTAGACTGACTTTTTACCCATTTATGTATAGTGTCTTGGAAGGAGACTTGAGAGTATGTTTATGATGTATGGAAGTATTAATTCCCTCTTTATGATATTAGTAATCTATAATAAATGTGATTATTCTACTAGTACAATTTTCATGGTTAATTTTTATTCTCATGTTATTATTTATATGGAATTGTTTTGATCATCTTTTATTCCTACCATATTATGTTCAAGTTTATGTTTTAATGACATGTGTTGTTAGATATTCACCTTACCTTGTTGTTTATGTTTATAAATTATGCTATATTTTTTACCGATACTACGTATCTGAGCTCACATTTTTCTTGTATTTTATTTTTTCCCAGGATGTGAAGATGTATATTATGAATAACTTGTAGGGATAATCTAGAAGTTTATGGTTGTTTCCAATGGAGTTTCTATGTTTTTTACTTTAAATTTGTAATGTAAAACTTATGTTTGTATATAGTTTTACAAAGCTACTAAACTGTTCATTATTTTCTTATGCAATCACTTGTTCATAGTACCAATGTAATAAACTAAGGCACCAACTCCATGATACTGGGGTTGAGGTATTTACATAGTGAGCTTGGAATTAATGTTTGAAAAATATTAATAATATTAATGTCACATGCATGCAATTTTACTAAAAAAGTGGAATAAAACTTAAGTGGACTCTTAGATAAGAAATATGAGTCCACCGTTGAGTTCAGAGTGTGGGTTTTACTCTGAGCATGACAAAATCCATGTTATCATTGGGTGTTGGTCTTGAGCACCTTCGTGGGTGAATAATTAAATAAATTTAATTATATTTATTTAATTATTTAATTAAAGGCCTAAACATAGAAATTCCTTATAAATACACTTCTTTGGACAATTTTTAGGGTTATCCACCCAAACCTAAAAATTGAGAGGATTCATTTGAGAGGATCTATTGGAGGATCGTTGGTAGAAAACATCAGATGAGATCGAGATCAAGTATCATTGCACTATAAAAGTTCATGGATCTCACCAATGAAGGTAATGAATGATATTTATTCATCAAAGATCGATCCAAACTCTTGGTAGGATGTTTTATTTGTGTGATTCCATCCTGTTATTTTATCCTGGAATAATGCAGATCAATTCTATGAATATGAATTAATTCACACATCAACAATTGATTTAATTTATGATTAATTTATTTGTTCATTGATTATTTACCTCTTTATTTGTAAAATTATTCAACAATAGTTCTCGGTTAAAATGAAAAAAAATACAAGGTTCATTACTCATGTTTGTGTTTTATGGATTTCTCCCCCATTTCTTTACACGTTCATCATGGGTAATTTATTTGGACCTTGGTTCAATGAAAACCTGGTATATAATAATTGTGTGAACATTATTAGAAAAAATAGATCAATACTGTAGTTTTGGTTCATGATCTAGGGTTTAATTTAGGTGAGATGATGATGGAGGACAATGAAGGTAGACCAAAGGATGATCGTTCTTGGAGGATTCTGTTCCTCATGGTTAGAAGTACAACAGTGGCATGGTGCATTGAAGACACAAATCGAGGGTGTATTTCTGAGAAAATCAGAGCCTGAATCTCATTGATTAGTGATAATAGGTATTATACAACCTCAGATATATGATTCCCCAACTAGAATTGTGTTTGTGATAACACAAGTTATTATGCAGAGAAGAAACATGGGTTTTGGAAAATCCCCCATTATACGATATATAATCCAGAGATACATGCCATATGGGACCCTTTTTATGACACTAGGATTTCCACGAAGAGAAAAATATCAAATTCTCAGTGAAATATATCACACATCATGGGAACCATGCTAGAAGATCATCATGTACCTTGGAGAGTACATGAGAATATGCTGGATGGGGTATACAGACATGAACAGAGTACATGGGAATATGCATATACCTGAACACAATTAGGTGTAAATGGGTATAACCAGTTATACATAGGTTGGTACATGGGCATGACCATAAGTACATATCCACATAAATACAACACAAAAAGGGTTTTGTAAAACCTCTATATTCCATGTATACTTACTTATATACTGTGTATTTTGAGGTTCACATGCCGTGTGAGGTTGCAACACATGAGAAGACCAGGGGTTGAGTAGACATGCCATGTACTCCCTAGTACACACCATATAACCAATTTTTAAGTGTTTGGAGCCTTTTTCTTCTTTAGTTTGGATCAGTATCAGTTGAGTGTGTTCCCTTGGTCTATCTCCTCAAGGGTACAATTTGGAATTACATATACAAATCTAGACTATGGTCCCTTCCAGAGGATGAGTCTTAGATAGAGTTTTTGGTTTCCCTCCATGAGACTAGAGTGTGATCCTCTTACATTATTTCTTATACCCTAGGTGGGGTTCATTGAATCAATGTGAACTCCTTGAGCAGGGAATTTATCCTCCATCTAGAAAGCAATTTTAGTAGGGTTCATAGTATTGTTGGCATATGATCCCCTATATAGTGGGTTGATCCAGATTGGGTCTGTGTTTTCCCACAACGGTCCTGGATATGATCCATTATATGAGTATTGTGGTCTTTGGATACCCGTGAGTTTTCTTGGGTGGATCCCAATGATCATGACCTCCTGGGTGTGTGTCTCCGATGATAGCATGACTCAGGGAGTGGGTTCTCCCATAATGAGATTTACCTAGAATCTTCAAGCATAATCTTGTGGTTGGAAGTTTGGTTAAGACCACCTAAAGGAATGGGGCCCTTCTTGAGTATATTTGAGTTTTTACTTTGACTAGTATATCCCTATTATGAGATGACTATTCTTTATGTTATGTGTTTAGTGTTTTTAGGGTTTCCTACTAGTTATTATTATACTCACCCCTGCATGGAATCTTCCCACATGTGTCATGTATTTTGAAGACGAAATCCCTTTTCATGGTGTCTTGGTAGGACACGAAGCTGGTGGAATAAAGATTAGGATAAAAGGACCGATTTGCTTTTTGGGTGGTTGTATTTGATAGTAGTACTCACCTTCTGAGTAGGTTGGACTCTCTACAGTTTTTTGTTAGGCCTTTTATTTGGACCCCTTTATCACTTTTAATACTTTATTTTTGTACTCTAATTGTGGAATTATAGATGTATACATGAATTAGTTTTAGTTATTTTACATTTCAACATTGTATGGTCTTGGAGATGTGTGCATGTGTACAAGTACATTAGGATAATGTCTCCCATGTGTGTGATATGCCAACTCAACACTGGTCACCAACCCCTGACCTATTGGAGGTGGGATTTGGGTAGTCCTGTTTTGGGACCCATTGGGCCAGGTTGTGACATGATTCAACAATATGTGATGATATATATGGTTGAACCTAATCTGTGTTTTTCAAAATATATAAATTTAATTACATCACTCAATCACATGGAATTAACTTTACCTTTAATACATGAATACCTTTTCCATCACTATCAAATATAAAATTTTGAGATATAGGGAGACCGACATGATCCACTTAATACAAATAATCAACAAAGAATCCAATCAACTATTTCAATATATATTTTTGAATAATAGAATCCATTGGTTGAAGAATATTTTTAACATATACCTTTAAAATTTTTATATATCTTTCAAAATTATACATCCAACATAAATAAATAGGCCAATATATTCTTATCTATCATACTAAATGAATCACCAGATAAACTATTATATGAAAAAAGATATCATAAAACACATTTGTATTTGAAAAATTATGAGGGATGCTTCATTCTCCAACACATATAACATACTTGGTTCCATTTATTTTCTATAAATGGAATTTAAAAATTAACAAAACCCGATGATAGAATTTATAATTGGTATTGAAAATATTCCATTTAGTACAACTGGTAGCAGTTATTTCATCAATACCTGACAATAATGATATTTCATACTTATTGATTTAAAATCCTTTAACGACACAAAATTTTTCACATTTGAAGAATAAACATTAGGCATTTTAATACCATGAAGAAATTGAAAAGAATTCATCTTCCCACTCTTTTTTAATGTATAAAAATATTGATGCAAATATTTCCTATTTCCTCTTATAGTGATACCTAACTCTAAACGTATTCCCATGGATATTAAGTTCAATATTTCATGAAATCCATATTCTATATTTCCTTTTATGTTTCACAAAGTTCCTATCAAATTATCAAATATTTTTTTTATTAATATGCATAATTTTAATGTTATTTTTTACCTCTAAAAATATCCAATATGGTACCTTGAATAAGATAAACCATTTCTTCCATGTATTTGTTTGACGATAAAAAATACCTTTATTTCAAAATGCGAATTCAATTTTTTCCACATTTTTATAATATTCTTCAGATGAAATTGGTTTTGGTGGGATGTTATACTCTTATAAAAAAATAAATTCATTCCTTAACCATCAATATAGATGATCCATTTATAAGAATCTTCTATGAACTATATACACTATCATTCTTACATTTTTCAATTGATAATAATAACTCTTTTTTTTGAAAATTGGAAAATATTTATATTCTACAACACTGCATCCAGATAAGTTTCTGTATACAAAAAAATCATTTATAGTGAACAATATCATGGAACACAAAATAAAACAATCTTTCTCTTATGTATCAAAAGATGTAACACCTATCTCCTATAGAAATTTAAAATCACCAATCAAAGGTGATAGATAAACATCAATATCATTTCCAGGCTATTTTGGTCCAAAAATCATCAAATTCATCATAATATATTTTTTATTCGTACATATCTATGGGGAAAAGTTGTAAACTTCCAACATAACAGGCCATGCACTATGTTGTCTACTAAGGCTCAGATATGGATTCATTCTATATATGCATATTCAAATTCTGAGATTTTTAGATTCAATTCCAAAATGTTTTTTTATAAAATCTTATACATTGTGTTGAATTATTAGGGTGAAATAAGATTCCATCAGATATATTTAAACATATATTCCATCTTAACCTATTTACATCATTTTAATTTTTAATTAAATTCTTCAAATGAGGAATTATTGAAAGATACCAAATTTCTTTAGTGGGATGTTTGGTGTATGTTATTGAGAATAAATGATAATTTAATTTTCCATAACTTTTATATCATGATGTTCCACATTTAGGACATTCTAATACTTTCATATCACTACCTATACAACACATATCCATTGAGGAAAGGATGTTTCTTTTTATACCATAATCTAATTGGACATAATATATTATTTTCATCATAAATGGAATCTAAAAGTCTTATGCCTTTTGGAAGTATCACTTTTAAATGTTTAATAAATTTATTGAAAATTTTATCACACCACTCATTTATGGATTTCAAGTTAACTAATCTCATCACTGATAAAAATACTTTAAATTTTTGAAACCTTAGAATTGCGATTTCTCAGTATCCTCATACAATCATTAAACAATTGTTGTTTTTTCAATGGTTTTAATGCCTGTATCATGAATTAATTCACAATGACAATCCTATGTCTCATCATGAAAATATTCATCATTATTAGATCTTGAAATTCCTGTTATTTCACAATTCTAGATTCAGTGTGTATAATTATGATTAAAATCACAAAAAATCGGATGGTATTTTTTTCTATAGAATGTAACTTTCTTATATTCAAAAATTTCATGCATGGACCAAAAAAAAAATCAAGGTTTTTTTGTAAATTACAAGAAATAATCATCTCCTTTTCATATTCATCATTGGTTATTTACATATTTATTCAATTATGATCAATTAATTACCTAAGATTACATTCAAATAGGTTAATATTTTAAAATATATAAAAATTTAAATATATATATAAAATAATAAATCTAAAACATATAAACATATAATAAAAAATATTCAATTAACCATTTATTGATAAAAATTTATTCAAAAAAAATTAGATAATTAAAAAATATATATATCTTAAAACCAAATCACCAATGGGTTTTATTTAAAATCAATCAACTTAGGAAAGTGTTTTATTTTTAAATAATTAACCCCATAATTAAATTCATTTTCTAAACAATTTACTCTATCAAAAAAATAAATTAGTTATAAAGATAACACTCACAGTAAATACATGATCAGTTATTAATAAACGATTTATTAATGAACAAAAAAATTTCAATTGATAAAATAATTTAGAATAATATCATTATATATATAATAGTATATAAATTAAACATACAATATCATCAACCATAATATGTAATGTTTAGATACACCTACATTAGATGAGTTTTTTAAAGTTAAAGTTATAACAACCCCAAACCCACACTCCCATAATCTAGTGATTAAATCACAATCTTTACATTTTTGGATTTGATACAAAAAATGTGACCCAATTTAAACCATCCAAAACTTACAACATCAAAATGAAATATTAGATCACTTATATACCCAAGGAACTTTTAGGTTTAGAGTTCTAGAGAATTAGAAAAAACTCTTATAAAATAATACCCATGTATTTAAGTGAGAATTTTCCCACTATACCCACTTTTCTTATTCCACATTTAGACTTCAATGTCTCACATAAATTTTTTCACACATGAATCCTTTAGAGACAAAATTTATTTAACATCAATATTCATAACTTGGGAAAATGGAAAACATAATAAGGGTTAGATTTAACACTCAATAAGTGTAAAAATAATCATTAAAAATTGAATTTCATTAGTGAGTATAAGATGAGAATAAGGGTATGATGATGTAATCAAAGTGCATGGTCATAATAAGAGATAATTCATAATCGTAAAAACCTGGATCATAAAACATGTGACATGGAATAAAGATTAATCAAAGGAAATAGTCATGAGAATAAATAATCATGAGCCATGTGATATCATTACTGATCAAAAGGACCATTAAAAACTCATAGAAATCATCAGGAAAATGTGTTGGTATCTTGTAACATTATCTATATAGATACAGTACAAGTACCCTTATAGATGGTATAACCATACCTGGTTAATAACCATAATCTCTTAAGAGTAACCTATTAATCAGTTAATTCTATCATATCTCAAGAGTTTAATTATATTTAGTTTACTCCACCATCATTTCGCAATGAATTGTAGAGATATATCGGGCTCACCCATCATCATGAGCTATATCAGGATCAATTTTCATTATGAACAATGTATAAGAACCACAACATAATCATAAAACATGAAATATTTCATTTTTAAATATAATAATAACCATTTTTCTTTCATATCTTGATTTACCAAAGGAAAGGAAATAGGTTCCATGAAAATATCTTTGAAACAATCATAATACATATAAAGAAAGGATAAGTATCATATCATTACAACATATCCCCATTAAATCATAAGTAACATCAAGGGTTGTTGTTTTTGGTGAATAAAAATACTATAAAAAGAATCATTAAAAATATTCTTGAGGAAAATACACTTTCCACTTTGAAAATAACTTTTAAAAACTAAAAATTAACAAAAAATTATGGAAATAATTTCATTTCAAAATAAAAATGTAAAGATATAAAGTAATCTTAAAATAAAATAATAGTAATGGTGTGTGTGTGTGTGGGGGGGGTATCTATTCATAAACATTCTTTTTAAAATCTTGTAAAGAGATTCAAAATTTACCCATGTGAAAATGTTAAAAAGTTTCATTTTAAAACCTTTTGAAAGAAATTAAATGATAATGTTAAATAAATTTAGAAAATAATTTATTTTTATTAAATGAAATTCTAGAAATCATTTTAGAAAACTTGGATGTGGAATAAAAATATTTTATATCTCAAATAAGATAAAATATCATTATCAATTACAAATAAATTTATTGATGTTTATTTATTAAATAAGGTAGTAAATGGAAAGTAAACATGTAAACCAAATTCATAAAAAGAGTAAAAGAAAATAGATTTGGTTTAAGAAAATAATAGAATATGATTTCCCCTAAAGGAACCTTTAATATAAACATTCCTGAAAAGAAATGATATTGTAACATAAATCTTTTATCGCTTTGGGAACTTTTGAAATAAAAATTCATTGAAAGAAATAATATGATATGTCTATATAAATCCAATGAATTATATTAATTAATATTTCAAAATTAATTCATGGGGTATTAGGTACATTAGTTAAGGAAATCATGGTTCATGACATGAAATATTTCTCAGGAAAACAAAATTAAGATAAAGAAAACCCTCACAATGATCATAAATTTGGAAGTAATAATTAATACATGAAGTTATTACATGAAAATATGTAAATAAATATAAAAAAAGTTTAAATATATAAAAAAACCATTTATATATCAATTAAGTCATAATCATGTCATAATAATTTCAATGAAGTAGATGTTAGAACCCAATGAAAGGAAATTGACTTAAGAAACCCCTTACCACTTGGTAACTTTCAAGTCAAATACCATTGGATGAAGTAATATGAATTTTAAATTAAAATTACATAAATTATTAATTATTAATGATAAAATATATAAAAGTTAAGTGTATATTCCATATAAAATAAATTATTTGTATAACATTAAAATACACCTCAATGAAAGGAAATTGAGACGAAATCTCTTACCTTAAGTCCAACCTTTCCTTATATTCCATTTAACTCCTATATAATAAAATTATATCAATTATTTACTTTTTCAAGAAAATTTTATAGGTTTATTAAATTATCATAAAACTTTTTTTTATTTATATCAATATCATATTTAATTACATAATCGGTTAAGTCCATGTTGCGTGTTTTGAGGATGTTCGGTTCATAGTTGCAAAAAGACTTTGGTATGTTGACCATTTTCAAAGAGGTAATTATTGAATCATCTCCAGAATAATAATAATTAAATAGTTATCATTTTTATACATTAATTATAATTTTAAAATCAATCATTAAATATGCTTATGAAAAATGAATTATATTATAATCATGGAGATGATAGGCTGTACATACGCATGAGTAATGTTTCCATTTTTCAATGAACATTAGAGAAAATAGGTAAGTATTATTTTATAATTATATAATTATAATTATATCATAATATCATGTTATATATTTAAATAATTTATATATACCATCCATGTGATGCAGTTTCAAAAAAATCACATCACTTCGTGGAGGTGGTAATCTAGACGTACACCCGAATAACGTTATCCTTTTTTAGTAAGGCCTTTGGACCACCTCAAGGCCTTAGGGCCACCTTAAGTATAGATGAAAACTAGAAAAAATACAAGGAATAATCTCTATAAGAATTATGATCAAGGAGATTTCACTATATTAGAAGCTAAACGAATTGCAATAATGAGAGGGTATGACACCTGCCATCGGGACAATCCTGTGCATGCATAAGGAAGCCTAGCCGAATAGCCATGCGAAGGTGGAGAGATGATTTCATGATTAATATGATAGGGAGGAGTAGTTAAAAGTAGTTAGTAAAGGTTTTATTTAATTTTTTAAGCCTACGGTCAATGAATTCATCTAAGGCCTATGGGCTATGTAATACTTACGCCTACAGGCCTTATAAGGGTTCCACCTCACCCATTGAAAGGTGGATTATCAAAAATCAATAAAAAATGAAGGACTTAGGGCCATTGGAGGAGGATTATATGATCTTAATATAATCATAAAATTAAATTTATATAGGTTTATATATCATTTTAAATCTCATATTTTGGTTTAACCCATTAGTTAACCAATTCTATCCTTAACTGTGGTAATGGATTTTTCAATATTAACGGGTTATAATTTTACTTATAAGTTGAAAATTGGATTTTAAATGGTCAAATAATGATATTTTAGAATATTTATAATCCTAATTTTCCTCTTTCAACTTTTTATAAATTTTAAATTATTTAATAAAATACTATTTAACATAAAATATCTATAATGTCATTTTTGAAACTATTCATTTAGTTTGACTTTAAAGACAAGAATATTGAAAAATATTTATAATATAAACCTTTAAAACATACCTAAAATTTTATTTCAATCTATAAAATTCATGTTACACTATGACTCACCTAAAAGAAATTACTTTTAGAGTTTTTAAAACCATTTACTTGATTTTTCTACTGTTTGCACAAGCACATTGTCAACATTACATAAACATTTAAATTAATTATTTCATCAATAAAAATTTAAAATAATTTAACATGGTAAAAAACATTCTTTAAATAAAAATTTATAATCAAACATATGTTATTTTTATTTATTTCATAAAATATTAAAAATATTAAAAGCAAGAGGACGACATTTTTGAATTTATCCTTTATTTAAAATATTATAAAGGTCAAAATCAAAGATAAATGTAAAAAAAGTCATATTTTTGAATTTTGGATGATTATGGATGAAATAGACTAATAAAATTAAATTAAGGAAAGTTTTTTAATGAATTTTAATCCTTATCACATTACTTTTAACCCTAATTAACCCATTTTACCTTTATTATGGTATTTTTTTTACTATAGTTACTATTCACATTGACCAACAATTTAGTTGAGTATATTACCTAATATTTATTATTATGATTATAAATATTTAATCCATTTTATCCAATTTAATTCACAAAATTTATAGAGTTTAATTAAAAATTAAACCTGCAAAACATGATGAAAAACAATTTTCTTTAAAATGCTATTTTAACTATAAAAATGTCTTTATACCAAATTCAAGTATAATGTTTATTAAAATAAATATTATTATATTTTTTGATAAAATGAACTAATTAAATTCTAAAACTAATTAAAAATAGAACATGACTTTATAATTACTTGAAGAGAAAAGACTATTTTTAATAAAAATTAGTATTTTTTCATTATAAAATAAAACTTTTTAGAAAATTATCAAAAATTAATCCTAAGATAATTTTGGCATGATTAATTAAAAAAATATAACCTTTTTCTAATATAAAATTTATAAAATTTATATAAATTATCTATAATATTCACTCACAAAAATCAATAAAAACCATTTATGGAGAAAACATATTTTTGAAGAAAAAATTACTTTACTGAAAAATTTAGTTTTTTTCCCTAAGAATTAGTCAATACATTTTTATTTAATAGTAAATTTATATATATTTAATAATTTAGTTAGTAATATTAATAACCACTAATTTAATGTCTAGGTTATAACTATAACATTTAAATATTAATATTTTATTGTCTCTTTAAGCTCGATGTTGCATGTTGTATATACTATCGAATATAGTGTTCTTTTAAAATATTTGGATATTACATTATCCCCCATTTTATAAATTGTATCATTGTAATTTGAAATAGATATTTATATTAAAGGGTTTTACATTTGAAAATATCTTTGTTTAAAACACATATTATAAAAAGGGTTAATAAAATTCCTTTTAAAGAGTGGAAAAGGGAAATAAGAAGGCCATATGGAATAACACATACTAGGTTTCAAAATAGGTGAATGTTAGTGGAAAGTGAAAATATAATCATGGTGGAAAAAACTAATTTAAAAATAATTATGGATAGTAATAGATAACATTGATCATAATAAAGTGAATGACCATTAGAAATTCAATAACTACAAAAACATAAACCAATGAGGTGTTAAAAAGGTCATTGATTTATCAGAAATAAAGGTAATAGAATACTATTTTTGTTTCCAGATCCATTTCCAAGATTTAAGTAATTAATTTAACATATAGACTAAAAACATAATGAAATATACTTACTTGATAATTATAATTTCATCTTTTAATAAATTTCAACCACAATTATATCTTTTTCTCCAAAAAATGAGTATTTAAGGTGACTTTTTCATTCCTAAAGCACTAAAATAAATTTCTATCATATCACATAATACAAAAAATGATAATAAGATATTTCTACCATATTTTGATATTAACCAAAAATTAAATGGTTTGTATAAGGTAACATAATATCCAAAATGTATAAACCTTTATATGAAGAAATAATACATTAATCCTTAAAATTCAATAATAACTCCAATTTTTCAACAAGATCATTCCATAAATAAATAACCCTAAATCCAAAATTACCTCAATAACCTCTATATTAAATAATTTTTAACCTCAAAGCTTATATCATAACCTTCATCTTATATCCCCAAAAATGTAATAACATTCTTCCCAAATAACCCTTCATGTTAAAAGACACAATACACCTAAGGGTTACTTGTACCTTAACCCAATAAAATGTCTCCACAAAATATTAATAATCACTTTAAAATCCCATTACTTAAAACCTAAAAATTTATGTATAATACCTTGAACTTATAATCAACCTTAAACTTATAAACCCATGATAGTATCCATAACTCTTAAGATAACCTCTCATAAAAATATCATATTCTAAAAAGTTGTCTAAACCCTACTCTGATACCAACTATAATATCCCCAAACTCAAACTTCTAGATTCAGTGTTAAAACATCATATTTATATTTCTAGATTTGATAATAATAAATATGACCCAATTTCAACCATCCAAAACTTACAACATCAAAATAAAATATTTGATCACTTATATATCCAAGGACCTTTTAGGTTTAGAGTTCTATAGAATTAAGAGAAGCTCTTACATAATAATACCCATGAATTTAAGTGATCATTTTACCACTCTACCAAAATTTTATTATTACATATCAAATCTTCAAAATATCCTATAAAACTATTCTCTTATTAATCATTTCTATACATAATTTATTTAACATCAATATTTATAACCATGGGAAATGAAAAACATAAGAAGGGTGAGATTAAATTCTTTGTAAGGGTAAACATAAGTATTTAAAATTATATTTCATTAGTGAGTATTTGATGAGTATAAGGTTATGATGACATAATAAAAGTGTGTGATCATAACATAATAGGATTCATACCCATAAAAACTTGGATAAAAAAATATGTGACATGGAATAAATCTTTATCAAAGGAAAGAGTCATGAGAATCAATAATCACGATCTATGTGATATCAATCTTGATAAAAGTAACCATTAAAAACAAATAGAAAGAAGAAATAACATGTTTTGGTATCTTGGAAAATTATCTTCATATAACCCTTACAAGAACCCCTATAGATGGGTCAACCTTACCTGGTTAATTCCTATAATATCTTAGAAGTAACTTGTTAACTGGTTAACTCTATCGACTCTAAGGAGATCCTTATATTTAGTTAACTCCATAAACATTACCTAATGAATTATACAAATATATCAATCTCACCCACCATCATGAGATATATCGCGTTCACCCATTATCATAAAAAATGTCAAGAACCATAACATAATCATAACACATGAAAGATTATATTTTTCAATATAACAATATCTTTTTTTCTTTCATAGATTGATTTACCCTTGAACAAGAAATGGGTTACATGAAAATATCTTTAAAATAATCACAATCCATATAGATAAAGAATAAATATAGTATAATCATGATATATCCCCAGTGGAGCATAAGTAACACCAAGGTTTGTTGTCATTATTGAATAAAAATACCATAAAAAGAATTATTAAAAACATTCTTGAGAAAAATACCCTTCACAATTTGAAAATAACTTCTAAAAACTAAAAATTCTCAAAATATTGTTGAAATATTTTTCTTTTAAAATAAATTTTTATACTTATAAATAAATATTTAAAGAAAATAATGGTCATGATGATAGGAAAATCCATTCATAATCATTGTTTTCAAAATTTTGTAAAGAGAGTCAAAAGTGACCCGTATAGAAAAAATTATGAAGTTTCCTTTCAAAAACTTTTAAAATATGGTAAATTATCCTATAAAATAACTTTATGAAATCATTTATGTTTATAAAAGAAAATTATTGAAATACTTTTAGAGAAAATGTAATTGGAATAAAAATATTTCCAATCTAAAAGAAGATACAAGATTAATATCACATACAAACAACTTTTTTGATGTTTCCTTATTAAATAAAAGAGGAAATAGAAATTAAACATGTAAAAAACATTAATAAATGGAGGATAAGAAAATATATGTGGTTAAGGAAAATAAGATCATATGATTTCCCCTAAACTAACTTTGAACACAAAAAACCCTAAAAAGAAATGGGATAGTTACATAAATCCATTACCGCTTTGGTACCTTTTGAAATAAAAATTCATTGAAATAAATAATATGATATTGATATATAAATACCTTGAATTAAATTAAGTAATATTTCAAAATTAATTCACATGGAATTAAGTACACCATTAAAGGAAATCATGGTGCACGACATGAAACATGTCTCAGGAAAATAAGACAAAGAAAACCGTCATAAAGATCATATCTTTTGAAGTGATAGTTAATACATGAAGTGATTATGTGAAAATATTTAAATCCACATAAATAAAGTTTAAACATATAATAAAACAATTTATATATCAATTCACACATAATCATGTCATAAAAAGTCAACAAAGTAAAAGTTATAATCTAATAAAAGGAAATTGAGTAAAGAAACCCGTTACCGCTTAGTAACTTTCAAGTCAAATCACCTTGAATGAAATAATTTGAATAGTAAATAAAAATAAAAATAATTATTAATTATTCATGATAAAACATGTAAAAGATAAATATATAAAACATATAAATGAAATTAGGAATATAACATTAAAATATGCCTTTATGAAAGGAAATTGAGATGAAATATCTTACCACGACTCCATAATTTCTATATATATACTTCAAATAATTCATAATAAACTCATATAAATTATTTAATTATTTAATAAATTTTTTAAGTTTTATTACATTATCATTAAACTATTTTTTTCATTTATCTCACAAACATATTTGATTACTTATTCGGTTAAGTCCATGTCCTGTGTTTTGAGGATGTTCGATTCGTAGTTGAAAAATGAATTCGGTAAGTTAACCAAGGTCAAAGAAGTAATTTTTAAATAATATATAGAATAATAATCATGTAATAATTATAATTTAATAATTTAATTATACTTTTAAAACCAATCATTAAATATTGTTATGAAAAATAAATTACGTTATAATCATGGAGACGGTAGGTCGTATGTACGCATGAGTAATGTTTCCATTTTTTAAATAACATGATAGAAATAAGGTAAGTATTAATTTATATTTACATAATTATTAATATGTTATCTTTTTAAATACTTTATATATACCATCCATGTGATTCTATGATGAAAAACGAATCACATCGATCCATGGAGGTAGTAATCCACACGTACACATGAACGCCATTATAATTTTTAAATTGATATATATGTATTAAAATTGAGGATATATTATCTTTATAGAATGATAATTATTTAATTAATATCATATATATATATATATATTAAATCCATAATTATAACCATCTGTGATAGGCAATGATGGAAAATGAATTACATCCGTTTGTGAGGTGGTAGTCCGCCATACAAATGAATGATAGTTTCATTTCCCATTTGATGGAAGAGGAGATTGATATAAGTTATTTAATTAAAATAATAAAATATAAATATATGTGATATATTTATGTTATTATTTAAACATGGTTTAATAATTTTTAAGGGCATATGAGAATAAATAAATTGAAATAGGTCAGGTTGGATGGTCACATCTTCTTTAGTAGACCTCCTTTAGATCCTTTATTAAGGACCCTTGGAATGGTATTTTAAGAAGATAAGCTCATCTTATTACTATCTAGGGAAGTTGATAAGATAATTTGGTAGGGTTTTTTGATCTATATTTCTCAATGTTTTGTAAATAAAAGAGAGAAGGGGTGTCCTTAAATAAGGGAGGGAAGGGACACTTTTGGGAATTCATGAAATATTATAATATAATATATGTCTAACTCATATTAAATAGTTCTAAAATGGAACATATTAAAATATAAGGAGGATATGGTATTGATATAATCATTAAATAAAATTTATATAGGTTTAGATATCATTTTAAATCTTATCATTTGGTTTAATCCATTGGTTAACCAATTTTAACCTTAACCATGGTGATGCCTTTTTCAATATTAAATGGTTATAATTTTAATTATAATGTGAAAATTTTAACATAAATGAAAAATTACTTAAATTTTTTCTCTTTCAATATTTTTATGATTTTTAAATAATTTAATAAAATAATATTTAACATAAAATATCATTAATTTCATTTTTGAAACTATTCATTTAGTTTGAATTCAAAGGAAAGAACATTGAAATTTATTTCAAATAAAAACCTTTAAAATATCCATAATATGTTATATTTATCTATAAAATTATTTTCACACTACAAATCACCCAAAAAAAAATTACTTTAAGAGTTTTTAAAATAATTTACTTGATTTTTCTACCCCATGAACAAGAATAGTGTTGGCATTGTGTAAACATTTAAGTTAAATATTTCATCAATAAACAATAAAAATAAATTATAATGATATTTTTTTTATTTTAAATAAACATTTATAACAAAACATAAGTAATTTTTTACCATTTCAAAAAATATTAACAATATTAAAATTAAGAGAGTGACATTTTTTACTTTATCCTTTACTTAAAATATTATAAAGGTTAAAAATAGAGATAAATGAAAAAATGGTCATATTTATAAATTTTGGATGATTATGGATGAAATATAATCATAAAATAAACTTAAGTGAAGTTTTTGAATGAATTTGAAGCCTTATCATATTAGTTTTAACCCTGATTTATGAATTTGACCTTTACCATGGTAACAAAAATTTACCATGGTTACTATTCCTATTGACCAAAAGTTAATTTGAACGTATTAACTAATGTTAATTATTCTAATTCAAAATATGGATCCATTTTATTAAATTAAATTCATATAATTGGTATAATTTAATTTAAAATTAAACTCACAAAATGCGATGAAAAGTGATTTTCTTGAAAAATACATTTTTAAGAATAAAAATATTTTTATAATAAATTCAAGTAGAATTTTGATTCCAATAAAATTTATTGGAACATTATCAATAAAATTTTACAAATTAATTTTTAAAACTAATTCAAAATAGAATGTTACTTTTTAATCAATTGAAAATAAAATATAGTTTTCAATAAAAATCAATATTTTTCACTATTTATTGGAAAGTTAAAATTTTCAGAAAATTCTCAAAAATTCATACTAAGATAATTTTGATATTATGAATTCAAAAAATATATTACTTTTATAAAATAAAATGTCTAAAATTTATATAAATTAATTATAATATTTTCTCATAAAATGAATTAAAAACCATTTTAAAGAAAACATATTTTTGAAGCATAAAATGAATTTATTTAAAAATTGAGTGATTATTTTCTAATAATTAATCAATTAAATTTTTGAGTAAGTCCCTTATATATAAATTTCATAATGAAATTAATCCTATTCATACCCACTAATTTAATGAATATGTTATAATTGTAACATTTAAATATTAATACTTCATTGTTCGTTTATGCTTGGTGTTACGTGTTGTATATGCTATCAAAAATAGTATTCATCTAAAATGTCAATATATTAAAAAAGGATTGATAAAAAATGACCATAACTATAAATATGATTTACCAATATGCAATACAAAAGAATCTAACTGAATCTCAACATATCCATCCTTGGTTATATAAATATCTAAATATTAACTAAAAAAAAACTATAACAAAAAAATTTTATGAATATAAACAATTATTATTGGTAAGAGTGGAAAACTCATGAGGGTGTGATTTAAGTTTATAAGAAACTTTCTGTTCAAAATAATTTAAAACTTAAATCCCATAACTTAATAAAATCACCCATTTAACAAAAATAGTATAAATTTATAATTTGATCTTTATAAAAGGTTCTTAAAAGCTCGATCATAGATCAGTTAAAATAATTAGAAAAATAATTTATCTTCTAAACTAATATACTTATATAAAACATAGTTTATAAAACACAAGTTTAAGTAAACTTTCACAGTAGAATTTTATTTAACAAAATGCATATAGAGACTAATTCAATTTGAATATAAAGAAAACAAAATAGTTAAAGAGTACATTGGAAATTTAACAAGGGGTTCATTATCAAGCCAAGACTTAATCCTCTCCACCTAGAAATCACATTCTTCCAATTGTTTTATTATAAATAAACTAATCCTTTACCTAGATTGATTTTTTAAAAATAGTAGTGCATAAGGCTATCCAGGCACAAAGACACTTCCACAATTATTCATGGGATAAAATAAGCATAGGTCATAGATGGAATCTTCTATAGTTATTCATGGGAACACAGATAAAGAAAATAGAGAGAGCGTTAAACAATCTCCAATTTATCATTATAAATTATGTTTTAGAAACATACAAAGTAAAATAAAAATACAACTCAAATGTAAACAATAAACATAAAGATAATGAGTTTATAGATAAGAATGTGTAGTGCTGATAAATTTTAATAGATTAAGGTTTTTTAGAGTCCTTGAATTAATATTTGGAAGGAGTTTAAACAGGTTACATAGAAAATTTAGTAAAAAAGGTGGGTCGTAAATGTCTGTAAAATAGCTTTTAAGTTTGATATATGAATATCATAGAAGATTCCACACAAATGTGTCACTTCTTCCTTTTGTTTCAACAAGTGAGAGTTAATTTTTCAATGTTTATGCATGTGCCTCTCCATTACTTATGTGTATCCATACATGAAGGTAGTTCTTTTATATTTATATCACTCTAGGTCCAATTATCCATTGAAGTATAATATGAGAATAATAAAGATCCTTATACTAATCAATAAATTTATAAAATACTAAATTTTTCTCTAAGAAAAAAGTGGAGTTGCTTAAGAATAATAATTATTAAATCCATGTACTTCTATCCAACATTAAATTTTAAAACTAACCATTAGATAATTAATTTTGAAATTAATTCTTGGAAATCTATGGTAACACTCTAATAATAGCTTTACTGGTGGTAGATTGTTCTAGAAATAGATTTTCATCAATAATAGAACCATTAAATGACATATCTTTATTAGTGGTAGATTCATCTAATAATATCTCTTCATTAGTGGTAGATTCTTCAAAATGGTAGCTTCATTTTGGTGGTAGAACCATTGAATTGACAATAACATAGAGAAATTTTATCATTTATTGGAGTTATCTCTTCTTTATGGTAGATCAATCAGGTTGTCATTCCATTTTTACTGACTGTAGCATCTTTGACTATGGAGGTAGCTTCACTTGATGATAACATAATCTGATAGTATCTCTTCTCAATGGCAGGATGGTTGAACTAACAGTATCTTGACGAGGCAACATTTTCACTCCTTACCTGATGGTAGATCAAGACTTAGAAAAAAATTCACAACTTGGATAGAATATTATTTACTATCATAAAAAATTTAACTTATTAGAAACAAAACAAAAATGATCTGTGATCATTAAAATAAGGAGGTGCCAAAATTATCCACCTTTTTTATGATAAAAAATCATGGAATTTATAATAATATTTAAAGTCTTTAATAAATGAATAAAATATAGTTACCTTAGATCATTTTATAAAATTTAATTTTATATATATGAAATTAATCAAAATAAAATCCATATATACTACTCCCACTTTTGGGATTATCAAAAAGATAAATAGAATATAAAATGAAATAAGAGACATAAAGGTGAATAAAAAGGGTTTCTATTACATATCAAAGTCAATAAATTTCATCAAAAAAGGGATTATAATCCATAAAAAAGATAATATCTATCAGAATATATTCAAAGTCTAAATATCTATTCTTTTTTTGAGAGAAGTTGTATAAAATGTCTCTTTTTTTATTCCAGTGGAAAGAAGAACAAAAGAGGAGGCAGGTGGAGCTAGAGGTGAAGGTGATCAAAAGACAATATTAATAGCTTCCATGGGTATAATATATCTCACAACTTCAACAAGAGTGAGGTTGAAGTGGATAATTATAGTGGAGGTAGTCTATAAAGGTTCAAATAATAGTGAAAAATGGATCTAGTAAATGGAATGGATGGATGAGGATATTTTGGAGTAATGGATATTGTCCTAGTGGTATAAAAAAGGGTTCTGTCATCTAGATAAACTGAGTGATAATTCTTCCACTAGGATCCATAATCTTGGTGAATTTCATCTTCTCTTCCATAAAGATCTTGAGAATAGGTGTCAAATATTTCAGCTAGATTAATTTCTCTTTGAAATCCCTATTCATAGGAGGATTTTATAGGTTCTTAGACAAAAACATTAAATGAGTATTAAGTTGATTATTTGTGCAAATACTTGAAATATAATAATTAATAGCCTTAGTAATATCCTCTTTATGACTTCTTTCCTCAGTTAAAATTTCTATTACTAACTTACAAATATTATCACCATGTGATTTGATCTAGAGAAGATCATCATGATGAAAAGAATACAGGGCATCAATTACTACATATAGATCCTATCTAACTATGGATTTGATCAAATCATCATCTACTAAAGTAGGAGTAGGAGGATGTGGAGATCAAGAAGAAGATTCTATAGGAGTGGAGAAACTCTCTAGCCTCTCTGAAAGATTTATCTTCCTCCTAGTAAATCACCTAATCATTCCCTCCATAGTGCTTTGAATGATATCCATATACTCTTCTAACCTATTATTCTCAATCTAAATTTGTTCCATCTTAAAGAACATTATTGGATGGTTATGATCAATAACCAAGGTGACTATCATTCTGGAATCCTCTTCATTGAGTTTAGTCTCTTGAACTGAAAAAGACCTAAGCATCCCACCGAGGTTTGACAATAAGTAATCCTTAAAGGAATCCAAATTAGCTCTAGTCACATACCTAAAATGATGAGGAGAAATAGGAGGAGGAGGAGTCCTCTTCTGGCTAGACATAAAAACATCCTCATATCTAGTCTCTAAAGCAGGATCACCAGAAGGAAAAACCTCTAACTGACCTTCTTGATCAATCCTCTCTACTAAATATACCTTAGGATTCCTCTAAGAAAACGTCATGGTAGGTCTAACATGCTATTATGGATTTCCCTAATTATCATCATCATCATAATAATATGACTATGAATACTCCAGATCAAGATGAGAAGATCTTGGGGATTTCTCCCCCTTTGAAGGAGATGTATCATCAAATCTATAAGAGGAAACTAACTCAGTATGACTCCCAAAATCTCGATCATCCTGATCATATCTATCATTATATGCCTAAATAAATAAATAATAATGTTATCTATACTTCCACTAAACACTATCATATCTACTAGTCTTAGTAATAGACTAATAAGGGTAGAGTCATCTGATATCACTAATATATCCTCAGATGTCTTAGAAGAAGATCCATCAACATGATATCTATTGGAAACTTTTATCTCTTCTAACACATCATCTCCTCTCAACAATATTTCTTAGGTAGGAAGAGATAGTAGAGGACCAGATAATCCAAAAGATAGAGCATGGATATTATCCAAATTTGGGTCACTACCCACATCCATTGAAATAGATTTTGATCCATCTTCCTCAGCTCCAACCCCTTCTTCTTCTTCTTCTTCCACTTCTTCTTCAACTTCCTCATTAGGGGAATAAACCATAACTTCATCTAGCTCTAATACAGGGTCAACCAAGTCTCTAGGGATGGTAGTATTCTACATTGGATTGAACTTATTATATATTTTATCATTATCAACCACCCAATTCTTTAAAAAAGGGTTCCAATTAAACCTCATCCTCTTGAAAGTTACCTGAATTAACAATAAAACACCACATTTAATCATTCTATATTCACCTTCATTCACTAAATATCTAGCTTCTAGCATAAAATAAATTAACATAGAGAAGGACAAGAAATTCGACCCAGAAGAAGGCTTGATCAAATCGATCAGATGGACTATAAAATATCTATAAATATTTATCATATATTCTCTTTTCATAAGGAATAATAAAAATAAATCTTTACCCCTGATGATACCAAAGTCCCCCTTTATAGGATAAAGCATGTGTTGAATAAACTAGAACAAGAAACGACACTCACTATTAAGATCTACAGCTACAGGCCTCCGTATAATAACATTCTTAGTTAATTCTAAGAAATCATCCTCATACAAGAAAGTATCACTGTTAATAGGAAAGGAGCCTTGAAAATAATCAGATATAACTTTATGAGAAACATCGATTCACCTTTCCCATCACTTTAAATAAAAGGTTATTTTTTCTTCCCATCAATAATAATCATAATAACATATTTTTTCTCTCCAAAATCATACTCTTCAAAACGATAAGACTTGTGAACCAAACTAGGATAGAATGGTCAATCATTCCTTGTGAACCATATAACCCATAATCAATCTTAGATCACTTTAAACATGAGTGTATTTATCAAAACTAACCTCTATACATCTATCTATTTCTCAATGATGATAGTTTGGGACAAGAATCAGAGATTCTTTGGATCAACAATTGTATGGATGGATTCACCTTGATATTTCTTCAAGGAATTTGATTCTTTAGGATATGACATAACATGTAACTTAACTTGTACCATTTCTGCACTAGTTTTAGGTAAGAATAATGTATATGAAAGGATGCAAGCTGAGAGAGGAAGAAAAGAAAAGGGTTCAAAGGAGGTGTGTGAAATAAATGGGTTTTCAAACTCTAATTTTAGGTAAAATATTATCATTTAGGGATTTTAAATCAGTAATACGAATAATAATAAATAAATTAACTTTATAAAAAATAATCATAAAAAATAAATAGGAGTGGTAGTATACAAATTAAATCACTCAGAACGGTAGGAACTGAACAATAGAAATCTAACAATATAATGAAACAATCAATTATCAATGATGGATACCAGTATCAGATTACCAACAATCAATCACCAATGGTTTATCATCAACAATTTATCACCAATTTTCAATCACAAATAGTATATCACCAATTTTAGATCACTAATGATTGATCACCAATGGAAGATCACCAACAATCGATTACCAACGGTTGATCACGAATGGCCGATCAACAACTTTGTGATTTTTTCTACCAGAACTAGAACTAATCCTAAAATAAGATACTAACCAAAACTTATCATTCCAATTTCTTGTCTGACATAGTTAAATCATTTAAATTTTAAAGTCTTTGTGAACATTTCAACTAGATGATGTTCAGTATCTATAAACTTAAGAGTTATATCACCATTTTGAAAATTATCTCTAAAAAAGTGATGTATTATATCAATATGTTTGGTTCTTGAGTGAGAAACAGGGTTCCTGTAAATGTTAACAAAACTTTTATTATCACAATTTATAGGTAAATGTCAAAATTAATATCCATAGTCTAGTAAAGAATGTTTCATCTAGAGAATCTATGCACAACAACTACCTATAGCCATATACTTAGCCTCAATAGTGGATAATGCAACCAAATTTTGCTTCTTACTACACCATGAAACTAGAAACTTTCCCAAATGGTGAAATTTATAGAGGTATTTTTTCTATATAACTTACAACCACCAAAGTTAGTATCTAAATAACTAACTAAGTCAAATTCTTGTCCTTTATTTTAGAAAAATTCAAAATTGGATATACCTTTAAGGTATTTAAAAATTCTTTTGACATCAATTAGATGTGAATTGTTTGGGTTTTATTGAAAATTGGAACACATACACACACTAAAAATTATATTCGGAAAACTAATAGTTAAGTATAGTAAGCTTCCAATCATACCTCTGTAAGTGATTTGATCAACTGGTTTCCCACTTTTATCAGGATCCAACTTACAACTAGTACTCATGGGAGTATCACTAACTTTATTACTATCCATGTTTTTTTAAAAATATCTTTATTGTACTTACTTTAATTTAAAATAATTTAATCTTTATTTTGAAAAAAATAAAAACCATAAAAGAAATTAAGTTCACCCATTAAACTCATTTTAAATTCACTTTGCATAATTTTTGAAAACTAACCACGTAGATAATTTATTAAATATCCAAAAATAATACCATCAACATAAATCTGTATAACTAAAACATCTCTTTATTTTTTTAATAAATAATGCAGGTTCAACTATTCCTTTGGTTAAACCTTTTGAAATAAAAAATGTACCAGGACTATCTTAATAATCTCTATGATTTTTTTAAACCATATAAAGATTTTTTAATTTAAAAACATGATTTGGAAAGTGAGGGATTTGAAATCCAGGGGATTTTTTAATGAAAAAATACTCAAAAATATAAATATTTAAGAATGCACTCTTGACATCCATTTGATATAGTTTGAAATATAAATGTGCTGCATAGGTAATAAAAATATTGATGGATTCAAGTATAGTTACTGAAGCTAAGCTTTCCTCATAGTCAATACCTTCTTAATGACTACATCCTTATGCAACCAATCTAGATTTATTTATAACTAGTGTGAGAAATTCCTCAACCATATTTCTAAAAACAAATAAACACATTTAGTGCCAATGTATATGAAGTCCTTGGGTCTTTTAACTAGTTTCTAGACTCTATTTATTTCAAAATAATTAAGTTCTTATTTCATATCCATTACCTAGAGTTCATCATTAATTTCTCCATTGATGTTTTTAGGTTCAAGTTGTGATAAGAAAGCTAGATGTTCAACCTGATTTATAAGATAACTAATAGCCAGAGTTCCTTTATCTAGGTTATATACAACTAAATCTAAGGGATTATATACATGAGTCCTAATAGTTCTAGGAATAAAAGTATTCAACACCTCATTCTCATCCACAATTTTGATTTCATATTATTAATCAGAACTGGGTGAATTATTTATAGGAGGTCTAGAAGAATTTATGTCCAAATTGGAAAGTTCATCCTCTAGGTATTCTAAAGGGTTCTTAGGATAATGTAGATCTATCTCATAAAAATTTACATGTATACATTCCTAATTTTTCTAGTAATTTTATTTAATACCCTATATGATTTATTGGCTATAGAATATCTAAGGAAAATTCATTCATCATTCTTAGAAGTAAGTTTTCCTAAATTATCTTTTGTATTAAGTATAAAGACTTTATAATGAAAAACTCTAATGTAATTAACCTTTAGTTTTCTACCATTCCATAATTCATATGTTTTTTTTAAAAGTGGTCTAATAAAAACTCTATTAATTATATATCAATATGTATTTACAGTTTCTAACTGAAAATATACTAGTAAATCATACTCATTGAGTATATTTTGAGAAATTTTTAGAAGAGTTATATTTATTTTTTCTAGAAAATAATTTTTCTGTGGGGTTCTAGGAGAAGAAAAGTCAAAACTATAGCCATGTTGTGAGCATAATGATCCAAAATCTTGATTTTAAAACTTACAACCATGAAAATTTCTTAAGTTATTTATTCCAAGTCTACTAATATTTTTTATAGATTTATCACATTTAGAAAAACAGGAAAGTGAATTACTTTTATGAGAAAGGAAAAATATCCATGTATATCTTGATAGTCATCCAGTATAACATATGAGTAATTTTTTCCTAATAAAATAAAAACTCTATAAGGTCCAAAAAAATCCTTGTGAACCAATTCTAAAGGTTGAGAAGTTGAAAATTACTTCTTTGGTTTGAAAGATATTTTAGGATACTTTCTGTTTTGACAGGGATTACAGACTTTGTCTATTAGGAAATCTAGTTTGGGTATATCATTGACCAAACCTTTCTTATTTAGATTTATAAGTGAGTGAATATTATAATGGCCTAGTCTCATATAATAAATCCATGGTTTTTTATGAAAGTCACTTAAACATGAAACATTATAAGAAAATAAATAATTAAAATCTTAAATATAAACATTTTCATTTCTAATGGAAGTAAAAACTAAAGTATGTTTAGAATCAAAAACTTTGTAAGAATTATTTTCAAACTTTACATGAAAACCATCATCACATAATTGTGAAATGCTATGAATATTATACTTTAATTCATCTACAAATAAAAAATTATAAATTAAAACTGTACTAGAGTTACCGATTTGACCAAGACCTATTTTATTCCCTTCGGTATTATCAAAAAAATGTGACATGTACACCATAAAATTTGATTAGATTATTGAAACTTGATTAGTACTAAGTCATATGTCTTGAGAATTCGCTGTCTAGATACAATTGTTTCTTACTATAAATTTTCAAGCAGGTTTCATACAAAATAAATTTAAACCAAAAATGTTTTTGGTAACCATATTTTCTTAGGTCTAGAGATATTAATAATAAATACTTTAGGAATCCATAATTGTTTTACTGGTTTCCTATAATTAGATCTTATAATATTATAAATAAACACTTTATTGGGAAAGGTAGAATAATAAATATTAGAAGAGCTTTAAGAAATAGAACTTGGGATAAAATTTTTATTATAAATTCTTCTCTATCCATGTTGATATCCAATTATAGTAGTATACTTAAGTAAAGTTTGTTTGCTAAGAATTTTAGTTTGTGTTCTAATAATATCTGTGGACATCTTGTATATCTTTCTTTAATTTATAATTAAATAATTTTATCTCATTATTTTCCTTAATTAGTTGATAATTTTTATCTTTATCTATTGTAAGATAAGTTTTAAAGTGAGAAGCCATAACATGTTGCTTCTTTAAACTTTTTTATTTATCTTTTAATTCATTAAAATTACCTTCTAGTATATTATAGTATTTAGATAATTACTCACTATTTATATTTTTGGCATCATTTTCATTTTTAGATTGATTTGAAATATGAGCATAAGATTCATGAAAAAAATTTAGTAAATCAGATGTGTTTATCATAAAACACATGTTGGCCCTACCATTATTGTATTCTATTATAGAATATGATTCAATTAAACTATTATATCAGGAACTCTAGGTGTCCTTCATATCATTTTTTTCTTTTTTTCCTTTGTCCTTATATTTATTCTTATACTTGAGTTTGAGATGGTCTTATTTGATGTGTCTTTTCCTTTTACATTCATAATATATTATCTCACTACTAGAATCATCTTATCTCGAATATTTTCTACAATTCACTTTTTTTATACTTTAATCTATAATTTGATTTCTTGATGAACTTATTTTTCCTATTTTTTTTGAAATATCTAGCCAGATTCACCATCTCTTCATTACTGTCGATTCATCATAACTTTAACTTTCTACTTTGATCTTATCTTTTTTATTTGAGTCAGAAGTATTAAAGGATTACTATTTATTCATGGGTTAAACCATTTACTTTTTTTCACAAGTAGTTCTTATTCATACATAATGATATTTACAATGAGTTCCTTTAGTAGTAACTCACTTATATCACATGACTCCCCTATCTGTCTGGTAGACATCTCAAAATTTTCATGGATTGATCCTTGTGATCAATTGTATTTCCAATAGCATGAATCATGTTGACAATTTCATTAAACCTAAGATACATGTTAGAAATAGATTCATCAGTCCTCATCTTAAAAGTATCATACTTAATAGTGTATGTATTTAATCACATTTCTTTATCATTGGATGTTCCTTTATGAGAAATATCCAGTGTATCCCAAATTTCCAAATCATTTGAACATGCATATATTCTATTAAATTAATCTTCTCCTAAGGAAAAGTGTAAATAATTCATATATTTATAATTACATTCATTTGTATCCTTATTATAATAACTCCAATATTTTCTAGGAGCTTTATGTATTTTGTATTTAACTTTAATGATGGTGCAAATATCAAACCCCATGATCTCAATATGAATTTTAATTTTAATCATCCATTAAGAATAGTTAATCCCATTAAAATAAGGAGGATTATTAGTGACAGTTCCTTCTTGTCTATTGTTAACCATAAATTTTTCTAAAATATAAATTTGATATCTTTAGATAAAACTAGATCATAGTAAATAGTATTTTTGAAAATCCCATGATACCAAATGTTATTTGGAGTAGAAAACTCAATATGGGGGGGGGTGAATTGAGTTTCTAATAAAATTTATATTTAAAAAAATTTAAAACTTAATTCACGCAATTTAATAAAATCACCCAATTAACAAAAATAGTAGAAATATATAATTTTTTATTTGGAAAAGGTTCTCAAAATCTCAATCAAAACTCAGTTAAAATACTTAAAAAAATAATTTAACTTTTGAAATTAATCTACTTATATCAAATATAGTATATAAAACACTAATTTAAGCTAACAATTAGAGTATAGTTTTTCTTAATGAAATATAGTCTGAAACTAATTCAATTTTAATGTAAATAAAATAAAAGAGATAAAGATCATAGTTGAAATTTAACATGGGATTCAGTCTCAAGTTGGGTCTTAATCCTCTCCGCTTAGTAATCACCTACTACTAAGTAGTTTATTATATATAAACTAATCCACAACCTGGATCAAGTTTTACAAACAATAGAACATAAATATGTCTGGGCACAAAGCCTCTTTTATAGTTTTTCATGGGATAAAACAAGCACATGTCACACACGACCTCTTCCAAATTCTTTCATGGTAACAAAAATAAAGAAAATATAGATAGAGTGTTAAAAAATATTTATTTTGGAACATGATACCATGTTTTACAAATATTTATAGTAATATAAAAATAGAGATCAAATATAAACAATAAATAAAAAGATAAAGAGTTTAGAGATTAGAATATGAAGTGATGCTCAATATGAATAGCTTTAGTTGTTATGTGTCCTTGAATTCTTTTTTTTGGAATGATATCAAACTGATTACATAGAAAATGAAGTAAAATAGGGGGTTGTGAAATTATGGAAAAAGATTCTAATTTTAGTCTATGAATATCCTTGAAGATTCCAAACACATGTGTCTCTTATTCCTTTTGTTTTAGTCTATTAGAGTCATTGATTCAGTGTTCATGAATGTTTCTATCTATTAACTATGTGTATCCATGCATGAGGAAAGTTCTTCTAAATTTATATTATTCCAGGTCTAACTATCCATTAAAGGATAATATTTGAATAATCAGGATCCTTGTACTGATTAATAGATCTGAAAAGACATAATTTTTCTTTAAGATATCCATATTATTGTTTAAGAATAATAATTATTAAATCTATGTGATTATTTCTAGCATTAAATGCTTAAAATATGTATTATAGAATTAATTTTTTATTAACTCTTTGAAAGTTATAGTAGCACAATGACAATAGTTATAATGAAGGTAGATTGTTCTATCAATAGATCTTCATCAGTGGCATATCTATCTAATATTAGCTCTTCATTAGTGGTAGATTCATCTAATGATAGATCTTCATTAGTGGTAGATTATTTTTAAAGGTAACTTCATTATGAAGGTAGAACCATTAAACAAATTGTATCATATAGAGATATTAGCACTGACTGGAAATAACTTTTCTTGACAGTTGATCGATCGGGTGGTTGTTCCATTTGTACTGACTGTAACATCATTGAATGTGGTGATTGATTCACTCTACAATAGTGAAACCTTATGCCAGATATTCTTGATGTAGAAGGGTTAAACTATCATTATATTGATACGCTAATGGTAGAATGACTTACCTGATAATAGATAAACACTTAGCTAAAATTTCATAACTTTTCCATAAAATGATTTACTATCATAAAATAATAAACTTATTAAAAAAAACATGATTTGTGATAATTAAAATAAGGAGGTGGCAACAATTATAAATACAAATAATTACAATCACAGTTAAATTATAAAATAATAAAAAATATCTTATAATCTTAAATAAATTATACTCTCAAACAAATTATAACAAAAAAAATTATAATTGAAAAATATGTATATATAAAAAAATAAATTAATGAATGAAATTTATAACTAAAATACTTAAAAATATTTTAAAAATAAAAAATAGATATTTAACTTACAATATATGGATATTCAGGCTGAAAATCCATGATAAAGAGATCCAAAATAATGATTGATGAACTTCAGATTTCAAAAAACGAAATAATATAGATCAGATTAGATATTAAATGTCAATAATGGTGAAAATAAAATGAAATAAATGAAACAAACATTATTGGGCTAGATATAGGCAATGAAAAGGGTGAAGGGTTAAAAAAAATATGAGGAATGATGAAAACAATGTAAAAAAATATATCAAATAGAGAATATTGAGGCTGATAAAGTGGGGTCATAGAGTCACAAGTTAAACATCTTAGGGTTTCTGAAACAACATCCTTGATATAATGAGGTAACCCATGTTTTTATGTTTTTTTAAAATGTTTTAATATTGGTTTTTATAAAAATTGTGGTTAAAAGTCTTTCTTTTTTACCTTTAATGTTATTTTTACTTCAAATCGACATTAAACATAAATCTAGAACACTTTTAACATTAGGTTTCAATAAAATCAATGTTTAAAGTATTTCTATGTGCATTTTAACATTATTCATGTAAAAAAAAACATTAAAATATTGACACAAAATCATTTTTTCTACTAGTATATGACCTTTATCTCTACACTTGAAATGGATTCCTATTCCCTTTAAGAAAGTACCATGGTCTTTCTTTCCATAATTATCACATGTTATAATTTCCATCTCTCCCTTATTCTCCTTCACCTCATTTGTTTTTTCCTTGGTACTTAATTATCTTCCTCTTATATTGATTTCCTTTAAAAATATAATACCTCAAGAATTATTTTTCTATCTTGATGGAACTTGATACTATATCATCATATAATAAAAATTATTAAGAGAATAAGTCCCTTTAGAGGCTTGGATTAACCCCATTAAAGAAATATTCATTCTAACTTTCTATATTATGTCTATATTTCATATCATTCCTTAATAATATCATAAATTTATCCTTATACATAGAAACACTTTCATCCTCATTCTATCTGAAATTAAGAAATTTATTTTTCATATCAGATTATTATTCTCAAGAAAAATATTTCTCAAAGAATACCACCTTAAAATTCTTCCATTTATTATCTTTATCTCCTTCTCCTTATCTATATTTTGAATCAATGAACACCATTGATCAACATATCCTTTTAAATAACACACATTAAAAATTAAGTTCTCCTATTTATTTGTTATCAAAGCCAGAAATACCTTTCTAGGGACTTGATCCATTTTTCAACAATCAATGGATTATTAGTTCTATTAAAGTTTGGTGCTTTCTATTGCATGAATTTTTACAACATAATTGCATATTAATATTAATTAATAAGATATTGCACACAAGAAAGGTTATTAGTTATAACCTAAGTAAACTAATCTAATATATCCATAATCTACTCAGCTACAACACTAATCACGTTGACTTTATCAATAGAGAAATACCTACATTAATTATGGGTGTTGATACTTTTTTCATTTCTTACACTAGGTTCCATTTATAAATAATTTCACATACTTAATTATCTCAAATAATTTTTAATATTGATCCATACCATAAATTCCAAAAATAGTTATTGAATGTTCTAGGGGTATATCATTATACTCATGCTAGATCTGTTCTTCTAAAATCTAGTTCTCAAGGTTCCCACTAAACATTATTTAATACCAACTATAATAGCCTTGAATATAGTATACTAGAGCCTATGTTTATTATAATACATTGGTATAATATAAAAGTGATCATATCCTAAATGATCTAGTAGTTCAATAGTCTTGGTAGACTAGATACATACATGATTTCCATATTACATTGGAAACATACAGAATAACTTGTAAACTTCATAAAATATTTCTTATTCCTTTTAGTATATACTTAAAACCATTCAAATATTACTTCATGCCTGGGGAAAGGAAAAAATAATAAATGGTGTGATAATATGATCAGTAAGGGAAAGTGTAAACTGGAATCTATAGTTAATACATAATGAATAAATAATATGATAAAGTAAATAATCAATAATTGCTCCATATAATCAATAAACATGAGCATGTAATATATTGAAAAAGGTTGGGTCTAAGACCCTTTTTATCAAGGAAAGTAAACCCACTTTTTTAACTTGTTTGAGAGGGTACCCATTACATGTCCTGTAGGCTCATAAACACATATTCCTATGATATTCATGGACTAAAGGGACTTACATGGTCTGAAGGACTCATAACCCATAGGCCCAATGAAGCATGTCACATAGGACTATGACCCATAGGTCCATGGATTTGGACAGACCTAATATAACATACATGACTTATTTTAAAGGCATTTTTCATTTAATTTCCATCCTTGCTTTTTTATGGGGGTTTTCCATGCATTTTAGTGGAAATGGTGGGTTTTCAAAATTTGGGCCAAATTGTGAGCCCATTTCCAGATTTTAAAATAATTTTTTTTCTTTTATAAATCCTTAATTTTTCAAAATTTTACACCCATTACACTTCCCAATTGGAATCACATGGTATATTAAAACCACCATATCAATTTTGACCGCATAGGCATCCATAATAATGATGTATTTGGGTTTTTTATTAAGGTGTTGGGCCTGCCCGAAATCCCATTTCTTGATTTAAATATTTGTTTTAATTCTTTAATATCACATTCAATTTTTAAGTTTTTTCAGTCCTTCCAACTCTTCACCAAGACCAATTACCCAAGGCATTCCCCCATGCTCTCCTCCCCCTCATTAGAGATCATTTTCATCACTAATTTGGGAGAATCTTCTTTGGATTTCACAAATATACCAGATTTGTAGAGGTAAATTGATTATTTCATAACTCCTTCTATTTTAAATCTTTCTCCCATTCCAGTTCCTAAATGACCTAATCATCCATATTTGAACCTCAATTTCATTTATGGATATTTAAAAATTTATATACAATTGTATTTGGGACGTTTTATTCAAAATTTATCCAGATAAGTGTTTATATCTTCATTTCCTTCCTTCTCCTTAGGGTTTCCTCCACCTTTCATGAATTTATAGAGTTTCCAGAAGTTAGGGTTCATACCTAGGGTTTTATTTGTGGTCTTTTTGGTGAAATATTATGGTTTAGGGTTCGTTTTCACTTCCTTGCGATGTGGCAGAGGTGCGGTTGAGGTTTCTCACCAAGATTCATGGGTTTTGACTCAAAAGGTAAGTGATTCCATGTGTAACCATTTATTAATGAGTTATTTTTCTTGTTTTACTGATTTTCATGTTCCTCATATGTTATTTGTGGTGTGAAAACTATTTTTGATGGATTTGGTTAATCATTTAATTCTACAATTTCATTTTGATTTAAATTGGGTGTATTTCCATGTGAAACTCTTGTGGTATTATTTGGGTTATTGTCTGACATATGAAAGTGGTTTAGTAAATGTTGTTTGGGATGAAAATTATTCTTTGGTAGGGTCTTGGTGTGATTTTGGGTTTTAAAGAGGGTTTTTGTATGGTTTTGGTGTGTAAAACCTTGTTCTACTTCTTGAGAGTATTTTATGAAAATGTGTGTTTTCATGTGTATATTTTGTGGTTTTACTCAAGGTGATTTTATGACACTTGTGAGTGGTTTAAAAAATGTCTCTAGGGATTATAATTATGTTTTGGGTTGTTATTGGTGTGATTTTGTCTTGGAAAGAGGGTTTTGAAATGGGTTTCATGTGCAAAGCTTGGGTGTACTCATTAGAATTGTTCTATGAAAGTTTTGATTGGTTTAATGATTTTTGTAAGAGGTGAAACCATATTGGAAAACTGTTTTGGTTTGTGTATATTTTGAAATGGTCAATTTTAAATGTGAAATGGTCTGTTTTGTGTTGTGTTCCATCTTGGAAATTTTTTATAAAAATGTTTAAAGGATTTACTAAAGTCTGAAAGAGATGTGAAAAGTGTTGTGGGCTATTTTGGTGTGAGTTTGATTTCAAAATCAATTTGAATAAAAAGTGGGATGATGTGACTTGTGTGATGTACATGTGGTATTTTTGGTGAATTTTTGATTTGAAAGTGGTATTTTCATGTTCAAATTATATTTCTTGGCTTATTGAACTTGTTTGAGCACAAGAGGGAAGTCTGAGTATCATGGTGGGTGGAGGCGTACTAGTATGCAAGTGATCCCGTGGGGTTTGGCCTCAGTTTAACATATCAAGATTGACACTTACAACACTAACTAAACTATGATGATGATTATGGGGGACCAATAGGTTATGGGTATGTTCCCTACTAGTGGCTCGTGAACGAGAACGAATATTTGTGATGGTTACTTTCATCGAGATACGAGGTACCTGAGACCCACAACAAGCTAGTACCTAGGGGTTATTTCCCATTGCTTGTGATCATTAGTTAATTTGTTCTTACCATAAAAATACAGTATGATTGGATGATAAATTAAGTAGATTTAGAATTTATTTTAAAAGTTTTGATTATTTAAATTATCCCACTTGAAAACTATTTTTATTTAAAGTTGCATCTTTTAGAAATTGGAGCTATCATTTCATGTTTTAAAAAATTGCATGATTTTCATCTCTAAATTTTTATCACATGGAATATATTAGTGGTGGTATCCTATTTGGATTTGGATCACACCCTACTTAAACCATTGGTTGTAAGTAGACTTGGTTGTTTTTGTCACAGGTTTGGGTGCAGTTTTTAGTGCCAGTGGTTTGGGTTTCTAGCAGGTCCTTCGTGGTGCTGTCCTGTGGAGATGGTTTGAGGGTGGTGCATCTTGACATGAGGATGGTTCTTGGGATGTAATTTTTGGTTTTACTCATTTTTAAAGTCTTTTATAGTTGTATTAAACCATGTAATTCAGTTATGAAATTTTGTAAAGGATGGTTTTATTTAAAAAATCCAGATTTTTTATTGGGTCTGGTTGTTGTTTTAAGTTTATAAACTCGGGTAAATCATTCCCAACTTTCAGTTTATGATACCCGTGCACTTGTTCCAGCCCTTGGGGATTGATAACACCCTTAGCGTCTTGTCGTAGACCATGTCGGGTGCCGGTTTAGATGGTGAAGAGATCTAGTTCATGACACCTACCCCGCGCTCACATGTGACTGCTCCACTGGAGTCCGCCACCCATTACTACCCTGACATCATTCTCGTATATACATTCAAGAATCCATATTATCATCCCTAATCTGAAAAAACACTTATGACCATCTCTATATCCATCACCCTTCAATCTACCAATTTGACACCTATATTTCCTTTAGCATCGTTACCATGTTCCCCGAACCACTGGAGTCCATTGCCCCCGCTATCCCCATTTAAGTGTCCAATACCATATGTGTCACCTTTTAGCACCTTCCACATGCGACTGAAAAGAACTAGAGGCCACATATATTCTCCCACTAGTTTTAACATTGCTATTTTCTACAAAAATCATGATTATTCCATCCCTCCCCTACGCCACCTCACATGCGATTAGCACCACCTACGTTGCGTTTTGATGTATTCTCATGCACCCTCACACCACTAAAGTCCACTACTAACCTCCTAATAGAGACACAACCACCACCATTTACTAGTGTAATGATGATTCCAACCTTCCCATGCGAACTCACATATGAGGGAAGAAATTCACCACCCCTAAATGGGGTAACTTTATAAAATAGATAGGAAATAAACCTAGCCGCATCGAATGCACTAAAGAACCCTAAACCAACTAGGTTGGGAATCTTAATCACACCATAAATGAATCTTTAATAAGACATATTATATATCATTAATTCCTATAAACTAAGAAATATTACATACTATCAAGGCCTCTCAACCAAGAAATCTTATATACCGTCAAGGCCTCTAAGCCAAGACAAAATATATAAATAGGTAAGACATACATTAAATACAAAATCTATTTTGTATCATGATACCTAATGACACATAAAGAAGATATAATGGGCCTTAAACATCACTTAAACACATCCAATTCATTCCTCATATATTGATTAATAAATACAATACATAATAAATATACTTTATCAACCATTGAATATCCGTATTAAATGAAGTATATGAAATTTCAATATTCCAAACCAATAAAAAATCATGATCATAAGACATATAGATAAATAATATGGATGATATTATTATATAATATCCCAAAATTAGAAAAAACATACTTTTAGGGATGTTTAAATATATGAGAAACACCTTTATAAAGACATTAGAAAGTCTCTTTGAAAGTAAGAATAAATATCATTTTCTTTTAGAAGCCTTAAAAAAACTAAAAATTCCCAGAATAATGGGAAAATTATATTCTTTAGAAAACCATAAAAAACTAATAAATAAATATTTATAATTAATAATGTCTATGATTAAGGTAAAATTCAATCATGTAGTAATTATAAAAAGAAACATTCTGTTTACAATTTTACAAAGAAAGTCAAAACTAACTTATACAAAAAACATTGAAAAGATTCCTTTTAAAAATATTATAAATAAAGTTAAAATTATTTTAAAATTTAGTTTAAAAATATTTTAAGTATTAATAATAACATTGTTTAAACTTTTAAAATAACATGTATATAGAGGAAAAAGGAGTATAAAACATTTAAAACAATGTTTTAAAGAAAAAACCCTTACAGATTTTAAAATAAAAATCACCTTGAAAGAAAGAATTTGAGAAGGAACATAAAATAAAACAAGTATGAATATATTCATGATATAATATTTCAAATAGATAGTACATACACCATATAAATGAATATAGTTTTATAATTCAAAACATTTTCTTAAAAGGAAAGTTGAGATGGAAAACCCTTACCTCATATCCCGACTCGCCATGTAAGTATTTTACTTTTTGGATAATAAATTTCTACTAATTATATACTTAATTATTATTTTTCATGTTCATTTTATTATTATTATTCCTTTTATTCTATTTATTATCATGTTATATTTAGTTACTAAATTAGTTAATTTCACATTAGACGTTTTGAGGTTTACAGGTCCTTAACCTTTAAAACAACTTAAGTCAGTTGACCAAAGTCAAATGGGTCATGGTTACACCATATAAAAAATATTAAACATGTTATAATTATCATTTTTATTCATTAAATATAATTTTATAAATATCCATGTAATGTGGTCATGAAAAATGAGATGTGTTGTTCATGGAGGCGATAGTCCTCATATATGCTTAGCGATGTTTCCATTTTTCAACGAATGGGAGGGTAAGAAGGTAGAAAATAAATTATATTTATAGAATAATAATTATTTCATAAATATCATATATATTCATTAAATCCATGTTTATAATCATCCATGAAATGTATTGATGAAAAATAAAATACATCACTTTATGGAGATGATAGTCCATCCATACACATGAGCGATGTTTTCATTTCCCATTTTATAGAAAGGAGTTGGGAAAAGGTTTTTATAGAAAAATAATAAAATTATATTATATTTAATATAATTATAAAATTATATTAATATTTTTATAATATATTTGAAGGTGGTGGAAGAAGAAACAAACTTGAAATAATTTGGTTAAGACTTTTACCTTTTCCTTAGAAATCCTGCTTTACATTACACTTAAGGCCTTTGGAAGAGAGTTTTATGTTCACACTAGAGGCTTGTTAATGTGTTATGGGAAGTTTTTAGAGGAATTTTTGCTTAATTTTTATAGTAAAATGAACTTATATGTGCCTTTTTAAATGTTAGATTAAGTCTCATACTATAATAAAAAATCAATGACGTTTTCACAAATATTAAGACTTTACGTGTCATAAAAGTAAATTTAAAAATGATAACAAGATCATAAATGGACCATGGATAAAATTTTACACCATTAAACTTCCCCATTTTATTATTGTAATATTTTTATTTTTTTAAAACAATTAATAAAATATTTTTTAACATTAAATACTTTTATTGTCATTTTCAGGATTATTTAAATAATTTGAATTAAAAAAAGATAAAAATGGAGTTAAAATATAAAAACTTACATAATAAATTATACTTAAAAATTATCTATATATTTTTTAACACTATAAATCATCGAAACCTTGTCACTTTTATTGTTTTTGATATCATTTAGTTGATTTTTTACTACTTGTACAAGGGCTGTATCGACGCTGCATAAGCATTTTAGATAATTATAATATTATTTAAAATTAAAAATAAATTAACAAAATAAATATAATTTACTAATTATAAATATTATGACATTTAACCATTTATAAAGTATTTTTATCATTATAATTTTCATGATAAAGTATTAAGTGAGTGAGAGTGACACTTTTGTTTATATAAATTTTGTAATATAAAAGAAATGTCGTAATCAAATAAAGTATATAAAATGGGTAAATATTTGAATATATAATAATTTATGGTCTTAATACACTCATAAAATAAAATTTATACAATTTTTAGATATATTTGAAGCCTTATCTCTTAGTTTAACCCCCATATTAACCCTTTTTAAACTTTAACATAGTGGAAAACTTTTACCCTCGTAACTATTCGTTATGAATAAAAATGAAACGAGACTTATTAAATAATTTTATTATTATGATTAAAAATATAGAATTAATTTTATAATATTCAAATTTATTTAATTGTAAAAAATAATTTCTAACATAAGTACATAAAATGCAACAAAAACAGTTTTTTTGTTGAAAAAACGACCTTTTAAGAGTAAAAATGATTTTACACTAAAATATTGTATAGAATTGATCTATATGGAATCTATTTAATTATAGAAAAAAATAACAGTTTTATTATGTTAAATTCAAGAAAAAATTGAATTTATTTTTGTGTATACTTAATTAAAGGAAAAGATAAAAATAGTTTTTTTAGTAGAATAAAATATAACTTTGGTTTCAAAAAGTTGAGAATGACTTTTAAAATTCAAAATAATAATTTTAAATGATTTATTTTACTCACTAAACACATATTTTATTAATACAATGGTATTATAAAGTTTTACTTCATGATTATATCATAATTATGTCATAGACGTTATGATATTTGTAAAATCAATATTTTTCACTATTCACCTAAAAATCAACCATTTCAGAAAGATCATACAAAATTTATCTTAATATAGTTTTGAAATGATTAATTAAATAATTAAGTTCATTTAATCAAATTAAAATTATAAAATTTGGTACTTTTTTCTTTTAAATTAAAATATTAAATATAAAGAAAAACAACTTTTATAGAAAAATGACATTTTTAAACTTTAATTTTAATAATATTATTTCATATCAATTTATGATTGAATTTAAATTTATTAGTTCATATTTTTAAGTATTTTAAAAGTTATCAATTTATTAAAATACACAATATATAAAAATAGTTCTTTAAAAATTACTCATTTTTAACATTGAATGATTTTAATAACATTAATTATTTATTTTCTGATAATTAAATATCATCAATCAAAAAAAAGTATCATAATTGATTAATATATTTATATCTAGTAAATATTTATTGTAATTTTTTATAAAATATTGTAGTCTATTGTTTCATGTGTTATAAGCTACTCAACATAATATTTATTTAAAGGAAAACACACATTATAATGTTTAGATGTTATATTTGTGGAATTCATCCATCATTAGAACTTGTTCCCACCATATGAAATTAATATATTCATCAAAAGGTAAAGTCTAAGATATGGTTAAAAATATATATATAATCTATTAATCCTTTCCATGTTTTGTTTTAATACCTTCTTTTTGATGTCTGGAAAAGAAATATCAAAACTAACACAATATGTTCCAAGCATTAATACCAATTTTTGTTCTAAATAATGAGATAGTTTAATGGTAAATATGGGGGGGGGGTGAATTGACCAATTATAAAATCTTAAATATTATATTGGAGTTATAATAATTATTCAATGAATATTGTCATATCCCGATCCGATTCACTCTATAAATAGTAACCAGACCAGTTAGTGATAAGGCCTCAAATGAACCTCTCCATATGCCAGAGGCTACTAAATAGGAATGAGGGTATACATGTGGTAAATTTGGGAGATTATATCCTCTGGATCAATACTAACCATATATAAAACATAAATAAATGAAAGTAAGTGGAACATAATAACAACTAACAATCAATATTGAACCAACAACCCGATAAGTTCCAATGGAACCTACCATGCATGAACATGATGAGACATAATACAAGTAGTAAACATAAAATAGTTAATACATAAAATAGGGATCTACTAAAAAAATAATGAATATATAAAAGACTCTAACTTTGGAGGGTATCCCAAGTACATGCTCAACTACTACTCCCATCACAAGTCTAATCCCAAATGATACAACAATAAAGAAGCACAAGCCAAGACCTAAACTGCAATCAGGAGACTTTTCCAGGTACCAATCGGCGGCCTAGACTGGGTGTGAGTAAAACTTAGTAAGCCACAGACAATAATGTCTAATGAAAATCTAGTATGTGAATATAAACTATAAAAGTGTGCAGGTATAATAAATGCAAAGAAGTAGTAAAGAAATGATGTATAAACAACCTTATTGAGCTTTAGTTCCTCACCTGACATCTGGCTGACTATACCTTCATTGGATCAAGAAAGAACGTATCAGAACATTTTACATTTTATATAAATACCCATGATCCATGAAAAAAAACCAATTCATCCATGTACAATGAAAATTATAATGGATTTCACATTTAGATTAGTAGTTTCACTCCAAGAATCAAAACCAAGGGGTCATGAATAATCCTATCCAACATTTTTTATAAATAATGAGCAACACCATGTCCAAAATTTTTACTAAATAAATATAAGGAACACCATGTTTGATAATGAGTAATTACATGTCCAATAATTTTACTAAATAATGATAACGAACACCAACTCTGATAACAATGAACCCCATGTCCAATAATCTCAATATATAGTAAGGAATTCCATATCTCTATTTTCAATAAATATATGAGGAATTCCATGTCCAATAATCTCAATAAATAATAAGGAATCCCATGCCCAAATTTCCTATAAATTGATGAGGAGAACCATGTAAAACACCTCTTAACCATTCATAATCCATACAATTAAACATGCCTTACAATACCATCCAATGAATTCTATATCAGAAACCATGTATCACTTAAGTAATACTATAATTAATCATTCATGTTGCATTTAAAAATTTAACATAGACCATAGGAAACATCCATGTCAATTTACAATCATCATGATTCACTATATATCATTAGACCATTTTATTTATTAACAAAAAATAAGTCCATGGGAACATCCACACCATTTTAGAATCCATCACAATTCATTCCTTTAATAAATTCAATTTAATTCAATTAATTCTATTAGGTAGGTCCTTCATAGTTTTGAAGCATGAAGTAATTGATAAAGGACAAATTGGTTTATCCAAACCTTTTAGAATGTCATTATATGCCATTTATTAAATCACTCAAAAGTGATAAAAAGGTCCATGAAATTATACATGCTACATTAAAATTCATCATGATTCATTTCTTTAATCAGTAAATTTGTAAAAGACAAAGGTCAATGTGTTTAACCATATCACATACCTTTCATTTAATTCATAAAGGAATTACACTAGAAAGTAGAAAGATCAACACACCCAAGGGGTAGTTTAGTAAAATAGAAAAAACAATGACCAATATAGGAATTTAATCGAACTAACTTTACATGATTTTTCAGGTTGAGGTCTTCAACCTCCAATGATGTTAAGGGGTCTAAATAGTATCAAAATTGTGGTATAAGTATTTAATTTAAGTCATTTCACATTTTAGGAGAAATTCATAGGAATTATGACATGATACATAATGAAAAAAATTTATAAATGATAAAAAATTAAAGGAAAATAAACTAGAGAACCTACCTCATTATTAAGAAGCATCACTCATCTAATATCATCCTTTTATTTGAGCCAAAACAAGATAAATTGAAAGAATATAAAATCACCTAGTAGATAGGGCATATGAAATCACTTGGAAATAACATCCACTATGGAGAAAGAATCCAATAAAATAAGTAAGAGGAACCTTATACTTGCTAAGGGTAATCTAGTGCAACCAACGGTGATCGATTCAAAGATAAGATTTTGGAGTTATCACTAAGCCTAGGAGGAGAGGGAGGATGACCCTCCACACATGGGAGCTACTATAAGAATAAGAAGGAGGAAGGGATTTTATGCAACGACCTAGATTTTTTAAATAATATTTATTTTTAGAATAAAATTTTGTTTCATATTATGTAATATCATACACGGACAGAATAAATAGAAATAAACAAAATTTTATCTCTTTAACAATGATCATTACATTAGTCAGCTATGAGACCAATTAAATTTCCAAACATTACAACTGGATAAAAAATATAAAATAAAATAGCTAAAACTTGAAATTATGGATCTCCCCAATCTACTAGAATCATAAAACCCACTATAAATTCTATATAAATGAAACAAAATATTAGTAAACTAATAAAAATATTATTTAAATGAAAATATAACCATAATATAAATTGTAGTGAATTCTGAGTGAAAGAATGAAGTGGTATATATATGGTATAAAGATAAATTTGACCATTGGGATTCAAAAATTATATGACCATTGGTCAATATGACCATTGGAAACTATAATATTGGTTGATAATTTTACAATTATATTTTTTGTTTATAAGTAGTAATGATAAAGGATAATTTATACATAAAGGAGAATCAAAGGACTCCACCAGTAAATTCATGCTGTTTGAATCCCGTTTTTCTGGACTTGGGAGGGATGTATCATCATTGGGGTTTTCCCTTGATCAATCCCAAGATGAGCTTCAACAAGTGGATCTTGAATGAAATATCCTATAGGAGAAGTTCAAGTTAGTGGAGATTACCACTCAGTCGTTGTTTGCTGAGGAACCCCATGAAACTACCACCATCACACACATTACCCATAGGGAGTATGCGGGTGTAATAAGGGGTTACGTGTCCAGACCTTACTTAATTAAGGTGAATTTTTTTTATAAATAAAATATTTATTCCATTAATTCCTCTTATGAATATTTTTTTGTAATAAAATATATTTTTAATTGATATGAATTTGATAATTTGATTTTTGGACACAAATAAAACACAATTGTATTTTTCTAGAAATTTATTTATTTTTATAATAAACCAAGGTATTATGAATAGTATTTTTTTAATTAAATAGTATTTTAATACAATTTTTTTAAATAATAAATGAGAAAATAATTTTATAAAGGCCTAGGAAATTTCTTATAAGTGTTAGAAATGTGATTGTTCCATAAAAACTGCTATTTTAAAATAAATAAGGATTACTATATTTAAAAGTTAAAATTATCATATTTAGAGAATTTTTCTAATAAAATAAACATCATTTTTTAAATCAAAATATTGAAATTAGGTTAGGGTGAATTTATGATATTTTTCTAATATACGTTATTTTTTCATGAATAGTAAGAAATACAATTTTAGGGTTTTGGTATATTTTATACCATCATATTTATGTCATAATCATGTAATAATTAATTAAAAAAAATCCATGCCATAAAATATGTTATTTTATTAATATTAAGTATTTTGATATATTTTAATTAGTTTTTGAAAATATAAGTGACTTTCCAAAGTCTAAAAAGAAAACTTGATTTCTAAAAATATTACTATGTGGAATCTTTACTTTTCCATGCCAAAAGATGTAATAAAAAAATATTTTCGGTTTTAGTGGATTAAAATAACATAAAATGTGTCCCAAATGTCCAAAACCATGTGAAAAAACTATGGTTAAGTGAATGGTTTTTCATTTTCCACAACCTAGATTTCTAAGGAATATATTCGGAAATTATTAAACAAATCCTCCACTTCTCCAATAAATACCCACCCATTTTTCCATTTACTTTGACTCCCAATCCATCCTCCATGAATTTCTAGAGATTTTTCCACCCAAGGAGTCCCCCAAGATGTTTTCAATCCCCAAGGTTCCAACCTCATGTTTGAGGAACAACACTTCAAGGTAAGGGAAATCTTCACTTCTCTTTTCCATTCAAGTTCCCTTTTAATGTGGTATGTAATCTAATTTCCATAATAAGGTCCTTTTTTCACTTTATGTTATCCTATTAATGTAATAAGATCCTTTTATTTTTGGGGTAACCTTTTCCCCTCTCGTCTTACCATTTCCTAAAACCATGTTTTATAACCTTGATACTACCAAATTAACTTCTCAAACTTCTCTCTTTTACATGAGAAACTCTATTTTCCTTATCCCCTATTTTTTTATTTTCCTTTTCCCCTCTTCTCAAACCTCTTTAATTTTTAATGGGAATTCAAATAGATTTAAAAATGAATTTTTATTTAGGCATTTACATATATGAAACTCATATTTCCTTTCGTGGGTCAAAAATGATGTAATGATCATGTCTTTAAGTTCTTTTGTATGACAAATTTTTGATAAGAAAGCCATTATTTATCCTCCAAGGGTTATTAATAAAATGATTCTTTATAATCTATGTGGATCACATTAAATTAATATATATTAAGGGTGTGACCTGATATCTCTCCAATGTATTATGTAAAGAATTTAATCTCTAGAAATGACATGTTATATGATACCTTGGAAAATAACCATGGTAATTTTAATTTATGACACCTTGGTAATAAAACTTGATGATATGATTATGATTGTATCATTTAAATGTTGTATCTACATTTCAATGTTATTATTCATGTTTTCATTATTTTTATATACCTCTTGTTCATGTATTATCATAATTCCTTATGTTCGTATGGATATGTCTCAAGATGAAATTCTATATGTCTCTCTTTATTATTCCCTTACTAGGCTTCATGCTCACCCCTTTCCTTCGATGTATGTCCACAAGATATGAGATATAGTAAAATTAACCTAGAGTGAACCCATGGAGATGTCTTTAAAGTGGGTTTAGATGGATGTTTTATGTTTTCGCGTATTATGTACCTTATTTCCAAGAAACTAAACTTTAAAAGTTCCTCTGTTTGTATCATGTAATAACAAGTTATGTAATAAAAAAGAAGGATAAAATAGTTGGTATCAAAGGATGGTTTAGTTATTTTTGGAAATTAGGACTTGATAAATTTAGAAAGAACCATATGGAAAAGTCTAGATATATAAAAAAATCCTTGTATTTTTTTAAATTATTAGGTAAGTGGTTTCCTAGCAAAGAAATCCCTATCTAGATACAAACAAGTGGATATAGATCTCGAAAAGATGTACCTAGGGGTAACACCCAAAAACAATGCCTTGAGCTAGACTCTAATGAGAAATAGTTCATGAAAATGGTCCTTACTTCACTCCTTGTTTGACACTCCTCAGGGATATGTTTAGTTAATCACAAGATTTTTATGAACAATTATAAAGGACATATTTAAAATATAATTATTATTAGAGTAGATTAATAACATATTTAAGCATGATGTTTTTAGACATAAAATCCTTTTAGAATTATAAAATTTGTAAAAGTAACATGTTTCTCATTAAGGTTTTCTTATTTTTGAAACAAATGGTGGGAAATAGGAATAACCATGTAAATGATGAGTGCAACAGATGATGCACTGACAACATTCTGATAGAAGATGGAATATAAAACTTTACGAGGATAATGAATCAAATAACTCGAGTTATTAACAATAAATTGAATCAAGTTGAGAGGCTAGATTCACCTCAATGGGAATAACTTTCTATCGAGTCCTTTATGCATCAATGAACACATTTTTTCAGTGGATATTCCGACCCATTGATTTTTGAATAATAGATAAGCTCTATAAAAAAGATATTTTCTGTACTCTTTTGTTTGGAGAAAGAGTAAGTCACCATGGCATATACCTCTTAGAAGGAGAAGATGATCAATGGTGGAAACTAATTAAAAATATGAATCCAAGAATAGAGATCAATGTTATGTACTGGGAAGGTTTTAGGGGAATCTTTTTCAACAAACATTTCCCCTATTTGATGCAAACAAAAATGGAGAAGGAATTACTTGAGCTGAAGCTGAAGGAAAATGAATCGGTGGGAAGCTATGAGATGAACATTACAAGACTTTCTCAATACAACTATATATTTTTTATGGATCCTAAGGGAATGATTGATAGATTCTTTGGTGGACTGAGACCCCATATATGGAGAAATATAGAAATTCAGGACTATGAAATCTATGAGGAGATAACATAGAGTGATATGAAGTTGAATTGTACTTTTGAGAGACACAATGTTTACATAAGTTGAATGAGAATAATAGAGCAATATATACAAACTTAGGGAAGAACTTTTATCATGGAAGAGAAGGAAATAAAGTGAAACTTCCCACATAAAAAAAATGTGGGAATAACCATTCATGGAATTTATTACTTAGTAGTAGAAAGTGCTACAAGTGCGGAAAAGATGACCATATAACTCAAAACTATCATAGTGAGGTGAATGTGAAACTTCTCAACACTAACAACAAAGGGAAGATGGTATCGGCCCAACCGAAAGTTCAATGATTCAAGTGTGGTCAGCTGGGGGACTTTTCCAATCAATTTCCAAATCAGAATATAATGGAGGGGAACCACCATCAACCTCAACATAGGCCAAGGGAGAAAGGTAGGGAATTTTCTATCACGATGGATGAATTAGATGTTCTTAATGATATAGTGTCCTATACACTCATTACGCTATAAAAGATAAAAATTAATTTGTTTTATTTTGGTTCTACACATTCCTTTATTTCATCCAAGTTTGAAAAGAATAATTAATCAATCCTTGAACTTCTAAAAGTAGAGTTATCAATCAATACTCCTAGATGAATTATTCTAGCATCAATAGTGTATAGAAACTCTAGTATTTACTTTGGTTAGTACAATCTAATTAAAAATATAGTAGTCATTACCATGGTGTAATCGACACTATACTAGGTCTTGACTGTCTCTCAAAGTATAATGCTAATATAAACTACAAAATCAAGGAAATTTTTGTAGTCTGGAAAGCACAAACTATAGTCATTTTCAAAGGAGAGATATCCCAGCCTGACCTTAGTCTAGAAGCACCTCCCATATCCTTATTTATGGATATGATTAGTGAATAAGGATAAGAAAATAAAAGTATAAATATATATAATTTTCCCATCATTTAGGAATACATTAACATATTTTCTGAAGTGTTACCTAGACCTCCCCTAGAAAGATAGGTAGAGTTAGCCATTGAACTCATACTTGAATCCAAGATAATATTGAAGAACCCATATAGAATATAAAATATGGAGTTATAGGAATTAAATAAACAACTTAAATATCTTTTTGAGAAGGGATTTATCTGACCAAGTGTTTCTCTTTGGGGAGCACCTGTTCTCTTTGTGAATAAGAAGGATGGATTAATGTGGTTATGCAATGAATATAGAGAACTTAACGAGATCACATTGAAGAACAAGTACCCCCTCCCAAGGATTGATGATTTATTTGACCAGCTTCATGGGGATCAATTCTTATCCAAGATTGACCTCCGATCTGGGTATCATCAATTGATGGTGAGGAAAAAAATATTCCAAAGACTACCTTCTGAACAAGATATGGGCATTATGAGTTTGTTGTTATGACCTTAGGCTTAACTAATTCTCTTTCTATATTTATGTATTTGATGAATAGAGTATTTAATGACAACCTTGATAAATTCATGATAGTTTTTATTGATGATGTTTTGATATATTCCAAAAATAATGAGGAGCATTATGATCATCTAAGGGATATTTTGGGAACTCTGAGGAAGGATAATATTTTGGTAAAATTCCTCAAATATGAATTCTTGTTAGAAAAATTTTCAATCTTGGGGCACATTGTAATCAATTACTAAAGATTAATTTTTTTATTATTATAAACCCCCTCCTAAGGGCTGAGTGGGAACCCAACATGACATCAATGAATTAAACAACACCATGCCACCACAGTCAATTCATGGCAAAAAACAACACGTTCAATACTACAAAGGAAGGAACCTACCCAACATCAAAACCATTAAGAACAATTCCACCTTATCATTTTTAGTACCCCCAGTTTCTATTATGTAACCATTAATTTATAATTTTATGGTTATAAAGTGTAAGGGTGGAGGTTGGGAGAGTTTGGAGGAATTTGGAAGTGTTTTTGGGGATAAATGAAGGCCGCACGGACGACACATGGTTTGTCCAAACAATACGGAATTTATAGGAGAAACCATGTGCAGTGTTATTCATGAGGAAATAGCTCTAGCATAGTTGGAGCATGTTTTGGGGAGACCGTGAAAGGGGAGGCTGTGTGGGTAGTATCTACCGTATGGTTAGTGCACAATTTTCCTAACAGTGCGACTAAACCACGTGCAGAGTAAAATCTAGATCCTTAAAAACAGTTTCTCACTCGTTTTTGCCACAACTCACTAATTTTTGTTCCTAAGAGGCCATAAATCTGTATTTATCTTTTTTTAAGGTATAATAACCTCTCCCAAGTGATTTTTAGTCAATATTAAGGCTTCCCTTGGTGTTTCGAACCTGGATTCTTGAGGTATGTGATCATTCTTCATTGTTCTTGATAAGTTTCTTAGATCAACTTAGATATACTTCTCTTATCTTCTTGGTTTCTTATATATACACCTGTTATGGGTATATATATGAGTTTAGAAGCCAATTAAGTCGAGATTTTGTCTTGATCTTCATAGGAGAAGATATCTAATGAGGTTTCGTGAAGAATCATCCCGGTTTTCTTAAGTGTTCTTCGTCCGTGTCAAGTTCCGTAAAAACCTTTTAGGTAGGGGGATTCTTTCTTTATTCCACTTAGTTGAACTGATGGGAATTCTTTCAAATTGATTTACATGTGATTATTTTATTGTGAATTTTCTAGTTATGAATTATTGGAAACATTCTTTGGTGATGGTTTGGTAAATTGTAGAAATCTGGAAAATTGGGTGATTTGAATAAAGTGCTTTTGTTCTTGGTTTTAAAATATGGATTTTAAAATGGGTATTTTCTAGAATTGTGGAACATGGATTTTATTAGAGGTTTTTAATAAAAAGGGAATGTTTTATTCAAATTAAATGGTTGTTTTGAAATTGGGTTGCTCTTTGGTTTTCAATAAAAGTATAGTTTTATTGAAATGGTTTGAAATGGTTTTGGTATACATTGAATTTTGTGTGAGTTCATGTTTGACGTTGCCCTGAATAAGGGATGTGTACCATTGGGTTAAAAGGTGTGTGACCTTGGATTGGGGGTGTGTTTCATTGGGACACAAGGTAATTGGAAAAGAGATCACTCATGATTATGGAACTGTCGAACAAAGCATGCATGTGGGAGTGTGTTGTAAACTATGGAATGGGTATGCCAAAATGATAATAATAAGTAATTTTTAATCCTTGATTTGTTATTTAATAGAAAAATAACTTTCCATAAATTTGTTTCATTTAGTTTAGTTTTCACTTGGTTGTAAATGGTTTTTGGGACTTGTTTATATTTCGTTATAAAATATTTTGAGAGATTGTTTTATATGAACTGTTTTATGTAAATGTTACTAACTCTTATATTCTAGTGTCATGAGTAGGGAATTCATTAGGGAAAACCTACTAAGTTTTAGACCCACCCCTTCTTTGGCACTTTGGTGCTTTTACAGATGTTATCTTCTATGACATGGGCAAAGGTAACGCTTCACATGTTTTTAGCGCAACCTCGTGATACATGGGATGTTCGGTGATTATGGAGCTTAGAGATTGTAGATACTGGAGTCTTGTGGTCTTTGGAGATTCTTTAGTTAGTTATTTTCTGTTTAATTTGATACTTGTTTTGTCTTCCACTGTTGAACACTTTGATGTGGTTTTGAGATACATGAAGTTGTTTAGTTGTCTTTCTTTTGTTCATGCATCATTTAGTGAATGGTTGGGTTATGATTTGTTGGTTTATTGGTTTATTTATTAAATAGTAAATCACCCCCCACTTTTATTTGAATCCCTTCAACATTTATTTCTAGACTTTGGCACCTTGGGGACATCTCTTATGGCCCAGTAATGACTCGTTGTACTCTCAAGCCAAATGAGAATTTGCGAGTCTTTACAAATGGTATTATTCTAGTCCTTCCTTTGTGGTACAAATGTTATCACCTTGTTCGGTCCTTTCCTAATAATAAGTCATCATTTTTCTTGGTATTGGAGTTGAAATTCCTTCTTGTCTATTTTTTGGGATGAAATATTAGAAAGTATTAGGAATTTTAGGACTTTAAACATATAGAATAAAAGAATGTAGCTAACCTATTTATTCTAAACTTCAAGTTACTATGGAGATGGGTACATAAGTGTTTGGAGACATATCTAGGATTTTGAAACCTTATTTTCATGGGTTTAGCCAATGAGATGAACATGACATGCATTTTAGAGGAATGAATTCCCACTAGGAGTGCATACATCATTTTGATTAATGATTCATGTTGTGTATAAAGTGTTTATTTTTGAAAAAGTATGAAACTATTTTCAAATTAAATACTTTGAAAGAGCATGGTTGATATATTTTGAAAATGGATTTATTTTCAAAAATAGGAATAAGTTTTTTAAAAAATGAGGGAAATGTAAAAGGTTGGTTTTGGAAAACAATGTTGTGATAATTGATGTGAAATAATTTGAAATTCTAATCCATCAGTTTCTAGAGAGTGAGATTGATGGAGTTTGTTGTTGGTTTAAAAAATATCACCCAATAGGCATCATAGGAAGCAACCAGAGGAAACTATGGAGAATGTGGTTGCACCTGAACCACATGTAAACCAAGAGCTAGTTTAGAGTATTGTCCAAGATTTTCAAGTTGTGGATATAGGAAACCAGAGGAATGAGCCAAGGTATGTGGATCATACCATCCAGTTCATGAAATAAAATCCACCCATCTTCAGGGGTGATTCTGAACCTGAAAAGGAGAAAGTGTGGCTAAGTAGGATTAATCGTATCTTCGATTTCATCATCACACCATCGGAGCTAAAATTCAAGATGGTGACTTATACGCTCGATGATCTTTCACACTAATGGTGGGATTTAGTAGTACATGCAAAATTGGATGAAGGCCTTACATAGGAGGATTTTGAGGAATTGTTCAACAAACAATTCTATCCTCATACGTTCAAGATCTAGAAAATGATTAACTTATTTATCATGAAGTAGGATAATCTCTCTATCATGGAATATGTAGATAAATTCAAGAATTTAGTGCACTTTGCACCAGAACTTGCGGAAAGTGCATCCTTGAAGGCATGCATCTTCGAATTGGGGATAAAATAGGAGATTCAATTGAAGGTTATGGTGCTCTATATTACTGATTATACTGAGATGGTGAACAAAGAGACTGTGGATGAATTTGATATCTTGGGATCTATGGGAGGAGGTATGATGATACCTACAGGGAGTGGTGGGAACTCCATTGGTGGGAGAAAGTGTAAAAGTGACACCCATTTCCAAGGTGGAAGTGGAAATTAGAATCAGACGACTAGATTAGTGAACCTTCCTCCACGACCCAAGAGAAAATCAGGTTTTTTCAATGTGGCTCGCTTGACAATATAAAGTGAGACTATATGAAACAACCTAGAACATGTCATAACTACAAAAAATAAGGAATATTTAGTGGTATGGATTGGTTGAAAATGTTTAAGGATCACATCGACTATTATAAGAGAAAAATTAGTTTCATAACTGATGACATAATCGAGCATCTCTTCAGAGGAGAGAGGATGTTAAAGAAAAGTGAAAAGAGCTTGTTGGAACCAATGGTGGGAATGATCTCATACCAATTAGCATCTTTGAATTTGGAATCAATGGAAGAGATCAAGGAAAATAGTTTTCTAGAAGTTTTGGATCAATTTCCAAATGTCTTTCCCAAAAAATTCTCTGGTTACCACCTCTAAGGGAAGTGGAGTTTACGATTAATCTTCTTTCAGGGACCAGTCCTATTTTCCATCCCTCTTAGAGTACAACACCAAAAAAGTTATGAAAATTGAAAGTGTAGTTGGAAGAGAAGGAAAGAAAGGATTTCATTCGACCAAGTATGTCTCCGTGGGCATCACCAGTTTTTTTCGTGAAGAAATAAAATAGAACTCTCCAGCTATGAATTGATTATTATAAGCTTAACCAAGTTATGATAAAGAATAGATATCCACTTCCACGCACTAATGATTTGTTTGATCAATTAAGGGGTGCTTAGTGGTTCTCTAAAATTTAATTGTGATCAGTATATCACCAATTGCAAGTTTAGAAGGTAGATATTCCAAAGACATCTTTTAGAAGCCGATATGGCCACTATGAATATGTATTCATGCATTTTGGTCTAACGAATTCACCAGTAGTCTTCATGGCTTTGATGAACAGATATTTCAACGATAACTATATTATTTTGCTGTGGTGATTGTGGAAGACATCTTGGTGTATTCAAATACAAGGGATGACTATGAAAAACACCTAAAAATAGTGTTAAAAATCCCGAGAGATCACAATTTGTACGCTAAGTTATCAAAATGTTATTTTTGGATATAGGAAGCATTTTTTCTTGGCCATGTCATTTCTAAAAAAGGCATTTCTATTGATCCTAATAAGATAGAAGCTGTTATCTCATAGAAACCACTGAATAATGTCTTTGAGATATGAAGTTTTCATGGTCTAGTTGGTTATTACTGACACTTTGTGCATGATTTATCGTGATTAGATTCTCCAATGACAGCTCTGACAAAGAATAACACCCCATTCCAATGAAAAGAGGAATTCTAGAAGTATTTCTAGGAACTAAAAGTTCAACTTACATTGGCACCCATCTTGATTTTTCTAGAATCAGGATAGGGGTATGTGGTGTACTGTGATGCTTCGGGATCTGGGTTAGTCTATATTCTCATGCAAAGAGACCATGTGGTTGCTTATGGTTTAGGGCGATTGAGGGTTCATGAGAATAATTACCCAACACATGATTTAGAGTTAGAGGTAGTTTTCCATGCTTTGAAAACATGGAGACATTATCTCTTTGGTGAGAAATTTACTGTGTTCAGAGACCAAAAATACTTGAAACACATTTTCTCACAGTGAGATTTAAATCTACGGAAAAAGAGATTTATGGAGTATCTCTAGATGTTTGACTTTGAAATGATGTATACACTAGAAAAAGGGAATTTAGTGGAGGATGCATTGAGTAGAATGTCATATGCTGAGTTGGCGAAAGAATCTTAGGATGAATGGAAGTTGATGTAGGTCCTAAACAACATGCATGTGGAATGTGAAGACCAAGGTGCTATTGCAGTTTTCTCTTCAGCTATGATTGTTCTTGATTTGGTAAATATGGTCAAAGAGGCACAAACATCTGATGCATAATGTCAGGGTATGAGTTCAAAACTCAACGGTAGAGAGACCATTGAGGGTTGGAAACTTGATGGGAGTTCAATTTTGTGTTTTATAGATCAGATGGTTGTACCTATGGATTGTCAGGAACAACTTCATCATGATTACCAGCATTCAAGATGGGCTGTACATCCAGGCACACAGAAGATGCATAAGGCATTGAAGGCACAATTTTGGTGGAGAGGCATGAAAAAGAGGGTGGCTGAGTTCATTTCTAAGTGCTTAACTTGTCAGAAAGTTAAGGCTGAGCATCAGAGGCCAACATGTATGTTTTAGTATTTACCTATACCAGTGTAGAAATGGGAGTAGATAGCGATGGATTTTTTATAGGTCTCCCAAGAATGGTTCAGAAACATGATTATATATGGGTGATAGTGGATCATCTTATCAAGTCAGACCATTTCATTTCAATTCATGAAACTCATAAGGTGGAGGATCTATCGAAAATCTACATCCAAGAAGTGGTAAAGTGACACGGCGTACCTGTTTTAATCATCTCAGTCAGATATCCAAGGTTCACATCTTGTTTTTGTAAATCCTTATAAAAAGCCCTTGGGACTCAATTGATTATGAGCACGATGTATCATACTCATATAGAAGACCAGTCTGAGAAGAAGATACAGACATTGGAAGACATGTTGCGGGTTTGTGTAATAGATTTTGGTGTCTCATGGAAAGATCATATACCCTTGGTAGAGTTCTCATACAATAAAAACTATCAGGACTCGATACATATGTCTCTATTTTAATCAATGTATGGTTGTACTTGTTGTTTTCCACTGCGTTGGATGGAAATGGATGAGACTTTACCAATTGTGCAGATCCTTATCCAAGAAACAATGGAGAAGATCTAGTTGATTAAAAAGAGGATAGAGAGGGCTCAGAGTCATCAGAAATTGTATACATATCACCATCAAAGACCGTTGTCATTCATTGTGGGTGATTATGTATTCTTGAGGACATCTCCAAGGCTTGGACATCACTGTTTTGGGAAACAGGGAAAGTTATATCCAAGATTAATTGGCCCTTTCGAGATAATAGAATGGGTTAGAGGTGTCATACCAGTTAGCATTACCACCCCAGTTCAGTTCTGTGCATAATGTGTTCCATGTATCTCTGTTGAAAAAGTATCAGCCTGATCCTGGCTGTGTAATAAGATGGGATGATGTTGAATTAGAGCCGGATACTTCATTGGTACATATTATGACACAAATTGTGGATAGGAAAGAGAAAGGATTTCATGGGAAAAGCATTGGTCTAGTGTGGATTTTATGGCAGCATGGTCAAATTCAGGATGATACTTGAGAATGTGAGAAGGAAATGAAAGAGTAGTTTCCAAAACCCTTTTAGGGTAGAGAATGTTTTCTACTTTACAAGAAAAAAACCAATGGTGGGGAGAATTTAGTACCCCTATTTATGGTATTTAACCCTTACTTGATACTTTTATGGTTATAAAGTGTAATGGTGGAGGTTGGGAGAGTTTGGAAAACTTTAGAAGTATTTTTTGGGCTAAATGAAGATCGCACGAATGACACACAGTTTGTCCAAACCGGGTGGAATTCCTAGGAGAAACCATGAAAAATGTTCTTCATGAGGTAGTAGCTCTAGAATAGTTAGATTACAGTTTAGGGAGACCATGCAAGGGGAGTCCATGTGGGTAGTAGATACCACACGGTTTGCCTAACCGTGAAACCAAACCGTGCGTAGAGTCAAATTTAGATCCTTAAAAATAGGTTCTCACTCATTTTTTCCATAAATCATTTGTTTTTTATCCTAAGAGACCATAACTAAATATTTCTCTTCCTTGAAGGTAGAATAACCTCTCCTAAGCAATTTTTAGTTAATCTGAAAAATTCCCTTAGTGTTTTGAACCTAGATTCTTGAGGTATGTGATCGTTCTTCATCGTTCTTGATCACTTTCTTAGATCTACTTAGATCTACTTCTCCTATCTTATTGGTTTCTAAGATATAAAACCATTATTGGTATATCTATGAGTGTGGATGATAATTAATTTGATATTTGGTCTTGATCTTTCTAGGAGAATAGATCTAAGGAGGTTTCGTGAAGAATCAACCCAAATTTCTTAACCGTTCTTCGTTCGTGTCAAGTTTCATAAACACCTTTGAGGTAGGGTGATTCTATCTCAACTCCACTTAGTAGAAATGATGGTCATGCTTTCAAATTGACTTCCTTGTGATGAATTGATTATGAATTTGCTGGTTATGAATTGTTGGAAACCTCTTTGGTGTTGGTTTGGTAAATTGTAGAAATCTAGAAAATTGGGTGTTTTGAATAAAGTGATTTTGTTCTTGGTTTTAAAAGATGTATTTTCAAAGGGTATTTTATGGAATTTTGGAAAATGGATTTTATTATAGTTTTTCAATAAAAATGGGATGTTTTATTGATACAAAATGGTTGTTTGGAAATTTGGTTGTTCCTTGGTTTTCAATAAAAGTACAATTTTATTGAAATGGTTTGAAATGGTTATTTGGAATGGTTTTGGAATACATTGGGTTTTTTGTGAATTTATGTTTGATGTGCCCCTGAACAAGGGACATGTACCATTGGGGTACAAGGTGCATGACCCTGGATCGGGGGTGTGTGTCATTGGGACACAAGGCAATTGGACTAGAGACCGCTCATGAGTATGGAACTGTCGAACGAAGCATGCATGTGGGGGAGTGTTGTGAAATATGGAATGGGTATGCCAAAATGATAATAAGAAGTGGGTTTTAAGCCTTGATTTTTTATTTTTTGAAAAAATAACTTGATGTAAATAGGTTTTATTTAGTTTAGTTTTCACTTGGTTGTAAATGGTTTTTGGAACTTGTTTATATTTCGTTATAAACTATTTTGAGATATTGTTTTATATGAGCTATTTTATGTAAATGTTTCTAACTCTTCTATCATATTATAGTAAGTAGGGAAGTCATTGGGGAAAACCTACCAAGTTTTATACTCACCCCTACTTTGGCACTTTGGTGCTTTTTTAGATGCCATATTTTGGGATAGGGGCAAAGGTAATGTTTCACATGGTTTTAGCACTACCTCGTGATACTTGGGCTGTTTGGTGATTGTGGAGCTTTGAGCTTGTGGAGCATGGAGTATTGTAGTCTATGGAGAGTATTTAGTTATTCATCCACTATTTACTTTGATACTTGTTTGGTCTTCCACTGTTTCACACTTTGATGTGGTTTTGAGATACATGGAGTTTTTTAGTTGTCTTTTTTTTGTTCATGCATCATTTAGTGAACGGTTGGGTTATGATTTATTGGTTTATTTATTAAAGGGTAACTAATCCCCACTTGTATTTAAAACTCTTCAGCATTTATCTCCATCCTTTTATGCCTTGGGGATGTCTCTTAAGGATCAGTAATGACTTGTTTTACTCTTAAGACAAATGAGAATTTGCGAGTCATTACATAATTTTTGCTCAACAAGCTATCCCGTGCACGGCTGCATGATCCTGATACCAATGGAAAATACATACCCTCTCAAATGTCTGAATCTAAAAATAAATGACCAGGTGAAACTCACTGCTCTGAACCTCCTCTGGAGAACCCACTTGTAGATGATCTAGTTGAAAATTCCCTTAAACACGAACTACATGCCACAAATAAAAAAACTCCACAAACTACATTCCATGAAATTAGAAATTCATCAACATCAAACTAAAAACCTTCAAAAGACTAGTTATACTTCACCAAGATAGAGATGCTATTCCCCATCCTTCTTCTTCCCAAATGCAACATCAAACTTCATAAAAAAAAGGATCCATATTCATCATCCAGAAAACAAAACCCAAAAAAAGCTGGTGCAAAAACAACATCAACCATTTAAAAAATCTCTTCTGTCATTGACATCCACAAAAAAACAGAAAATCAGAAAATCTAGAGTGTTGGATCCATCACCAGAGAGATCCTTACCTCACTGAACCCATAATCCACCCTTCACAGGGAAACCAATGAGAACTAAGACAAGTCCACCCAGCGATGCCGACACCGCAAGCCACATATAAAATCGAAACCACTTCACATCCAAAACCAATGAATGCAGTAAAAAGATCAAAAATCAATAAACCATCACTGAAAAAAGACATCTCGAATGCTAAAAAACTGAAATAAGATCTCTCCGCAAGCCAACCGCATATCCCATTGTCGCCTTCAAAACTGCATACGAAGACCAGATCCTCCCAACACACCCACAACTGACACCAAACACAGTGATGACCCCCAGACCATGACATATAAAACTCAAACACTATTCTAAAACCATCCCTCCATGTGAAGCACCAACCAGCTCGAAGGTTGGGGCATGAAGAAGCTAGTAATTTATAGGGTTTTCCAAGATGGATGAGCCCGTATGACACCACCATTGGAAGAGTCTTCACACTGTGACCGCATAAAGTAGGAGTGCTGAGGGGAGAACCATAGCCGACCTGAGGCATTAGAGATGAAGGTGGTGGTAGGGGGAACCCTATCATCATGAATCCCCTTACAAGATCATAAATAATGAAGTAATATCAGTTGAACCTATAAATACAAAGGTTGTAGTGTAGTAACCTCATCCTACAATAGAAACTAATATTTATAGTTTTCTTGGTTTAGAAGGATATTATATGAGGTTTGTGAAATTTTTTCATGAATTTCTAATCCAAAAACCAAGTTAACTTGAAAAGGGGCTAAGTTCATCTGGGAAAAGAAGTGTGAAGAAAGTTTCCAAGAATTGAAGAAGAGATTGGTTACTACACTTGTGTTAACTCTACCCTCTATTGAAGAAGGATTCATTATTTATAAAGATGCATATCTGAAAAGGATTGGGTGTTTCCTCATGAAAAATGAAAAAGTGATTAATTATGCATATCAATAGTTAAATCCTCATGAGAATAATTATCCTACACATGACCTGGATCTAGCTATAGTTATTTTTGATTTAAAATTATGGAGGCACTATCTTTATGGGGAGAAATGTAATATATACATAGACCACCAAATTTTGAAGTATATATTCACACAAAATGAATTGAAAATGAGAAAAAGGTGATGGTTGTAACTTCTTAAAGACTATGACTCTTCAATTAATTATCACCCTAAAAGAGAAAACAAATTTTTTGATGCATTATATAGGTAAGGCCTTACTATGATGGAAATGATGAGGATTCAAGGGGATACTTTGATCAAGGACATAGTAAAATTGGACATGGGAATCATAAGGGATGGGAAATCATCAACCCTATCCAAAATTATTTCTCACCCATTATTACAAGAGAAGATCAAGTGAGATCAAATAAAAGATCCTTTATTACAAAATAAGATAGAGGTTATGAAGACTGCAAATTTTCCTGAGTTTAATATTGATCAAGAAGGTGTACTAAAATTTTATACAACGATATGTGTCCCATATATCCTAGAGATAAAGATGAAGCTGATGGATGAAGATCGTAACTCTAAATTCTCTATACATCCTAGAAGCACTAAAATGTATAGGGAATTTTGTGATCATTATTTGTGGGATAATATGAAAAGGGAGATTATTGACTACACCGAAAGGTTCTTGGTATGTTAGAAAGTGAAGGAAGAGTGAAACCTTCCTAAAAAGGTATTTCAAGAACTACCCATACCAACATGAAATTGGGATAATATAACTATGTTCTTCATCATTGGTCTCCCAAGAACATCCCATGGAAATAATGTGATATGGGTTATAGTGGATTGTCACACCAAGAATTCCCATTTCATCACTATTTGGGAAGATTTATCCCTTGACTGAATTTCCAAGATATACATAAAGGAAGTGGCGAGGTTGTATGAGGTGACACTTTATATCATTTTTTACTGTGATCCAAGGTTTACATATAAATTATAGAGAAGTACTTGGCATTTTATGAATACTAAATTGAATTTTAGTAAAATCTAACACCCCTAAACTTGTGGACAATTTAAAAGGACTATTCAGACACTTGAGGAAATACTGAGAACATTATTAAAGGAATTTAAAGGTGTATGGGATAAAAACATCCCATTAGTTTGGTTATCATACAAAAACAAATTACACTAGAGTATTCAAATGGCACCATATAAAGCTCTATATAGAAATTGATGTGGAACTCTTACATGTTGGGATGAAGTTTATGAGAGAAAATTTCTTGGGCTCAATATTGTACAAGAGATGACAGAAAAGGTTCATTTAACCCAACAACACAAAAAATATACTTAGATTCGGCATAAGATCTATACTGATAACCATCGAAGGGACTTGGAGTTTGCTGTTGGAAACAAAGTTTTCCTTTGAATATCGCAATGTAAGAGAGTCATGAAATTTGGGAAGAAAGGGGATATTATCCCTAGGTACATTGTCCCCTATGAAATCCTTGATTGTATAGGTGCAGCGGCCTATCAAATTGCACTTTCACCAAATATAGCTCAAGTTCATGTTGTATTTCATGTATATCTCTTGAGTAAGTACATATCCGATCCATCACATGTACTAAATCTAGAGGTTGTACAACCAAAACATGAACTATCTTATGAGGAGTAGCTGATGAAGATCTTGGACTGTAGAGACAAGGTTCTACAAAATAATACTACCAAAATTTTCAAAGTGTTGTGGAGGAACCATAAGTTTGAAGAGGTGACATGGGAACCAGATGAAAAAATGAGTCAGAAGTACTCTCACATTTTCTCAACTAAGAAAATGAGTTAAAATTTAATGAATGAAATTTCTTAAGGGGGGAAGAATGCAATGACCCAAAATTTTTAAATGATATTTTTTTTTCTGAATAAATTTTTGTTACATATTATAAAAAATTATTACATTGGCTAGGGGAGGGGGATAAGAAAACGAAAACCAATCTAATTTCACATGGGGAGGCTCAAAATCAAGACTTCTCATAACAAAAATATAGGATGCAACCACTAGGTTTTACCCATGGGAAAAAATACAACCTTAAGAGAAATTATAGTGAATTTTTAGTGAAATAATGAAGTGGTATTTATATGGTATAATAGGAAAAGTGACTGTTGGGATTTGATAGTTATACGAATGTTGGTCAATATGAACATTAATCAATATGACCATTGGAAACTATAACCTTAGTTGATAATTTTAACATTACAATTAGTATTTATAAGTAGTAATGAGAAATGATAATTGATACAGAAAGGAGAATCAATGACCTCAACAAGTAGAGTCATACAATTGGAATCCCATTTGTCCAAAGTTGGGAGAGAGGTATCATCACTGGAGTTTGACCTTGACTAAGCCCAAGATGAGATTCAATAAATGAATCTTGAATTAAATCACCTATGAGATAAGTTCAAGTTAGTGTAGATTACCAATCAGTCAATGTTAGCTGAGGAACCTCATTAAACCGGCACCATCCAACGTATATGATTGTAATAAGGGGCTATGCGTGAAAACATTAGTTTCATAAGGTGTAAATTCCTTTGTAGAAAATAAAATGTTTATCCCATCAATTACTCTTAAGAATATTTTTTCTTAATAAATATATTTTTAATTGAGATGAATTTGATAATTTGATTTTTGGACGCAAATAAAACATAATTATGTTTTTCTAGAAAATACATACAATTTTTAGAATAAACCAAGGTATTATGAATAGTATTTATTTTAATTAAATATTATTTTAAACACTTTTATCTAAATAATAAATTATAAAACAATTTTAAAAATCCTAGGAAATTTTCTATAAGTGTCAAAAATGTGATTGTGCCTTAAAAACTATTATTTTTAAATAAATAAGATTTTTTATATTTAAAAGTTGAAATTATCATATTTAGAGAATTTTTCTAATAACATAAACATCATTTTTTAAATCACCATGTAAAAATTAGGTTTGGGTGAATTTATTAGATTTTTCTAAAATACTTTATCTCTTAGTGAATATTAAAAAAATATATTTTTAGGTTTTCAATGTATTTTTTGAAATCCTATTTATTTCATAATTATGTAATAATTAATTCAACATAATCTAAAACCAAAAATATTTTATTTTATTAATATTAAGTATTTTAATTGATTTTAATCAATTTCAAAAACTATAAGTGACTTTCCAAAGTCTAAAAAGGAAAATTTGATTTTTAAAAACATTAATTTGTAGAATCATTACATTTTTTATGCAAAAAGAAGTAATACAAAAATATTTTCAGTTATATTGGATTAAAATTACATAAAATGTGTCCCAAAATTTCAAAAAAAATGGGAAAAAATCTTAGGTAAGCTAATGGTTTTTCATTTTTCACAACCTAGATTTCCAAGGCCTATATTTAGAAATTATTAAACAAATCCTCCACTTATCCTATAAATACCCACCCATTTATCCATTTAATTTCACTCCCAAGCCATACTACAAGAATTTTTAGCAATTTTTCTTCCGGATTAGTCCCCCAAAGGTGTCCTCAAGTCCCCAAGGTTCCATCCTCAAGTTTTCGGAACAACTCTTTAAGGTAAGGGAAATCTTCACTTCACTTTTCCATTAAAGTTACCTTTTTCATATGGTATGTTTTCTAATTTACAAAAAAATAATTTTTTCCACATTATATTATCCCATTACTACAAAAAGTGTCTTTTAATAATGGTATATCCTTTCCCCTCTAATTTTACCATTTTTTAAAACCATGTTTTTTACCCGTCATACTGCAAAATTAACTTCTTGAACTTCACTATTTTACATGATAAATGATATTTTCCTTTTTATTTGAATATCCAAACCACTTTTCTTTTCAATGGGTATTCAAATATATTTAAAAATGACTTTTTATTAGAGTATTTACATATATGCCACTCACATTTCCTTTCTTGGGTTAAAAAATGATGCAATGATCATGTCTTTAAGCTCTTTTATATACCAAAATTTTGATAAGAATCCCATTACTTATCCTACAAGGGTAATTAATGAAATGATTTATTATTATTTATTTGGATCAAAATAAATTAATACATATTAAGGGTTCTATATTATAGTGCTCCAATTAAATTGGTAAAGAATTTAATCTCTAGAGATGATATGTTTTATGATACCTTGGAAAATAACCTTAATAATTTTCATTTATGAAACTTTGGTGATAAAAATTAGTGATATGATTATAAGTGTCTCATTTAAATTATGTAACCACATTTCCATGTTATGATTACTGTTCTTATTATTATGATATGAATCTTTCTCATGCCTTATCGTTATGACTTATGTTCTTATTGATATGTCTCAAGATCACATGCTATATGTCTCTCTTTATTATTCCCTTACTGAGCTTAATGACCACCCATTTCCCTTGATTTATGTCCCCAAGATATGATATACTGTAAAATTAACCTATATCGAACCCATGGACATTTATTTTGAATGATTTTAGAAGGATGTTTTACATTTTCATATATTATGTGCCTTATTTCCAAGAAACTATACTTGAAAAGATACTCTATTTGTACCATGTAATGAAATGTTATGTAATAAAAAGGTGGGATTCTATATTTTAGGTTTTATAAGAAATTGGTAAAAAATAGTCATTTTTAGGATCTTTAATGAGCTGCATGGTTTGGAAAACTATGCACCAACCATGTGGGATTCACTGTCCACACACCCTCATTATGCACAATTTCCACGCATGATTTAGACAAACTATGTGCCAAATGCATGTGTCCCTATGCACATCTCCACCACTTCACATGACCTATTGAATCCCATCACACATTTTCAAAAAATTGTGTGTCTATAAAAATGGGATTCATGGTTTGGTTTGCATGGTTAGCACTAATTGTGTGCCTACCGTGTGCCCTGAGATGTTTCTCACCAAACCAAGTTTTCGAAGCCCGACATTCTTAAAACTCCTCCAAACCCTTGAGAAACCTCTTAGGCCTAAAAAACAATCTAATTTTTTTTAAAATTTTTTAAAATATAAAAAATAAATTTCAATGCTCGGTTTAATATTTATCCCATACACCAAAAGAAAATTCTAATTCCATTATAATCTATCAATCGGTTCAAAACATGAGATCTTTCAAAAATTAAAAATATTAATATAGGAATTTTAATAGTATTTTGGAGAAAATAAATACTAAATCTACTCTTTATACTCCCAAAATGAGAGTATGAAACACACTATAAAGTGACCAACTTTTAAAGTGGAATCATAAACAATTACTACTAAATTTTTCACACATGGAGTCCCTACCCAAATAACCTTTCCTTATTCACCCTAGAGGTAGAATCCAATGTCTATAATTTTTTACCTAGAAGAAAAACTTGACCAATAAAGATTTTTTTACTAGAGGCACAACCCAACACACATTTTTTTGGTTTTTATAACCTGACACAAGGTCTCGATAATGAATGGAAAAGTATAAGCCACAAATCAATTACCTTGAAAAGATATAAATAATTTTTCACCATATAAACTAGAATGAAATAGTGAAGTTATGAATGATGAGTAAGATAAAACATTTTTCTCATTGTAAGTGTGGAATTTAATTATTAAATCTATCCAAAAATAATTTCATATTTGAAAAGTAAGTTCACATTCATAGCACTTAGTGTTCAATTAAGTATCTTCTCTATTTTTCACTATTTCATAGAAAATCTATTTATAGGGTTTCTTCATAAACTATAAATTTCAAAAGTGATATTCCCATATTTTTCCATTGAAATTTAAATTTTAATATGATTCCAAAATTTTCTCTTAGTGATAATAAACTACTTTAGAGTTGGAAACAACTTTGATAATCTTTAAAACTAAAAAAACATATATAGATAAATCATTATAATATTTAATGAATAAACATTTAATAACAAAAATAAATAATTACTTTAAATAGGTGACTTAGTCAATTTTAATCATCTCTAAATAATTTTTAATAGTTCTAAAATAATTATGCTTAATAAATTTCCATAAATACCAAGTAAAATTGAATTTTGAATTCACTACTATAAATATACATTGAAAATATTTAAACATGCTTTATCTCATATGGTATTCATTTTATTCTATATAAAACACTTATATCTTAAGTTTCATAGAATAAAAATAATTAATAAGTAATTATGGAACAAATAAATAAATGAAAAAACCAACATACACATTTAGTGAATTAATATAGAATAAATAATAAAAAAATAAAATTTTTGTGTTTGAAAAATAAACCATTGAGTCATACAATGTGCATACGAGTCATTTAATTTTTTCATATGATTAATTTTTGTATGTTTTAGTATAAGTTACATTCACCTGGCGTATATGTCAAATTATCTTTGAATATGTCATTTCACAATGTGTATGAGTCATTTTAACTTTCATATAAATCATTATTTAAACTTTGTAAGAGTCATTGTATGAATCATTTAATACTTTGTGAAATTACACCTTTTATATGAGCCAATTCAAAATATGTATGTTTTATTTGGTTTTATATACAAGTCATAACAGTTCTACCTATGTGTTATTGTGTCCAATGTATGAGTCATTTTGGATTTGCGTATGAGTCATTCAACACTTAGAAAATTTTCAGTATACCAATTTTATATGGATAAAATACAACTACATAAGCATTATTTTTATACTACATAAGGATTATTTAATACATTGAAAAATTTAATCAATTACATCACCTCATGAGTCATTCCTTAACTCATAATAATGTGGATTTTTCTCTAAAATTAGTTCATAAAACACCTGACAAACCCAAAAAATATAACAATAACCAAAATAAAAAATAAATAAATAATCAATCCTGTCATCTATAAGAAAGTAAAGCTTAAAAATAAGGAAAATTATTTGTTTTTTCTTTATAATCCATATTATATGGAAATAAATAAAGATTTTGTAATTATCAAAAAATAAATATATATTGTGGTAAGCTAAGATAAAACTTTTTGTTTGTGTTGTATTTGTTTTCAATTCATATTTCAATATGTATTTAATGTCTTGTAAGTTCATTGGTTTTCCAAATCATGTTGTTGAAGATGAGTTCCATCTATAGAAGATCAAAGATCATATTGTGATGTAAAGTGGCGATATTTGGAGAATTTGTGTTCCCAAGCACATTGCTAAAGATGAGTTTCATCTTTGAAATGTCAAAGATAATATTGTGAGATGAAGTGGCGATTCTTATAGAATTATTATGTATTAATTTAATGGAATTAGATTCCATTATTAAACAATTCTCCATGAAATTATGATGATTCATGAACTGGTCTTCATTGGTTTAATAACATGTGCTAATTTGTTTCACATTATTTTAAACATAATAAAAAGTTAAGAAAGTGAAGGTAAATCATATTTTAATTATTTCATGTGAATAATACTAATATACAATATTTTAGGTGGTGGAATATGATAAAAATATTTATTTTCATAGGGAAATATAAAGGTCATGAATATTATATTGAAGGAGTACATGGGTTTCTAATTCTATACTTTGTATGTATTAAGTATTGTGATGGGGATTTATTAAAAAATGGGAAAAACCATAGAAATATGTGTGGGATAACTCAACCACATACAAGAAAAATTATCAACCATTTGGTATCCATATCACACATGGGAAACCATGGTGGTAGTTAGGGAACACAATGCCCATAAAGGAGTACATGGGCTAAGTATGAGGACCACAGGGTGTATAGCTCCCGAAAGGTTTTCATAAGGAAAAAGAGGGTTCCCATAGACTATGCAGGTGATGCACAACCTTTATGGGGGAATGTGTGCATAGGTGTTGTGGGTGCCAACCATACTACTGACTCAAGCTACCGATGGCACAAATTTACTTATTAAGCGGCTGGGGAACATATAAAATATTGATGTGGGATGGGAATAGAATGTAGACACTATTACTATATTAAAAAAATAATTAAATAAGATCATATATTTGATCTCTACTAATATGATGATCTACCAAACCCCTGAACTTCGTCTTCAATGCCCGAAGGCCCTCAACATTATCCTTCAACATCGACTATCTTCGACAATGAACATTGGTCAAGCTACAGAGCACCATGATTGTACTAAACTTGATATTTTGAGATGATCACACTTAGGATCAACTTGTATGTGTACTATGAATGAATTAATATGTTTACATGAAGAAATATCTTCTACTAAGGAAAAATTTAATGGGTTGAGAGATATTCATACATGATATGGTTCATGATCACATGCATGTGAGCATTCTATCATGAAAGAAGAATCTACACGATAACGCCATGTTTCTAAGAATAATTTAAAGATAAAGAAACTCACAAAAATATTAATATACCAAAATATTCAGTAACATTGAAAATATTTGTGACTCACCAAAAATATCAGACACAACATTTTTCATTGAAGAAAATATGGATTAAAGGTGGTCCAAAAGAACAAACCTCATCAATAAATATCAATGAACCAAGCCAAGATAATGTTGATAAAATTATTTGGGATATAAAAATTTCCATTTGTGAAACATAGAGCATACTTAAGGATCCATGCTTGATATAGTGCATAAAGGAGACTTCTGTGAAACTCTTTTGAGTTCATAGAGATTGATCCCATGGGCCACTAGGCTTTGCAAAGAGGGAGACCCCACACATAATTTGTGAGAAAAACTAAACCATGCGCTCTAATTTTCATGAATAAGATCCATAGACAAGATTCTATGTGAAGTTCATTATTTCCATGCACCTTTTTCTATTCATAGAACAATAAAAATATTACATGAAGAAGAACCACCATATTAGGGTATTCACATGAAAATAGTTTTATATAAGAGTTCCACATGAATTCATTTGATTTAATTAAGAAAGGTGTAGTCACATACTAATCATCTATGAGAATCCATGGAGATAACATGAAATCTTAGAAGAAGATAGGAGTAAGTGAAAAATATACTTACATGAAAGAACAATAATTCCAAGTATACAATTCATGCACAAAGTACTTGCATGAATAAACAATAAGATTCAATATTTCATGCACAAGGTCTTTAAAAGTGTTCATAGGTGAAATAAGTTGATGTGAGAATATAAAACACACTGAAATTAATCTTTCACTTGTGAAAAGAATAAGTTTCACCAAATAGAAACTCATACTACATTTAGTAGTTGAATTTTTGTGTGACATTGAGAACCAAACACCATAATTCAATATATTATATTATTTATTGAAGATCAAAGGAAGAAGTGGAAGTCTACAAGATTGTTGCACAATTGTGTTATCACATTGATTTATAAACCTGAGATAGCCCTTATGTTTACAATGTTTGAGGAATACATTTTATTTCTACATTGTGATGAAGTTGATGATAATTATCAGAGTCTAAAGAAGAAGACTTATGATACACTAGTGATCACTTTAAGAGGTTTAGGCCAACATATTATATTTGTGATAAATTTAATATCCTTAATTATACATGTTCAATTCCAGGAGAATAATTTCAAGTCTATTACATTTCTCCTATTTTTCTTGATAATAAAAGAGAATTTGTTTTCATGTGGTATAATAACCACCATACACTAAGGACATAGTCATCCACACTGTAGATAATGTCATTAAAATCCCAGTGTTCTTTTTTCTTCAAAATTTTATGTGAATGATTTATAATTACATGATAAGTAGAAAAGACAACTAATCACTAAATAAGAAATAGAGGTATAAAAAGAAAAAAAAGGTTTAAACTGGTAAAAATTAATCCCATACCATTTCACCCTCTCTATTAGTGTGGTCATACCTAAAGTGATCCTTATAATTTATTTCAGAGTGAAATGTCACACCTATGATTGAATTCTATTGTTTGAATATTATTAAAGATTTTATCTCTATTATCAATTCATAATGGAGTGAAAACTTTGATAAGTTGTATATATTATAGATTAGAACTATATACTAGCTAAGAAATTGAGGAATAAAAGAAAGAAATAATTAAGAATGTTGAAGAAGAAATCCATATTGTACAAAGAGGATTATGAGTAAGTTTCCCAATGCTTTATAACTAAGAAAAAAAATTCATGCATGGTAGTTGAATATTTATTAGTTTAATATATTACCGAAGAAATGGAAAATAGTTCTACCTCAGGTGTTGATGAAGAGGAATCTGATATGTTTTGAAAATTTCTAATAGAGGAACCAAGCACTGGTGGTGAAGATTATTCCTAATGCAATGATAATTATATAATTTAATGGAATAACTTATAAGAATAGATCAACCATCTAGAAAAAGAAGCTAAGAATAGAGAGATATTTCACTACCACAAAGGGTTATGACATGTGTAGATATCACTAAAGAATGTAATATGAAAAGTGATAAGATTAAAGAGCTTAAAGAAACATTGTAACAACCTAGGAATTTATAAAATAATACTATTTCATTTCTATTAATATTTAGGAATAAGATATTACTTTTACATTAAAGGGTATGCTTTCTCCAATAGCGTACTCAACATGCAACAATGAGTTTCTTTGAAATCTTATGTTGCACACAACATTGAGTTATACTAAAAAATAATATAATAATATTATTAATTTAAATGGTAGTTAGAGACTAGACATTTTATTAGAGGTAATGAATATAAATAACTAAAATATTATTATACTTGTTTTTTAAATGTCTTTACATTTATCTGATAAATTTTAGAGGCTTAAAAGAAAAACAAATCTGATTTTAAGCACGAAATACTCTAATATTTTTAAAAGGTCGTTTTACCGCCTTTTGATGGAGAACCCTTTTTAAATATATATATATATTTGCTTTTATATGTTCTATTTGACAAAATAAAAATTTTCTATAGAATTGGGACATCAAAATTTTTTTTGGATAAATTTTTGGTAATTTTTTGATAAAGTACATTTTTAATGAATAGTGAAAAATACTTTATTTTAATTCAAAATTACCTATTAATATAATATATTTATATAGTTAGATTATAGATTTAACTGGTTATAAAGTGCAATGAGATTATATTTTAATCATTTAATTCAATGTTGTTCATTGTAAGTAATTTCACTTTTAAATTGGAAATAAACACATGACAATCTTTTGGTAGTTTTTACTTCTTAAAAATACACGTTTTGGTTTTGACAATGAGAATTAATTTTAAATTAATTACTACAACTTATATGTTTTGAATTTGGAAAAATGGATTCTATATTTGGAATTAGGAGGTTTGAATTTTGTAAATATTTACCTTTTATTTTTAGACATTATGAATAGTAACTTCATTAATTATTTTATTTACCATGGTTAAAGGGTAAATCTGGTAAATAAGGGTAAAAAAATTATATTATGATAATATTAAACTTTCCTAACACATGTTCTAATCCTATTTTATGAAATATTTCCGACAATGGGATTTCTTGGGTTGATTTTGGAACCCCATGGAGCCACTTGGATGTGAAAATGACATTTTATAAGGATTAATTTAAAGTAAAGAAAAATACAACATAAACGTGTCTTTTTAACTAAAACAATTTTTATATGGGGTTATATAAGTGATATATTCGACTATAAATAGTCATTAGAGAGATAAAAATATTTAATACATCATTTTATTTTATTTATAATTTTTAGACATCAAATAAATAAATTTATTTATGACACAATGATAATGTAGTGACTACCTTATTAATGAATGATTTAAATAAATGAGATTATAAATATTAAAATAAATTTATTAAAAAACCTTTTTATTCCACCCAAGAATTCTATGGATGAGTATGACTTGTTATATTTTTAATTAATGAAGTTTTTTTTGAAAGAACCAAGTTTTTATGGATTTTTAAAAAGTCATGATATGAATAGTATAAAAATTGACATAAATGAGTTTAAAAAAAAATACTATTTTATTCAATGATATAATATTCCTAAAAAAATAAGATTCAGAAAGATGACTTATATAATTCCAAACATGTCATTAATGAACCACTTTAGGTTTTATTGGAATTTTATAGTAACCATTTTAACCATATATTATGAATATATAAGAAGACATGGTAAGAGTGAAATTAGTTCACTAGGGGTTAAAGCTAAAAGATAAGGTTAAATTTGTGACCTAGACTTGTCTAAAACCTATTAGTTGAGATTTTTTAGACCCAAAATCATCGTATCTTTGAAATATATGACTTTGGGACCATTTGAAACCGAAAATAATTTTATAATAAAATAATAATTTCAAACTTTCCTAAAGAGCCCATCCTCCCTCTTATAAAATGGAATCACCCATACCCATTTAATCACACCTCTCAAGCCCCTTGTGTCATCCCAAATCTTCCTAAATAAGCTCCAAACATCCCTATATTCCTCATAGAATCCTTAACTTTGGAATAAGGCAATTCAAGAAAGCCTTTTGGCTCAAATGAAAGGGAGTTACACGTTTTACAAGGCAGCGTCTTCTCTAAAGTCCCTTTCCATTATTTTACTTCTTCAATCCCTATTTTATTCTTATTATTTGATTACATAAAAATACCAGTATCCTCAATATAATAGGATGTTTTAATGATAATGATTAAAATTACACTTACACACACCTCCATCTAATGGATATGCACATACTGTTTCTGTGAACGACGTACTACTGCCTCACGAAACGATGATTATTCAATTTTCCCCTATCACCTATAATGGTGGTCATTATGATGAAACTATATTTATATATGATATATATTATATTTATATTATCTATATTCTTATGTTTTCTTATTTTAAACATACCATTATTCTTTCTATAATGTGTAAATATGATAATTTCATTTGAGGAAGTGCGGACTATTTCCCCCTCAAAGTGATATGACTCATTTATTCCATACATGGAACATATAAAGGATGAAGTTAATAAACTTATTTAACATATATAAAATATGATATTATACTGTAATTATAATATACTTATGTACCATTTAATTTTCATTCCTTTAAATATGAAAAATAAATAAAAGTAGCGTTCATGCATACGTAGGGATTACCATCTCCATGAACGGTGCATTTCATTTATTTTCTCAAAATATTATGTACTATTATAAATACATATATATATATACTAGATATATATGATATTAAACCATGAATATCATTATGGAGATAGTGGAATTTTGACCACATGGACAATTTGTAATTATAACAAGTTCATTTTTGACTTAAGTACTGAATATCGATAAAAGGATCAATATTAACTTAAATAATTATGTAATGTTTATAACATGGTAATAAGTGATATAAAAGGAATGTAAACTTGAAAAAGGTTATAAAGTAATTATAAATTAAATTAACTTTATTATTCAGGAAGAACAAGGAACATACATGATGAGTCCGACTCAAGGTAAAAGAACCTTTCACCCTCCTCTTTTAGTCAAAGATTTATTTTATGTTATGTATTTTAATTTAAATTTTCTTATGTTGGGATATGTTCTTATGTATCCTTATTTCTATAAATTTTATGTCCAAGTTATTAGAGATCCTTTTCTCTCCCATCAACTCATTTTCTAAATTTTAAAGTGACGCTATTAGGTAGCCAAATTTTTGTAAGGGACTTCATCTCAATATCCTTTTATTGAGGAATATTTTTATTTATACACAAGTTTATTTTATATGGTGTATAAAATCCTTTTACTTTTAATTTTATTCAAAGGTAACCTTTTTTCTACGAAGTGTTTTACTAATCGACAAAAAGAATGTTTCTTTTTAATGTACGTGATGACAATGACCTTTTCACCACCGTGAGAATTATTTGATATTTGGATTCCTTAACAAGACGTAATGTTTTTAAAAGGAAAATAAATACCATATACACTTTTTTATGTATTTTGTTATTGAAAATGGCTTTGAGAAAGCATTGATTATGTCAATATATTAAAATTATATATTATGATTGCAATGTGGAAATGTTAAATTTCCTTTATGATTGTTTTATGTGTTATGATTATGTTATAGTCTCGGGAATTATTTACGTATATGGGTGGTTCCATGATAAACCAAGAGCGGGTGACCCTGAGATAGCTCTCCAATGCATTGGGTAATGTGATGGAGGTAAACGTTAATGTTTCTCCTAAGAGATTTAGTGAATATACTATGATGGGTATTCCAAACGTAACTCCCTCTATAGCTGTGAAAGATTCAATGTAAGTATGTTATGAATGCCATAAGTTACCTTTATGATTTATGATTTCTGTGTGTTATTCATAAATATTATGATTTCATGAGGTATGTTATGATTGAAAAGTATGGTTTCATTGATTTGTATTTATTAATGGGATAATGTTTTATTTCCTTATTTTATAACCCTTACTGTGATTTTTATACCCATACCAAATTTTTGGAATGTTTTTCACAGGGTATAAGGAAGGGTAAGAGAAATAAATAATTCAAGAATATTTATATCAAGAAAAAAATTATTGTTTTATTTTAAGGAGTTTTATTTTTTTGAAAATTTTTGGATAGAGTAGAAGTTTCTACTTTGTAATTTTAGAGATATAATGTAATAGTTATGTCTTAATTATCCAAAAAACTAAACCTAAAAATATTCTCAATGTCGAATTATTGAATTAACTCAAGATTATGTAATGTTAAAGGCGAGGGCCTTATAGTTGGCATCAAAGGTCTGTTTTGACAACTTTAGGAGTTATGATATTGTTAAATTAATATCCATAAATTAATTTATGGTAACATTGAAAAGATATATCATTTTTAGATTACCATATTTCTTAGTCTAAGATATGTTTGTTCAGAATGGTTTTTCATAGAGGAAACAGGGAAAATGTGCTGGGAAGGCATACAGAGGGAAATGGACTTCCAATCAGCATCCAGAGATGGTTAGAATCAGAATTGAACAGTTTGTTATAGTGATGGCTTAGTTGACTCAGGTGATAAATGGTGGTTGTGTTTATAAATGATATTTTGGTATATTCTAAAAGTAAAGAAGAGATTTAAATTCATTTAATGGATATCTTGTAAACCATAAAAGAAAAGAAACTATATGGGAAATTTAGAAAGTGTGAGTTTTAGTTACAAAAAATTTCATTCCTTGGTCACATTGTTTATAAAGATGGCATAATTGTTGATCCTTCCAACACAAAAGTTATTAAAGAATGTCCAAGACCCACAAATATAACTGAGATTCGTAGTTTTCTTGGTTTAATAGGATATTACTGGATGTTTTTTGAAAATTTTTCATGGTTATCTATCCCACTAACTAAGTTAACTAGAAAAGGTGTTAAGTTCATTTGGACAAAAGAATGTGATGAATGCTTTCAGGAATTGAAAAGAATATTGGTGAATGATCCAGTTTCGGCACTGCCTTCCAAAAATAGTGAATTTTTTATCTATAGTGATTCTTTTTTGAAAGGACTTGGATGTTTCCTTATATAGAATTATAAGGTAATTTATTATGCTTTAAATCAGTTGAAACCTCATGAGTTAAATTACCCTACATATGTTTTAGAATTAGATGTTTTTTGTTTGCATTAAAAAATTGGAGGCATAATTTGTATTGTGTATAATGTGAAATATATACTGATCAAAAAAGTTTGAAGTATATATTCACTCAGAAAGAAATAAACATGAGACATAGGAGATGATTGGAATTAATAAAGGATTATGATTGCATGATCCATTACCATCCATGAAAGGAAAATAAATTGGATGATGCTTTGAGTCGAAAGAGTAATGCTATTTTAACCATAGTAAATTTGGAATAAGATCCTTTGGTTTTTTATGTGATGAATTTTGTATTGGAAGTTGTTGGTGAAGAGAATTACTCTATTTTGTTTCAGGTGGTAGTGAAATTATCACTATCAGAAAAAATGAAGTAAGCGCAGTAAGAAGATAGTGAGTTGTAGAAAAAGGTATAATTGGTTAATAAGGGTAATTTACCTGAATTTAACAATGATAAAGATTATGTTTTGAGGTTTGTAAGGAGGTTATGTGTGCCTTGTGATTCATAATTGAAGAAAGAGTTGTTATACAAAGCTCATAGTTCTTTGTTTTAAATTCATCATGGCAGTAATAGAATGTATAGAGATATTTGGGAGTATTACTAGTGGGATGGAATGAAAAATGATATTGATGACTTTACTATGATGTGTTAAACTTGTCAACAGATTAAAGAAGAATGACAATTACTAAAAGGGATACTTCAGTATTTTCCAATTCCAGAGTGTAAGTGGGGAAATGTTTCCATGGATTTCGTAGTGGAATTACCAAATACCTCTTGAGGTAAAAATGCGTTATGGGTTATTTTTGATCCATCCAATGGCCCGAAGGCCTTCATTTTTTATTGATTTTTGATAATTCACATTTCAAGTGGTGAGGCGGAACCCTTACAATGACCGTAGGCGTAAGTATTACATGGCCCATAGGCCTTAGAGGAATTCATTACCTGTAGTATTCAAACATTATATACAACCTAGACTAACTACTTGGAACTGCTCCTCTGTAGAATCTTCATCATGAAATAAGCTCTCCACCTTCGCATGACTGTTTGGCTAGGATATCCCATGCATGCACAGGCTTGTCCCGATGATAGGTTCTATACCCTATCATTCTTGCAATCCGTGTAGCTTCTGCTGTGGTGAAAGCTCCTTGCTCATTCTCCTATAGAGATTTTTCCTTATAGGTTGTCTGGTTTGCATCTACACTTAAGGTGGCCTGAAGGCCTTGAGGTGACCCGAAGTCATGGGTTTCCCGAAGGCCTTAAAGGACTCAGGGACCAACTCGGTGGCCCGAAGGCCCAAACGAGGGAAAATTCCCGGCTGTTATAGTACCAAACAATGCCTGCTATAGTTACCACTACAGTACCTTCTATAGTAGTGCACAATTCCCACTACATTACCTACTACAATACTGCTAAAATACTACTATAGTACCTAATATAGTACCAAAAATTGTGCCTCTACCTGGATTTGATCCTAGGTCACCTGGATGCACTTAAGAGTCCTCACCAATCGGGTTGAGGCTCATGTGACGGGTTATTGTTGATTGATTGACTAAATTTTCTCATTTTCATCCTATACGAGATACTCTATATCTAGGTCAACTTTCTCAATTTTATATTAAATAAATAGCTAGGTTACGTAGAGTTACCCTCTCCATTGTATTTGATTGTGATCCTAGGTTCAGTTATAACTTTTGTAAGGTCCTTCAAAAGTCATTGGGAACTGAATTAAATTTCAGTGCAACTTTTCATCCTCAATCAGATGGATAGTCAAAATGAAAAATTCAGAAATTGGAAGATATGATACATGATTCTTTAATGGATTAATAGGGAAGTTGGGACTAACATCTTTCTTTGGTTAAGTTTTCTTACAATAAATTTTTTTATTCTAGTATACAGATGACACCGTTTGAGGCATTATATGGAAAGCAGTGTCGAATTCCCACTTTTTGGGATGAAGTAGGTGAAAGGAAGTTTATGAGACCATAATTGGTAGAAGATATGGTAGAAAAAGATCAGTTGATTCAGAAGTAAATGAGAACTGATCAGAGCAGGAAGAAAAGTTATGCTGATAACTGGAGAAAGGATCTTTTTTTCAAGCTAGGTGATCTTGTCTTTCTCAAAGTTTCTCCATGGAAAAGTGTAATGCATTTTGGTAAGAAGGTAAAGTTGAGTCTGAGGTTCATTGGACCCTATGAAATCTTAGAGAAATTTAGATCAGTTGCCTATAGAGTGGATTTACCCCCAATTTTATCCAAGGTACACAATTTTTTTCATGTTTCAATGCTGAGAAAGTATATTCCAGATCCATATCATTTTTTGAGTCCAGAGGTGGTTCAGTTGGAAGAGAATCTTTCTTATGAGGAACAACCAGTACAGATTTTTGAACGTAAAGAGCTAGTGTTGCAGAATAAGGTAATCCATCAGGTAAAGGTTTTGTGGAAAAACCACATGGCTAAAGAGGCAAAATGAGAATCTGAAAATGCTATGAGGGATAAATACCCCACTTATTTTATAAGTGAATATAATTGCGAGGACACAATTCCCAAAAGGGGGAAGGATGTAACAACCCAGGTATTTATAGAATAATACCTTTTAATTTCTATTAATATTTATGAATAAGATATTATTTTTACATTAAATGGGATGATTTTTCCAATAGCATACTCAACACGCAACAATGGGTTTCTTTGAAATCTTATGTTTCATACAACTTTGAGTTATACCAAAAAATAATATAATAATAATATTATTTTAAATGGTAGTTAGAGACTAGATATTGTATTAGAGAGAATGAACAAAACTAACTAAAATATGATTATACATGTTTGTTAAATGTATTTATATTTATCCGATACATTTTAGAGGCTTAAAATAAGAACAAATCCGATTTTAAGCATGAAATACTCTAATATTTTTAAAAGGTCGTTTTACCGCATTTTGATGGAGAACCCTTTTTAAATCTAGTTTTTATCACTTTTATATGCTCTATTTGACAAAATAAACTTTTTATATAGAATTGGGACATCAAAATTTACTGTGGATAAATTTTTGGTAATTTTTTGATAAAGTTCATTTTTAATGAATAGTAAAAAATACTGTATTTTAATTCAAAAATAAATTTTAATATAATATATTTATAAAGTAAAATTATAAATTTAATTAGGTTTAAAGTCTAATGGGATTATATTTTTATCACTTAATCCAATTTTGGTCATTGTAAGTAATTTCAATTTTAAATTGGATATAATCACATGACAATCTTTTGGTAGTTTTTACTTCTTAAAAATACGCTTTTTGGTTTTGACAACGAGAATTAATTTTAAATTAATTACTGAAAATTCTATGTTTTGAATTTGGAAAAATGGATTCCATATTTTTAATTAGGAGGTTCAAATTGTGTTAATAGGTACCTTTTATTTTTTGACATAACAAATAGTAACTTCTGTAATTATTTTATTTACCATGGTTAAAGGGTAAATCTGGTAAATAAGGGTAAAAAATAATATTATAATAATATTGAACTACCCTTACACATGTAATAATACCAATATATGAGATATTTCTGACCATTTAAATCCTTGGGTCTATTTTGGGACCCCTTGGAGCCACTTGGATGTGAAAATGATATTTTATAAGAATTAATTTAAAGTAAAGAAAAATATAACATAAACATGTCTTTTTTACTAAAAATTTTTTATATGGGGTTATATAAGTGATATATTCGACTATAAATAGTCATTAGAAATATAAAAATATTTTCTACATCATGGTATTTTATTTATAATTTTTAGACATCAAATAAAAAAAATTTATTTATGACACAATGATGATGTAGAGATTACCTTATTAATGAATGATTTAAAAAAATGAGATTATAAATATTAAAATAAATTTATTTTGAAACTTTTTATGACATCCACTAATTTTATGGATGATTATGACTTGTTATATTTTAATTAATGAAGTTTTTTTTGAAATAATTAAGTTGTTATGGATTTTTAAAAAGGCATGATATGAATAGTATAAAAATTGATATAAATGAGTTTTTAAAAAAAATACTATTTTATTCAATGATATAATATTCCTAAAAAAATAAGATTAAAAAAATGACTTATATAAATCTTAACATTTCATTAATGAACAACTTTAGGTTTGATTGGCATTTTATAGTAACTATTTTAACCATATAGTATGAATATACAAGAAGACATGGTAAGAGTTAAATTAGTTAACTAAGGGTTAAAGCTAAAAGATAAGGTTAAATTTGTGACCTAAACTTGTCTAAAACCTATTTTTTGAGATTTTTTAGACCTAAAAGAATTTTATTTTTTAAATAAATGACTTTGGGACCATTTTAAACCGAAAATAATTTTATAATAAAATAATAATTTCAAACTTTCCTAAAGAGCCCCTCCTCCCTCTTATAAAAGGGAATCACCCCTACCCATTTCATCACACATATAAAGCCTCTTGACTCATCCAAACTCTTCCCAAATAAGATCCCAAAATACATCTCTTACTCCTATAATCCTTACCTTGGGCAGAAAGCAATTCAAGAAATCCTTTTGGCTCAAATGAAAGGGATTTACACGTTTTACTAGGTAGTGTCTTCTCTAAAGTTCCTTTCCGTTATTTTACCTCTTCACTCCATATTTTATTCTTATTATTTGATTATATAAAAAACAATTATCCTAAATATACTATTATGTTTTTATGAGAAGGATTCTAATGACACTTACACACACATTCATCTAATGGATATGAACATACTGTTTTTGTGGACGACGAACTACTGCCTCACAAAATGATATTTGTTCAATTTTATGCTAACACCTCTCATAGTGTACATTACGATGTAACTATATTTATATATGATAAATAATATATTTATATTGTCTCTATGTTTAGTTTTTTTATTTTAAGCATACCTTTATTATTTCCATAATGTGTAAATATGATAATTTCATTTGAGGAAGTATGGACTACCACCCCCTCAAAGTAATATGACTCGTTTATGACATGAATGGAATGTATAAAGGATGGAGTTAATGAACTTATGTAATGTATATAAAATATTAAATTATACTATAATTATAATATACCTATGTATAATTTAGTTTTCATTCCTTTAAATATGAAAAAGAAATGAAAGTACCGTTCATGCGTACATAGGGCTTACCGTCTCCATGAAAGGTGCATTTCATTTATTATCTCCAAATTTTATGTACTATTATAAATAAATAAATAAATATATATACTGGATATATATGATATTTATATCATTAATATCATTCTTGAGATAATGTAATTTTGACCACATGGACAATTTGTAATCATGACAAGTTTATTTTTGACTCAAGTACTGAATATTGACAAAAGGACCAATATTAACTTAAATAATTATGTAATGTTTATAAAGTGGAAATAAGTGATATAAAAGGAATAATAAACTTGTAAAAATTTCTAAAGAAATTAAAAATTAACTTACCTTTATTATTCAGGAAGAACAAGGAACATACATGATGAGTCAGACTCAAGGTAAGAGAACCTTTCACCCTCCTATTTTAGTCAAAGACTTATTTTATGTTATTTATTTTAATTTATATTTTATTATGTTCAGATATGTTTTTATATATCCTTATTTCTATACATTTTATGCCCAAGTTATGAGAGAAACTTTTCTCTCCAATTAACTCATTTTTTGAATTTTAAAGTGACACCGTTAGACTATCGAATTTTCATAAGGGACTTCATCTCAATATCCTTTAATTGAGGGATATTTTGATTTATACACAAATTTATTTTATACGGTTTATAAAACCCTTTTAATTTTAATTTTATTCTAAGGGAATCTTTTTTCTACAAAGTGTTTTACTAAATTAAAAAAATAATGTTTCTTTTTAACGTATGCGACGACAACGACCTTTCCGCTGCCATAAGCATTATTTGATATTTGGCTTCCTTAACAAGATGTAATGTTTTTAAAAGAAAAATAAATACCATATACCATTTTTATATATTTTGGTATTGTAAATGGTTTTGAGAAAGCATTTATTATGTCAATATCTTAAAATGATATATTGTGATTGTAATGTGTAAATGTTATCTTTCCTTTATGATTATTTTATGTGTTATGATTATGTTATGGTTACTGGGCATTATATACGTATACATGTGGTTCCGTGATAAACCAAGGGTGGGTGATCCCGATATAGCTCTCTAATGAATTGGGTAACGTGATGGAGGTAAATGTTAATTTTTCTCCTAAGATATTTATGAGATATACTATGATGAGTATTCCAAATGTAACTCCCTATATAGCTGTGAAAACTTCAATGTAAGTATGTTATGAATTCCACAAGTTACCTTTATGATTTATGATTTATGTGTGTTATTCATAAATCCTATGATTTCATGAGGTATGTTATGATTAAAAAGTATGGTTTCATTTATTTTTATGTTTTTATGGGATACTGTTTTCTTTCCTTATTTTATAAACCTTACTGAGCTTTTTATGCTCATCCCAAGTTTTTGAAATGTTTTTCATAGGGAATAAGGAAGGTTAAGAGAAAGGAATAATTCTAGAATATTAATATCATGAAAATAATTTTATTTTTATTTTAAGGAGTTTTATTTTTTTTGAAAAACATCGGATATAGTAGAAGTGTCTAATTTGTAATTTTTAAGATGTAATGTAACAGTTATGACCTAGTTCTCTAAAACTCTAAACCTGAAGGATCCTCAATGTTGAATTCTTGACTTAACTCAAGATTATGAAATGTTTAAGGATGGGGCCTTATAATCATGCCTCATAGTTGCGAAGTATTTGTAAAAATTAATCCTAAAAAAGATAGATCCATTGATAGGATTGAAGAGAATTTCCATGCATTGGAAGAAAAAAACCATCATTGATGTCGAGAATGCTCAAATTGAAGTCATGGAAAACATGATAAAGGAGCATGGAACCATACTATAGGAGAAATATAAAATACATGATGAGGAAGTAATGAAAATCAATAATGAATGTGAATATATAATAAAATCTATAGAGGATGATAAATTCTTCCTAAATATGGAATGTATCGAACTTGGATTCAAATAAGAAAATCCTAAAAATGTTCGAGCTGAGTCTTCACAAAAATCTAAATGAAGTGCTATTACTTAAAGAGCTGCTGATACACAAACTTATAAGGAGGAATATTATCCTAAAATACATTCACCCAGTGGTAATAATTGATTAAAATCATATAATGTTCAATATCAATAAATCTCAATGAATAAGGTACCATCCACCTCTAATAATAATATCTTTTCTAATTCTATTTCTATACATAGTGCATGTCACAAACCCCTCCCCACAAAGTGTACCCCTCCTAGGCCGACATTGTGAGAATGGAGATAATGACCCCCAAATCCCACCTCCAGTAGGCCCCGGGTTGGTGACTAGCACCGAGGGTATTGTAATCACACAAATGGGAGGAATTACCCTCTAAGAGAACACATGTAGAAGAGAGAGATAAGATAGACACCAACCAACTCCAACTCAGAACTAAAATATAAAAGAAAACCCAATTGCACATATGTAATGTCATGAAAAAGTACTACAACTGGAAGGGAAAAACTGCAAGTACCCAAAAGAAAGTAAAAACCATAGCAACCACAAGCCCGAATAGCTCCTGCAATCCCAAGCTAGTAGAAATGAGCTTGATCTCCAACCTGCTTCAAGTGACCTGAAAAAATAGTTTATATATACATAGGGTGTTTATAACAATATACTCAATAGGATCCTCCCCAAATCCTCTCGTGAAAAAGTAAAGAAAGCATGCTAAAGCACATTAAACAACAAGTGAAACTAACTCGTCACCTAAACAGGTATACTGAGTTCCCAACCTATCTATGGCTACTCTCACCAAGTAATGCATACTAGAATATATTATATAATAAATAATATCAAGGGTACCCCTCTACTACTTCCCCACTAGTTTTCCACTTTGCCCCAACATCGCACGTCCTGAGCATCTCTCTCAAAAAAGGCTTTCCCACAGACACCTGGGCGAAGCACCACAATATTCACCTCATGCAACAAAACCACCACGTCCATGCAAGAAAGTAACCAGGTAGTTTTTGGGAGCCACCACAGCTTGCATAATGTGTATCGTACATCGGGTATTATACCTCAAGCCATTACATGCCATGCACCGAGTAAGGATCCTCAATCCATCAGAGCCTATACACATTACACCTATAGTAGTCCATAGGATACTATATCCAGAATATATGTGTGTGAATAACAACAAGCCATTACAACCCTCTACACACATATACGGGGAAAACTATCCACTATGCCTACCAGCACAATTATCTACCAAGAGAAGAGAGCGGGTCCAAAGGGGATAGTCATCCATTCATCCTCCCACCAGAATGTTATGGAAAACACCCCCCAGGGCTCAGAATCCCCAGGGTGTCAATTGCCCTTACTGACAGGGTGGAGTAGCGTATCTAAACACAAAAAGTACAAAATATATTAAATCTCACAACCACACTATGGGCATAACCTAGTCTTAGATTCAACCACAGATAACGTCTCTCAGACTCTGGGATGCCACTTCTAAGACTAGGTATCAAATAAACACACAACCATTTAAAGAGAGTTAATAATTTATTTCGTTACCTTTTTACCAGTTGCACTTTACGTTAATTAATTATTTAAACATTAATTAACCATGAACAATTCCACATTAAATTTCATTAGCATCACACCCAAAGTCCACTGTCTCTTTAAAATTACAACCTCATCATTATGTTTTAGAAAACTCCAACCCCATGGTTAACACCATTTATTCAATTATTCATTACAGAATTACTTTACCACATTCCCAGGCATTCTAGAAAAAAATTCTATTCTATTAAACACAAGGGGGCTCAATACAGTGAGTAGATGTACTACCCATCGAGTCTTTTCCACCTATAGCAAGAGCGTAGACCCATCCTCCCTTGAGAAGCCAAACACGGAAGGCACGTGGCATACCTAGTGCATCTTCTCCTCTTTCAGAAGAAGGGTAAGCAAGACCATCTGCCTTGAGTAGTGGGGAAAATTAAAGTAGATAATCAACCAATAAGGATCAGAAAACATCCAAAAATCACATCCATCCCATTCCATCATCCCTGGTGTCCTCCCCGACACCCACATGCATAAACCGATGCATATCACCACTCTAGGCGTCATCTAATGCCACAACCAAAAGTCTCCATGCCCCCACATATCACAACAGCCATCCAGGATCACATCACATCACAAGCAGTAGGAAAACAAACATCACATCAATTGGGCTATTGGACCATTTACAACCAAGAGGGTAACTCAAAACCCTTCAAGGAATTATTAAACAATCAGTTCTTTAATCCATATTCAATTAACAGATTTATTATTCATAGGTTCCAAAATTCAGGAAACCTAATCAGTAAGATATCAAAAATAATTAAACATACTTACTGCACTAATTTGATTAACATCAAATTAAAACAAGAAGAACCAGATTCATTTACATGCCTCTTTATCCATAGCCAATAGTTATCAATTAATTCCGATTTACGTTCTTTACCAATTTTCATCAATAAAAAACAGCTAAATGAAGCAAGCATGGATATCACACTATCTAGAAAATAAGGGGAAAAACATACGACTGATATCAATTTATTTATCCAGTTCAAATATTTATTATGTTAATTCTATTATTGTCTAGTGGGATAAAACAGGCTTACAATATAGTTTCACATAAAATAAAAGAGAAACAATAATCCCCTATTCAAATAGTTCTTGGCGTTCTTTATCCAACCAACGGGTCACAATTCTCCTCTCGTGTCAACTCCATCCACCCGAAGATGCCTTGGTACGACCACACCAATCAAAACCCAAGAAAAACCCATTAGAAACATGGAGATTACATGCTATAATATGGAAAGGAGAAACATGAGAAGATGAACCCCAAAAGAACAACGATAAAACATACCTTATATAGAAGATTGTTCGATACAACTTGGTTGCATCAAAATAGAGCAGAACCAATTCGAGGTGGAATGGTTGATTATAAAACTCCTATGGAATAGAATGAAAGTTTCTTGCAGCTCATAGCTGAGAAGAAAGAGGAAGAAATAGGGACGAATATATCCCATCCATTTAGAAGATTTAACGGAGCGACGGTTTAAGATACGCTTAATTTCCCATTAAAAGAGACTCACATTAAACCACACAGTTTTACCAAGTAAAAACATCCCGAGCCTTAGGAATAATTAATTTAGGAGTTATGGCCTTTGAATCGGCCTTAGAGTCCTGAAAGCGAGGCCTTAAATGCATTTTACATCAAAGGAAAACGCTAAAGGGGCGAAACTAGTGGAAGCTGGGAACACTGTTCACGAACTCAAAATTTGGAAAAGGGAAAACACTGTTCACGAACATCACCATTAGACACTGTTCATGAACCTCACCATTAGACACTGTTCATAAACCTCACTGTTAGACACTATTCATGAACCTCACCATTAGATACTATTCATAAACCTCACCATTAGACACTGTTCATGAACCTCACTATTAGACACTATTCATGAACCTCACCATTAGATGGTCACCATTCTGGAAACACTGTTCACAAACTCAAAATTTGGAAAAGGAAAGAAAAGGTCACCATTCTGGAAACACTATTCACAGAACTCAAAATTTGGAAAAGGAAAGAAAAGGTCACCGTTATGGAAACACTGTTCACAGAACTCAAAATTTGGCAAAGGAAAGAAAAGGTCACCGTTATAGAAACACTGTTCACAGAACTCAAAATTTGGCAAATGAAATAGAGGTTACCATTAGAGGTTACCGATAGAGGTTAACGATAGAGGTTACCGTTAGAGGTTACTGTTAGACCTCACCAATTGAACTATTCACTGATGGAACTGTTCAAAGAAATGGAAATTTGGAAAAGGAAAGAGAGGTTACCATTATAGGTTACTGATAGAACTGTTCACCGATGGAACTATTCATAGAATTGAAAGTTTGGAAAAAGAAAGAGAGGTTACCATTAGAGGTTACCGATAGAACTGTTAACCGATGGAACTATTCACAAAATTGGAAATTTGGAAAAGGAAAGAGAGGTTACCGTTAGAGGTTACCGATAGAACTATTCACTGATGGAGCTTTTCACAGAAGGTTACCGATGACACTGTTCATAGAAGGTTACCGTTGCACTGTTCACAACTGTCTATCGTTGGAACTATTCACCGAACTGGAAAATTAGAAAAGTTTTGGGGATAAGTCACCTTGGCCTCCCGAAACACCTCAAACACAATATTTTTACAATGGAATGAACCATAGAGGTCTGAGCCATTACATATGATACATCTCAAAACATTCTCTCCCCCGAGAATTAAAAACCCACCTAAAGTGAAAAAGAAACGGGGTCCGAACAACCACCCATCAAGATACCTCTCAAAAGAGAGAAAACCACAAAAGCATCAAAAGGAAGCCATATCATAAACATGAATGACACCTTTTCCCTACCAACCCATGAAACCTCACTTGTGCCTAACTCCAAACTCCATCCTATCCCTCAAACAGACCTCTGATACCACTCTGTCACGACCCCCCCCACAAAGTGTACCGCTCCTGGGCCGACAATGTGATAAGGGAGATAATGACCCCCGAGTCCCGCCTCCAGTAGGTCCCAGGTTGGAGACTAGCACCAAGGGTATAGTTATCACAAAAATTGGAGGCATTACCCTCTAAGAGAACACATGTAGAAGAGAGAGATAAGATATAAACCAACCAACTCCAACTCAAAACTTAAATATAAAAGAAAAACCAAGTGCACATATGTAATGTCATGCAAAAGTACCATAACTAGAAGGGAAAAAATTCAAGTACCCAAAAGAAAGTAAAAACCGCAGCAAACATAAGCCTGAACACCTCCTATAACCCCAAGCTAGTAGAAACTAGCATGATCTCCAACCTTCTCCATGTGACCTAAAAAAATAGTTTATATATACATAGGGTGAGTATAATATTATACTAAGTAGGATCCTCCCCAAAGCCTCTCATGCAAAAGTAAATAAAGCATGATAAAGCACAGTGAACAAAAAGTGAAACTAAATCATCACCCAAACAGGTATACTAAGTTCCCAACCTCACCATGTCTACTCTCACCAAGTAACGCATACAAGAATATATCATATAATAAAGAAAATCAAGGGTACCCCGCTACTACTTCCCCACTGGTTTGCCGCTTTGCCCCAATATCGCACATCCTGAGCATCTCTCTCCAAAAAGGCTTGCCCGCAGACACCTGGGTGAAGCACCACAATATGAACCTCATGCAACAAAACCACCACGTACACGCAAGAAAGTAACCAGGTAGTTTCTGGGAGCCACCATAGCTCGCATAATGTGTATCATACGTCGGGTATTATACCTCAAGCCATTACAGCCCATACACCAAGTAAGGATCCTTAAGCCATCACAACCTATACATGTTACACCTATAGTAGTCCATAGGATACTATATCTAGAATATATGTGTGTGAATAACCATAAGCCATTATAGGCCTCTACACACATATATGGGGAAAACTAACTGTTGTGACTACCAGCACAAGTATCTACCAAGTGAAGAGAGCAGGGGAAAAGGGGGTAGTCAGCCATTCATCCTCCCACCAGAATATTGGGGAAAACACCCCTAGGGCTCAGAATCCCCAGGGTGTCATTTGCCCTTACTAACAGGGTGGAGTAGCGTATAGAAATACAAAAAGTATAGAATATATTAAATCTCACAACCACACTATTGGCATAACCTAGTCTTAGATTCAACTGTAGCTAACATCTCTCGGACTCTGGGATGCCACTTCTAAGACTAGGTATCTAATAAACACACAACCATTTAAAGTGTTTTAATAATTTATTTCATTACCTTTTTACCAGTTTCACTTTACGTTAATTAATTATTTAAACATTAATTAAACATGAACAATTCCACATTAAATTTCATTAGCATCACACCCAAAGTCCAGTGTCCCTTTAAAATTACAACCTCATCATTATGTTTTAGAAAAATCCAACCCCATGGTTAACACAATCTATTCAATTATTAATTATAGAATTATTTTCCCACATTCCCATGAATTATAAAAAAACATTCTATGCTACTAAACACAAGGGGGATCAACACAGTGAGTAGATGTACTACCCGTCGAGTCTTTTCCTCCTATAGCAATAGTGTAGACCCATCCTCCCTTGAGAAGTTAAACACAGAAAGATCATGGAATACCCCACACATCTTCACCTCTTTTGAAAGAAGTGTAAGCAAGACCAACTGCCTTGAGAAGTGGGGAAAAGTAAAGTAGATAATCAACCAATAAGGATCAGCAAGCATCCAACAATCCCATCCATCCCATTCCATCATCCACGATGTCCTCCTCGACACCCACATGCATAAACCGATGCATCTCGCCACTCTAGGCATCATCTGCTGCCACAACCGAAAGTCTCCATGCCCCCACATATCACAAACACCATCCAGGATCACATCACAACACAAGTAGTAGGAAAAGAAACATCACATCAATTGGGCTATTATCCCTTTGACAATCAAGAGGGTAACTCAAAACCCTTCAAAGAATTATCAAACAATCAGTTCTTTAATCCATCTTGAATTAACAGATTTATTATTAATAGGTTCCAAAATTCGGGAAACTTAATCAGTAAGCTATCAAAAATAATTAAACATACTTTTTGAACCTATTTGATTAACATCAAATTAAAACAAGAAGAAATAGATTCATTTACATGCCTCTTTATCCATATCCAAAAGTTATCAATTAATTCTGGTTTACATTCTTTACCAATTTTCATCAAGAACAAATAGCTAAACGAAGCAAGCATGGATATCACACTATCTAGAAAACAATGGGAAAAAACATACGACCGATATCAATTTATTTATACAGTTAAAATATTTATTATGTCTATTCCATTATTTTCCGGTGGGATAAAACATGCTAACAATACAGTTTCACGTAAAATAAAATAGAAGCAATGAATCCCCTACTTCAAACAGTTCTTGACGTTCTTTCTCCACCCAACGGGTCACGATTCTCCTCTCGTGTCAACTGCATCCACCTGAGGATGCCATGGTACGACTGCACCAACTGAAACCCAAGAAAAACCCATTATAAACATGCAGATTACATGCTATAATATGGAAAGGAGAAACAGGAGAAGATGAACCCCAAAAGAATGACGATAAAACATACCTTATATAGAAGATTGATCGATACAACTTGGTTGCATCAAAATAGAGAAGAACCAATATGAGGAGGAATGTTTGATTATGAAACTCATATGGAATAGAATGAAAGGTTCTAGCATCTCATAGCCAAGAATAAAGAGGAAGAAATAGGGATGAACATATCCCGTCCCTTTAGAAGATTTAACGGAGTGATGATTTAAGATACGCTTAATTTACCATTAAAAGCGGATCACATTAAACCATGCGGTTTGACCAAGTAAAAACATCCTGAGCCTTAGGAATAATTAACGTAGGAGTTATGTCCTTTTAATTGGCCTTAGATTCCTTAAAAAAAGGCCTTAAATGCATTTTACATCAAAGGAAAATGCTAAAGGGGTGAAACTGTAGGAAGCTGGAAACACTGTTCACGAACTCAAAATTTGGAAAAGGAAAAACACTGTTCATGAACTTCACCGTTAGTCACTGTTCATGTACCTCACCATTAGATACTATTCATGAACCTCACCGTTAGACAGTGTTCATGAACCTCACTATTAGACACTGTTCATGAACCTCACCGTTAGACACTGTTTATAAACCTCACCGTTAGACACTGTTCATGAACCTCACCGTTAGTAGGTCACCATTCTGGAAACACTGTTCACAAACTCAAAATTTGAAAAAGGAATGAAAAGGTCACCATTCTAGAAACACTATTCACAGAACTCAAAATTTAGCAAAGGAAAGAAAAGGTCACCATTAGAAGGTCACCATTTTGGAAACCCTGTTCACAGAACTCAAAATTTGGCAAAAGAAATAGAGGCTACCATTAGAGGTTACCGATAGAGGTTACCGATAGAGGTTACTGTTAGAGGTTATAGTTAGACCTCATCGATAGAACTATTCACCGATGGAACTATTCAAAGAAATGGAAATTTGGAAAAGGAAATAGAGGTTACCGATAGAACTGTTCATCGATGGAACTGTTCATAGAATTGGAAGTTTGGAAAAGGAAAGAGAGGTTACCATTAGAGGTTACCGATGGAACTGTTCACAGAATTGGAAATTTGGAAAAGGAAAGAGAGGTTACCGTTAGTGGTTATCGATAGAACTGTTCACCGATGGAACTGTTAACATAAGTTTACTAATGACACTGTTTATAGAAGCTTACCATTGCACTGTTCACAACTGTCTACCATTGGAACTGTTCACTGAACTAGAAAATTGGAAAAGTGTTGGGGATAAGTCACCTTGACCTCCCGGAACACCTCAAACATGATATTTTCACAAATTAATGGACCAGAGAGGTCCGAGCCATTACAGTGGAGGTTCAAAATTAAAACCTGTACAAAAGTGGATAAATAAAGGTGAAGATGTACTTACCTCTATATCTTTGGTAAAATAACATAAGTGTGAAAGAATATGTTCCCCAAAATAATACCATATAAAAAATAAAAATATATTGAAACAATGATCAAATCAATTAAGACATATTGATACTCAAAAGGAAAGATCAATATTTGTTGGATGTTGTTGGTGTTATGAAATATTTGAGCACAAAGCATCTGATTTTTGATACAATATGAAAATATATAAAGATCAAAATATTCCTATATCAATATGAGAAAAATAGTAAAGAAGAAAATACCATAGATGATAGGAAATAATTTTCCTATTATAAATAGATTTTAATATTTGAAGAATATCTATAGTATTTTCAATGGAAGTGGTCATAGTGAAAGGGTATGCATGTATAAATAATTAAATTATGCCACTAAGAAAAATCAGATGAAAATACCATAGAATATGAAGACTGGAGAAGAGTCTACCTTGGGAAAGAATCTGGATAAAAAATTTACAAATAACATTCCCAAGAAGTTTACAAAGAAGATATATAAGTATACCTTGGGTGATAATCATAAAAAGAATTATGTTAAAAACAAACCCAAGAAGGCCAAGAAGGGTGATACACCAAATATGTTAAAATTATTATTCTATGGAAGAAGTGGTAAAACCATGTATAACTATATGTAGGCTATGAGTTTCATAATTAATGGAAGTAAGCTCAAGAAACAAATGATATGACCAGTATAAGAGAAAAATAAATTGAATTAAGTGGTAAATATGACACCTAAGAAGAAATGTGGATCCACCATGAATCTGGTACATATTCCAAATGATATACTAGTAATTTTTCTAGGCGATGTGAATAGAGTAAGGAAAATTTAATAAGATAAAGAGACAATAAATACTAAAGGAAACCACACGATTGCATATAAAGAAGTTGAATTTCATGAGAGGTTGTGAATAATTGATAACCATAAAATATAATAAGTAATATGTATAAGGTTAAAGAAGGATTGTAACATCTCAAAAAACTGTTCATCCATATTTCCATCGCAAAAAAAATTCAGAATAAGATTCATAAAGAACCATGTAACAACCCAAAAATTAATTAATGAAAATTCATCTTGGTCTATTTAAATTTCTTATTATGGTTTTGTAAAATGTATGAATTTATTTGGTTCTATGTTTTGGATTTTAAACTACCATTATGAATTGTGACCATAGATAATATAGCTGTTGAACTGTGATCACATGATTAGTATAAATATAGGGCTTTAACAAATCGAATTTACTCAGACAAAGGAAGCGATGGCCTCATCCAGTAGACATGCCCCGTACGAAGCCCATTTTTCAGAGATCGAAAAGGAGGTGGCATCATTGGGATTTACTCTTGACCAAGACCAAGTCGAGCTTGAACACATTAAGCTTGAGAAGAACTGACTGTAGGAGAAGTGGAAGTTAATAGAGATTACCACCCGAGCGATGTTATCTGAGCCACCCCAAGAGTCTGTCACCATTGCACACCTTACCCTTTGGTCTTATGTGTGTGTTATAAGGGGTTATGTAATGAGACCCTATCACTATGACTATGTACATTATTCTTGTATAAGAATATACATTCTTTTTATTGTTACTTTGTAAATAGTTTTTAAAGCACAAATAGTATTTTTAGTTAATATTCAAATAAGAAATTTATTTTGATGAATTAATGGATTTTTAAATTAAATAATATTTTAATAAAATATTATTATTATTATTAAATTACTTTTTATTAAATATAAATTATTTTATAATTTTATGAATGCAATTGTAATTTTTTTAAGGTTTGAAAGCTATTTTTGTTAAAACCCATGAATTTTTGATAAATGTCGGTTTTTATTTTAAAAGTAAAAATTAACATATTTAGAAAATTATTTTGATAAAATTAATATTATTTTTTTAATTAGGATGTCGAAATTATCCGATGGTGAAATTTTCATAATTTTCTGAGACAGTCGAATTTTTGGGTAAAAATTAAATATCATTTAAATATATAATGTGTTTTATGACATCATAATGACCCAATAGTGATGTAATAAAATACTATACATATTATGTTCAGAAAATATATGTTTTAACATTAAAATAATTTTATTTTGGGTTTGTTTGATTTATTATACAAATCTTTAGTGGACCCTTCAAGGTTTATAAAACATTTTGTCTTTTTAAATTGTTTTCCTTTATAGTGTGACTCACCTCCCCATAATCAAACCTATTATTTTAAGAAGTTAGGTCATTTTCCTTATAAAATATTTTTTCCACTCCCCTTTGGAAAAAACCATGGGCGAAAACCATGGGCCAGTTTGTGGTTTTGATTAGTTTAATGTGAGGTGTCCCAAACCTAAATAATAAAGAATTTCCTCTCCTTTCCTATATAAACCAACCCAAGCTCCCACTTACTCTTCACTCAAAGCCTCTATAGTTCGACCAACCACTTCCATTTTCTCTATAAAATCCTCCTAGGGTGCCCCAATCTCCCAATAAGTTTCTCTAAAGCCTCTGCTATGCTTTTGGGATCACACTTCCAAGTAAGGGATTTATTCCTTTCTCATTTTGTCTAATTTTCTTTAAGTTGTTATGCCTTTTTTTTTCAATTAAAAATGTTGGGGTATTATTTTTCACATCCTCCATACTTTCTTATTTATGTTTGGATGATGGTATACCCCTTTATTTCTTATTAATTCCTCCCATGTACACCCGTTACCATGCCGAAATTCCGTGAGAGATTTCTCTCTCCTCTTTTACATCCAAGTAATTCTTTTGTATTGTGCATCTAAATTACATTATGTTTGTTGGGAAATGTGTATATATGACCCTCTTACTGTAAATTTAATGTAAATATTATGAGACACCAATTTCTCTCCCATCAACTATTTTCATGAATCCTTATGTCACGCCGTTATGCTGCTGAAACTGCACCGCATTTTTCCAATCCAAGATCATTGTGTAGTGAATACCATACCCATGTCACTATCAAGGGTATTCACCATTATGCACATATACATATTGAATGCTACTTTAATTTATTTATTCCAAATTACTTAATCATGGAATAACTTATGATTTTGATTTATTCTATGATATATGATCCATGTGGCACACTTATGCATGAAATGAAATGATTAAGAAGGGTGCACCCTGATAGTGCTCCAATGAATTGGATAAAGTATAGTATCATGATACGTCATGTGAAATGAGTGTTGAATCATTTTAATTCAAGTGAAATGAGGTTTTAATCGTTCTTCATGTGCAATGAGGGTTTACTCATGCTCCATGTGCAATGAGCCTTGGCTCATGCTAAATTACATGTTAAATGTTGTTGCCACATTTCCATGTTATGATTATCATAATTTATCATACCTTTATGTTCATGTTTCTCTTGTACTACATTGATATTCCTGTTGTATAACATGTATTGTATTTCTCATGTTATTCCATGTTTATTCCCTTACTGAGCTTTATAGATCACCCTTTTCTTATGCATGTCCTCAGGTTATCCCATACAATGCTAAGTACGAGGGAATGTAGTGGTCATATAAAGGAAGTTTTCAATAAAGATATTTTATTTAATTTTTTTAAGTTGTTATGTAATGATCCTAACCCCCAAAGACACTATACCTCTTCATCTTTTATGTTGTATCAAGTGAAGTTTATGTAATAAATCATGTTTAAGTATGTAATAAAGAGAAGAGTTGTTATAGTTGGTATCAGAGGATAAGTTTAGTTATTTTTTGGGATTAGGATTAGAAAACCCTAATGAAATCCTTAGGGATAAGACTAAGTATAATAAAAACACCCCTATGTTTTGGTGAGTATTTAGTAAGTGGTTTATTAAGAAAATACATCCCTTTCTAGATATGAGCAGGTAGAGGCGACTCAAGCACAGATGTAACTAGGGGTGAAAACCTCGACAAGGAGTTTCTAGCTTGACTCGGGGTATCCTGGTACATGAAAATGGGCCTTTATACACTCTTGGTTACAACACTCTCGAGGGATATGCATTGGTAAATTCACAAGCTCAGTACGAACCATTATTAAGGGAATAAAAAAAATCCCCTAAGAATATATGTTAGAAAGTAGAACATGGATAACATAGATTGAAGCCTATGGATTCATAAGTTAAGGAAATAAAATATATTTATAATTCATTTATTTTTTTATTACACTTTATGTGTTCCCATAATTTTTTTTTATTCCATCCAATGCCCGGTAATAGGAGGACTTGGGATCAAAACCGATGTGAGGACCAATGTGATGAATCTTCTAATGAGATGCCCAATCCGATGGGAATAGGAATCACGAAATTTGTCATGATAATCTCTCAGTTAAATCAAGCGTTTAATAGAAACATGGGTAAAGAGTAATGTTCAACCCCCCCATAATAAAGAACAAGTCACAATCGAGAGCTTCATGAGACAAAGGACTCCTACTTTTAATGTATCATCTGATCCCTCAATCACCAAAAAATGGATCAACTCCATTGAAAAGATCTTCTCCATCCTTCAATGTTCCGAACAAGAGAAGGTTCTTATGGTTGCTTATCGTATAGAGGGTGAATCCGATCAATGGTGGGCATTGATAAAAAATACGAAGCCTGAGGAGGAGATCGAGGCATTGGAATGAAAGGATTTTCGGAAGATGTTTTTTGATAAATATTTTCCACGCACCCTCTGGCTTAAGATGGAAAGGGACTTCCTTACCCTAAAGAAAAAAGATGATGAATCTATTGGAGCGTACAAGGAAAACATCACAAGGCTTGCACGATATGCTTCCGGCTTTGTCATTACCCCTGAATTCAAGGTTGACCGCTTCTCTGGTGGGTTAAAAACTAGCCTGCGGAAAGCCCTAGTGATCCGTGACTTCGACAACTATGAGGAAATTGTCCAATATGCCCTCAAGGTTGAAATGGAGATTGGAGAACCTCAGGGGTATCATGGGGATAAGAAGCTCAAGGTGGACTTAAATTATAGCGGTTCTATGGATAAATCCAACAGTACTAAGAAAATCCAGTACCCCTCTTGCCAAAGGTGCGGAAAGAAGCACCCTAGAAATTGCCTGAAGGGGAAGTGGAAATGCTTTAGGTGTGGAAGATAAGGACACCTAGCTATCAACCGCTGACAAGAAAAACCTGCGGTTTCAACAGAGAAGAGGAATGCTCTGTTCAACTCTCAACGTGTTATTCATTGCTTCAAATGAAAAGAACCAGATCATCTTGAAAATTAGTGCCCCAAGATAAGGGTTTTCGGAGGCAACCAACAACCTCCAAGGCATCAAGGGCGATATTTTTCCATCACTACTACTGAAGTGAACCCCAAAAACAAAGTGGTGATAGGTATGCTAGTTATTCATTCAAGAATAGAAAACATAATTTTTGATTCGGGTTCTACGCATTCTTTTATATCCCAAAAGTTTATTAGAACAATCCCAACACCACTAAAAATCAAGAAAGTAAAGATGTCGGTGAGTACGGCCAATGGGGAAATCATTGAATCCCATAAATATAACTCCTCCCCTATCATAATCGGTGGATTGAACTTTCTAGATAACCTCATCATACTCCCTTTGGTGGGATTTGATGAAATTCTTGGTAGGGATTGGATTTCCCAATATAGAGCCAACATAAATTTTCATGAGAGGGAAATCACTCTCCATGTGGATAATCGACCCCCAATTCTGTAAAAGTGCAAGGAGGAAGATGAATCTTCTTTAGCTCCATCATCTCAAGTGTGGATATTACTGCCCTATGAGAACATGTATTTGGATCAGATGATTGATTCTAAGGAGGAAACCATCCTTGAAGACATACCTATTGTGAGGTAATTCTCTAAAGTATTTCACGAGGAATTGCCTGGTCTTCCTCCTAGAAGAGATGTTGAATTCTTAATTGAACTTATACCTGGGGCATTGAAAATATCCAAGACTCTGTATAGAATGGATGTTGTGGAGCTTTAGGAGCTGAAGAAACAACTACAGGAGAATCTGGATAAAGGGTTTATACACCAAAGTGATTCACCATGGGGTGCACCAATCCTATTCATCAAGAAGAAGGATGGGTCAATGTGCCTTTGCATAAATTATCACGAGCTTAAAAAAATCACGATAAAGAACAAGTATCCTGTCCCATGAATTTATGAATTGTTCAATTATCTGTGTGGAGCACAATACTTCTCCAAGGTAGATTTGTGGTTGGGATATTATCAAGTAAGGGTGAAGAAGGATGATATCCCCAAGACTGCTTTTCGTACAAGATACAGGCACTATGAAATCATAGTAATGACTTTCGGACTCACTAATTCTCTAGAAATTTTCATGGACTTGATGAATAGAGTCTTTAGAGATTACCTCAAAAAATTTGTGGTAGTCTTTATAGATGATATTCTAATATACTTAAAAACGAAGGAGGATCATGAGGAGCATCTAAGAACTGTACTAGAGACTTTGAGAAAGGAGAATCTCTATGAAAAGTACAACAAGTGTGAGTTTTGGTTAAAGGAGGTCTCATTATTGGGCCATATCATCACAAACAATAGGATATCTGTGGATCCCTCAAATACAGTTGCAATAGAGAGATGGTCGAGGCCATCATCAGTAACATATATCCATAACTTCTTGGGGTTAGCTAGATATTATCAAAGATTTGTGAGAAATTTCTCACGATTGTCCAACCCTCTTACCAAGCTAACTCGGAAGGGAGTAATGTTTTCTTGGAGTGGTGAATGTGAAGAATGCTTCAAGGAGTTGAAAAGGAGGCTTATCACTACACCCGTGCTCACATTACCCACAAGTGGAGAACTTTTTGTAGTATTCAATGATTCTTTGAAGAAGGGACTAGGCTATGTGTTGATGAAAAATGAAAAAGTCATTGCCTATTCTTCAAGGCAATTGAAATTTCATGATTAGAATTATCCAACACACGATCAGGAGTTAGCCGCAGTGATCTTTTCTTTAAAAATTTTGTGGCATTATCACTTTGGGGAGAAGTGTGAAATATATAAAGACCACAAAATCCTCAAATATATATTCACACAGAAAGGGTTAAACATGCATCAATGAAGATTGTTAGAACTAATCAAAGACTATGACTTCTCAATCCATTACCACCCTGGGAAAGAGAACAAGGTGGCAGATGCCCTAAGTAGAAAGGACCCAGTGATTATATCATTGATGATAATTGAGAAGGATTCAATCTTCTTAGATTTGATGAAGATGTACATGGGGATCATAAAGAATGGAACATCATCAATCATTTCACAAATTATTGCTCAGCTGTCTCTTTTGGAAAAGTTTAAGGATGCTCAAAAGGATGATGTGAGAATTCAAAAGAAAGTAGAAACTATTAGAAAAGGGAAATCCTTGGAGTTCAATGTTAATGATGAAAGAATTGTGATATTTGGGAAAAGACTATGTGTTTTATCAAGTCCAGAGCTGAAGAAGGAACTTTTGGATGATGCACATAGTTCTAATTTCTCTATTCACCCAGGAAACACAAAGATGTATCAAGATCTCTGAGAGAATTATTGGTGGGATAATATAAAGAAGGAGATTGCTGAGTATATATCAAATTGACTAGTGTGACAACAAGTGAATACAGAGAGGCAGAAGTCTAAATGGATGATGCAACCATTTCCCATACCAGCATGGAAATGGGAGAACATCACCATGGACTTTGTCACCGGACTTCCAAAGATATACAAAGGCAATAATGTAATCTGGGTTGTTGTGGATCATCTTACAAAGTCTGCACACTTCATTTCAATTCAGGAGGATTTCTCATTGGATCAACTGGAACAAATATATATCAAGGAAGTGTTAAGGCTGCATTGAGTACCACTATCTATTGTATCCAATTGAGATCCAAGATTTACCTATAATTTTTGGAAGAGTCTTCAACATGCTCGGGATACTGAACTGAACTTTAGTACGACCTATAATCCTTAAACATATGGCCAATTTTAGAAAACTATTTAGACACTAGAGGATATATTAAGATCATGTTTTATGGACTTCAATGGAGGGTGGGACCAACATATTCTACTGGTTGAATTCTCCTACAATAACAGTTTCCACTCGAGCATCCGAATGGAACCTTATGAAGACTTGTATGGGAAGAGGTGCAGAACACCGAAATATTGGGATGAAGTCGGTGAGTGCAAGATTCTAGGACTAGAAATGGTTGAAGAAATGGTGGAGAAGGTGAAAAACATTCAGTAACATATCAAGGTATCCAGAAGTCGATAGAAGAGTTATGCAGATAAATGTTGATGATACCTTGAGTTTAAAGTTGGAGACACGATATTTATAAACATATCTCCATGGAATAAGTTCATGAGGTTTGGAATGAAAGGGAAGTTAAGTCCTAGGTACATCATCCCCTTCAAGATTCTTGATCATGTCGGGGATTTGGCCTATCGACTAGCACTTCCACCTACCATGGCCAAAGTACATGATGTCATTCATGTATCCATATTAAATAAGTACATACCAAACCCTTTAGATGTACTCTCTTCAGAGGTAGTACAACTTGAGGATGATATTTCTTACGAGGAGCTACTGGTGAAGATCTTAGATCATAGAGAAAAAGTTCTGAAAAATAAGACAATGTATCTCGTCAAGGTGTTGTGGAGAAACCACAAGATTGAATAAGTGACCTGGGAATTAGAAGAAGTGATGAAGAAAAGTTACCCACATCTATTTTAGTGTGGGAAAAGAAAATTTCTAGGATGGAATTTCTTAAGGGGGGAAGATTGTAACGACCCAAAAATTCATTAATGAAAATTCCTCTTGGTCTATTTAAATGTCTTCTTATGGTTATGTAAAACGTATGCACTTATTTGGTTCTATGTTTTGGATTTTAAAATACCATTAAGAATTGTGACCATTTCTAATAGAGCCGTTAAACAGTGATCACATGATTAGTATAAATATAGGGCTTTAAAAAATCCAGTTTACTTAGAAAAAGGAAGTGATGGCTTCATCTAGTAGACTTTCCCCATATGAAGCCCATTTTTCAGAGCTCATAAAGGAGGTGTCATCATTGAGATTTGCTCTTGACCAATCCCAATCTGAGCTTGAACATGTTAAGCTAGAGCGGAACTGACTATGGGAGAAGTGGAAGTTAATAGAAATTACCACCCGAGTGATGTTATCCGAGCCACCCCAAGAGTTTTTCACTATTGCACACCTTACCCTTTGGTCTTATGCAGGTGTTGTAAGGGGTTATTTAATGATACCCTAGAACTATGACTATGTTTATTATTCTTTTATAGATAATATATATTCTTTTTACTGTTACTTTGTAAATAGTTTTAAAATCCTAAATAGTATTTTTAGTTAATATTCAATTAAGAAATCTATTTTGATGAATTAATAGATTTTTAAATTAAATAATATTTTAACAAAATATTATTATTATTAAATTACTTTTTATTAAATATAAATTATCGTATAATTTTATGAATGAAATTGTAATTTTTTATTAAGGTTTGAAATCTATTTTTGTCAAAACCCATGAATTTTTGATAAATGTTGGTTTTTATTTTAAAAGTCAAAATTCCAATATTTAGAAAATTATTTATATAAAATGAATATTATTTTTGGAATCAAGACATTGAAATTATCCAACAGTGAATTTTTCATAATTTTCCGAGACAATTGATTTTTTGGTTAAAAATTAAATACCATTTAAATATATAATGTGATTTATGACATCATAATGAACCAATAGTGATGTAATAAAATACAATAAACATTATGTTCTTCCAATATATGTTTTAACATTAAAATAATGTGATTTTGGGTTTTTTTTTATTTTACAAATCTTTAGTGGACCCTTCAAGGCTTATAAAACATTTTTTCTTTTTAAATTATTTTCCTTGAGAGTGTGACTCACCTCCACATAGGCAACCCTATTATTTTAAGAATTTAGTCCATTGGGCTTATAAAATATTGTTTTCAACTCCCCTTGGAAAAAACCATGGGAAAAAACCGTGGTATGGTTTGTGCTTTTGATTAGTTTAATGTGAGGTATCCCAAACCTAAATAATAAAAAATTCACTCTCCTTTCCTATATAAAACCACCCAAGCTCTCACTTCCTCTTCACTCAAAGCCTTTGGAGTTCGACCAAAACCTTACCTCCTCTCTCTATAATCCTCCCAAGGTTCTCCAAGCTCCCAAGAATCCTCTCTCAAGCCTCTCCCAAGATTTTGGTATCACACTTCGAAGTAAGGGATTTCTTCCTTTATCATTTTTGTCCAATTTTCTTGAAGTTGTTATGCACTTTTGTTTTCAATTAAAAATGTTGAGAGGTATGATTTAAAACATCCCCCATACTTCCCTCTTTATTTTTGGATGATGGGAGACCACTTTATCTCTCATTAATTCCTCCCATGTACACCCGTTACCATGATGAAATTCCGTGAGACATTTCTCTCTTGTCTTTTACATCCAAGTAATTCTTTTGTATTATGCATCTAAATTACATTAGGTTTTTGGGACATGTATCTATATGAAACCCTTACTGTCCATTTCATGTACATATTATGAGACACACATTTATCTCTCATTAACCATTTTCATGAATCCTTATGTCACGCCGTTATGCTGCCAAAATTGTACCGCATTTTTACAAGCCAAGATCATTGTCTAGTGAATACCATACCCATGTCTCTATCAAGGGTATTCAACTTTATGAAAATATAAATATTTAATGTCACTTTCATGTATTTATTCCACATTAATTAATTTTTTAATAACTTATGATGCTGATTGATTCCATGCTATATGATCCATGTGGCACACTTATGCATTAAATGAAATGTTTAAGAAGGGTGTACCCTAATAGAGATCCAATGCATTGGATAAAGTATAGTATCATGATACATCATGTGCAATGATTTTTGAATCGTTGAAATTCAAGTGAAATGAGGGTTTACTCACGATTCATGTGTAATGAGGGTTTACTCATGCTCCATGTGCAATGAGCCTTGGCTCATGCTAAATTCCATGTTAAGTGTTGTTTCCACATTTCCATGTTATGATTATCATGCATTATCATGCCTTTATGTTAATGTTTATCTTGTGCTCTATTTATATGCCTATTGTATAACATTTATATTATTCCTCATGTTATTCCATGTTTTATTCCCTTACTAGGCTTTATAGCTCACCCTTTTCTTATGCATGTCGTCAGGTCATCCCATGTAATGCTAAGTACGAGGGAAATGTAGTGGTCATGTAAAAGAAGTTTTCAATAAAGATGTTGTATTTAATGTTTTATGTTGTTATATAATGATCATATTCCCCAAAGACACTAGAACTCTCGATCTTCTATGTTGTATCAAGTGATGTTTATGTAATAAATCATGTTTAAGTATGTAATAAAGAGCAGGTTTGTTATACACCAGGTGATGCATGTTCCTTTATAGAAGGAATAAAAAATAAGATTCAACACAAATTTGTTTATAATGGAAGAAAATGTTCCATGTTGTCTAATACTTTTAATAAATTCATAAGATTCAACATGAATATTTCACCCTCCCATGGATTAGAAAATAAAGGAGTTTCATGGTTGATAAATAGTTATTATCCTTGTTTCTCTCATTGAAAAGTAAAGGAGATCCACCTTATTCCCATATATATTGTTTTTTTTCATTATATATTGGTAATTTAATGTTATTCATTTATTCATGGGGATAATTTTGTTGAATAAGTGATATTTCTATATCTGCAAGCTAGAATACTCATTCCAATCTTAATAGAAGTAACCATCCTGGTGTAATATATCTACTATTATCTTGAAGATTATATATTTCAAAATAGCATAGATCATCCTTGATTAAGATGATCAAGATACTATGGATGGTAAATTTATTTGAAGTCAACATCATTGATAAGATCAAAATAATTGGTAGTCACATCAATTAGAATTTATAAGAAAAACTAATGAAAATATCCATCTTGATGAAGTGAAGATAGATATCATCCCTTAAGGAGGAGTATCTGAAGATGTTTTAAGTGCCATATATTTCATCCAAATGTAACATAATTGTATAGTACTTGTTCAAGTATTCATTGAAGAGGTATTTTGGAACACTCTCTTAACCTTATTCACAAAAAAATTAATTAAAGTATTATATTAAGTTAGAGGGCATTAATTAATCAATGAAATGAATAAAATATGGTTGAAGATGTTCCATGAATAAACTCAAGAGCATAACTTGCAAAGTATACTTGAATGTTTCTGATCTATGTGATGATATGCGTGAAGGAATTTTAGGTTGAAAGAATCTTGAGAATATTTTTGTCAAGAAGTGGTATTAGAAATGTTCCACTTACATTTTATCAATTGGTATCAACCAATTACTATCATCATGGAAATATCCAAATAGTCTCTGAGGAAAGAGAAAAGTTATAGTCTATCAGTTGGTATTATATTTTGAATTGAGAATGGACAACATTGATTTCTAAATTAGAACCTCTTGTTTTCTACATTGGGTTATCCCAAGTATAGATAGAGTGAAATAAATGATGGAACATTACTTAAGAAAGAAATGATACCATCCTCTCTTAGGTAATTTTCAATTTCAATCAATAAGGGGGAGATAAGAAAATTAAAATGTCAAGGATAAATGAGGAGAGAATAAAGAATACATATGTGAAAATTGGATGAATATATTAACATGGAATTTTCTATTGGTATTTAAAAGAAACAAAAAGGAGGATATTTAAGATCCTACTTTGTGTTTGTGTTGAATATTATGTCAATGAGTATGTAAATATGTCTTGAATGGATTATAAGATCATTGGAATTACCAAGCATGTTTTTGAAGATGAGTTCCATTGATGGAAGATAAAAGATCATATTGTGAGATGAAGTGGTGATGTTTAGAGAGTTTTTATTCCCAACCAAGTTGATAAAGATGATTTCCATCTATGTAAGACCAAAGATAATATTGTGAGATGAATTGGTGATGTTTGGAGAATTATTATGGATTAATTAAATGACATTGGATTTCATGATTGAACAATTATCAATGAAACTCTGATGATCGATGAACTGGTCTTCAATTGTTTAAGAACAAGTGATAATTTGTTTCAAATTGTTTTAAACATGATAAGAAGTTAAGTAAGTTAATTTAAATCATCAATTAATTATTTAATGTGAATAATATTGATATAAATGATTTAAGGTGGTGGAAGATCATGAAAATATTTATTTACAAAGGGAAATCAAAAGGTCATGAAGATTATGTTTAAGGAGTATACGGGTTGGTAATTTTATAATTAGTATATTATAAGTATTCATATGATAATTTATTAAAAAAATGGGGCCAACCTTAGCCACCCATATGGTCCAACTCAACCACTTATGGGAGAAAGACTCAACCACATGGGAGCTAGCCCAGGCATGGGAAACGATTATAATAGTGTGGGCACACAATACCAATAGGGGAGAGAATGAGATAAGTGTGGGCATTAGAGGAAAAATATCTATTGTAGGGTGCACATAAGGAAAGTAGAGTGTCCTCCTAGGCCATGTAGGTGAGGCACAACCCCTTTTGAGGGTGTGTGTGTATAGATGTCGTAGGTGCTGACCCCACTTCCGACTCAAGGTACTGATGAAACAACTTTACATATTAAGAAGCTGAGGAATGTATTGTAGATCATTGTGGGATTGGAAAAAAATGTGGATACTATTATTGCATTAAAAACATACATAAATAAGACTTTCCATCTAATATCTGCTAATTAAATGATATACTAAGACCTTGCACTTCATCTTCAACTTCCCAAGCACCTCAGAGTCATCCTTCGACATCAACCATCTCTAGAAGTGAACATTGATCAAGATAAAAATTTCTATTCTTGTACAGATCATGATATTTTAAGATGATCATACTGTGGATCATATTATATGTTCATTACAATGGAATGCATATATTTAAAAAAAATTGAATTTTATACTGAGGAAAAACCAAATTGGCCAAGAGATATTCATGAATGAAATGATTTATGATCAGATGAATGTGAGAATCCAATCAAAAATGAATAAGCTATGTGATGAAACCATGATTCCCATCATCTTCGAAAGATATTTAATGTAGCACCCTTGATTTTTTGAAATTAATTTTTTTTTTGTATTTTAAGTAAATAAAATTATTGGGTTAAGTTTGGGAAGGTTTGGAGGAGTTTTGTAATGTTTTTTGGGATTTTTTTTGGAGGTTTATGGTTTGATAATGGTTAGTAGAAACCATGAAAACCCACTTAGGAAACCATGCAATAGAAAAAATGGGCACTGAGTAGGTACACTTTTAGGCACACAGTTTGGTCAAACTATGTGGATACCCAGGAGAAACCGTGAAAAGTAGGATAAAGGGGTTTATCATAGTTGGAGTATGGTTTGACTAACTGTTTGATCCCACCATTTGAGGTGTGTTTTCCAGTAGTGGCGAGCACATTCTTGACAGTTGTCCTTAGTTTTATTATTTCTCTCCCTATTGTATTTATGGATATAATACTATGAGGATTGATCAATGTTGTGTGATTCCAATCATGATATGATATGGTTGTGTTGATGATAGGAAATAATATCCAATGTATGTTTTTGGAGTTTCAGACCGAGCTTTTTGTATTTTTGTGCTGTTCTCCGTTTCCACCAATGTTTGAGAGGTAGGTGGATTCACTCTCAAATACTCTTATTAGAACATTAAGTCTTTATTTAAAATTTATTTAATTGATTGAATTGAATTGTGAAATTGATGTTTGATTCTTGGTTACAAACCTCTGTAGTGGTGGTTTTGTGGAAATTGTGAAATTGGTTGTTTTTATGAAGAAATGATTTTGGTTCATGATTTTAAAAGGATAATATTAAAATTATGGTTTTGTTTTTATGCATGGAAAATTGGTTGGAATATTTTTTCAATAAAATTATTATCTTATTGAAATCTATTGAAATTATTTTTTTGGCATGGTATTTGGAATATGTGGTTGGTGTGATTTCATTTCATTAATGTGACCCTGGACAAGGGGTGTGTACAATTGGGGTACAATGATGTGACCCTATAGAAGGGGAATGTGACATTAGGGAACTTTATTATTGGTTACCTTATGATGAGTTGGTATATTGATGAGAGACATCTCCTAAGTTTAGAACTATCAAATGGGAATGCATGTGTGGATATTTGGAATGGATTGGGTTATGAAAAACGGATTTGAATAATGGATTTAAATAATTTATTGGTTTCTTTTTCATGGAAAACTATTTTGGTTCTGGTACTTTTTTATGTTTTTATATAAACTGTGTTAAATTTGGTTTTAAAATATTTTTTATAAATATGATAACATGTTCCATCCTAGTGTTGTGAGTTGGAAAGTCATTAGGAAAATATGACAGAGTTTTATACTCACCCATTATTGGGAACTTTGGTACATTTGTAGATGTTGTTTATCAAGACACATGTAATGTAAGGAATCCCAGCTCTTTAGTGATTTTTCTCAATACCTTAGGTTGGGCATGTGGTTTGGAGTTTGTAGTAGGTTGGGAGTTTCTTTTTGGGTGTATTTGGAGTCTTTGAGCTTTGTTGGTGTAGTTTTCTATCATACTCTTATATTGTTATTAGTTTGGTTATTTTTTGAGTTGTATTACATTATACTCATGCATAATATTGTGGTTTGTTTGGTTATGGATATCTTAGTTTGTTTTTTTTTATTTTAAAAGGGAAAATAATCGCCCAAATGATTATGAATCCATTGGCATTTATTTCTAGCCTTTGGTATCTTAGGGATGTCACCTAAGGCCTAGTAATGTCACATTTCCTTCACAAGACAATGAGGAGGGGAAGAATGTTACAAATGGTATCAGTCTTGGATGGTCCATCTTTCATGTTGGGATAAATGGTATCAGTTTGTTCGATCCTAAAGTTGAAAATAATTCCGATTTAGTCTTCGAGTGGGATTGGTAGAACGCAGTAGGATCATTGAAACATGAAATTTAAAGCACAAAGAGGTGTAGCTAAGCTATTTATGATGAACTTCAAGTTAATAGGGAGTTGGTTACATGAGTGGTTTGAGACACTTATAGGAGTAAGAACCACATCATCACCAGTTTAGATAATTCATTGTTAAGAATGATCCCCCACTATGATTACATAATTCATTTTGAGTAATAATTTATGATTTGGTGAAAAAGTGTTTATTTTTGAAAATAGTTGAAAATGGTTTGATTTCCAAAAATCATGGTAAAATTTTTGTAAGTGTTTTGAAAGAGGAATTATTAAATTTTGGGAAGCCTTGTTGTGATATGTGTAATGTGGTAAATTATAAAATTCCAGGCCTTTGATTGAAATAGAGTGAGACTTAATGATGTTTTATTTTGAGTTATAGAAAATGGAACCTAGTAGGCATTATTGAAACCTACCAGAAGAGGCTAATAAAAATGTGGTTTCACCTGAGCCATATGTGAACCAAAAGTTGGTTTAGAGTACTGCCCAATAATTTCAAGACATGGTATAGGGAATATAAGGGATGAACTATGTAAAGTGGATCATTCCATTCAGTTCTAAAAAATATAATCCATTCATCTTTTGGGCTGATTTTGAACAAGAAAAAAGTGGTGTGTCTAAATAGAATGAATTGAATCTTTGATTTACATGGAATACTTTCTAAGCTGAAATTGAATTTGGAAATGTAAATTCTAGTGGATCTAGCATGCCGGTGGTGGGATTTAACAATTCAGGCTAAATTAGACCAATTCATTCCTGGGATGATATTGAATAATTGTGAAATAAAAAATTCTATCCTCATGAATTTATAGAATAATGCAAATTTTTATATTGAAGCAAGAGAACCTCACAGTGATAGAGTGTGAGGATAAATTTATGAATTTAGTCAACTTTTCACATGAAGTTGATGAAAGTGTGTCCTTGAAGACACAAATTTTTGAATAAGGGTTAAGGCCAGAAATTTAATCAAATATTTCTATGATTTGTATAACAGATTATACAGAGATAGTAAATAGGGTGATGGTGGATGAAAGTGACATATTAGGTAATGTGGGTGGATAAATAATGTTGATACCTATGGGAAATGGTGGGAACTCTAATGCTGGGCATAAGTGAAAAAGGGACACCTATTTCCAAGGTAGTGGTATCACTTAGAATTAGACAACTAGATCGGTGAATATTCCTCCTAAACCAAAGATTAATCCTAGTTGTTTTCAATGTGGTTATTTTGATCACATGAAGTGAGATTTTCTAACACCACCTAGAGAATGACGCAATTACAACCAAATGGGACATCTTCAGCACTATTGTCGCAGTGCTCTAAGGTTGGGTTATAGGGACATGTATCATGTTTTGTAGATATCCTATGCATTGATAGGGTGAGGGAAGAATAATAATTATTGCTATTAGAACTGATATATCCATGTTAATTTTAGGAATATGATGACTCCTCAACCAGTGTAATCTAAAGAGGGTAAAAAAGGGAAAAGTGTAGTGAGTACTAACTTGTATGGAGCTGAGAAAACAATCATGGATGATAAATTTGGACCTTCAATGGTGAGAAGAAACATTCTTTCGAATTTTAACTTTATTCAATCTTTGTTTGATACAAGTGAATCCCATTCATTTATTTCATCTCTTGTTGTTGATCTTCTGGGTTTTCAAATTTAGATGATGCCTTCTATTTTAAAACTTGAAACTCCTCTTGGTCAAAGAGAATGTTGAGCCTTTATGTGAAAAGAATGTTCTATAACTATCAATGGAGTTGAGTTGATATGTGATTTATATATTCCTAAGATGGAAGTATATGACATAATATTGTGTATGGATTCATCAAAAATGTTCAAAGCTCACATCGATTGTCATAATATAATGGTTAGTTTTACAATCAATGATGGAATCGAGCATATCTTTAGAGGAGATATAAATGAAAAGGAAAGTTGAGCAGGATTTTTGGCAACAGTAGTTGGAACTATATCATAACACTTGGTAAATTTGACCTTGGAATTAGAGGATGATATACAAGATAGAAAATTTCCAATAATTATTGATCAGTTTCCTGATGTTTTTCTTAATAAATTCTCAGGGTTTCCACACATAGAAGAAGCGGATTTTACGATTGATCTCTTACTAGGGACCATTACTATATCACTTACATCATATCGGATAGAACCAATAGAATTAAGGGAATTAAAAATCTAGTTGGAAGATCTGGAAAGCAAAGGGTTCATTCGGACTAGTACATATTCATGAGCAACACTGATTTTGTTTGTTAAAAAGGTGGATATAACTCTGTGGATGTGTGTGGATTATCATAAGATTAACTAAGTTATGATAAATAATAGGTATCCTATTACACATATTAATGATTTTTTCAGTTAATTTAGGGGATCTCAGTGGTACTCTAAAACTAATTTGTACTTGGGATACCACCAATTGTGGGTTTAGAGGGAGGATATTCCGAAAACATCTTTCAGAAGTAGATATGGCCATTATGAGTATATGGTTATGCCTTTTGGTCTTAAAAATTCATTATATGTATTTATGGAATTGATGAATTGGAAATTTTAAAGGTATCTGGATTATTTTATGGTGGTGTTTTTGGATGACATACTAGTGTATTATAGGAAAAAGGTTGAGAATGACCAACACTTGGTGATAGTGTTGGGTATATTGTAGGATCATCATTTGTATTCCAAACTTTGAAAGTGTGATCTTTGGATACAAGAGGTACATTTAATTGGATAGGATATATCTAAAAAATGTGTTTCTATATATCTAGAAAAGAAAGAGGTTGTGATCTATTGGAAACTACCGAAGAATGTTTTTTAGATAAGTAGTTTCCTTAGCTTAGCTAATTATTATTGATGTTTTGTTTGTGAATTTTCATGAATAGATTCACCAATTATAGCTTTGAAAAGGAAATGTGTTCCATTTAAATGGAATGATGAATGTCAAGAGCCTTTTCAAGAGCTTAAAGTCCACCTTACATTAACACCGATCTTGATATTTCTAAAATCAGGATAGGGTTATATTTTGTATTGTGATACTTCAATATTGGGGTTGAGGTGTGTTCTCATGCAGGGAGATCATGTTATTGATTATGGTTCACGACAGTTATAGTGTCATGGGAAGAACTACCCAAATCATGATTTGGAATTAGATTTTGTAGTCTATATTTTGAGGACTTAAAATTATTACCTCTTTGGTGAGAAATATATAGTGTTTATGGATCATAAGAGTTTGAAACACATTTTCTCACAAAGATATTTGAACCTAAGATAATGAATATGGATGGAGTATCTCCAAATGTTTTAATTTAGCTTAATGTATACACTGAGCAAAGGGAATTCAGTGGAATATTCATTATGAAATAATTTATATAGTCAGTTTGTAAAAGAGGATTTAGATTAGTGATAGTTGATGTTGATGATAACTGACATGAACTTGGATTATGAATATTAAGGTAGTGTTGTGTTTTTATTTCTAGTTTCTTCTGTTCTTTATTTAGTTGAAAAGGTTAAATTGGCATAAAAATATGATTTTGAATGTATTGAGATGAGGTCAAAACTCAATGATGGGGAAGTTATCTCTTCGATATACATGCCTTTTTATATACTTGAATGGGTTACTGAGGTGTAATATCAGTTGTATTTTCCACCAATGTTTAATTTTGTGCATAATGTGTTTCATGTATCTAAATTAAAGAAGTATCAGCCTGATCCTAACCATGTGATTCGATGGGATCATTCTTACTAAGAGCCATATGATATGTTATTTCATGTGCTTTTGTGAATTGTGGATTGGAAAGAGAAAGTATTTCATGGGAAAAGCATCGGTATAGTGCAAGTTTTGTGGAAACATGGTTAGATTTAGGAAGAAACATGGGATAAGGAGAAGGAAATAGTTGATCAATTTCCCAAACTCTTTCATGCCAATTGTGGCTTTTTTACTTTCCAAGGATGGAAATTTTATTGGTGGGGTAAATGTAGATTTCTCAGTTTTAGGTAATTAACCCTTTATTTATGTATTTTAAGTATATAATGTTATTGTGTTAAGTTTTGGAAGGTTCATAAGTGTTTATAATGTTTTTTGGGATTTTATGGAGGTGAAATGTTTGAGCATGGTTAGTAGAATCTGTGAAACATCTCCCAGGAAACCATGAAATTGAAACAGTGGGCAATGGGTAGGCTCATGGTTAAGAGAACAGTTTGGACAAACCATGTGGCCACCCAGAAGAACCCATGAAAAGTTGCAAATAGGGGTTTATAATAGTTGTAATAATTTTTTTCTAACCATGTGATAGAACTGTGTGTTTGGTGTTTGAAGGTAGTGTCTAGCACACCGTTTTCCTAACCATGAACCCTAACTGGGCATCGTTAAAAACAAGATCCCTATTTTTTAGATCTAATTCAAATTAACTCCTAAATTAATTTTCCCTTAATTTTACCCTAACTTGAATTAAAATCCTTCCAAAGGCTGTATATACCCTTCTTATTTATTTGGGAGAAATCCATTGGTGATTTTAAGCGCATTAGAGTCTCATATTCCTTGTAAAGTGCTCTTTCTTAGTTGTCTTACTTAGTTTTATTCTTCTTACCTCTCATAGATTCATGGATCTAATATGTTGGGGACATATACATGTTGTTTGATTCCAATAATGATGATATATGGTTGTTTTAATGATAAGGAACATGATATAAGGTTGGTTTTTGGAGTTTCAAGCTGAGTTTTTAGAGTTTTGTGCTGCTCTTCATTTTCACCAACGTTTGAGAGGTAGCTAGATTCACTCTCGACTCATATTATTGTAACTTGAAGGATTGATTTCAAATTTATTTAATTTCTTGAATTAAATTGAGAAATTGATGTGTGATTCTTGGTTGTAAACCTCTCTAGTGATGGTTTTGTGGAAATTGTGAAATTGGTTGGTTTTATGGAAAAATGTTTTTGTTTCATGATTTTAAAATGATAGTTTCAAAACTATAGTTTGGTTTTGATGCATGGAAAATTATTTTAAAAATGTTTTCAAAAAAATAATTATTTTATAAAAATGGCTCAACATTGTTTTTTTGGAATGGTATTTGGCATATGTAGTTGGTGTGAGTTCATTTCCATGACATGATCCTCGATAAGGGGTGTGTATCATTATGGTATAATGATGTGAACCTGTAGAAGGGGTGTGTGACATTTTATAACTTGAGTATTGGTTACCATATAATGACTTGGTAGATCGATGAGAGGCTTCTCATGCGCATGGAACTATCACCTGGGCTTGTATGTGTGGATATGTGGAATGAAATGGGTTATGCCAAATGGATTTAATAAATGGTTTGAAATAATTGTTTGGTTTCTTTTCCATGGAAAAATGTTTTGTTTTGGAAACTATTTTATGCTTTAATATAAACTATATGAAATTTATTTTTGAACTATTAATTATAAATGTGATAACATGTTCTTTCTTAGTGGTGAAAATTGGAAAGTCTTTGGGGAAATCCTATCATGTTTTTTACTCACCCCCTAATTGGGTACTTTGGTGAATTTTAAGATGTTTTATATCAAGACACATGTAAAGGCAAGGTACCCCAATTATTTATTGATACTTCTTGATACCTTGGGATTGGTATTTGGTTTTGATCATGGAGTAGGTTGGGAGTTGCTGTCTTGGTGTCTTTGGAGTCTTTGAGTTTTGTTAGTGTAGTTTCTTCTTGTACTCTGATATTGTTGTTGGTTTGGTTACTTTTTGAGTTGTGTTACATTATACTCTTGCATCATATATTGGTTTATTAGGTTATGGATATCTTGGTTTTGTTATTTTTATTTTCAAAGATAAAATCACCCCCCAAATTCTTAAGAATCCCTTGGTGTTTATTTCCATCCTTTGGTGTCTTGGGGATGTCACCTAAGGCCTAGTAATGTTCCACCACCATCCCAAGATAATGAGGAAGGGTGATATGTTGCAAGGAAACTCACATGTAGTTTAATATGACAAAATATTTAGTAGTATTGAAATAATCCATGACATTCCATCAATATCATACATAACATTATTATTAGAAGAAAATATGGATCTAACGTGGTGTAGAGGCATTAAACCTAATATATAAATATCAAAGGATAAATCCAAGAGCATACTGCTAAAATTATTTGTGATCTCTTATTTTTCATTTAGGAAAAATAGAGTATCTATAAGGATCTATGATTGAAAAAGTCATGTGAAGGAGAGTTCTATGAAAATCATTTGATTTCACAAGGATTGATCCCATGAGCCACTGGTATTTACAAAGAGGAATATCTTACACATAATTCATACAAATAACTGAACCATACACTGTTGTTTGTGTGAATAAGATCTAAACACACAATCTTATTTGAATTTCATTGTTTCTGTGTACCTTTTATTTTCACAGAACACTCAAAAGGTTACAGGAAGAAGAAAACTATGTTAGTGTATTCACATGGAGATAATTTTATATGATATTTGTGTGTGAAGTCCTTCTAGCTTATGAAAATTAAGGTGAAATCACATTCTAATCGGCTGTGTGAAGTTATTGAGATAACACATACTCTTATCCTAAGACATGACCAAGTGAAACATATGATTATGTGATAGAATAGTAACACCAAGTATATAGTGCATTCACATCAATGCATGGATTACTTGCATGCATAAACACTAATATTCAATACATTATGCACAAGGTTTTTTCAATCATTTATAAGTGAAATAAGTTGATGTGAAAAGGTACTGCACACAGAAATTAATCTTTCAATTGTGTAAAGAATAAGTTGAACTAGATAGAAATCAATAATACATTGAATGATTGAATCTGTGTGTGACATAAAGAACCCAACACCATAATTCAATATATCATATTGTTTTTAAAAGTTCAAAAGAAAAAGAGGAAGCCTAAAATATTGTTACATAATTGTGTCAGCCTATTGATTGTTGAACTAGAGATAACACTTGTGATATATATGTTTAAAGAAACCATTTGACTATGGTACTATAGGGAATTTGATTATAATTATTATATTTTAAAGAATAATACTTGTACCACACTGTTGATCACTTCAATAGGAATAGACCAATATCCTACATTTTTGCTATATTGAATAACTTTCATTGTACATGGTCAGTTTTAGGAGAACGAGTTCAAGGTTATTATCTTGCTCAGAATTTTATTGATAATAAAGAGAATTTGTGTGCATATTGGATAATAACCACCTTACATTTATTATTTATTCATCCACACTGGATTTTAACAACATAAAAATCCTATTTTTGTTTGTGCTTTATAGTTTTAGGTGCATTCTTTCAAACTACATATAAAGAAAAAATGAAAAACATTCACTAAATAAGTTACAAAGGTATAAAAAGGGATAAAAGTTTAAATAGGTAAAAATTCATCCTACATTGATTCACCCCCATATTAGTGTGGTTATCCCTAATGTGATATTTATGGTAAGGATCCACTCAACATTATCATCCTCCTAGTACTTCTTCTAGATATGCCACACAAAAGACCCACTATCTTTTATTGATTCCACCATGATATTATGGAATCAATGAAAAAACCTTAGTCTAAATTGACCCAAATATGATTGTGATGAAGGCAAATAAAATAGAAGGAATATGAGGAATAAATCACCTTAAACTACCATGATATTTCCACTAAAAACCCATCCAAATGGAGAAATCAATTAGGAGAAGAGGGTGGGGGGGGGAGGGGGTGAGAGGAGCTAGCTGAATGGTCCTCCCCCAATATTCTCATTACTTAAAAATATAGATGATGGGGAAGTGACCATAAAATTTTGATTCTACCCCCATTAGAAAATTTAGAAAAGGTGCAGGTCACAATGTGTCCATGAGGACTGTTCCATGGTTCTACTTTGCTTGATCAGGCCATGAGATGGCCTATATGGGTTGCAAAATTACCACCCCAGGTAGAGTGTCTAAACCCTTTGCTAACACCATTGTGTATTTCCTCCTATGGGTCGTGGTGCAACCACCCCTAATAAAGGGACCAACTCCTTACCTCACACTATTATAGAGTGACCCCTATAGTTCATAGTTCATTGATCCACTTGGAACCAAATTTAGAAAGGGGATCACCTCGACGCACTTTAACATTCACCCAATAACCCAAAACACCTCTTTATCCTTGATCCACATGTAAAAACATCTCCTTGATATATTTTAACCCCAAAAATTCTGAACTTAATCCTGGTTCTTGAAATGTTCGACTTCGAGTTGAAAAATCAAATTCCCACATAATTTCACAACTCATAACGACACAAATATTTATAGCTTATTCAAACTAAACCATAAAAACATCATAAATTTTACCCTTTACAACTAGTTTACGGTTGAAAAAAAATATTTCATATTTAAAAACATTTATTTGGGATTTATATGTACTAGTAGTGCCCCCAAAATGAACAAAAGTGGGACCCCAAACAATCTTGATGTTTTTTTATTGAATTTTAATATCCCTCAATTATAAAATATCATTAAAAAATTACGGGATATTTATTTACATCATGATTTATTGATGGTCATTTTGATGAAAATATATTTCCTCCATTAAAAGGGTAAAATCAAGTAATATCAAAATAAAATTCATTGTAAATTTCAACATTATTAAATCTCAATCCTCATACAAATATGAGTAAATGGGAAGTTGAAAAGATCAATAATTTTAATTTCTTTTAAAATTAATTGAATGATGTATTCAATTATTCCAAAAGGATTACAGAATAATATATGAAGGTTTTGGGGTGTAATAGAAGTGTTGTATGAGTGCCTAATTTTTTTCATTGATATCAAAGGATAAAATATGAAGAACATGATGAATGAAACTAAGGAATCTTCTAAAGGTGATCCTTCACGTTTAATTTATAATTAATTTTAAATAAGAATTACCTTAGATGTGATAATTTTATTAATCAATTTATATTTTTTTATCTTCGTTCATTTACATTGCATTGTATAATCCCATAAATGATTCCTCTAGATTTATCCACACATTCTCTATGAATCTCCAAACACTATTCCTGAATATCCAAGTGCTAGTGTGGTAGAGTGAAGTGATTTACGTTGTTCATCGTTGATCAAAATAATATTTGTTATGTATTGTAAATAAAACCCATGTCATATAATAATAATAATAATTCCATGATATGTATTTATTTAAATAACATTAATAAATATATAACAAAATATTTATTTAAACGAAATTAAATAAAATATACCATTTTCATTGAGTCATTAACTTAACTTGTGAATCCTCCATGGAATTTATTGAACCTTATATGATAATATATTTATTAAAAAAAATATTATTAATTCAATAAATAAATAAATATTACATTTACTAAGATTTTAAATAGATATTTATTTTTACATTCACGTAACTAAAAAAATATTTATGGTAATCTATTCTCTAATCCAGTGAATAAATAAATATTCATTTACTAACTTATAGACAAATAAAAAAGTGATAAAATTAAACACACATATTCTAAAATCAAATATCCCATGATTGATTTTTTAAACCCATATCTTTTGTGGGTTATGAATTTTTAAAAGAATTTTAATTTTTGAACTTTTGGACCATGGGTTATTTTATAATTGAGATTTGGATTAGAATTCTAAGAGTAAGAGAATACCATGGGGATGATTTTTGGATATGGATTGTGGATTAAGAGTTACTTATAGTGATTAAATGCTTTTAGGTGGTTCATGATTATATTTTGATAATTTTCAATGGATCTTTCCTTAAGGATGATTGTCACATGATTTGTGAAAAACCTTGTGGGGTAATCATGTAGCTTTGTTTAGGCATGTGGGTGAGGCAAAAAGCCATCATAAATTTTCAGATAAACTATGTGGGATGTTTGAGATCTAAAATACATGGTCTATACACATTTTATATAACAATGTGGTCCAACCATGTGAAGTGTGTTGGATTAGATAGTCATTATCACATAATTGGTGCAGGGTTTGTCAAACCATATGACCAAAACATGTGGATTATCATTTTCTGTTAAAAATTGGTAAATTACCATTTTTCACCTATGGGATTTTAATCTAAACCCCCCTATTCTTTCCCTATCATGATGACCAAACTAGGAGGGTTACTACCCTCTTTATCCTTCATTACCCCTTTAATTTGAGGTGTCCTTGGTGTGATTTCTCTAGCATTTTAAGGTGATATCTCTATATTTTCATCCTATTTGTTATTCCCCTTGAGTTTCAATCTGATTTTGGCGACATGAATTAGGGTTTCATGGATGAATCCATATGATTATGGAAGAATCATCCTATTGTGTCTAGGATTCCATGTGTCTTGGATAAATGATATCCCGAGAAAGTATTTGAACACCATATCTCATCATTTTGATAGACATACTTCATTATATATATTTTCAAGGGGGTTTCCCTCAATTACGTGAATTTTTTAATTCAATTAGTATTGATTGTAAGTGATTTTGAGAGGGGATATACCAGGGGCATGCCACTAGACATTTGCATTCCATTGGATGGAGTTTTGATCTAGTAGGAGTGATAGGAGATGAATATATTGATGAAATATTAGATGGGTGTTGGTAAGGATGGTTGGATGTACATTAAGAAAAGGAGATAGATTCGTATTTGTTGTAGGTGGTCCCTTTAGCATACCCCTATGGTATTTTTTTATTTTTTCTTGGTATGTGATATGTGGTCTCACTACTGAGGGAGGATGAATTTTTAATTTAAGTAAAAAATATATTTTAAATGAAATTTCTGAATAGAATAAACAATGTACCAAGGGACACATTAGACCCATGTGCACTGGGTTGGTTGCCTTGACCACTGATGGTTGAGGACTTGATCATGATTATATTCCTTGATATACATAGACCATAAAGGGATGAAATTAAACTATTTAAATGAATATTCCCTTAATATAGGTCCCTTAAACCCTATTTGTAGTGGTTTTTTATAATAAAAGAGTATGGATTGAGTTGGACAAAATAGAACATATAGAGATTTATGGATAGTTGTGTGCAAGGATTGACCTGAGATAACATGGGAAATGAGATGGGAACTATGCCATCTCTTGTGATTGATACTAGTAGGGCATAAATTATGAGGCTATTGAGGATGTGTTGTGATTTTGATAGTGTAAAGAGACATTATTATGATACCCTAATTAAATAACCAAATCTATCCAATGTAATATATGGCCTCTAGCATGCCTCCTCATATAAAAAAGGCTTCTGACTAGTATTGAGGGACAAGAGTAACTATAGGGAGACTATGACTTCATTTAAAAGTCTAAAATAATATTAAAAACAAATAAATAATAACAATTCATAATGAACATCAGGTACATTGTAAAATACTAACAATATTGCTATATCAAGATGATTATGTCATAGAAACATACAACTGGTCACCCAATTATCCAACCACATATAAATATAAATTGAAGGGTAAAAAAACAATGAGGCTCTCTTAAAACCCCAAGCCTCATAAATGTTTTCTCCAAAATGCTATAGCTAACTTATCCAAATCCACTGCACGACCTTGTTCAACCTAAAAATATACAGAAGGTCTGCACACACACTAGGGTTCCCATGCAGGGTGTGAGAAATACATCTCAGTAGTGTCTCACCAATAACCCCTAATATACATCATCAAATACGTGTATATGCATGAGAAAAAACATACATAAATAACCATGCTCATTGAGTCATCGTGTGATAACTAGGTTACCATGACACTTGGAGGGTTACACACACATTTTTCAAGTCATTGAGTGCTAACAAGGACACCCCAACACCCAACTATACATGCTTCATCTCCATACTAGAGTGAAAGTAATATACCTCACCATATATCAAATTAGCAATAATTGAAACATCAAAACCCAGATGATCAAGAAAAAAATACAAAATTATCAAATAATGTATCAGAATGAAAATCCAATGCATATCTTAGATCGAGGACCATAAAAAAACAAGACCTGGGTTAGGACACTAGTTTTCACACCCCTAGATTAGTCTTGGTCATGATTCCTACCATAAGGTTATCATGCCCCATCTCTATTTTGGGTTTGGACACAAGTCCATCATATCCAAATCTTCTATCTCTATGTCCCATCTTAATCACCAAAACTATATTGGTAAGGATGAAAATGTCAGTCACCACATGTATTAGAACATTCTAAAAGGTATATTCATAGGTTCCTCACCCTATTCCAATCAATTTTATGTCCACATTTTAACTTTCAATAACACATCATGCCCCACCCTAAGGTGGTTTTATATCTTCACATGTTGGTATGTCCACCAGAAATTCTTGGAAAATTGAATTATAATCACCCCTATGTGGTCTTTCTCCCATTTCACCATTCTGACATGTTGGATACAATTCACCCCTACATGGTCTACTCCCACATTGATTAGAAATTTCTATGTTATCCGACTTGTACTATCAATAAAGATAAGTCTTTTAAGAACAAACCTGATTTGTCCCCAAATCTACCACCTGAACCTGCTCATAATAAGAATCAAGATGCATTCCTAATCCTCTCAGGCTAGAAACTAGTGTCAAGGATCAAACATAACACAGTTGGGAAAAATTTATCCCATGAAATAGTAGATAAATAAACATGAAAAAAAAGAATAAAATAAATGATGGTAGCAAAAATAAATAACACCAAGCATACCTCCATGTGATCCCTTGGTCTCAACCATCCACAAAACCAATCAGATCCATGGCTGAACCTAAATGAGAACATTATCTTGTAAAACCACTTGGGTCTACTGATGTCGAGTGGTACTTGTAGGATGTGAGAATAAAACAACTTATTATTTAAGCACCATAGAATCTATACATGTAATTTCTTATAATACTCTATAAATACTGGTTTAAAAATACAGATAGAAATCATGGTTTTTTTCATTCAAATATACACACATATATTTCCATAAATCCCCTTTAAAAAACAAAACATGGATTTCATTTTTAAATAGATTTCCATTTTAAAAACCAAATTAAAAACCAAATCCCAAAGAAGTAAACCCAACCTAAGTAAAATAATCAACAAGATGAATCAAAGATAAACATAGGAAGTAGGGATCCAGAGATCAATTCCAAAGATAAGGAAAACATCACAAGTATAAAAACGAATATTTATAAACATAAAAAGTAACCAAAGATACAAAAATTAATACAGGAACATTCAAATAATTAATTATGGGAATATCCTAAACATATCTAGAGTAAACCCTGAACGTACCTAATATAGACCCATCTTCTAGCCTATCGATGTGATCCACAGTCAATAACCAACCTTGTTGGTATATCTATCCTCACTAGTGGAATATCCAACATGGTAAATCCTCTATATAAGGTGTTCTAATCTATATAATTGGGACTAGAAATCAACCATAACTCTATCCTTTATATGACATCCAAGAATCCCATGATAATAGTACAAGGGGAAGTGAGGAGATCATCACAAGTTTGGCATAAACCATGACACATAGATTCCAATGTGCATGCCTTTCCCAACACTAAAAAATGTCTATGTAGAGGCTTTCTATAAAGGAGGAAAACCATATGGGTTCCTATCACACATAATTTTTTTTTCAAGTACCAACTGGGGATACACATTATAGAAGTTCAAAACCATTTTCAAAAAGCATCTCAAGGTACCAAACAAGACTTAACATTTTAAAATCAAAATAATTTCCAAGTAAACCACTTTTATTTACAAAAATTCTTCTAAAACCAAAATGATCATCCAAATATTACATCCAAGTAAAAAAAGACCACAATCAATATGATTATCACATCATAATTTTAAGGAGAAAAATAGGACAAGATTTAAAAACACACTTGAAATCCATATTTTAAATTATTTTAAAAAGAAAAGATCCATTTAGAAAACATTTGGAGTTTTAGAAGAACATTTAAGTAAACAAGGTTTTTGGAAACATGAATTCAATGAAATCTACCATTTATATGCATGCATACCTCTATATTCACACCCTATGTGTATATGAAAATACACACATCCCACAAGTATATATATGGATATCCATGTGAAAACCTAAAGTTCATTTTAAAGGAACACAAGGAACATCATAATAAAGAAGAAGGTTTCACACATAATCAACCAACCATAAAGCGGAACCAAAATCCATCCAACCACAATTACACACACATCACTCAATTACACCAAATCTCAAACAAGAAAAAACACCATTTCAAAATACCCAAATCCATTTTTAAATCTACTTATAATTTTATAAATAACTTTAAATACATATAAATTTAATATATATTAGAAAATAATAAAATCCCTTTGAAAACCCATTTTTTTCAAGACACCATCATGGAAAATACATAAAAAATCACAATAAATCACTACAAGAATGAAGAAAAAAAAATTTAAAATCAATTTAGAAAATCTTAAACATTTAAAGACATGATTCAGAATGGAAATGGATAGAAAAACATACCTTAAGGATGAGATAATACAATGAAACTCCAAGAAGAACATGAGGAGAACCCAAAGACCAAGCAACACACCCCAACAAATATACATCATTATATATATATATATCTTTGTGTGTGTACCCGTTGTTTGATGTATATTTTTCCATCTCTATGTGGGAATATGTATAAAGTGGATGTATATATATATATATATATATATACATAACTATATATCTATATGTGTATAGGTCACATTCAAGGGGACACATGCCACCACCTTCACCAATGGTGTCTTCAAGGAGGTCCAAGGTTCACTAGAAAAATACAAGAAACCCAAAACTCACAAAATCCATGAATAAAATTGTGTCAAATAAGAAGAAAAAAAGAAACACTACCAAAAACTGATGGTGAATTGGCTTAATTCTACTGCCATGGATTTAACTATCCATATTCAAACCCCATTAACATTAGAATACAAAAAACAACAATTAAAATACCAAAAGTCAGGATAAGATTCAGCCATAAAACACAAACCACATGGAAGAGAAGACAACCAAGTAAATAGGGAAGAATAAGGAAGAATAAAAGAATAAAATATAACAAGAGTTGATCTCACCCAAAATCAGAGAATAAAATAACCCATGATATAGGGATAAGGGAGGAGTGGTGCATAAGTAGAGGGGGAGGTTGTACATAAGGGAGAGCCCCTCCTAGGTGGCTAGAGCATGATTCAAGGGGGAGTGGGATTCCACCCTTTTAGATTTAGTTTTTTAGTTATTATTATTATTATTATTTTTATTATTATTTTTATTTTTTTAAAGGATTATGACACCACACATGTTTTGACCACACAATTGGGAAAACTGTGTGCCAACCATACACCCACACTGGAAGTCTTGGAGCGCCTCACATGGTTAACAGACATGGTTAGGGAAACCATGAACCAACCATGTAGTCAGTTATTTCATGTCACACACACCCTCACACGTTCTGTATATGGTTTTTACTAAATGTATGTCTATGATAAAAATACACAAATTTTAAAAATTTAAACTGGTTCAGATCACAACTCAAAAAAAACTGAATATAATTAAATAATTAAAAATAATTTTTAGGTTATGGTCGAGGTGTGATATTGATTTCAAAAATTAAAACCTTCCACCCTAATAAAGTTACCTAATTAAATATGGAACAAAACCAGAACTTGAAACTTAAAAAATACAATTTAGAATAGAAACACCGGTGTGACATTTCAACTCTACAAGTCACACTCAATTAGCTCAAGAGAGAACAAAAATAAGATCCATTGGGGAAAATGAGGGGTATACTCACCATTTAAGAACTAACTAGCCTAATGAAAATTACCCCTATCATGAGGGGGGACCCAATGAATAAACTCAAGAAAAACACAGAACCAAACCATGATTCATAATTTACATAAGAAACAACATATACATATAGTAATAAGCTAACAAATCATCCTAAAACAATTCACATAGATCCCAAAAATAATGAGACTACCAGAACTTCCCAGAAAAAAGGTTTAAAAGGAAAAAAACCCAAGTAAGGAATGACATGAATGGTTTTATCTTCAATGTTTTCTACATTGGAATAATAAGTTAATCCAATATCCCCCACACATGGTATCTCCCCACTATGTGAAAAGCTTCACTCCAAGGCCTATGGGTGGATCCATGATGACTTAAAGGATTTTATTATATGTTTTTAGGATCTAAAAAATACTTGACAGAACTTCCTATTTTAGCCACACAATATACATAACATCTTCAGGTGTCCTAAGTAGCAACACCAACAATGTTCCTTTAAGGGATTATGGAAATACGGTTTAGAATGAAAAAAATTACCACAATGGGAGAAAATAAAAAATGGTCCTTATGATGAGAGGCATGAACTGATGAAATATACTCTTCAAGGATAGGTTCTAATGGTTCGCACACCTCATCAGATGGGGAACCTTCACAAAGACTATGAGAAACCAACTTCTAATCACCATGGATTTCCCACTAAAACCAGTTTGGCTAGAAACTCCTCATCCACCAACTTCCTAATAAATAAGGGCTACTTTGATACCATTTTATCATGAACCAACCCTGGTCATCCAAGAAAGGTTCACCCAATCCAACCCACAACAAGGGCTGAGAGGTGTTCCCGATCCTCCTGGCCTAGAAACTAGTTCTATGAATCAAGTGTAACTCAATTGGGAATGAGTTCACCCATGAAAAGTTGATAAATAAACATGAATGAGAATAATAAAATGAATACTGGTAGTATAAAGAAATAAAACTAGGCATACCTCCATGTGAATCCTTAGTCACCATTATCCACAAAACCAACCCACTATACAAGGGAACCTGGGAAAGAACTTCATCCTAAAAAATGATCAGGTATATAGACTCGAAGTTTCACAAGTAGGGTGTGATCATAAACAACTTAGTAGATAAAAACCATCAAATCAAAACATGTACTTTCCTAAAATAGTCTATAAACACTGGTTGGAAAATACAGATATAAAATAAGGTTTTTTTTTCATTTAAAGAACCAAACACATCTTTCTATAATTTATTTTCAAAAACAATGCACATATTTCCTTTTAAAATAGATTTCCATTTTGAAACCCAGTTTAAAAACCAGATCCCAAAGAAGAAAACCCAACCCAAGTAAAATTAACAACAATAATAATTAAAGATAAACATATGTAGCAAGGATCAAGAGAGTTACACTGAAGAGAAGGAAATTATCATAAGTTTAAATAGGAATATATATAAATATAATAAGTAACTAAAGTTCCAAAAAGTAATATAGAAACATAAAAAATATATAGTCATGGAAATATTCTAAACATATTTAGAGGTAACCCTAGACGTACTCGGTTTGGACCCATATGTCAGCCTATCGATGCAATCCATAGTCAATAACCAACTTGGATGCCCTATCTGGACTCACAAGGGCCATAACCCACCCAATCTATCCTCTATACATAGGATTCTATTATATCTAATCAAGAGTATAAAAAACCAACACTCAACCCTCTAAATAATGTTTGGGAATCCCATGATAATAGTACAAGGGTAAGCAAGGAGGTTATCACATGCTTGACACAAACTGTAACTCACAGATGCCAAAATGCATTCCCTTTCCATAACCTGAAACCATCTATATAGAGTCCCTCTCTAAAGTAGGCCTACTATAGTGGCTCCCATCACATATAAAACCTTTTTCAAGTTCCAACCATGCGTATACATTAAAGAAGTTCAAACCCATTTTTAAGAAACATCTTAGGGTACCAAATGGGCCTTATCATTTGAAATTCAAAACCATTTATATGGAAACCGCCTATCTTTCCAAAACTACTTCTAAAACCAAAGTGATTATCCAAATATAACTTATAAGGCACCAAATGGGCCATTAAGAAGGATGATCATAAATTCATACTTTTAAGGTAATAAATATGCCAATATTTAAAAATTCACTTGAAAACCATATTTGGAATTATTTAAAAAAAAGATACATTTTAAAAAAATTTGGAGTTTTAGAAGAGAATGTGAGGAAACAAGGTTTTGGGAAATGGGAATTCAATGGAATCTACCATTTATATGCATGCGTAACTCTATATGAACTCGCAATTTCCATATAAGAATACTCATATATCACCAAAATGTATATGGAAATCAATATTAATTCCAAAATTTCATTTTAAAGGAGCATAATGAACATCAAAATAAAGAATAAGGGTTCACACATAAGCACATAAACATAAATTGGAACCAAAATTAATCCAACCCCAATTTTACACACATCAGTCAATGAAACTAGAACTCAAACATAGAAGAAACCATTTCAAAATATTCAAATCCATTTGTAATGACACTTAGAATTTTATCAAACACTATGCATACATATACATTTAATACATATAGAAAAATAATTAAACTCTTTTGAAAAAACATTTTTATCAATACACCAGCATGAAAAATCCATAATAAATCATAATAACAAACTACAAGCACAAAAACACATTTGAAATCAATTTAAGAAATCTCAAGCATTTAAAGACACGATTCAAAAAGAAAATGGATGGAAACACCTACCTTATGGACAAGAGAATGCAAAGAAACTCAAAGAATGACTTGGGGAGAACCCCAAGACCAATATACCCACCCTAAACACATATAAATCTTGATATATATATAGAAACACACGTATATACCCCTTTTATGATGTAAATTTTTCCATCACCATGCAGTAATATGTAAAAAGTAGATATATATATATATAAAACTATATATGTATATGTGTTTAGGTCACATCCAAGGGTCCACAAGCTGCTACATTCACCAATGGTAGCTCAAAACTACCTCAAGAAGGTTCAAGGTGCACTATAAAAACAAAAAAACCCAAAAGTCATAAAAGACCTAAATGCCACAAAATTCAAAAATGGAATTCACACCACATAGAAGAGAAATAAAAATAATAAAATAGGGAATAAGAAGAAATGGGAGGAGAAGAAAAGCTAAATGGAGTTGATCTCTCCAAAAAATAGAGAAGAAAATGATCCACGATGGAGGGAGAAGGGAGGATCAGCGTGTGAGGAGAGGGGGAAGTCGCGCATGAGGGAGAGACCCTCCTAGGTGGATGGACCATGATGAGAGGGGGAGGGGGATGTCACCCTTTCAGATTTAGATTTTTTAATTAATAATAATTTGATTAATTTATTTTTTAAAGGGTCTGAACACCATGCAGGGTATGTCCACATGGTTGGCTAAACTGTGCACGAATCGTGCACGCCGCACTAGAAGGCCTAGAGTGCCTCTCATGGTCAGTGAATATAGTTAGGTAAATCATGAATTGGATATGTAGTTAGATTTTACATGTAATATACACCTTGGAATGATTTTTTCATGGTTTTTATTAACTATTTACTGACCATGAACCTATACTGAAAATCCCCAAATTTTAAAATTTAAAACCAGTTCGGCCCAAAAACTCATAAATGATGTTGAATATAATTAAATAATTATTTTTTTTTATATATAATGTTCAGGGTGTGAAAAAATTCTTTTCCATTATCACAACCCGCACACTCCCACATAAAGGGGCTATATAGGCAATTACGAGAAACTCAACTATCTTGATACATAAAGAATGTTCCACTGGCTATGAAAAACCCACAAGGAAGTCATATCATAGAAAAAAAAACTAATCATATCACATATGGTTCTCAATTTATATGATTAAATACCATAATATCATGATAAAAACTATATATAGGGGTCCTATATGGTAAGTAACTTCCTACAAATTCTCCATATCCTTAAATCTCACTACCATAAAAACCTTAACACATAGGTATACGTACTACAAAAAATCCCCTTGGCATACCAATTCCAAGAAATTAACTTATTAGTTCTCAAAATAATCCCACTACCCAAGCTAGGGTATCATATCATGTCTCACTAGGGAGACCATTTATCACTCAATCACATTCCCTTTTATGCCTACCAGAATGGATCTATGTAAAAAAAACTAGGCTATATCTATAACCCATATCACATTATGGGATCTTCCAAGGTATCTAGGATAATTCATAACCCAAATCATATCTTGTGATCTCCTTGGATCTTTCACCATTTCATCAAGCACCATCTTCCCATGGAAGCATAGCCATCAGATGAATCCAAACATACCTAGGGTTTCCAAGCACTTATCCTAGTTCTGGGGCCCAAAGTTACTCCCATCGTTTAGATTAACGATCACTCTATCGTTATACACTCTACTCAATCCCATACAGAACATACACATACATCTACACCCATTTATAGACATATCTATTGGTTTATATGATAGAGGCCACAAACGTCAAAGGATGTTATCATCCACACCAAGCTTGTGCATACCTCCCCTAGCTTTATCGAGCGTCGTCCAAATATTCACATCATTAAATAATCTTTTTCAAATCAATAGAGATATACCTCCCTCTAAACATCAACAATAAATAATTATAAATAATTATAAATAATTATTTGACCAAACTATAAAAGGAATAATGATGCATATCCTTATTGATGCTTCTACCGTATCAGATTCACGACCAAGCACATCCGAAGGATATTTGCACATCCTTGATTCTAACCAAAAAAAATATCATTAACCCATGACACCAAAACAATATAAAATTAAATTACATTTAATTGAAAATATTAGAATAAAAATTCCAAGTGATTTACCTTAGTTGAATTGATTTACAATGACGTGTGGTCTTCACCGTGGTACATCATCTATGCATGCCCATAAAACCCCCCATTAATTTCCAAATGATCTCACAAGGATATAAATATATCATCATAAAATACATAATTAAAATTGATCCGATATTAGAGTAATGTAAAGAGAGGTCCAATAATAAATAAAAACGATGTATCTTACCTTGGATCATCAACATAATGCACCATATTTATCTACCAGCCAAAGCGGATCAAAGGATAGGCTTGAGAGGGGAAAATCATCCAAAGAATGGATCTTTATAAAACCCTTACTAACCAGTTCCCTAGGCCATTTATTAGGTTAAATAAAAAATAATTATTTATAAAACCTATTAAAAACTAGTAAATAAATGAATTGGGTTTGATCTATTGAGAAATACTTCCAAGATTTGTGTGTGTGACCAAGTAGAGTATCAAAAATTCTCAAGAAAATAGTAACCCAACAATATAATTAGTGAAGTGATGGAATTAAATGATGGTGGCGAGTGACAAAAACCATAAAATAAGAGATTAAAAAGTGAAAACATAGGAAATAGATCACAAATCATATAGTAATTGAGAACAATCCCAAAGTGAAGTAGTGGAATTCAATTGGTTATTTTTTTTTTCATTTTTATATTCATTCATGCATAAATATTTCTAGATCTACTAAAAAGTGGCTGATCTATTCTCTCAAATGACCAACCAATGGATGAATAGATCCTAATATCCCTCAACTACAACATCCACTAATATACATAATGGTGATATTACTTTTACACCATGATGAACTTCTTAGGTAATAAAAAAGTAGCACCCTAGATGATCTATCCTCTCCATAGATAGATAATAAGTTCCAAAAATACATTAAATGTGAATGAAATTTTTTTCATATCCAAAACAATATCATTCCTCTATTTTAGTTTTAGTTAACAATCATGCTTATATTATTAAAATGTTTTAATAGTTTTAAAACAAACATAATAAAAGGGAAAAATAAAGAAATAGGGAGATAAAACAAGTTCCTAGCAGGAGAGATCTAGATCCTCCTAGGCTCCACTAGTGGTATGGTGCCTTCTCCTCTAATGGACTCCATTCAGAATCCCATATGGTGTATCTTTGATCAATTTATATCCCTTTATGTTTGCATGATCCTCCTTCTTTTTACTATAAATAATAGTACATGTTTCAATACTCCCCTCCAAGAAAACTATCCTGAACCCTAAAATTCCCCATGGGATCAATGTGTTACTTTCAATATTGAAAATCCTCACTTCAAATGATGATAGATAAGCTCCAATAACAAAATTAATTCCTACTTTTAATTCATTACCACTAGTAACTATTATCTCAATTGGATATGATCTTCATATGTAATGTTCACTAATTGGGATTAATTAACTATGGGTGATCAAATCTTGTCTTCCCTAATTCAGTACCCATGACTGCCTTCACTTGAACATGATTTTCCTAAGTTTGGTATACAACAAGAAAAAGATAAACGTTGACCTTGGAATAATATAATAAATTTGGTAAATAAATAATTGTTCCCCATAGGGCTCTGATGCATTTGATAAAATTTTATTAGCATAATTCTAGTTTTTTGTTCCTAATATCACCCTTGGGCCTAAAAGTAATTGTTTATTTCTTCAATTTTATTTATCATAATCATCCTTAAAATCAATTATATTTTCCTTCAATATTCAATCCATATCAATAACATTCAAGGTATTCACCAATTTGGAGGTGGCTCTACTTTGGTGGTACACAAAAGTCTGTAAGCTATAACCAATCTAGAATTTCTCATTGACATTAATCGAGCACATTTAGAGTGATCATTTCCAAACTTACAGCCACAACATTGGGTGATCATAGTACCCTTCATATTCATAGCTAAAATCTTTCATATAGAGAAATTTTAGAAAAATTGACCCTCAATATTGATTCTATATCCTATATCAGAATCTCTCTCCTCTACCAGATTCCTCCAGCTTTGAATGGGATCCGATACTTCAAACTTATATCATCATCAATCGTCTTCCATGGTTCATCCTTGGACTTAATAATCCATCTTCACAACTTCATAATATAACTTATCCTCATAAAAACAAAAAATATAACACATATTAATCTCAGAATCCATGCTGAACCTTCTTCAATCTAACATGACTTCGATCTAAGGTCGATGTCGGTTTCTTCAAGTTTGGAAGGATCTAAGATTGCTCTATGGATCAATATATGTAATCTATAGTTCATTTAAAATTAGGTAAATTGGCATTGTAAAATATTTAGTTGCCAATTTTTTGTGGTTTAAAAACTTAAAACACCACTAGTTCGAGATTGGAATATTCCTCAAAAATACTCTTAGTAAGGCTCAAACATATGGTTCACCATCCTCATCATTTAGAGAGGCTCAAATGAGAATTTACATTGATTAATAAATTTTCATCAAGAATGAGTCATCTTCCTTATTAAATCTTGGCTCATAAACACGCTTGATTCCAATTAATATGCAGAGTTTCAATGATTTTTTCAATAATCCTTATCCATAAAAGTTCGTTTTCGATACCTAGTTTGTCTCTGTTTGGTGGCATTATCTTTTTTTGTAGATCTTGAGTGGGATTTGGTTTGGTTGGATTTTATATTCAATATTTAAAATCCCAAATCACCATCTTCCTTAACATACAAGTTTGGATTTAATGTAGTTTTACCTGAATCAGTGTTTCATTAGGTCATTAGCTTTGGTTGGCTTCTTCATTTATACACGCAGCTGTGACTCGGTCCAGGTTCCTCAGTTGAGCTTGGATGGCATTGGTTGATCACTTTAGTTGGGATCTTATGGTGTCTTCATATCCATAATAGTCTCTTTGTATAATTTGTGTGGTCGACTGAGTGTATTATAGTCACCTTGTCACTTGTTACGGTATCTCATGGGGTAAAGTTGGGTTGATTGTCCCCTTTGTCAATTTTCAACTTATGGTTGATTGTAGTGGTGCAACTAAATTTTTTATTTTTGGTCAATTGAGTTTATTTTGTACTCTTGAGCACATGGGTAAATTTTTCCATGTAGCCACTTCCAGAAATTTCCACTTTTTAACTACAAGTCGATATTTCCCTTATGGTCACTCAAAAATTTTGTTATTTTTTTAATCATGTGATCACTTGGGTACATGCACAATTTATAAGAACCTTTGATAAATTTTTCCATGGGTCTTAAAAAATACAAAATTTTTAATTATTAAAAAATTTACTTTAAATTTGATGCATGAATAATAATTTAAAATTTTCAACTTGAAAAATAAATTTAATAAAAAATGATTAAATCCTAATCAAGGAATTATGAAATAATTAATTATTAAATTTGAGAATTATCATAAAAACATAAAAAAAAATTTAAATCCCAAAAAATGGTTGTTTTGAAAAATATTTTGAATAATTAAAATAAAAACATTAAATAATTTCCATAAAAAAACTCCTAGAATAACCAACACTTAAATCTTCAACAAATAAAAATTCAAAAAATCATAAAATTTTGTTCCTAAAATTTAAGCATTCAAACTAGGAGACAATTAATCTATTTAACACCAATAAACACTCATTTTTTAAAATATTTCCAAGGAATGCGAAATGAAACCTTAGTTAATAAAATAGTCACAGTTTCTCCATTATAATCACATTTTATCATTTAATATTCTATTATTTCATCATAATAGAGGTGGAAAAAATGTGCAAAACAAATGCCACATTAAACTCCCCTATACTTGAAAAATTTCGTATCCTCAAGAAATACATGCTTTAACTATATATATGAGAAACAAGATTTCACAGTCCTTACCAAAAATAGATTTTTGAAAAATTTATTTACAATGGACATGGTTTTGAAATGGGTCGATATTTCAAGAATATTAAAAACAAGTGCCTTACTACATTCAAATACACACTATAAATCAAGGAATAAAAAACTAATTAACTATTGAAAATTTTATTCCACATATATGATATCACTAACTGACTTTATTCAAATCCCATTCATGTTCAATTTATAGGAGTGCGTTTAGGTTAGATATAAGTGGAATTAAAATCTTAGTAAGAGGTACCTTCAATTATTACCTTTCACTAGGTTTGAAAAATAAAGGATGGATTTGTGAATTTATTGATATAACTAAAAGGATTATATTATATTTCTGTAGTCACCTTCTTTATTTGGGTTTAATACTCCCCTCACCTTTATGAACTCATTTTTGAAAAAGGAACTTTTTTTTATTTTTCCTAGACATTGGTTTGGGGATAGAACTATGTAAATAAATTATTGAATTCAGATTTTATTTGTTTATAAAACAAACCTAGTGCCTAACGTCTCAAAGATTCACTATGATATCCCAATCACCCATTTTACTGCAGTTTCAAAGGAATTATATTATTATATATTGAGTTAGCTCCTTGAGGTGTTTGTTTCAAAAAGGGAGAGTCTCCTAGGTTCATATTAAAATATTCAGTTTCCTCATATTCTAATTCGCATTCCAAAATACCTATTCTAATGCACTCCATTTCCTTGTTCCTAAATATATTATCCATAAGAATAGTGGATATGATCACTAGACAATCATATGTCTCCAAAAATTTCAAAATTAATATAATTATCATTAACTATAAAGAAACTATATACCATATAGGACAACATTTACATGATTTTTTTAACTAAATTCCTCCAAATTTTAATTTTTTTAAAAAATTAAGGGAATTTTGATGTGGTAATTATTAAAGAACAACTTAACACAAAGAAATACCCCACTACCCCATAATTAAAACTCAACATTACTCCAATGTTGAATCCTAAGGTGGGAGGATAATTTTATTCTATTTTTTTTTGAAATTCATCATTTCAAGGATTATTATAAGATGTTACATTAAAGTTTAACAAGCACATTTTTCACACATCCCAAAATACTTCAACATATTTTTTTTGAAAAAATCATGCTTTTTATTCTTTGTAAGAAGAAAAAAATATCTCTCAATTCAGCTTAAATTGAAGCATGGTAAAAAATGTTGTTTACAACAAGAATTTTTTTTAGTCCAAAGTCATTTTAAAGGTGTAATAAAATTTTACATTCAACTAAAATTACTTTTCACGACCCTAGTAATCAGTAAGATACAAACCCATTCAAGAAAATTTATTCAAAAATTTTAAAATAAAAGGAAACATTCCCCCACACTTTGTTCACAATAGTATGAAATATGAATGTGCAAAATTAAAATTTATATAATTTAAAATAGTACTCCCTTGAATGCAGAGCTTTTACCATCTCAGTTGATCCAATTTCAATCTCTCTTTTTCTTTTGAAAAATCATCTCAGGATAGCATATTTCAGCTTCTTAAAAATGTAATAGACATAGAATTAGTATGTGGTAAGAGATATTTGAGAAAGAAATTAACTAGAGTTTAAAGTTAGGGGAGTTTTTATCTAGGTTTTTTCTATAAAGTAGATCCTCTTTTTTCCTTAAAAAATTGTTGAAATTATACTATAGTGAATTGAATGGCATGTTTATCTTCTTAAAACATCAGTGAAGACTATATTACAAGAATACATACTAGAAATGGACTTATAGTTATTTGAAGAAAAATAACAAAAATAAAACAACACAATGATTATGGTTCAACTCCCATGAAGTGCATAGTTTATAGCCTTTTGTTAGAATTTAGTAAAGGATCAACTTTTAAATAAAGAGATGGAATAAAACCCCTTTGGTTTACCTTCAATACAATGTTTTATTGTCTTCTCATTAACTAGAAATGAGATTTTATCTTCCCTAAACAAATCAACAACACCATTGAATAACACTCTTATAATAGTGAATAGGCCCAACCACTTGGTTCTGAGTTTCCCAAGAAAAAGATTTAGCCTTAAATTGAACAACCAAACTCTTTACCCAAGTATAAAGTCCTTATTCTAGATGATAGATTAATGAAATTCTTCGGTTCATTCTATCTCAATTTGAGCATTCACATAATATTCTCTCCTAGTTTTTCCCATATCACTTAATTCTAGAAATATTATCTCTCTATCTGACTTAAAATATTTGTTCAAGGTGTTCACTTCCTAGAAGGAATTTTGATTAAAGTCCATAGGAAAATAACATGTATTTCCAAAGAGAAACTTATAAGGAGAAATCCCTATTGGGTTTTTTAGATTATCCTATAGGCTAATAAATCATTATCCTATTTGATTGACAATATTTCTTAGAGTTTGATATTGTCTTCTCTAGAATTTGTTTTATCTCTCTATTTGAAATTTCATCCTAACCACTAAACTATTAGTGATAGGTGGTTAACGTTTTTTGAGAAGACCCAAACTTCTTTGTTAAACCTTTGAACTAATAATCCTCAAAACAAGTTTTATTATCTATGATGAATACATTAATAACTTTGAACCTTGAAAAGATATTTTCCTTGATAAATTGGACAACACTGGAATCATGATTGTTGAGAAGATCAGTAGCCACAACCCACTTGAACTTTTACTACACAAAAAAAGTATGTAATCATTCCTATAATATTATAGAAATGGTCCCATGAATTCCAAACCCTACACATAAAAAATTTCAACCTCTATAATTCCTTTTGGTGGTAGGTCCTACCTTCTACCAATATTTTTTGGCCTCTGATATTTTTGACAACATCTAAAAAGACTCTTTTCATCATATAATAGAGAAGGATAGTAAAAAATATAATATAGGTCCTTTTTGGTAGCTATCTCAACCCCCATATTATCCATCCAAAGGTGATTAATGAAATCTTTAAATAATGGAAATCATTTCCTCCTCAACCACACATCTCCAAATAATTCCATCATAACAACTTCTAAAAAGTAAAGGATCATCCCTAAAATAATATTCTATATTATAAATAAATTTATTTCATTTATTATGTGAAAGATACTTGTGAATGACACCTAGAAAAAGAAAATTTTCATAGTCAGTATTCCATTAAGCAACAAAAAAATTCCTATCTAGGAAAGAAGTGTTAATTTCTTTGGGTTCTATAGATTGGGTATTGGGTAACTTGTATAGGTGGATAACAACCATGTTCTCATCTACTTTATTATCCTTGATTTAAAAATTAAACTATTTTAGTATTGGAGTCTATATCATAAGCCTTGGTTTCGACTCCTTTTTAGCCAAAATATATTTGAGAGTGGTATTTGAAAATAATTTCCTTGGAACCACCCAAGTACTTCCAAATTTTGTCTAAATAAACAAATAAAAACAACAAACTCCTTTTTATTTGAGGTATAATTATTTTTGAAATAATATAATAACTTACTAGCATAATAATCAATATGAAATCTCTTCCATTTCCACTTCCCCAAATTGAAACTTAAATACACATCACGAGAATCACACATCACCTCAAAATGCAACTTCCAATCTAGGGTGGTGATCACCAATGAAGTTATGAGTTTCTCCTTGAATAGGTTGAAGGAATCTTGGAATTTATTATCAAACAAAATATTCTATCATTAATAAGAAGTGGGCATAAAGTCCTATTATTTTAGAGAAGTCTTTAATGAATATCTAGTAGAAACCAACATGTCCCAATAAAATCCTAATTCCTTTCACATTTTCAAGATGGGGGAAGCTTTTGTATCATATCTATTTTTTAATTTTCAACCTTTATTCCAATATTTGAAACCATATTACCCAATAAAATTCTCATAGTGACTATGAATTAGAACTTTCCTAGTTTAATAAAATTTTTATTTATTATCATCTCTCCAAAAAAAAAATCAATATTTTTTAAAAAGTTTTCAAAATTTCTTACAAAAAAAAATTAACAATAAAATTTTTAATTATCATCTAAATAATGTCAAAGAAAATATCCATCACACATCTTTGAAAAGTGTATGGGGCACCAAATAATCCAAATGACATTCTATGGTAGAAAAATGTTACAAATAAAAAATTGAAAGTGCTATTATTTTGATCCCCATGAGATAAGTCAATCTATTTGTAACTAGAATATCCATAATAAAAACAAAATAAATAATTTCCAAATAACCTATAAAGTACTTGATCTAGAAATGTAATTTTGAAATGGTATTACCTTGTGGCAGTACTAGGTTTCCTATTGTCTATGTAGACCCTCCATTTGTTTGTTGTCCTTACTTTTACCTATTTATTCTTATCATTTGTAACAACTATGTCTCTACTATTATTAGGGATGACTTGAATACGACTCACCCATGGACTATTTTAAATTGGAAAAATTAATCTAGTATCAAGAAATCTAATCACCTCTTCTCCAACCACTTCATTCATGTTTGGGTTAAGCCTTCTCTATGATTATAAACTAGGTTTATGATCAAATTGAATGGTAATTTTATACATAAAGTCTAATAGAATCATACCCTTAATATTAGAAATAGACTAACCAATGATATACATGAACTTACTTAAGACACATAATAGGTTATCTTATTTAATTCCTAGTAATTTGAATGAGATGACTCGAAATGTTAAAAACTCACCCAAAAATGAATATTTCAAATGAGTTGGTAGGGGATCGAGCTCCAGATTGGGTTTCTGTTGACTTGATGGAAGACACTTTGGTATGAGAGGACTAAGTTCCTCATTTTTACTCTTAAATAAGTCAGTGTATACAGATTCATCTTCATCACTATTATTCCTAGAAAAGTGCTCCTCACATCTAGATTCTATGATTGGGGTAAAATATGTTTAAATGAAAAGTCATCCAGGTGTTCCCAAATTTCACCCTTAAACTCAGCTAAAGTATAATTCTCCCTATTAGAGATAATTCCCATGTAGGTTTTAGTAGTGATCTCTGGAGCACTAATAATTTCTTCTAGAATCCTAAAAAACTCCTCTTGCTCCTCATTAATAGATTATTCAAATTCTAAAATCTTATATCTAGAAAATATTTGGTATTGGGTGGGTTCTTTAAATTTTTTTAAAATATTAAATTACTATTTCTATTTACCCAAATTAAAAATTAATTTTTCCTTTGACACATCAATGAAATATCCCCTTGTATCTAGAAAGGGACTTCCAAGAATGATAGGTACCTTCTGGTCACATTCCATATCTAAAATCCTAAAATCGGTGGGCCAAAAGTGATTTCCTACTCCCACTAACAAGTCATCCACCTTACCAATTGGGTGAGTAATAGATCAACCTCTAAGTTATAAAAAAATAGTGGAAGGTTTTGGAAATCACAATCTCAAGTGTTGAAAAAGGAAATGAAATCATATTTATGCCTTCTCTAAGATCACTTAGAGAATTAAACAAGAAAACTATATCTCTAAAGGTGAAAGGGATGATAAATATCCTTGGTTATTAAAGTTTGTGAAGTATTCTATTCTTTAATACAACACTAGAATACTATGTGATATTGTAAGTATAAAATTATTCCAATTTTTTCTTATTTGAGTATATTTTATTGAGTGATTTTATATAAGATGGGATTTGAATTAAGGCTTCAATGAAAGGGGTGTTAATGTGGAATTTATTGAAAAATTTGATAAATTTAAACAATTATATATCATAATTCTTATTTTTTTATTATTTTAGGAAAATGAATACCTGGGTAAAAATTATCCTCAAATTTTATAATTTAGTCAATATTTTTTTTCAAGATTCTTTTTCCCTTTATTTTCTTTGATTTTCATGTATTTTTATTATGATTTCTTAATAGGTACAACCAATTTAAATGGACTTCCAATAGGGCTATATAGATTTCTAGACTCTTCATTTTATAGATTTTGGGTTTTTGTTTCATCCATATAATCTTTTTGGGTATATTTGGGATATTTTTTATCTTTATGGTGGGTTTAGAGACCACTCCTAGTTATTAAAACGACAACATTCTCCCAAGGATTCAGTTTAGTGGTTCTTAGTAGTTTACCCTTAGCTCTACCTCCAAAAACTCCAATTCAAAATTTTTATTACCATTGTATAGTTAAAAATCATAAAAATTATTCTTTGGCCATCGTTTAATCAAACCTACCTATCAAATACTGGAATATACCACTTACTTAATCTTAAGAACTATAAGTTTCAACCTTTGGTTTGGGTTAGAATTGCTGCATAGGTTGTTGTTGGAATCCAGGGGGCACAACAGTTCTAAGCACTCCAAAATCTCTCCAATAATGGTTAGGATGGTTCCTATATCCTGCATTGTATGTTTTTGAGAATAGATTATCCTTTGGTTTCATTCTAGGACAACATATATTTTTCTTTTCATTTTTTAAATCTTGGAAAGATATTGAAATTGGGAAAACATTATTTTGATTGTATAAACATGACACAATGGTGGAATTACTCCCTAATTGTGTTTTTAGTATTTTTAGTGTAAAATCTAGTAGACTAAACCTCCACTTGTGGAGAAGGTGTGGTTTCCTTCCTAAAAATTTTCTCCTACTAGAACAATTATGCGGTAAATTTAATGTCAAAGTGTTCAAAATTTGTTTTTAGTTCATCAATAGTTTTATCACTAAAGTTCCCCTATATTTGGCTGATCCATTAATGTTTGTTGGTCTAGGGTGAGACTATTGTAAAACCTATCCATTAAAATTTTTGGAGTGAATCAGTGATTCAAAAATTACCTAAGTAACCCTATGAATCTATTTCAAGACTCTTGAAATAGTTCACCTTCATTCTAAAGAAATATAATAATTTTATGTCGCATTTCACTTATCATTATTCTTGGAAAAAATTTCATGAAAAATCATTGTATTTTTGGTCATAAGTATAAAAATTTACTTTATAAATTTATTAAAACAAACTCCTAGAATTTTCTTTCGAACAGAATGGGAAAAAATTAAGTTTCAATTACTCCTCACTCAACCCTCTCAGTGGTAGTTATTTCACCACACAATATAAGTCCCTAATGAAGCCAAGATAATATTCATTTAGAATTCCATTGAATGATGAAAAACTGTACAAGTGATATTTCTTGATTTCATAATTCTGAGACCTAGAGGTTTTCCAAATGTAGGATGGGTTTCTTGAAATAGTCAGTACTTGAAATTACATAAGTCTAATTCCCTCTATCTTCTCATTTGCAGGTTGAGGTGGAATGTGTTTTTTAGCTTGTTGGTTATTCATTTTCTCTCTATTTTACTGAATATATTCCATATGAAGCTTATTTTTTATGCTTTAGAGAACTTAAATATTTATTGATTCTATGTATTAAAGTATCTATATGTTTCCTAATAGATCGTGTGTACATTAATAGACTGGATATATTTTTTAATATATATATATATATATATATATATTTGTTTTTTTCACTTGGTCGCACATTCCCTCTCCGACAAGAACACCAAAATTTGACTAGGTCCTTAATTTATTAACTAGGTTTGATGAAAATTAATTACTTATAAACCCTATTAAAAACTAGTAAAGTGGTGAATTGGGGTCAATACATAAAGGACTTCTAAGATGGGTGTTTGTGACCAAGTTAACAAAAAAAATCTCAATAAAATAGCAACACAACAAAATTAGTAGTGAAGTGATAAAAGAAAATGATGGTGGTGAGTGAAAACAACAAAAAACCAGAAGATTAACAAGATAAAACATTGGAAAGAGATAAAAAATCATAGAATAATAGGGAAAAACCAAAAGCGAAGTTGGGGAATTTTATTGAATAGTTTTTTCATTTTCTGTCATTATTCATGCATAAATATTTCTAGATCTGGTGAAAAGAGATTGATCCATTCTATCAAATGATCAACCAGTGGATAGATGGACCATACTATCTCTCAACTATAACATCAAATAATATATGAAATGATGATACTAAATTTTCACTAAGATCAACTTCTTAGTTAATCCTAAGGTGATACCCTTAATGAGCTATCCTTTTTATATATAGAGAGGAGGTTCCAACAATACATTTCATGTAAATGAAATTTTATTACTAACCGAAAAAATCTCAATCCCCTATTTCAGTTTTATCCAATGATCTTTATTATATTATATATTTTTTTACAATAAGTTAAAAATAAATATTATAATGGAGGAAAATAAATAAAGAGGGATAGAAAAGAAGTTCCCAGCGAGAGAGAACCGACTCCTCCTAAGCTCCAAAAGTGGTCTACTACCTTCATATCAAATGGTCTCCCTTAGCAATACCCTATGGTATATCTTTGATTAATATCACTCCTCTAATGTTTTCATACTCCTCTTCCTTTTTATTATAATTAATATTACATGTTACAATACTCTGCTCTGAGAAAAGTGTCACAACCCTGTAAATTCTACATGTGATTCATGTTTCACTTTCACTATAGAAAATCTTCCCTTATGGTCATATTTTCCATGATACCTTAATCGAATGAATTTATCCTTGGAATCCCACTCCAGCAGTGACTATGATCTCGATTGTAGATGATATACACATGTAAATTTCATTAGTTTTCATTAATCAGGAGGGGGTACTCAAATCTTTTCTTCCCTGATTCAGTACCCATGATCACCTTAACTTGCATATATTTTTCTTGATTCAGGAAGATAATGGGAAAATGAGGATGTTTACCTTGGAATGATCCACTCAATTTGTAAAATTAATAATTCCCCCCCATGGGCTCTCAATGCATTTGATAAATATTTTTGGGCCTCATTGCAGTTATATTGGGCCCAATCTTATGCTTAGGCCTGAACTTCAATATTCATTTCTTTAAACTAAAGAATTATTCTTTTTCTTTTTTCATCCTCATCATTAAAATAATTTCAATTTTTCTTCTAGTTATAATCCACCTCAAAAATATTTTATGTCTTCATCAATTTGGTGGTGGTTAAACTTCAATGTTTTACTCAAGTTTACAAGCTGCATCACATATCAGACAAAGATTTATCATTGAAATTTAATCTAGAACTTATAATTTGATCACTTAAAAACTTCATGATGAAAATTTAGTGGATACAAGGCCACTTATTCTATATAATTTCAATCCTAAACATAAATAAACAACATTAAAAATATATCCTCAACCTCAATTCCACATCCTATATCTAAATATCCCTCCTCAATCAAATTCCATCGGCATCGAACAAGCTTAAATAATTTTTTTAAAACCCATAGTTTCATTAATAATCATACATTATTTATATATGAACACAATTGGACACATTCACAAATTCATCAGATGTATCATTATTATGAAAACACAAAATAACACACATCTTGAACTTAGAATCCAAGACCGACCTTCTTTAGATCAGAACACCATTTATCTAAGTTCAACTTCAAATTCTTCATGTTTAGAAAGGGATAAGATTTCTTCATAGGTTATTATCTATCTGATACAATTATTCAAAGCTCAGGTAAATCAGTGTTGGTCAAGGTCATCTGACCTCTTTCTTGGTTTAGAAACTCATAACACCATTAGTTTGAGATCATAATATTCTTCATCTATCCTCTCGATGAGGGTCAAACAACTGGTTCATCATCCTCATCATTTTATAAGGCTCGACTGATCATTTCCATCAATCAACCAATTTTATTTAATCTCAAGTTTTATTTCTCATTCAATAATAGTTCATCAACCGACTTGAGTTTAGTAAACAAGTAGAGATTTAATGGGTTTATTTAACAATACTTGGTTATATGAGTTCCTTGTTAGCACCTAGTTCATTATTGTTCAGTCAAATTGGATCTGTTAGAGCTTATGAGTGGTCTTTGGGTTACTTTAATTAAATCTCCAATCCATCAGATCTTAATTCATCATCTTCCTTGACACAAAATCTCAAATTTCAGGTAATTTTCCATCAATTAGGTTTTCATCAGGTCACCTATTCCGGTTTAATTCCTAAATTAAACACATAGGAATGGATTAGTCTAGGTTACTAAGTCCATATTGGACAATTTTGGTTAATCACTTCAGTTAGGATTTTCTAATGTCGCTATCTGCTTCACAGTCAATCCAAATTTGAGTTGTAGTTGATTGAGTCTATTGTGGTTTCTTCAACACTTGTAGTTGAAGATTGTGGGTTAAAGTATAGTCGATCGACCCATTTTTCAATTGTCAAATTATAGTTGATTATAATAGCACACATAGATTTTTGATTTACACTCGATCATGTGTTTTGTGGCCAATTAAGTATTTGGGTAAATTTTCACATGTGTTTTCTTCAATAGATTTACACTTTTCACCTAGAAAGTTGAGATTTTCCTTGCAGTCACTCCATAAATCTGTATTTTTTTTAATGTTTGTTTTCTTGGATACAGGCCTGATCGCTCTGGCCCTTTTCCAAATTTTTTCCTTGGGCCCTATAAAACACAAAATTCCAAATAATTTAAAAAATAAACTTTAACATTGATGTTGGGTTAATCAGTTAAAATTTTCAATTTGAAAAAATAATTCCAATACAAAATGTTTAAATTATAATCATGTATTTGTGAAATAATTAATTTTAAAATTAGAAATCATCAGAAAAACTTCAAAAAAAAAAAAAAATTATACCACAAAAGTAATTGTTCTTAAAAACATTTTAACCAATTAAAATCAAATAAAATTAAATAATTTGTATACCATAAACAACAAAAATCATAAAAACTTAAATCTTCATGGGAAAAAACTAAAAAATTCATAAAATATTGTTCTCAAAATATGATAATTAAAAGTAGGGAACAATTGAGCAGTTTCACACCAACAATCACTAATTTTTAAAAATATTTTCAATGAATGAAAAATACAGCCTTAGTTAATAAAATAATAAAAAATTATGCAATATAATAACATTTTATCATTTAATATTTAATTATTTCACTAAAACAAAGGTGAAAAAATTTGAAAAACACATGCCACATCACTTGGACAAGTAAATATCAAGCACCCCAATGAGATAAAAGATAAAAATTAACCCATTTAATAACTTCCCAAGTTGAACTCACTAAGGATGTAGAAAGTTTCTCTGACTAGATGGTGGGAAACCATTCAGCTAGTAAAAGATAATTAATTTCCTAGTAATCCCAATAGGGAGCCTATGATACTACTCATACCACCAATTAATCGATGGCTATAATAGCTACCCTAACTACTTCATCATGCTTCACTGAATTCCTAATCATTTAAGTCACCTTATATGATTTTTTATAAGTTAAAAACTATATTTTAGGATTCCTAAACCTTCAAAATTATAAATCAAGCCTTAGTTCTCAAAACAGAATATCCACTAAATAAAAAGTTCAAATTTACTTGAGATGTTTCAACCCATAATGAAGTGAGTTATTAAAAACTTCCCAAAAAACACTTATCATCTATGAAAAGTCCTGGGAATTATCAAACCATGTCTCTTGATCCAAACCGGCTATCAAAACATCATGAATTATCCATGTTACTTCTCTAAACACAAAACACATATCCCTTACATGAAGCTGAGGAACTTATTAATTTCCAACACGAACACCAATATGGATCTCACTGCACCCATCTATTCTGAAATATCTTAACATATTATACTGATTCATCATGGATTTTGTGGTGCTCCCCACCATAAGGCTTTACAAATGATAACTAATTACATTCTTTGGTGCTCCCCACTATAGGAATTTTCTATCAATAACATACCTCCAACAATCCACTAACCCACAAACTACATCCAAAAAATTCTTCTGATGAGGTTTCCAACCCATAATGTTCAATTCATGTGAAAAAACACCAACCAAATGTTCTATGGTTGGCCCATTCCAAAACACTCAGTTCCACCTACCTTTGCTTCATCAAGCTACCTGACCCAAATGCCTCAACTACTAGTGTAGTACTATGATCACCCAATAGAAGAACTGAAGTCCAAACTTAACACTCATTTTAAAACTATAGTCGGATCACCAACCACATACTCTATCCATAAATATCTCACCTCGAGCATGATACAACTCTGATCCAAACCAGCCTCGAATCTGAATGAACCACCCTAATCCCAATTTTGATGTAATGAATCACCTGGAAACACATATGAATTTTTATTTTGGTATTAACTAAGGGATAAAATCACCTCAGATATAATGTGGTTAGACACTATGGTGTCACTATGACTATTTATGATTAGTCTTTCACCATCATAGCGATCCTTCTAACATAAAGTTTATTTACTTCTAATTGACATGATACTCCCCACCATAGGAGTATCATTATCATCACCACCAAAACAAAAAACCAATCCTTGTGGAATATTCTCTATTCAACCTCGCACATAGTGACTAGGTGTGGTCATGCCACTCATACCTAAATGCCAACTTCAACACAGATTATTGTCTATTCCCAAATTACCTAGAACTCCATTCTTAACATTTAAAAATTCATCTATAATATGGGTCATACCCTTCAACCGACTAATAGTTAACTCCATATTATATGGATTCTATTAAATTTCTCCATGTGGGTCTCAATGTATAATTCATACCTCTCCTCCCAAGTCACTCTCAATTAACCATGAAAACTATGGAATCCCATCAAGGTTCAACTGATATTAAATAGGACACTACATCTAGTTCGCCTTCAATGTCACTTATTACCATAGGAACATTCATAATTCCACCATGAAACTCTAGGCCATCATGATCACATGTGTCCTATGAACAAATTAGTGACCTAAATATAAGAGTGTCGCAAAAAAAAACCTTCACTGCACTACCTCTGTAGCATCGCCCGAGTTTATCCAAAACCCAAATAATTCTATCTAAATTAGTTTAGGTACTCTTCAATTCTCAACACACTATAGAATTACATATACCTAATTCAAAACTTAATTTTCACCTCAAGAATTGTCTTATTAAGTATTTCAAACTCTCACTCCCTTCTATCCAAATTAGAGTGACTAAATAAGAACCATATCATAGTTCATTGATCAAGATCCTACTCGGTCTGATACGAACCTAGCAGTTGTATTCTCCCATGCTACCCGATTGCATACCCTAAATCATACTCTAACGAGTCATGTTTCATCAAACCTAGGATCACTCACCAAAACCACTAACCATTACCTTGCACATGTCAGTTCTATCTGAACAAGAATACCCTCGACATTATTATTCAAAATTATAATCTCCATGATTCTATGATTCGATATGCTCTATCCGTTATAATAATGTCGATTCAAAACCACCAATAATCAACCCATTATCTACCCCTTTTAGTTCCAACCACATAGGATCCTCACCAACAATCATTTGAGAATTGAATCTTAAAACCAATGGTCTAGTTATCCACTCATATTTTCATTGAGTACTGGCCTTGATTTGAAAAGTGAATAAACACTTCACAACATGATCCCAAGGTTTATCTTTCATGTCTTCCTCCATGACCCACTTAGTGTTTCCACATCCTTGGGGAAACCATTCCCTTATCCATCCCATTTATTAGGAATACAATGGATATATTAAACCCATCGGGGTTCCATTTCTAAGACATTAAATTTCTCCATCAACCATCTAAGGATATCCATGAACCCTTGATAAAGGGAAAACATTCCACACTAGAGTTCATCCTATTCCAGGATTTGTATGAATTTCTATCATAAGAGAGTCCAAAAAATTATACATAAGAAGATACATGTCATTTGAGTCCTCAATACCCAATATGATGTATAAATATAGGCCTCTTACCAATGGTACTAGATTCAAACCACAAAAATGAAAATCCATAGTAATAATCCATATTCAATAAGCATCACAATCATAATATAGAAATGTAAGAATGGAAATCCTATTACCATGGTAACTATGATTTCCCACCAAAAAAGTGTTTATGGCTTAATAGTCCCAGGTCCATCAAAAGTTATGACACATTCCTAGAATTCATTTCTAATGAGTCCCTAAATCATAATACAAAACCTCATTTGATACCACTTTGTGATTCCCTGACCAAATCACTGGGTATAACCAGTGTGTCACATGGCCCCAAGAGAGCCTCCCTATATTCCCGAGGCTATCAAATAGTGGTGTAGTCCAAGAGTAAGATTGGGGAGACTATTTCATCATATCAAAATATAAAATAGTAGATAAATAAATAATTATAATCAATAATGACCCTAAAGTACATAGTAAATCACTAAGAAAAATGCTATATTAAGTTGACGATGTCATAAAAACTCAAAACCGGTCATCCACTATGAAAACTATATATACTGATAAATAGAAGGGTAAAAATACAATGGGGCTCACCTAAAACTCAAAGCCTCAAACACCCTATATCTAATATTCTCAATCTTCCTCATCCAGATCCACTGCATGAACTAATCTCAACTTGAAAACATACATAAGGTATGCACATGAACCGGGGTGATCATGCAGGGTGTGGGAAATAAATCATAGTAGGGTCTCATGAAGAACTCATAATATATATCATCATATGTGTGTATATACATGATGTAAATAAATAAATAAATAAATATTCTTTTTGAGTAGTTGAGTTCTAACTAGGCCTCCATGACACTTGGCGGGTTACACAAACATCTATTGGGTCATCGGGTGCTAACCAAGCCACCCCTACACCCAAACATACCTACTTTGATTCCATGATAGAGGTAAAGTCTCATACATCACCACATTTCAAATAAACAATAAGGAAAACATCATCACCCACGTAACCGGGTCACAAGTCCAATGTTATCAACTAATGGAGAAAGTTTCAAAGACAATATATATCTCAAATAAGTTCCCATAGAACAAAAAGACCTAGGTTAGGGCATAAGGGAATTGAATCCATAGCTTAACCTTGGTTATGGGATAATCCACAAGGCTTTCATACTCCATCTCTATCTTGGGTCAGGAAACAAGGCCATCACACACCAATCCTCTATCTCCATGTCCCATCATTATTATTGTCACTATTCCAGCAACAATTCCAATTTCATTCACCACATATCTCAAAACATTCCATAATGTCCATATGTCGATTATGCACCCTACACCCATTACTCATATATTTTCATTCCACCTTTAAGGAACACCTTAAGCCCCAAACTAAGGTGGTCATCTGTCCTCAGATGATGGTACGTCCACCTGACATGCTCAATGAATTAGATCACAATCACCACTTCATGGTCTTTATACTATGTTGACATTCCGACATGTTGGATACATTTCACTGCTACATGGTTTACTCTTACATCAGCTAAAAATGCCTGTGATATCTGACTATCACCATCAATAAATTCAAGTCCTTTTCCTTTACCATTGTACCCATTCCCCCACCTAAATGGGTTCATATAGACAATTATGGGAAACTAAACCATCTTGATACCTAAAGAAAGTTCTACAAGCTATGTAACACCCACAAGAAAGTCATATCATAGCCAGAACAACTGGTCATATCAAGAATGGTTCTCATTACACATGAAAACATACCATCATATCATGCCAAAAGCCATATAAAATGGACCTATATGATAAGGAGATTTCTATAAGGAAACTAAATCCCAAAGGATCACTACCCTCCTAACCTCAAATAACAGGTCTAGGTCCTACCCAAATCTCCATTGGCATCCCAATTCCATGGCCTTAACTGGTTAGTCCTCAACAAATTCTCACTACCCAAGCTAGGGTCTCATTTCAAATCTCACTAGGGAGACCACATAATACTTAACCATATTCCTTATTATGCCCATAGAAAAGTATCTAGGGAAACCACTTTGGCTATCTCTGTAAACCATCTCACATTTTGAGAACTTTTAAGGTCTCTAAGATACTTCCATAACCCAAATAACATCCTAAGATATCCTAGGGTATCTTTCCATTGCATCAAGCACTGTCACCCCATATATACAAAGTCTTCAGATGAATTTGAACACCCAAAGTGATTCTAAGCAGTCATCCCATGTTTGATGTCCAAAAATACCCCTATCATCTGGCTTATTAGTTACTCGGTCCTAAGTCGTTCTACCCAAGGTCTTGCAAAAATCACACACACATTCAATATAACAACCGAATATTTTGATACATAAATATCACATAATTTTAGATGAATATTAAATAAATAATGTTATGATTCATACTAGAATCATATAAGTTTAGTGTCTTTGGAAAATTGGATACATAAACAAATTGTTTCTAAGAGATATACATCATATCCCTCTATGTTATTCATAACTATAATCCTTCTTATACATATAATTCCTAAAATTTTTATTCATATATTGGTGAAAAGAAAAAATAATAAAGGGTGATATTAGATTGTCAGTATGATTAAACAAGGAAGATATCAATGATCCCTAAAACATAACATGAGCATAAGGATATGATAACACGAGCTTAACATTTTAAAACCATACCCTACATATCATAGATCATCATATTGAGTCATAGAATAAATATTTTTAGTTCATATCATATGAATCATAATGGAATAAAAGAACCCATTCCTTGAGATAATAACATTGGAATATGACATAAGTTTGTACCAAACACGTAATCATAGAAAATAATTTTCTTAATCAAGGGTCATTTCAAAGACCATCATAGTGGATTGTATTTACTCCCTATTTCATCATATCAATAGTCAAGGTTCACTTTAAATATTATCATAGTTGACAAAATCCCTTACTAAACTGGGATCACTCCCCATTCCACTCTTTATCATCTCATGAGATATCTATATTTACATAATTAATTAGAGGGATATATAATTCCAGATCCACCCATCACATAATCATAATCCATTCATATGTTTTATACAAGATCATAAATTATTCATCATATATCATAAACCTTAGAAATTAAATATTCTTTATAAAAATTTCAACATTTCAGCATAACATTACCCATGGAAAATAAATGGGTTTCATAAATATCTCATCATCATAATTATAAACCATTCAAAGAAATAATAATGATGATATCATTGGATCATATCACTAGTAAATCATAAGTAACATAAAATTATTTCACCATATATGAAAATGCATTTAAAATATCACTTAGAATATTTCTTGAGGAAAATACCCTATTCACTTTGAAATTACTTCTTTAAAATATAAAAATTTCCATAATATTTTGATTTTTTTATTTTAAATTATCTTTGAAAAATTTTATAAGAAATTTAAAAACCTTTATTGGTCATGATGGTGGGAAATTTCATTCATGCCATTTATGTTAAAATAAATACCCCTTTCACATTTTCAGTAAAAAGTCAAAAGTACCTTGTTCATAAAATAAAAAGAATATTACTTTTAAAACATTTTTTTAAAAAGATAAAAATGGGTAAAAATGAATTTAAATAATCATATTTTAGTATTAAAATTTTTTTGAAAATATTTTAAATTAAACATGTACATGGAAGAAAAATATTCCCGACTAAAGAGGAAATAAAGTCGATTTTTCTTAAAAAAATTACCTCAATAATTTTAAGAACCAAAGAGTGGAAAATGGAACTATTAATTTTAAATTAAATTAATAAATATATGATAATATAATTAAATGGATCTATTATTAAATTAGCATATAATTTCCTTTAATGGAAATTCAATCATAAGTAGTCCTGATTAAATGTGGCTGAAACATAAATCCCTTACCACTTTAGTATCTTTTGAATCATAAGTCCCATTAAATAATAACTTCATATGAATCATTTAATATCATTAAAATAAATATAATCATGATATAAAATATCAATATGTTAGTATGTACTCCTCATAAACATAAATAGGTGCATGACATCAAACATATCTCAATGGAATAATATTGAGATGAAGAACTCTTACAACTTCGATAATCTCTAAATCAAAGCCTCATAAAAGTGAGGAAATCATATGAATTTTTAATTCACCATAATTTTTATGAAAATAATAATAAAATACATTCATGGGTAATATATATCACACACATAGGAAACAAGTGGTGAATATGGCATATGTCTCACGAAAATAGAAGCGATATGAGAAACTCATTACCTCACATTTGAATTAATTATAAATAACTTTAACCTCATATATAATAAATTTAAATTTATTATAATTCAATACCAGAGTAATTTTCATACTTATAATATCATATATGATCCAATTATAACATTTCAACACCCATTTATTAATAATTCCTTATTAAAATCACTGTTTCCGGGTGTTAAGAGTTTCATTTTTCATGAGAATTTTAGTTCAATCATTCTGGTCCTTATACATTGATCATGGTTACATCATATCTAGAATTTTAGTGATGAAATAAATATAATATATATTAAATATGAATATATATTAATATTCATCCATAAATAATAGATATAGATTAATAAATTATACCGTTCAAGGAGATGGTGGGTCGTTCTTACACAAGAACACTCTTTTTACTTTTAAAAAGATGGAATGAAAGTAGGTTAAATAATAATTAAACTTTATAAAATAATTATTATATCATATATATCATATATAATCATTAAATACATCCTTACTTCCATCCATGTAAATCATAAATGAAAAATGAATCACATCACTTTGTAGAGGTGGTAGTCCACATGTATGCACCATCAACGTTATCATTTTCCAATAGTTAAGAATTTAAAAGGGTAGATGTTATATTATAATAAAAAAAAAATAATTAAGTCATAAATATCATATATAAACATTAAAACTATCATTATAACCATCCATGAATGATGGTGATGGACATTGAATTTTATCACTACATGGAGACGATAGTCCACTTGTACGCACTAGCGATACCTCCACTTCACTTAATATTAATTTTTATTCAAAAAATTGAATTCAAGGGGGTATAAAATGATTAAGACCTTTTGAATCACTAATGATAATTAGGTTATAATCAATTGGAAGATATCCTATATCAATGAAAATAATGAGACTATCAGTAGGGTCTCCCTTACTTGTAAGCTTGTCTGTAACAAAGTTCCCCTACCTCTAAGTGTGAGAAATATCCATTTTGTTTCCTATAAGGGACCTATAATTATAAATTTCCTATAAAAAAACCATGGGAAATTTTCATTTCCACTTAGAAAACTAAAAAGGAGTTTGGAATCCAACTCAATAGAGGTAATCTGAATGTTGTATAACCTATAAAGAGAGAGGTCACTGATCATGGATTTAACTTCCACTTCCAAGGAATTACCAGAAATATAATAAGTAATGAAAACAATCACCGAAAAACTCATATAATAACAAAAAAAACCTCCTCCCCTTATGAAACCTTATTTAAAGGATCCATTCACATCCAGATTAAAACCATTCTGAGGGGTCCTCCACTTTACCCATCTTCCTTGACAATATATGTACCCACCTTCAGAAACTTTCATTGCCATATGGAGTAGCCCACTATTGGAAAACAATTCCTCTCCCATAGTAATTAGGGTACTCAAATTCTTAACCAATTTAAAAATATGAACTTTAAGGAATATAAAAGAACACCACTTACCTTGTCTTTGTCTGTTTTGAGATTCCCATATTATCCATCACACATAGGCAAAGGCCATGCCAAAAATCTAAATAGCTTGTGGTTGGTACTCAATCCAGTGAAAACAGTAGGAAAATAAGTTCAAATATCATCACTCAAAATAGTAATACCTAGATTCAGCCTAATGAGATTCCATGAAAATCAAACCCATTCATTCTAAAAAAATAAGTGTCTCATCTTTTCAATGTTAGGCCTCTAACAATACATCAAATGAGAATCCAACTTCACTCTTTTCCTATGAATATTTCTCTCAGTGGGAATTTCTATATTTCACACTCTCCAAACTAGAAAGTTCATTTTCAATAGGATTTTCTTGCACCATAGTTTAGTGTCCCATTCACCAGTTTCCCTTTCTCCATACCTTTGAAAACTATAATCCCAAGATAAGAAGTTACTATAAGATAAAAACGTGTACACACATATATTCGTCTCATCCACTAAAATTATAATATCAAACAGAAGATTTTTATTCTCATATAGGATAGTTTAGATAAGTATCAGATGTAAAATGGCATGATGAAAAGTATTTTTTGGAACTAGACATGTTGGAAAGAACATAGAGGAACCTTACTAATTATCTCTCCAGTAGTTCATGTTACCTCTCCCAACCACCCACCACATATTGTCCTTTAAATTTTCTAAATAACTAATCATGAATATTTCCACTATAGATAGTTTACCAAGATGATCATCCCACCTTCTCCATTCTGCATCATACCCATCCTTCATGAATTAATCCCACAAAGATATTCCTCCAATTATGTCCCATGCCATTTTCCTTACATTCCATGAATTTTTATTTCCACATTTCATAGGTTGAATCAACCCTCAAATATTGGCCTCACCATTATTTTCCATGAGGCCTAATGATTTCTCCCCTCCTATTTAAAGTCCTATACAAAAGAGTTCATAATTTTTCCATCCCCATAATAGTTCCTTTTAAAAATTTTATAACAGAGAGAATATAAATAGGAATGAAATTTAGAATGATATTAACTAGAATTATCCTAACCCTAAAAGAAAGCAGCATATTTTTCCAATCATTGATATATCCAGTCACACACCTTACCAAATACTTGGATATCACCTTCTTAATTTTTCCATCTGAAATATGGGTGCCAATATAATCCATCACCAAGTGTATTCCTTGTATGCTAAGTTTCTCATGAATATATCATTCATGATGATTCAAACTTGATTTTGAGATGTAGAGACTTATATTATAAACATTGATTTTTTAACACTCTAAAAACCTTACTTTTTTATAATTTTATTGAATCCCATGATAGAATTCTTCCCACCATTTAGAAAGAAGAGCATGTCATCAGCAAACATAAGGTGATAAAAGATGTCTATCCAAGACCTGTTCTTGAATGTAATGACCTCACTAAAAGCTATCCCATGGATATAGTTCCTTGACAGAGACTTATAGGCTAAAATGAAGATACTGGTAGAAATAAGATCCCCATGAAAAAGTCCCTGAATAGATTTCAAAAAACCAAAATTTCATCCTAGAAGAGAAATAAAAATCCATGATGAAGCATAACACCTGAACAGATGATCACATGACCATCCTTTGAAACCAAATCTAATAATAACCCTCAGGATTAATACCTACTCCATCCTATTTTAGGCCTTGTCCATTCCCACCTTGATCATGATTTTATATCCAATATATTTTTTTATTGAGGTTATCCATTATCTATTTCTCAATATCCACTAAACCCTTAATGCTCCTCTCTTGAATGAACCCATGTTGTTCTTATGATATTATCTGAGGTAGAAACCTACCCATCCTCCTATTTAAGATAACAGTAAGAATTTTTTAAGAGAGAACATAAATAAAAATAGGGATATATTGATTGATATTCATTAGATCATTAACTTTAGAGATAAGAACAAACTTTAAATCACAAACCTCTCTTGGAAGGTAAAACCCTATAAAAAATTATTACAATAATTCATTCACCTAATAAGATATGATATCCCAAGAGACAAATAAGCAGACTTTAGAAAACCATATATCCATAGTTCACTCTCATAATTCAGATCAAAGACAGATTGTCTAATCTCTTTGTCATCTACAATAGTCTCTATCTGATCATTATCAAGATCCTTAACCAACATCGAGATGGTGATCAGAAAACAATCATCCCATAGGTCCCTCAAACTGACTCCATCACCAGTTGAACTTGGCCCTACTAGAATATTCTCAAAAATTTTTTTTAGCTATATTGCCAGTGACATCCAAACCCTCTATATACATCCCATTCTCTTGTAAAAGATCGATCTTAATCAAAGTTTTCTACTAATTTAACCAGGCATGGAAGTGTCCTATGTTTCTATCAACTTTACATAACTAGTGGGATATTTATTTCTATCTTTAAATTCTCTATATTTCCACAAGCTTCGAAGAAATGTTATTTTGTTTATCGATCATCAAAGTAAAAGATCATCTTATCATATCTCACATAGCTTCTCATTCATCACACCTATTTCATATTTTATATTTTCCAAGGAGAAATTATTTATAGGATTGTTAGAGAGCCAATCCTAAAAGTGACCTCTAAGTCTTTTCAAGATATCTATAAGTCCATACATTTCCCTTCCACTCATAGATTGGTCTCATGAGTTTTTCAAAACCTGAAGAAATTCCTCCTCCCAAACCCATCTAGATGAGAATCCACTGTTAGAAAAACTTATTTCCTCCCTATTAATGTGAATAAGGAGGGTGGAATGATCAGAATCAACACGTGATAAATGTATTATAGAAGCATGAGGAAAGTATTAAACACCTTGTAGATTAGATAAGCACCAATCCAACCTACACTAGATTCATTCTCTTCTTTTTTATTATTTCAAAATGTAAACATATCTCCCTAGAAACCCATATACATGAGGAAATCTAAGGTAAAAAAACCATTGAAATACTACATCACTTAGGATTAGTACTCTATAACTCCTTTATTTTCCAACCTATCTCAAATAGTGTTAAAGTGAACACAAAAACAAGAAATATTACCTGGTTTAAAGGTGACTAGATGCTTCCACAAATATTTTCTCTCAATCATTTTACAATTGTCATATATAATGGAGAATAAGGGAGATTATTTTTCCATGGATATATCAGTTTTAATGTGTTGGGGGAGAATTTACACTTTTTCAACAGTGACATTTCCCTTTCTAAAAATCCAAACCTGTGTGTTTCATGGGCTCCCATGCATGTAGTGTGAAAAGAGAATCCTTCTTGAAAATTCTGATAAGGAATCCTCCTTTTTATTTGGTTCCAAAATGGATTGGATGGAAACTTGGTGATTTATAACCTCATTAACCATGAAGGTGCTTTTTTCCTGAGCACCCAAGCCCCTAACATTCCACATGATAATCGAAGACATTAAACAAATGATACTCTGGCCCCCTGGCCCTTTGACCTACAGTTGGGAGAAACAAATAATGATGACTTGGAGACCTATCTAGAATTGGAACACTTAAGTCTTCCTTTTAGTTCAAAGGATTAATGAACTCTAGGGAAATCCACTTACTCTATCCACTCATGAGTAACTCTATTATCATCCTCACCTATATTCGATAAGGATTCAAAGATATTAGGAGATAACTATAACTAATTTAGAATTACTAACACTATACCACCTAATAAATCTAAAGAATTATAAGATATTCCCCTCAGGATAGCCATCCAAAAAATTATTGGGAGAAATATCAAAACCAAATTTAATAGGAGAGAAACTAGACTAATTTACACTGAACCATCTTGAGACAATATAACCTTTGAAACATGATATTGAGTAGGAAAGTAATTACCAGTATCAACCCCCCTAGAGCCACTAAGACTACTGGGACCTAAGAGGTTTGTAACAAAAGTAGGGATTACCTTTGAGGCATATTCTTGGAGAATAGAGGAAACATTACCAAATCTGGTTTCAATAGGGATGAAAAAAATATCATTCTTCCACTATCACCTTTGAAGACACATGAACTAAATAAACACCATGATCCCAAGCATTATCACCTTGGCCACCAACCACCTCTCCAAAATCACAAAGAAGAATCTTGTGCTAAGAAACCAAAAATAGATTAGACATTAGAAGACCAAAATAGGATTTAACACCCTTAACACCAAAAATATTATAAATCCCATAAACACCCACATTATTGAAGAAATCAACTGCCAGGTGTCCATGAATATGAGACTTCCCTTTATCCCTAGATCCATACTTTCAATAAGAGACCAAGTGACCCTAAAAATTTCATACCTTGTAAAACCTATGGGTGAATGAAATAAAATGAACTACCACCAAGAGAATTACTCTCCTGCATGAATGAGAATATGTTCTAGAAGAGAAGCTGATAGGTCCATATCTACATAAATGTGGGGTAATGAAGAAGAACGGAGGCTACTGGATTCAATTTAGGAACACAATAAACCACATAATGCATCACCCATGCTTTGTAGAATTGAGGGGCTGAGTAAAGGAAGAGGAAGCCAAATTAGCTTCACCCAAACTGCCACCAATCTCAAGTCTATCCACTTGTGCACATCCTAGAACCATCTGGAGAGAGATAATATTCATCTTCCGCACACTGTCCCCTCCCAACACCACACCTTCATAAAATCCTCATGTGAGAAGTAATGAATAGAAAAGGTGTTCCATGAAATTGAAGACACCGTAGGTAGATGAATTAGGTTCCAAGAATATATGAACACACATAATAAGGATATCACTAACCACCCTTTACCAAGTATCATCACCAACAACCATCTGTGATAAGATTTCATCTCCCCTAGCCCCACTATCGATAGATCCACCATAGGAAACCCTTTCACCCTCACTGAAAAATTATCTGAAACATTAATCCCTAGAGTGAATGGGATCCTAAAATAAGTTTTTACACCAAAATAACCATCCAAGGCCTCCTTGAAGGAGAAAATACTAGGCCCTCGTGCCAACCTGATGATGGAAGATGATTTGGGAAACATCGATTTGGGAACCTCTACAAAAGAATATTCCAGCACTAAAGGAAAAAACATTCTAATATCTAGAAAAAAATCCTAATAAAAATAGAAATAGTATTTTAATTTGACTAATATCATGAGGCATGTTCTTTACGGGACGTAGGAGCTCCGTTACTTGATGAGCTCCACAAATGTGATACTTTCACTTACCATTTGATGGAAAAAGGGTGTATATTGGTGGTTCAATAATCATAATAAAATTTTAGTATATTGAGGTTAATGAATTTATTATTTTATTATTAATAACATAAATTTTTGGGAGGTATAAGAAGAAATAAATTGAATTTTTTAGGTAAAATGATTACCTCTTCCTCTGTAGGCCTTATTTTTATCCATTATTAAGTAGCCTTGGAAAGGTCTTTCAAGAAGACCAGAACCTCTAATTAGTTGATATTGAAGTTTATAATGGAATTGGGTTGGTTTTGGTTAAGATATATGGATCAAATTTGTGTAAAAAAAATATAGAAGGGGAGCCCTTTTTGAAGGGATGTAAATGAAACACTTGGAATTACTAAAAATATTAAAATATAATTAATTCATTATCCAAAAAATTATTCCAAATGGATAAATATGAGATTAAAAAGAGTATAGGGTCAAAATAGCATACAAAAATTTATATTGGTTTTGGATCATTTTAAACCTTCTTTTTGGTTTAACCCCTTTGTTAACCGATTTTAACCTTAATTTTGGTTACAATAGTTTCAATATTAAAGGGTTACAATTTTACTTAAAATTTAACAATTTTCTCATAAATGTAAAAGTGGTGAAATTATATACCATTTATAATCCTAATTCCTTTCTTTAATGATTTTTAGAATTTTTAAATAATTATTTAATATATTATTTTTCATAGAATATCAATAACTTAATTTTTGATACTATTCATTTAGTTTCACTTTAAAGTCATAAAGATAGTTATAAAATTCAAATATAAACATTTAAGACATACTTAACATGTTATATGTATCTATTTTTGTTTCAAAACACAATAATTCACCCAAATTTTATTATATTTAATATTTTTAAATCATTTATTAAAATTTTCTAATATTTGAATAAATACTGTATCAACATTGCATAAGCATTAAAGGTAATTATTAACTCACTAAAAATTATAAATAAATTACCATGATAAAAAATTTAATTCTTCTTTCAATTAAAAATATGTAACTGAACTTATCCTCTTTTTACCATTATGAATTTTTTTAGCGATATTAAAGTAAAAAAAGTCACATTTTGGAATTTTCTTTACATAAAATAATATAAATTTAATTATCAGGGGATTATGGCACTAAAATGAGATATATTCAAATTTTGGATTTATATGGTCTAATTTATTCCATAAAATTTAATAAGGGAATGTGTTGGGTTGATGTTGAGACCTTATCTCATGGTTTCAACCCTATTTTATCAAATTTACCCTTCTGAAGGCGATAAATATTTACGATAATTACTATTCATAATGAATAAAAATAAAAGGGAGCTATTTTTCAAATTTGAATCTCATGATTAAAAATATGGAATCCCTTTTTCTATATTTAATCTCTATAACTGGAAGAAATCAATTTTAATATAAATGCATTAAACATAATAAAAAACTATTTTTAGAAAAATGTTTTTTTAAGAATAAAAATTCAGTTATATAAAAATCATGAATATTTCTCATTAAAATGGAATTCATAAGATTATTATAAATCAAATGGATCATATTTAACTTTAACAGAAAATAAAAAATTTAAATGTAGCTTCAAGTTACTTTATTTAATGAAAAGAAATTACAACATTTGGAAATTCTGTATTATTCACTATTCACTAAAAAATCAATCATTTTAGAAAAATATAAAAATTTCATGCAAATTTAATTTTAATATCATGACTTAAAAATTATTTTATTTTTATAAAATTTAATTTTTAAAACTGGTAGATATTAATTATAATATTCACAAACAAAATACAATAAAAACTATTTTTGAAAAAAACATATTCTTAAAACATAAAATAAATTTAATAATAATTGAGTACGTATATATTGTGAATTAACTAATAAATTTTAATTAATTAAAAAAATTATATTTATATTTCACAATTTGGTTAATACTATTCATACCTGTCAATTTAATGGATTTGTTATAATTTATCACAGTTCATTTTATGCTCGGTATTGCATGTCAAGAAAAATATTGAACACTTTAAATTTATTTAAAGATAAATATATACTCTAATATTAGGGTGTTACTTTTACATCCATAAATATCCATACATAAGGTTTTGTATTATAGGGTCCACCTACCTCAAAGGTAGTTATCATCCACACCATCCCACACATTCCTATGCCTAACTTGTAACGACCCAAACTTTCATTAATAGAAATCCCTCTTGATCTAATTAAATGTTGTTTTTTGTAAAATTTTTATATAAAATGTCAACTTCTTTGGTTTTATGTTAAGAATTGTGACCTTTTCTAATATATATATTGAACAATGATCACATGATTAGTATAAATATAGGGCTTCAACAAATCCAATTTACTCAGACAAAGGAAGCGATGGCCTCATCCAGTAGACGTGCCCCATACGAAACCCATTTGTCAGAGCTCGAAAAGGAGGTGGCATCATTGGGATTTTCTCTTAACCAATCCCAAGCCGAGCTTGAATATTTTAAACTTGAGTGGGATCCCTTATGAGAGAAATGGAAGTTGATAGAGATTACCACCTGAGTAGTGTTATCCAAGCCACCCCAAGAGTCTCTCACCATCGCACACCTTACTCTTCGGTCTTATGCAGGTGTTATAAGGGGTTATGTAACATGAACTTATCACTATGTTTATGAACATTATTTTCATATATAATAATGAATATACTTTCATTTTATTGTTGTTACCTTGTAAATAGTTTTTAAAGCTCAAATAGTATTTTTTAGTTAAAGTTCAACTAAGAAATCTATTTTGATGAATTAATGGATTTTTGAATTAAATAATATTTTAATAAAATATTATTATTATTAATAAATTAATTTTTATTAAATATAAATGATCGTATAATTTTATGAATGCAATTGTAATTTTTATTAAGGTTTGAAATCCATTTTTGTCAAAACCCGTGAATTTTTGATAAATGTCGGTTTTTATTTTAAAAGTGAAAATTAACATATTTAGAAAACTATTTAGATAAAATAAATATTATTTCTGTAATCATCATGTTGAAATTATCCAACGGTGAATTTTTCATAATTTTCTAAGACAGTCAAATTTTTGGGTAAAAATTAAATACCGTTTAAATATATAATGTGTTTTATGACATCATAATGACCCAATAGTGATGTAATAAAATAATATAAGATTTATGTTCAGAGAATATATGTTTTACAATTAAAATAATGTAATTTTGAGTTTGTTTGACTTATTTTACAAAGCATTAATGGACCCTTCAAGACTTATTAAACATATTGTCCTTTTAAATTGTTTTCCTTTGGAGTGTAACTCACCTCCACATAAGAAACCCCATTATTTTAAGAAGTTCGGAATTTTTCCTTATAAAATATTTTTTTACACTTACCTTTTCCAAAAACCATGGGCAAAAACCATGGTATGGTTTGCGGTTTGGATTAGTTTAATATGAGGTATACCAAACCTAAATAATAAAGAATTCCCTCACCTTTCCTATATAAACCCACCCAAGATCCCACTTCCTCCTTACTAAAAGCCTTTAGAGTTTGTACAACCTCTGACCTTCTCTCTATAGAATCCTCCCAAGGTGCCCTAAGCTCCCAATAAGCATCTCTCAAGCCTCTCTCAAGTCTTTGGAAGCCACTTCCAAGTAAGGGTTTTTCTTCCTTTCTCATTTTTGTCCAATATTATATAATTGTTATGCCCTTTTAGTTTAAATTATAAATGTTGGGATATGGTTTCACACCTCCCCCATACTGACCAATTTATGTTTGAATGACGGGTAACCCATTTCTCTCACATTAATTTCCTCCCATGTACACCCGTTACGATGCCGAAATTCTGAAAGGAATTTCTCTCTCCTCTTTTACATTAACGAAATTATTTTCCATCATTACTCTAAATTCCATTACAATTGTTGGGATATGTATCTATTTGACCCCCTTACTGTCCATTTCATGTAAATATTATGAGACACCCCTTTCTCTCTCATCAACCATTTTTATGAATTCTTACGTCACGCCGTTACGCTGCCGAAATTGCACTGATTTTCCAAGCCAATGTCATTGTGTATTGAATACCATGCCCATTTCTCTATCTAGGGTATTAAACTTTATGCACATTTACTTATTGATTATAAAGTTTCATGTATGAATTCCACATTCCTTTATCGTGGAATAAATTATTTTGTTTTATGAATCCCTATTATATGATCCATGTGGCACACTTATGCATGAAATGAAATGTTTAAGAGGGGTGCGCCCTTATAGCACTCCAATGAATTGGGTAAAGTATAGTATCATGATATGTCATGTGAAATAAGTGTTTACTCATGCTAATTCAAGTGCAATGAGGTTTTAATCGTGCTTCATGTGCAATGAAGATTTACTCATGCTCCATGTGCAATGAGCCTTGGCTCATGCTAATTCCATGTTAAGTGTTGTTGCCACATTTCCATGTTATGATTATCATGATTTATCATGCCTTTATGTTTATGCTTCTATTGTGTTCTAATGATATGCCTATTTTCTAAAATGTATTGTATTCCTCATGTTAATCCATGTTTATTCCATTACTAGGCTTTATAGCTCTCCCTTTTCTTATGCATGTCCTCAGGTTATCCCATGTAATGCTAAGTACGAGGGAATGTAGTGGTCATGTAAATGAAGTTTTCAATAAATATGTTGTTTTACATGTTTTAAGTTGTTATGTAATGATCCTAAGCCCCAAAGAAACTATACCTCTTGATATTCTATATTGTATCCAATGAAGTTTATGTAATAAATTTTGTTTAATTGTGTAATAAAAATATCAGGGATGTCATAGTTGGTATCAGAGGAAATGTTTAGTTATTTTTGGGATAAGGATTAGAAAATCTTAGTGAATCCTTAGAGACAATAATAAGTATAAAAAAACATCCTATGTTTTGGTGAGTACTGAGTAAGTGGTTTATCAAGAAAATACATCCTTGTTTGGATACGAGCAGGTAGAGGCGGCTCTGGCATAGATGTATCCTAGGGGTAAAAATCGAAAACACTACTTTGAGATAGACTCGAATGGGAACTGGTGCATGACAACGGGCCTTTCTTCACTCTTGGTTACGACACTCCCGGGGGATATGCTTTAGTAAATTCACAAGCTTAGTATGAACCATTATTAAGGGACCAAAAAAATGCCCTAAGAATATATGTTAGAAAGTAGGTCATGAATAACATAGACTGAAGCCAATAGATTCATATTTTAAGGAAATAAAATTTATTTATAAATAGTTAGTTTTGGCATTGGATTACCCTTTATGTGTTACCCCTAACTTTCCTTTTATTCCCGCCAATGACCGGTAATAGGAGGACTTGGGCTAACAACCGATGTGAAGATCAATGTGATGACTGTACTAATGAGATGCCCAATCAAATGGGAGTGGGAATCACGAACTTTTTCATGCTTCTCTCTCAGTTAACTCAAAATTTGAATAGAAACATGGGTCAAGAGGAATGTTCAACCCCCTTAAGAAAGAACAAGTCTCTATTGAGAGCTTCATGAGACAAAGGCCTTCTACTTTTAATGGATCATCCGATCCCTCAATTACTGAACAATGGATCAACTCCATTGAAAATGTCTTCTCCATCCTTTAATGTTCTAAACAAGAGAAGGTTCTCTTGGCTACTTATCGTATGGAGGGTGAAGCAGATCAATGGTGGACGTTGATTAGAAATATGAAGCCTGAGGAGGAGATCAAGGCGTTGGAATGGAAGGATTTCTAGAAGATGTTTTTTGATAAATATTTTCCCCAAACCCTCCGGATAAAGATGGAAAGGGAATTCCTTGTCCTCAAGTAGAAAGATGAAAAATCTATTAGAGTGTACAAGGCAAACTTTACAAGGCTTGCACGATACACATCTGGCTTTGTCATTACCCCTGAATGCAAGGTTGACCGCTTCTTTGGTAGGCTAAAACCTAGCCTGCAAAAAGCGCTGGCAATCTGTGACTTCGACATCTATGAGGAAATTGTCCGATGTGACCTCAAGGTCGAAATGGAGATCGGAGAATCTCAAGGGTATCATGGGGATAAGAAGCATATGGTGGATTTCAATGCTGGTGGTCCGATGGATAAATCCAATGGTTATAAGAAGATCCATCACCCCACTTTCCAAAGGTGTGGAAAGAAGCACCCCGGAAATTACTTGAAGGGGACAAGGAAATGCTTTAGGTGTGGAAGAGAAGGGCACCTAGTAGTTAACTACCAACAAGAAAAACCCATGGATGCAACAGAGGAGAGGAACACTCCGTTCGAACCTCAATGCATTGTTTATTTCTACAAATGCAATGAACCAGGGCATATTACAAATCAGTTCCCTAAGACAAGGGTTTTCGTAGGCAACCAACAACCTCTAATGCAACAAGGGCAAGCTTTTTCCATCACTACTGTTGAAGTGTACCCTAACAACGAAATGGTGACAAGTACACTAGTTATTCATTCAAGAATAGCAAACACACTTTTTTATTTAGGTTCTATGCATTATTTTATATCTTGAAAGTTTAGTAGAACAATCACAGCACCACCACAAATCATGGAAGTGAGGATGTCAGTGAGTATGGAAAATGGGGAAATCATTGCATCCCATGAATATAACTCCTCCCCTGTCATAATATGTGGATTAAAATTCTTGGTGAACCTCATCATACTCCCTCTGGTGGAATTTGATGCAATTCTTGGCATGGATTGTCTTTTCTTATATAGAGCCAACATAAATTTCTGTGATATGGAAATAACTCTCCCTATGGAGAATCGACCCCTGATTCATTACAAGTGCAAGGAGGAAGATGAATCTTCTTTAGCTCTATCATCTCAAGCATGAATATTACTACCCTATAAGCACATGTATCTGGATCAGATGATTGATTCTAAGGAGGAAACCATCCTAGAAGGCATACCTATTGTCAGGTAATTGACTGAAGTGTTTCCTGAGGAATTTCTTGGTCTTACTACTAGAAGAGATATTTAATTCTCAATTGATCTTATACCTAGATAATTTCCAATATCCAAGACTCCGTATAGAATGGCTGTTGTGGAGATTAAGGATCTGAAAAAATAACTACAGGAGAATCTGGATAAAGGGTTTATACTCCCAAGTGCTTCACCATGGGGTGCACCAGTCCTCTTCATCAAAAAGAACGATGGGTCAATGCACCTTTACATCAATTATCGTGAGCTTAACAAAATCACGATAAAGAAAAAGTATCCTCTCCCATGAATAGATGAATTTTTCGATCATCTGCGTGGAGCACAATACATCTTCAAGGTGGATTTGCAGTCGGGATATTATCAAGTAAGGGTGAAGATGGAAGATATCCCAAAGATTGCTTTTCGTACAAGATACGGGCACTATGAATTCATAGTAATGCCTTTCGGACTCACTAATGCTCCAACAATCTTTATGGACTTGATGAATAGAGTCTTTAGAGATTACCTCGACAAATTTGTGGTAGTCTTTATAGATGATATTCTGATATACTCTAAAACCAAGGAGGATCATGAGGAGAATCTGAGAACTTTACTAGAGACCTTACAAAAGGAGAAGCTCTATTAAAAGTACAACAAGTGTGAGTTCTGGTTGAAGGAGGTCTCATTATTGGGCAATATCATCACAAGCAATGAGTTATTTGTGGATCCCTCCAAAACAGATGCTATTGATGGGTGGAAAAGGCCAACATCAGTAACATATATCCATATATTCTTGGGGTTAGTTGGATATTATCGATTATTGGTGAGAAATTTCTCACTATTTTCCAACACTCTTACCAAGATAACTTGGAAGGGAGTAATGTTTTATTGGAGTGATAAATGTGAAGAAAGCTTTAAGGATTTGAAAAGGAGGCTTATCACTGCAACCGTGCTCACTTTACCCACAAGTGGAGAACTTTTTGTGGTATTCAGTGATGCTTGAAAGAAGGGCTTGGGATGTGTGTTGATGAAAAATGACAAAGTCATTGCCTATGCCTCAAGGCAATTGAAATTTCATGAATAGAACTATCAAACACATGACCTCGAGTTGGCTGCAGTGATCTTCACTTTGAAAATTTGGCAGCATTATCTTTTTGGGGAGATGTTTGAGATATATACGGACCAAAAAATACACAAGTATATATTCACACAGAAAGAGTTGAACATGTGCCAATGAAGATGGTTTGAGCTGATCAAAGACTATGACTACTCAATCCATTACCACCTTGGGAAAGTGAACAAGGTAGAGGATTACCTTAGAAGAAAGGACCCAATGATTCTATCATTAATGAGAATTGAAAATGATCCAATCTTCTTAGATTTGAGGAATATGGTCATGGGAATCATAAAGAAGGTAAAATTATCAATCCTTTCACAAATGATTGCTCAAAAGTTACTTTTGGAAAGGTTAAAGGATGCTCAAAAGGATGATGTTGGAATTAAGAAAAAAGTGGAAGCTATCAGAAAAGGGAAATCCTCAGAGTTTAATGTTAATGAAGAAAGAATTGTGAGATTTGGGAAAATACTATGTGTTCCATCAAGTCCAAAGATGAAGAAGGAACTTTTGGATGATGCACATAGTTCAAATTTCTCGATTCTCCCAGAAAACACAAAGATGTATCGAGATCTCCAAGAGCATTATTGGTGGGATAATATTAAGAAGGAGATCATTGAATATACATCAAAGTTTCTGGTGTGTCAACAAGTGAAGGAAGAGAGGTAGAATTCCAAGCGGTTGATGCAACCATTGTCCATACCAGAATGGAAATGGGAGAACATCACCATGGACTTTGTCACTAGACTTCTGAAGACATCCAAAGGTAATAATGAAATATGGGTTGTTGTGGATCATCTTATAAAGGCTACAAACTTCATTTCTATTTGAGAGGATTTCTAATTGGATCAACTGGATCATATATATATCCGGGAAGTGGTAAGTCTGCATGGAGTACCACTATCTATTGTGTATGATCAAGATCCCAGATTCACCTCTAAGTTTTGGAAGAGTCTTCAACATGCTCTGAATACTGAACTAAAATTCAGTACGAATTATCACCCTCAAACTGAAGGCCAATCCGAGCAGACTATTCAAACACTTGAGGACATATTGAGAGCGTTCTCAATGGAATTTAAAGGATAATGGAATCAACATATTCCTTTGGTTGATTTCTCTTATAATAAAAGTTTCCAATCGAGCATCCAAATGACACCATATGAATCCCTTTATGGGAAATGGTGCAGAACACCGGCGTGTTTGGATGAGGTCGGTGAGTGTAAGCTACTTGGACAAGAAATGGTCGAATAAATGGTGAAGAAGGTGAAAACCATTTAGTAGAATATCAAGGCATCATAGAGTCGACAAAAGAGTTATGCAGATAACCATCGACAAGACCTTGAGTTTAAAGTCAGAGACATGGTATTTCTACGCATATCTTGGTGGAAGAATCTCATGAGGTTGGTAAATAAGGGGAAGTTAAGTCCAAGGTACATCGGCCCCTTCATGATTCTTAATCGCGCCGGGGCTGTGGCCTATCGACTAGATCTTCCACCTACCATGGCCAAATTACATGATGTATTTCATGTATCCCTCTTAAGGAAGTACATACCAGACCCTTCACATGTACTCTCTTCAGAGGTGGTACAGTTAGAGAATGATCTTTCTTATAAGGAGAAACCAGTGAAGATATTAGATCATAGAGAAAATGTTCTATGAAATAATACAATTCCCTTCATCAAGGTGTTGTGGAAAAACCAAAATTTTGAAGAAGTGACGTGGGGATTAGAGGAAATGATGAAGCAGAGTTACCCACATCTATTTTTTTGTGGGAAAATAAATTTTTTAGGGAGAAATTTGTTTAAGGGGGAAGATTGTAACAACCCAAACTTTCATTAATGGAAATCCATCTTGATCTAATTAAATGTCTATTTTTGTAAAATGTTTATATAAAATGTCAACTTCTTTGGTTTTATGTTTAGAATTGTGACCATGGATAATATAGCTTTTGAACAGTGATCACATGATTAGTATAAATATAGGGCTTTAACAAATCCTATTTACTCAGACAAAGGAAGCGATAGACTCATCCAGTAGATGTGCCCCATACGAAGCCCATTTGTTAGAGCTCAGAAAGGAGGTGGCTTCATTGGGCTTATCTCTTGACCAAGCCCAAGCCGAGCTTGAATATGTTAAACTCTAGGGGGACTGCCTACAAGATAAATGGAAGTTGATAGAGATTACCACTCGAGCACTGTTATCCGATCCACCCCAAGAGTCTATCACCATCGCACACCTTACTCTCCGGTCTCATGCGGGTGTTATAAGGGGTTATGTAACAAGAACTTAGCACTATGGTTATGTACATTATTTTTTTATATAATAATGAATATACTTTCATTTTATTATTGTTACCTTGTACACAGTTTTTAAAGCTCAAATAGTATTTTTTAGTTAAAGTTCAACTAAGAAATCTATTTTGACGAATTAATGGATTTTTGAATAAAATAATATTTTAATAAAATATTATTATTATTATTAAATTAATTTTTATTAAATATAAATGATCATATAATTTTATGAATGCAATTGTAATTTTTATTAAGGTTTGAAATCCATTTTTGTCAAAACCTGTGAATATTTGATAAATGCCGGTTTTTATTTTAAAAGTAAAAATTAACATATTTATAAAATTATTTAGATAAAATAAATATTATTTTAGGAATCAGGATGTCAAAATTATCCAATGGTGAATTTTTCATAATTTTCTGAGACAGACAATTTTTTGGGTAAAAATTAAATACCGTTTAAATATATAATGTGTTTTATGACATCATAATGACCCAATAGTGATGTAATAAAATACTATAAGCTTTATGTTCAGCCAATATATGTTTTACCATTAAAATAATGTGATTTTGGGTTTTTTTGACTTATTTTACAAAGCATTAATGGACCCTTCAAGACTTATTAAACATCTGGTCTTTTTAAATTGTTTTCCTTGGGAGTGTGACTCACCTCCACATAAGCAACCCCATTATTTTAAGGAGTCCAGAATTTGGCCTTATAAAATATTGTTTTAAAATTCACTTTTCTAAAAACCGTGGGCAAAAACAATGGGCTTGGTTGTGGTTTGTATTAGTTTAATGTGAGGTGTCCCAAACCTAAATAATAAAGAATTCCTCACCTTTCCTATATAAACCCACCCAAGCTCCCACTTCCTTCTCACTAAAAGCCTTTGGAGTTCATCCAAAATCTTCCATCTTCTCTCTATAATCCTCAAAAGGTGCCCCAAGCTCCCAAGAAGCCTCTCTCAAGCCTCTCTCAATCCTTTGGATTCCACTTCCAAGTAAGGGTTTTTTCCTTTATCATTTTTCCAATATTATTTAAATTGTTATAACCTTTTAATTTAAATTATAAATGTTGGGGTATGGTTTCTCACCTCCCCCATACTGCCATATTTATGTTTTAATGATGGGATACTCCTTTATCTCTCATTAAATGCCTCCCATGTACACCCATTACTATGCCGAAATTCCAAAAATAATTTCTCTCTCCTCTTTTAAATTCAAGCTATTATTTTGTATCATGACTCTAAATTCCATTAAAATTGTTGGTACATGTATATATATGACACTATTACTGTCCATTTCATGTAAATATGATGAGACACCCCTTTCTCTCTCATCAACCATTTTTATGAATTCTTACGTCACGCCGTTACGCTGCCGAAATTGCACTAATTTTCCAAGACAATGTCATTGTGTAGTGAATACCATGCCCATTTATCTATCAAGGGTATTCACCTTTATGAACATTTACTTATTGATTATAAAGTTTCATGTATGAATTCCACATTCCTTTATAGTGGAATAAATGATTGTGTTTTATGAATCCCTGTTATATGATCCATGTGGCACACTTATGCATGAAATGAAATGTTTAAGAAGGGTGCTCCCTTATAGTGCTCTAATGAGTTGGGTAAAGTATAGTATCATGATACGTCATTTGCAATGGGTGTTTACTCATGATAATTCAAGTGCAATGAGTTTTTACTCGTGCTTCATGTGCAATGAGTATTTACTCATTCTCTATGTGTAATGAGCCTTGGCTCATGCTAATTCCATGTTAAGTGTTGTTGCCACATTTCCATGTTATGATTTTCATGCTTTATCATGCCTTTATGTTTATGATTCTATTGTGCTCTAATGACATTCCTATTGTCTAAAATGTATTTTATTCCTCATGTTACTCTATGTTTATTTCCTTACTGGGCTTTATAACGCACCCTTTTCTTATGAATGTCCTTAGGTTATCCCATGCAATGCTAAGTACGAGGGAATGTAGTGGTCATGTAAAGGAAGGTTTCAATAAAAATGTTGTTTTTCATGTTTTAATTTGTTATGTAATGATCCTAATCCCAAAAGACACTAGACCTCTCGAACTTCTATATTGTATTAAATGAAGTTTATGTAATAAATTATGTTTAATTGTGTAATGAAAAGATCAGGGTTGTCATATAACTCTACCGATCCTCGCCCATGATGTGAACATACTCAACTGAGCCTGTTCACATCACTGAAGACCTGCCTCATTCCAAACATCAATTAAAATTAATTATAAACAATTATAAATAGCTCTTTGATAAAAATATAAAAGGAATAATGAAAAAAATCACCATCAGTGCATTTTATATATCTGATTCATGACAAACAAATACTATAAAATAGGCCTTCAACAATGATAAAAATAGACTTTATCAATGCTAGATAAGTACAGACTACTGAAGTGAGATTAAAATCCCTAATATTTTATCAGTGCTAAAAAAGCACTGAAAAAAAATCCTTAATCAATGCTTTTAGAAGTTCTCATAAAGGGTATATTTATCAGTGCTTATAAAAGTGCTGATAAAGGGGCATACTATAGTATGCTACAACAATACACTACAACACTAGTGCAGTGTGCTGTAACAGCACACTGCAACACCAAAAAGACCACAAAAGCATCAAAATAAAGTATGAATACAGAATATAAATGAAATAAAATTTACAACACAAATACAAGAAAAAAAATATTGTAGACATTTCAAACCTTGGTTTATATAATTAAATTAGTAAAAATTATTACATACATTCAAAAACATCAGTCTTCCTTTGTCTTTTGATCCTAACCCATTATTGAGAAAAAAACACCTTTATAAGAAAAACAATCATATGTTAGCAATAATGTAAAGATGTAAATTAATAGGAAGTGTTAATTTTAAACTAAAATCTGATTCATACCAAGACAACTATGTATCATATTGAGTTGCAGTTGATTCTTACACATAACACCATTTCTTATTAATCTTCAAGAATTATATCTTGGAAAATTACCACATTTTTATTTTCTTTCTATGTCGAACTACCAACGTTTCATATATATTTAATTGATGTTATTATCTGAAAAACTATTCTCATTTTTGAATGCTAGAAGAGAAGAGGAATCTCATGTGCCCAATATATCATGAGAAGTCACTATAATGGGCTCATGAGTTTGCTCTACTCTTCTGGATTTCAACAATGAAAAAGGTTTTTTGGCTAACAACATGAAAAAAATATGCAGTATTGGAAGTTTGAAAAATAAAGGCAATGAAAATGGAAAACATAGTAATATTGGAAAAAAGAAACATTTTATCTCTTTTGTGGATTGTTGCAGATAGTTGAAAGAAAAACATGACATCCCAAAATATCTTTGAAATAAACTAACAAAGTATTAGATACAAATGATAAGAAAATTAACTTAAAAATAGTAGGTAAAATGATGAAAAAAATAATTAAATAATTAGTATGAATTCACCTTTTCTTGATGGTTGTATAGATTTTGGACACATTTCCTTGTAGTCATTATCTCAGTTTAAAGCTCTAAGTCCAATCCCTCATGATCATGAGTAGCTTCAAACAAACCACCCCAACTCAAAAAAAAGAACCTACCTGTACAAGAAAAAAATATTATATAAATAATACTAAAAATAAATAAATGAAAAATAAATATTAAACCATACATTAATTATATAGGTACTTATTTTACTATGAAAACATTGTTGACTATATGGATATGTGGACGATAAATAAATAATGATGATAAAAAATGAAAATAGATCTCACCAAAGAATCAATCAACGAGTGAGGAGGATGAGGAGAAAATAATATATCTTGGATTGAATCTTTGAATCATATGATAGAGTGTAGAGATATCATATTGTTCTCATAAAGCATTCATTTATTATAATAAATAAATAAATACACATATGATATTCATTATCATAGGTGAATGTTATAGATAATTCTAATAAGGGGAACTCAGCCTTTGATTGTTTGAAAGAATTTCGGTATGATTTTAAGAAAATAGATAAGGGAATTTAAGAAAACAATTACACCACTATAGTAGGTGTGATCCTTTGAATTCATCCAAAGGTTAAAGTTATATAAAATTATCATCCTCATCAGCTCATCTTCCAAATAGTTATCATTTCATTTTTTTTATAACTCATCCTCTATCTCTTGTGTACATACACCTATGTTGTTGGAAGTAATAAAAGAAGTAATCATCCATATGATTACTAGTTCTTAGAGTAGTACAAGAAACATAAAAGAGATGGGGGATAAGTACTAAGGAAAAAATTGGAATATTAACTATTTTGGAGATGAAACTGATGAGGATGACAATTTTACTCCATTGTGTTCTATAAAAGGGGTAATGCCTCCCATTTGTGAGAATTATATGGATGATAATAAGATATTCCTAAGTGTGTAACCAAAAGGAAATTTTAAAGAATGATATGTTTTTAGATGGATTAAAGTAAAACATACATAGTGTTTATTAGATGTGTGATGAAAGAAATGAAGTGATTTTTAAGAAGTATTAATAACTGGGATATCATTTCAAAGTTTTCTATATTTATGAAAAGTATTAAAAACTAGACAAACCATTTTTTTGATTTGGGGTCAGTAAAAATTAATGATAATTGTGTTTGAAAGTGGAAATTGATTTATGGTAGTGTAAATTGATCATATTACATAAAGAGATGATTAAATACTGACTTAAAAGGGCGGGTTTATATTTTTTTTGATAACAAGACAAAATTGATAGATATTTTTTACTAGTTAGAATTGGGAGTTTTTTAATAATTAAAACAATGATGAAATATTATAGGAAATTAATATTGAATTTAGTAGTATAGGGGGGAGAAAATGGGGCTAAGGTTGAATCAAAATAAGACATTGATTGTGAGGAAAATTAAGAGGGATTATCAACTATAATAAATAAAGGAAAAGATGAAATTAATGAATAAAATATCATTAGTGATTGGACAGTTTCAATGAAAATTCTAAGGAGTAAGACTCTATAAAAAACCTCATTTTTCCCATGTAGAGACTAAATCATTTGGAGAGGCTAATAAGGATTATAATTGGATCAAATCTATGCAAGAGAAGCTTGATTCGAATAAGAACAATGTGACATGGGAAATTGTTCCAAGGATGGAAGAAAAAAAGGTTATCAAAACCAAGTGGGTGTTCAATAATGAACCCATTGACTATGGAAAATTGGATCAAAATAAAAAATGGATAGTGGGTAAGGGTAAATACTAGATCGAAGGATTTTATATTTATGATAAATTTACTCTCATAACTGAGTTGGAAACTATTTAAATTTTCTTGGATATTTTAGCGAAAATTTTATTAAAAGTGTACCAAATGGATTTTGAATATGTGTTCCTCAATGGATTTCTTAATGGGGGTATACATTGAGAAACCAGATGGGTTTATCATTGATGAAAATGAGAGAAAGGAATGTTATTTAAATAATTCTTTTTATAAGATAAAGAAATCACCGAGGACTTGGTGTTTAAGGTTGGATCGATACCTAATAAATCTTGGTTTTTAGCGAGGTAGAGTTGATCACAACATCTATGTCAAGAAGGATAATGATCAAAGGATTTTGGTACTCATATATGATGAGTAATTAATATTTGAGGATTTGAAAAAGAAAAATTAATTTTTTTTGTGGATCATATGAGGTATGATATTGATATGTCTATGAATGGTGAAATATTTTCCTTGGTTTATAGATGAATCAAGGAAGTCATATCACATTAATTTCTTAATAAAAATATGAAAAAGAGGTTACCAAGTGATTTATAATGGAATATTCCAAACCAATTATAACACAGACCACTATATGGATGAATTTTTCAAAAGTTAACGATTGAAAAGAGGTAGATGTCATGGAATATAGGTATTGGGAGCCTATTTGACCTCACAAAACATGAACCAACATTGAGTTTGATATATTTGAAGTTGCACAATACCAATGTTGTCCCAAGGAGAGCCACATGCTATCGAGCAATATAATACTTCAATATATCTAAAAAATAATAGATTTTGGGTTATTTTATTATAGTATTGTGAAACTAGATTTATTAGGATACATGGATATAGGATAAGAAGGTTTGGTGGATAACCTTAGGAAAGTAGAGATATAAAAAAACCTAGATTTTGTTCAACTCTCAGTTTCATTCGACCTTTGAATCACTCGATCCTTGGATTTGAGCCTTGGAATAATTGGAGCCTTGATTCTTTCCAAGATTTGAGATTGGAATAAAAAATGAGGAGTGTCAGTAGTAGGAGGATTCCACAGAGAGCTTTGGATATCACGAAATGATACATGATGGTTATGGTTTTTAAAATATAACAGGACACTTTTTATCAGTGCTTTCAAAACATAACTGATAAAGATACATTTTATCAGTGCTAAGTTAGTTAGAGCTGATAAAAGGAATTTTTATTAGTGTATTTAGCACCGATAAATATTTATTTTTAGCGCTTTTTTTTCATGATTAAATCTCTATCATTATCAGCGCTAAAAAAGCGCTGATAGATACTTAGAATTATTTTAAAAAAATACTTTTAAAAAATTATACTTATTATATATAATTATAATACTTATAATAATATTTTTAATAAAATAACAATTTTACAATTATTTGAATATATAATTTTTTATTTATAATTATATAAATAATTTTTAAAAAATAATATTTATATCATTATATATATTTATATAATTATATTTTTTTATATATATAATAAATATATATACATATAAATATAGTAAATATATTAATGATTTAAATAAATAAATATAATTATTTATTTATAATTATATAAATACATTTTATACAAATATTATTTAGTTTTTATAATTATAAATGTTTAAAAATAGTAAATATACATTTATAAATATTTTTATTTGTAAATATTTTTTTTATAAATATTTTTTTAACATTATTAATGAAGATTTAATCTTAAGTGAATGCATGTTAAAAATGATTAAAATTGAATAATTAAAAATGAGTAAACTTTAATTAAAAATGTTGAAAAATTGGATAAGTTTGATTAATTAAATATATATCACTAAAAAATGGATATATATTGAAATAAAGATGAATACATATTGAAAATATTAAAACATAGTAAATAAAGATATATAAAATAAATAATTGAAATTGATTAAAGTCACTGAAAAATATTTGTGTGTGTGTTTTATATAAAAATACATTAATTACATATATGTGAAATAAATATAACACAAGTTTGATATATGTTAAATTTAAAAATCAAACGACATTCAATTATGTGCATTTTTCGATGCAATTAATCAGTATTTTTAATTCATATTAATTTTTAATAATAAACCATTATTCACTAAATATATTAATATTTAATGTAAAGTATAAATATTTTGTATTATATAAATCATATTTATATACATTCATATATATAGCTATATATTTAATATATAAAATTTATTAACATTATGAATAATAACTTAATTAATAAAATGTTTAATATTTTTCTCAATTTACTTATTTTTTATTTTTATTTGTTTAATTTTCATTTTACAAATATCTATAATTTTAATATATAATATTTATTAGTATTTTATAATTTATATATAGTATAATAAATTTATTCATTTTTATTAATAATTATTTAATTAATAAAATTATTAATATTTTTCCAATAAAAGAATTTTTATTTTTTATTAATTTAATTATTTTATTTTATTCGGACTTTTATCAACGCTAAAAAAGCATTGATAAAGGATTACTTTATGGAAGCTAAAAATAAATTACTGATGAAGGGAACCCTTTATCGGCACTAAAAAATGCACTAATAAAGGGTTTCCTCTATCAATGATAGAAAAAAGCACCGATTAAAGGTACCCTTTATCAGTGCTTATTTTAGCACTGATAAAGGCTGATTTTGTTAAAGGCATGTTTTGTCGTAGTGAAATGCATATGGATGATTTCTAATATACTTGATTCCATCCCTTACTAGAGAATTTCCCCACAACACTAGAACAACATCCATTTAAAATATGTTTAATTAAAAAATATATAAGAAAACATCAAAATTATGTACCTTAGTTGAATCCCAATGAAATGACATGTGGTCTTGACCATAAGACATCCTCCACACATTCTAATAAAAACATCATTCATTTCAAGATAATTTCACCAAGATCCATTTAAATCATTATCAAATCCATAATTTAAAGTTATCCAAGATCAAAGGAAAGGAATGAGAGGTTCAAGATAAAATAAAAATAATTGATCTTATATTAGATCATCATCACAATGAACCTAAATTCTCTATTAGCCAAAGGTGTTTGAAGGAGAGCACTGATAGGGGAAAATCATCCAAATAATTTATCTTTATATCTCCCTACCCAGGTAAACCCCAAGGGCCCTACGATGGAAAAAGATGAAAACACCCATATATAAAAACTTCCTAGGCTGAATCCACCAATTAACTGTTATGCCTCACTGACTAGCTGGCGGGCCATTGACCAGATTCTGCTAATTCACTATTTTTCTAGTGATTTAACTCCCCAAGTTTTTTTTGTATTTATTTTGAAATAAATTTTAGGTATTCAATAGATTGCTTAACATGCAACACCGATCTTTAAGAGAACTATGATATACTATAAAAATATTACTAGTTAAATATGACCATTATAACATTGATTTTATTTTGTAAGGTATGAATAATAATAACTAAATTATGAAAAATATGTACAAATTATTTATATAATTCAAATTGATTGATGTATAAGTACTTAATTTTTAATAGAGTCATTTTATGGGTCAAAAGTATGTTTTCCACAAAAATAGTTTTATTTCATTTAATATATGAACATTATAATTAATTTCAACCATTTTAATTAATTTTATTAGAAAAAATTAACTTTATTTTTCAAATCAAAATTTCAAAATTATCTTAGGTTGAATTTTTGGGATTTTTTTTGAAAAATTGGTTTTTTGGGTGAATAGTGAAAATACCAAGTTTTAAAGAAAAATGTATTTTTTTATTGTATTTTAAAGTATCAATTTTTATTTTTATTAGTTTTAAAATTTCATTTGTTTATTATTGTTAAAAATAACTCAATTTATACCTTTTGGATCAACATTATACTTGATCTTGGTATAAAAATACTTTTTGGCTTAAATGGAATTTTTCATAAAATAGTTTTTCATTGTGTTTTGTGTTTTTATATTAAATTAATTTTTATCATTAATATAGATTGAATCTTGAAAAATAGATAAAATATTTGGAATTATTATTTATAAAATTAGTAATTTTTCCAATTTCATTTTTTCCATATGAATAGTAATTATGATAAAAATATTATTACCTCATTAAAAAGGGTAAAATGATTAAATTAAGGTTAAACTTACTGATAAGGCCACAAGTTTTCATATTAATTATTATTGGATTAAGTTCGTTATAACCTTATATTTTATGTGTTGAAATTTAGTTCTTTATGGGACACTTTTCCATGGATATGACTTAATAATATTTTAATCCTTCAAAATATTCAAGGTGTGTCCCCCCCCACTTACAAAAGGATACCCCTCCTTTGTTTTCTTTATATCCCTTTAATACACCTAACTCAACCAAAAATTGACCAATTATCTTATAAACTACAATATCCATGAATTAGAGGCTCTTTTCTTCTTAAAATACCACTCCAAGGGTCCTTAAGAAGTGATTTAATATAAGTCTACCGAAGAATAGGTAATCGTCTTACCCGACCTCTTTCAATTTATTTATTATTCTACCTCCTTTAAATATGTTATATTTATAATAAAATAATAAATTCATTATCGTTAATGTTCTTAAATTTTAATATGATTATGTAAGAACCATTATCCACCCTGTTTTCCATGAAATGAGAAATGAAATTATCACTCGTGCATACGTTGGGACTACCGCCTTCACATAGCGATATGGTTAATTTTCCATCACCATAATTTATGTTTGTTTATTATGATTAATTTAATGTTTATATGCGATATTTATGACATAATTATACTTCTATAATTATAATATCTTATCTACCTTATTATATTTCCATCTGTTAAAAAATGATAACATTGCTTATGTGTAAGTGTGAATTACCACCTCCACGAAGTGATGTAATTTGTATTTCATTTTAAATTTTCATGGATGGTAATAAGAATAGATTTAATGAATATATATTATATCTATGATATAATAATAATTATGGAAATGTTAATTATTATTTATATTTATTTCATTCTAGCCATCGAATAGTGGAAGCATCACTCGTGTATACGTATAGACTACCGTCTCAATGAAGTGATATAATTAATTTTTCATCACCACTTTATATTAATAGTTATAAAAGTGTATATAATTATTAAATATTATAATTTTTATATGATTAAGATTCTAGAGATGATAGAACCCTGATCAAGGTATAAGGACCGGAATTATTGAGTTGAAACCTGCATGAAAAGTAAAATAGTTATCACCCAGAACAATGATTTTAATAAACACTTGTTTATAATACAATTTTAAGATGTTATAAGTAAATCATATATATTATTATAGATATGAATATGGCTCTATAATAAATTTATAATAAATATATATTTATTATATATTAGGTTTGAGCACATATAATGCATGGCAAGACTTAAGGTAAGATATTTATGTTTCAATATCATTTTTATCAAGGATGATTATGCATGACTTTCTATGAGGGAAATTATATGATCCTTCTGTTAAAAAACCCTTTAAGTTTTATTCTCCACTGGTTATTTCAATATTTTTTATTTATTAAAACCATTTTTCTCCATTTTTTACTTAAAATGACCAAGTAAATGTTTTCAAAGTAAACCCAACCTTATTTCCTATTTGGTTAATGAAATTTTTATTCCTTGTCCATCCTATTCAAAAAAAATTATTTATGTTTTTAACCATAATTAAAATGTTTTAAAAAGTTCATTTTCATTACCTTTTATTTCATTTAAAATGGTTTAAAATAAATCTTTTTAGTGAAATATTTTCCAAAAATTTTGTTTTAATTTTTTTACAAAAGGGTGAAAAGAATGTTTTATTTTAACATATAAAACATGAATATATATTACCACCATAATGAATATTATTTAATTTTAAGATCCCTTCATAAGTTTCCATTATTATTTTCAAATAATATGTTTTCCTTAATATTTTGGAAGTATTTTGATTTTAAAAAATCAATTTCAAAATGTAATGTACATTTTCCTAAATAAATATTCCAGTAATCTATTAAAATATTTTTCATCTATTATAACATCATTTGATGTTAATTATACCTTACTAATAATATGGTCTAATAATACCATCCTTATTCTTTCTATGTATGGTTTATGATTATGATGATGATATGTCCATAAAACCCGTTTATTTTATATGGGTTATACTATGATGATTTGATGAATATTTTATGATCTTGTGAAACTAATATGAATGGATTATATTACATGATGGTTGGGTATGTTATAGCATTACAATAAATTAGGTAAAGATTGATAACTCATGATATAATTATGTTATGTGTGAACCTAATTTCATATTCAAAATTAGACCTGTGGACCTAGTTTTATGTCCCTATGTTTATGTGTAGAACAATTTTCAGGTCTATAAGTTTATGTGTAGATCAATTTTCATACCCATAAGTTTATGCGGTGAACATATTTCATGTCCATAACTTAATGAGTGAACATGTTTCTACTGATAAATGTTTTCAATACTATAATCTTATGTTTTTACAATATTCCTATGTTTATGTTACGCTCTCTGGATAATGAGTGATTATTGATGCTTCCACACTCTTATAAATATCGCATTTTGTTATGAAAAATCATTATTCCATAAATCATGATAATATATATTAAATTTATTAGTTATGACTTCTTTATGCTATTATTATGTTCTTAAAACTTTATTCTCATGTATGATCATTGATTGATATCTCTTATGTTTACCCTTAATAAGAATCTAAGCTTACCCTTTCTTATGAATTCCTTCCCCAGGTTTTTATGGAAGGTTCTAAGTATGATATATCTATAAGAGTATTAATATGAAGAACTTTGTGGAAGATATTATAGGTCCCTTGTGAAATAATATGTTTATATATCTACTATCCAAATACACTAAACCTTTACAGTTACGAGTCATATATAATTGTGTTATGTTTTGTATATTTGTCTCAAATGATGTAATATTAATGTATGTTATTCTTGTGTCACCTTAAGTGATCCTAGTAAGGGACCTGGTCTATTTCCCATCTCACAGGATAGTTAGTGTCTGTATTAGTATCCCTGACTACCTCAATATCCTTCACTAATTTATCAAGCTTTTGAGTCTCCTTCTAAGCATTGTTTGAAGTCTAAAAACACTATTTTACTATGTACAACCCTTTATAATTACATCTAAATCATTATTTCTCAAAACATCCAACCCATCACACATAATGTTCAAGATTTTCTAGAAATTTGAAACCTCTAACAAAATGAGTTGTTATAGTTATTCCCTCTAATTGAGGATCTTGGAGCTAAGTGATGAAAATGAAATATAAGAACCAATGATGGATGTATTGTTTATGATGTGACCTAGGGTACCCTGGTGGGTGCCCCAGTGATATATTGACCCTAGAGAGAGGGTTAATATGAGAATGGGTTAGAATGGTTGTGGGTGTCACATTAGAACCTGAATTATTGATGTGAGCCTATTATGGCTATGCAATTAAAGGTCATGTATTGAGAGACTGACCTCTATATTGTGGGATAGGATTAGGAAGGTGAAAACCCCCATCAAGTAACGTTATGCGATGTTGTAGGTGGGGAAAACTTCCCATAAAGATGTATTGAGATATATGGGATACCTTGGATATTCAACTTGGGTTAAAACTTCATTCCTTTTACCATGTGACTTGATTTTCTAATAGTATAATCTTTTGAGTTTTTAGATGATTAGTTTTTATGGTAGGGTAATACCCTGATATTTTGGATGACTAAGTTTGGAATGAATTAGATAGGATCATTGGATTAAAATTTTATATGGCTTGTAATTACTTGGATATGATCCTTAGATTCAGGTGTGATTTAGTTTTGAATAAATTAGACATGATCCTTGAATTTGGATAAGTTGTGGTTTGGAATTCCTTGAATACACTTCTTGGATTCATTAATCTATCTATTGTGAATTATTTAAACATGGTCCTTGTATTTTTTATTCTATTGATTGGATTTCCTAGGGTATTCTCCTAGAAATCAAAATTTTCTCATGATACAGAATAATTGCATTGGACTTGTTCCTGGAGATCAATCATGGGCCTGATATTGGTAGGCTTGGTTATTTGACATGTTTAGAGACACCTTGACACTAGCTAAATTAGGTTTGTGTTGATCATAGCTTTCACGTGAGAACTCGAAGATTTCCAATAATTACTTTATTATGATTATGAAATTTTTTATTTATTTTTTTGAGGCTAAAAATCATATACAATTCATTATTGGTTATTTATGATATCACATTAGTAGTTACCTACTGAGTTGTACTCACAACCATCTTGGGAGGCCATGGAACTTGGGTACCCTAGCCGCCTTCACAATTCAGATGTTTAGGTTAGGTTAAATCCAAAAGTATCTAGATTGAGTGGGATATATCAAAATATATTGGAGATGGGGATAAGGTTAGGATCATAAATGGAAGAAAAACCTCAGTGTCTTTTATTCCTTATTTATTTGTATAAGTGATCCTCCTGTTGGGAAATAAGTTGATATTTATTTTCATGACCGTGAGTCTATATAACTGTTTGCTTCAAAATTTATTTTTATTATTGATGGTTGTTTTTATGGATTTAATATACTCTAAAGGGTGTTATAGATAATTTTGGATTATTTTTCTATTATCTCACACTTTGAAATAAGGGTATAGTATCTCCATGATAACACCCTAGACCACTACTTCTGGTGGGTGGATTCTGGTGTATCAAGAGGCACACCTAAGGTCACAATGGAATCTTCAGTATGGAAATTGATGAGTGGTCATAATATAGGGCTATTAAAAAGTGGTACCTAATATTATGTGACTAATATCATAGAGTGTATCCTATTTTTTATTTTGTCTTACTATTTTGGGAGATTATAGACATGTAATATAAGGATTCCACCTAGTGTGATGCACTTGAGTTTTGAGATTTATTATTTTTGGGGTTTTGAATATGGTCCCATTAGCAAGGTCTATATACATGAATCCTATTTTTCATGTAGGATTCATGTGATATACACCGGCCTGTATGTGATTGATATTATTTATTATAGAGGGTTAAATTGTTTAAAGTGTCAATGAAAACTTATATGCGATTTTCCTATATAAATTGATGGTGGAATTCAACTCAGATTGATCATAGATTATTTTCCTTCTGATTACATGTCATGCGGATCTCACAGTGGGATGGTTCTAGATGAAAACTATTTTTCCCTTGGTGAAAGGGTGGTATAGTGACCCTAGTAGGTCATTATATGAATTAAATTCCTTAGTGATACCCCTTGTGGATGATTGGAAAATTGGTTTATTTATTTAATGTGCCAATACTAACTTGTATGAAATTTTACCATATAGCTTATTTTTGGCATTATACTTAACTAAACCATGTTATTATTGTATACTAAACACATATCATAATGGGGTGATTCCATTATATATATATATATATACCTAGATGATATTGTGGTTCTCAAGGTGTAGTTTTGTATATAGATGTGTGGTGAGGATTAGTACATTAGTAGGTTGATGAGATGGAATGTGATGATAGTTATGTATGTAAATCTATAGTGGATAGTTTTATAGGTGAGTTACATTATGATGACGAGATGAAAACATATAGGTGTTACTTGTGATATAGGAATAATGTGAGATATGACATCTGGGTTAGGTGGGAGATCCTTGTGACCCATTTAAAATTTTCCTCAAGATATTGGAGAGTAAGGTATTATGGTTAGGATGAGCTAATCTGTATGAGGGTAACCAATGAGAGTGGTTATCCTGGGATTGTGATTGACTTCATATATGAGAGGCATGGTTATATTCTCTAGGTTATTATATAATTTCATCAGAGATTCCACTGGGTGAGTGGTATTGGAATGGGTATGCCTTGGGTTTTGAGATAAACAAAACTTTGTATTTTTTTCGTATTGAATCTAGAATTAATGGGAAGGACCAGTATTATGCTTGGTCTTGGTAATTTCATGTGTGATCCCCAATGATATAGTTGATTATGATCCTAAATAGTTGGATAAAGGATGGAAAGAATGTGAGTAGACACTTCTTGTTTTGGGAATGACATTGATTGATAGGTGATCGTGTGATAGACTATAGAATATGTAAAATTTATAATTTTTAAAAGAATCCTTGAGGGTTATTTTGGTTAAATGTGACTGAGATGATGAGGATCATGGTCAGTGGTTAGTAATTTTATTTTAGGTTAATTTATTTGAAAATCATGGGAGTCTAGGTAGAGTTTTGTGATTTTAATATACAAGAGAATACACCCACTAAATTCAGATGAGATCAAAGTGTTGTACACATCAGTCATGAACAAGGATATTGTTTATGGGTTAGTGAGTATATGTGTGTGATTTGAGGAAAAATGGAATAAATATATGGTTGTAGGAATAATTTCCTAAGAGTTTTCATAGAATGGGAAATTTTCCTCTATTGTGAGAGGATATATTGGATATGGATCAGGGTTCCATGGTACAATTGACCCAAGTAGGGGCCTTAAAAAGTATAGTCAGTGAGGAATGATGGTAAAAATTATTGAAGTTTCCCTCATAGATGATTATAGGGGAAGCCATATGATGGGGAGTGCACCAGTGGTTGTTGGAGGGTGTGACCACCGTTACATGTGAAATTTCAACAGATTAACAAGGACGATGTTCCCATGATCCAATAATAGGTAGTGATTTATGTTTCACATTAGTGATCATGTATGAGTGGTATGACCAAATCCTATTATTATGTGTGTTAATAAATTTAGTGTGATCTATGGAAGTAAAATCCTTTTGATTATTAGGGTTATTGATGTCATGAAAACAATCTTTGGATGGTCCGTATGGAAAAAAGATGCCGGTGTTTAGATGAAATAGTATTAATCTATATTACTTAGTGAATCTTGAGTGTGATATTTTGGTGGATTCAATGAATTGACATAAATATAAATATTATTTTTATGTGATCTGAGTACGAGTCTGATTTGAGGTGTGTTGGTGGATCATGGTGAGAACATGATGTTTGATGTTAGTGATTTGTGATCCTTGTAACGACCCAAAATTTTATTAATGAAAATTTCTCTTTATCTAATTAAATGTATTATTATGTAAAATGGTTATATAAAACATATTCAGTTATTTGGTTATATGTTTTTGTATTTTTATTATACTTTTAAGAATTTTTACCAGTGCTAATATAGCCATTGAATAGTGATCATATAATTTGGATAAATATAGGTCTTTAACAAATCCAATTTACTCAGACAAAGGAAGCGATGGACTTATAAAATAGAATTTCTCCATACAAAACCCATTTTTTGGAGCTCAAAAAGGAGGTGGAATCACTGGGATTCTCTCTTGACCAATCCCAATCCAAGATTCAAAACATTAAGCTTGAACGGAACCGCCTACGGGAGAAGTGAAAGTTAATAGAGATTACCACCCAAGAGATGTTATCCGAGCCACCCCAAGAGTCTGTCACCATTGCACACCTTACCCTTAGGCCATATTCGTATGTTATAAGGGGATTTGTAACAATAACCAATCACTATTATTATGTACATTATTTTTATATAGAATAAAGAATATACATTCATTTTATTATTATTACTTTGTAAATAGTTTTTAAAGGAAAAATAGTATTTTTAGTTAATATTCAATTAATAAATATATGAATTAATGGATTTTTTAATTAAATAATATTTTAGTAAAAAATTATTTCTAAATTACTTTGTATTAAATAAAAATGATCGTATAATTATTAAGAATATAATTGCAATTTTTATTAAGGTTTTAAAGCTGTTTTTGTCAAACCCCATGAATTTTAGATAAATGTGATTTTTTATTTTAAAATTAAAAATTCACATATTTAGAAAATTATTTAGATAAAATTAAAATAATTTTTATAATTAGGATGTTGAAATTATCCAATAGTGATTTTTTCATAATTTTCTGAAATAGTCGATTTTTTGGGTAAAAATTAAATACCGTTTAAATATATAATGTGTTTTATAACATCATAATGAACCAATAGTGATGTAATAAAATACTATAAAGGGTTTTTTCGGCCAATATATGTTTTACCTTTAAAATAATGTTATTTTAGATTTTTGTGATTTATTTTACAAAGCCTTAGTGGACCCTCCAAGACTTATAAAACCTTTTAACATTTTAAAATGATTTCCTTGAGAGTGTGACTCACCTCCGCATATGAAAGACTAATATTGTAATAAGTTCGGCCATTGTCCTTATAAGATAATGTTTTTCACTTCACTTTGGTAAAAACAATGGGAAAAAACTATGGGATGGTTTGTGGTTTTTATTAGTTTAATGTGTGATGTCCAAAACCTAAATAATAAAGCATTCCCTCTCATTTCTTATATAAACCCACTCAATATACCATTAATATTTACAAAAACCATTTTTAGATCAAAAAACATCTTCCACCCTCTCTCTAGAATCCTCCCAAGGTCCCCAATATCCCAATAATCCTCTCTCAAGCCTCTCCCAAGCCTTTGGGATCACACTTTCAAGTAAGGGATTTCTTCCTTTCTCATTTTTGTCCAAATTTCTTTATATTGTTATACCATTTTATTTTCAATTAAAAATATTAAGGTATGATTTTTAACCTCCCCCATACTTACCTCCTTATGATAAAATTAAGATATAACTCTTTCTTTGTCATTAATGACTCCCATGTACACCTATTACCATGTTGAAATTCCGTAAGGATTTTCTCTCTTCTCATTTACATACAAAAAATTCTTTTATATTATGCATCTAAATTCCATTACCTATGTTGGGACATGTATCTATATGAAACCTTACCGTATATTTCATGTAAATATTATTAGATACCCCTTTCTCTCTCATGAACCATTTTTTATGAATTCTTATGTCACGCTGTTATGCTGCCGAAATTGCACCATGATTTTCCAAGCCAAAGTCATTGTGCAGTGAATACCATGCCCATTTTTCTATAAAGGTATTCTAATTTATGCACATTTTCTTATTTATTATATAGTTTCATATATGTATTCCACATTACTTTATCGTGGAATAAATTATTATGTTGAATGATTCCATGTTGTATGATCCATGTGGCCCATATATGCATGAAATGAAATGATTAAGAAGGGTGTACCCTAATAACGCTCCAATGAATTGGGTGAAGATTAGTATCATGATACGTCAAGGTAAATGAGGTTTTACTCATGATAATGCAAGTGAAATTATGGTTTACTCATAAATGTATGTGCAATGATCCTTGGATCATTCTAATATCATGTTAAATGTTGTTGTCACATTTCCATGTCATGATAATCATGCTATGTTACGCCTTTATGTTCATGTTTCTCTTGTGATACATTGATATGCCTATTTATTAACATGTACTATATTATTCATGTTATTACTTGTTTACTCCCTTATTGGTATTTATAGATCACTCTTTTCTTATGCATCACCTCAGGTTATCCCATGCAATAAAAAGTATGAAGGAACGTTGTGGTCATGTAAAAAACGTTTTCAATAAAGATGTTGTGTTTTATACTCTAAGTTGTTATGTAATGCTTTTAATTTTTCTAGAAACTAGACCTCTCTATCCTTAGTGTTTTCTTAATTGAAATTTTATGTAATAAATTACGTTTAAGTGTGTAATAAAGAGCAAGGTTGTTATAGTTGGTATCAGAGGATGAGTTTAGTTTTTTTACAAATAGGATTAGAAAACCCTAGTGAAAGCCTTAGGGATAAGACTAAATATAATTAAAACATACCTAAATTTTTGTGAGTATTGAGTATGTGTTTTATCAATAAAATATACCCTTGTCTAGATATGAACAGGTAGTGGAGGCTCTATCACAAATGTATCTAGTGGTAAAACCTGAAAACACCGCTTTGAGCTAGACTCGAATGGGAATTGGTGCACAACAACAGGCCTTGTTGCACTCTTGGTTATGACACTCACGATAGATATTATTTGTTAAATTCATGAACTTATTATGAACCATTGTGAAGGGAATAAAAAATCCCCCTAAGAATATATGTTGGGAAGTAGATAATGGATAACAAAGATTAAAGCCTATAAATTCATAAGTTAAAGAAATAAAAGTAATTTATAAGCTATCCCTTTTTTTATTTAGATTACCCTTTATGTGTTACCCCTTACTTTCCTCTTATTGTAGCCAATGGCCCGTAATAGGAGGAATCGGTCTAACAATCGATGTAAAGATCAATGTGATGACTATTATAATGAGATTCCCAATCTGATGGGAGTGGGAATTAAAAATGTTTTCATGATACTCTCTCAGTTAAATCAAGTTTTTAATAGAAACATGGGCCAAGAGGATTGTTCAACCCCCCCTAAGAATGAACAAGTCGCAATTGAGAGATTTATGAGACAAAGGCCTCATACTTTTAAGGGATTGTTCAATCCCTCAATCATCGAACAATAGATCAACTCCATTGAGAAGATCTTCTCCATCCTTCAATGTTCTGAACAAGAGAAGGTAATTATCGCTACTTATCATATAGAGGGTGAAGCTGATAAATGGTGGAAATTGATCAAAAATATGAATCCTTAGGAGGAGATCAATGCATTGGAATGGAAGGATTTCCGGAAAATGTTTTTCGATAAATATTTTCCGTGCACCCTCTGAATTAAGATGGAAAAGGAATTCCTTTCCCTAAAGAAAAAAGATGATGAATCCATCAGAGTGTATGAGGAAAAATTCACAAGGCCTTCACGATAGTCCTTTTTCATTTTCATTACCCTAGAATTAAAGGTTGACATCTTGTTTGGTGGGCTAAAACCTAGCCTACAATAATCCCTAGTGATCCTTGACTTTGAGAGCTATGAGGAAATTATCTGATGTGCCCTAAAAGTTGAAATAGAGATTGGATAATCTCATGGGTATCATGGGGATAAGACGCGTTGGGTGGAATTTAATTCTGGCAGTTCAATGGATAAATTCTATGGTGATATAAAATTATAGCACCTCACTTTCCAAAGGTGCAGAAAGAAGAACCCTAAAAAATGAATGAAGGGGATGAGGGAATTATTTAGGTGTGGAAGAGAAGGGAACCTAGCTATTAACTATCGAAAAGAAAAACACACTACTATGATAGAGAAGAGTAATACTTCATTCAACCCTCAACGCATTGTTCATTGCTTCAACTGCAAAGAACCAAGGCACTTTGCAAACCAGTTCCCTAATCCAAGGGTTTTCAGAGGCAACCAACAACCTCTAAGGTAGCAAGGGCAATCTTTTTCCATCACTACCGCCAAAGCGAACCTCGAAAATGAAGTGGTGACAAGTACACTAGTTATTCATTCAAAAATAGAGAACATAATTTTTGATTCTGGTTTTATGCCTTTTTTACATATCGAAATTTTAGTAGAACAATCCCAACACCCCCACAAATCATGGAAGTAAAGATGTCGGTGAGAATGGAAAATTGGGAAATCATTACAAACCATGAATATAACTCCTACCCTATCACAATTTGTGGTTTTAACTTTCCAGAAAACCTCTTCATACTCTCTCTGGTAGAATTTGATACAATTATTTTCATGTATTGTCTTTCCCTATATAGATCCAACATAAATTTCCATGGGAGGAAAATCACTCTCCATATTGAAAATTGACCCCAAATTCTGTACAAGTGAAAGGAGGAGGATGAATCTTTTTTAGCACCATCATCTCAAGAATGGATATTACTGCCCTATGGGCACACATATCTTGCTCAGATGATTGAATCTAAGGAATAAACCATCCTTGAAGACATGCCTATTGTGAAGGAATTTTTGGAAGTGTTTCATAAGGAATTGCCTGGTCTTCCTCATAGAAGAGATGTTGAATTATCGGTGGATCTTATACCTGAGGTTTTTCCAATATACAAGAATCTATATAGAATGGATGTTGTGGGGATTGAGGATCTGAAGAAACAACTATAGGATAATATGGATAAAGGGTTTATACGCCCAAGTGCTTCACCATGGGGTCTACCTATCCTCTTTATCAATAAGAAGGATGGATCAATGCACATTTTCATTGATTATCGTGAGCTCAACAAAATCACAATAAAGAACAAGTATCCTCTACCCCAAATTGATTACTTGTTCAATCAGCTATGTGGAGCACAATAATTATTCTAGGTGGATTTTCAGTTGAGATATTACCAAGTAAGGGTTAAGAAGGAGGATATCCCCAAGACTGCTTTTCGTACAAGATACAGGCACTATGAATTCATAGTAATTCATCTTGGACTTAATAATGCTCTATAAATCTTCATGGGATTGATAAATAGAGTCTTTAGATATTATCTGAAAAAAAATTTGGTAGTATTTATAAACGATATTCTAATATAATAAAAAACCAAGGAGGAGAATTAATAGCATCTAAGCACTATAATAGAGACCTTGATAAAGGATAATATCTATGAAAATTACTAAAAGTGTGAGTTATGGTTGAAGTAAGTATCATTATAGGGTCATATCATCACAAGAAATGGGACATTCATGTATCCCTCCAAGATAGTTGTAATTGAGGGATAGTCGAGGCCAACATTGGTGATGGATATTCATAGCTTCCTAGAGTTATCTGGATATTATCGAAGATTTGTGAGAAATTTCCCATGATTGTCAAACTCTCTTACCAATCTTACTCAAAAGTGATTAAAGTTTTATTAGAGTGATGAATGTGAAGATAGCTTCAAGGAGTTGAAAAGGAGGCTTATCACTATGACCGTGCTCAACTACCCACAAGTGGAGAACATTTTGTGGTTTTTAGTGATGCTTTGAAGAAGGGCCTGGGCTACATGTTGATGCAAAATGACAATTTCATTACCTATGCATTAAGGCAATTGAAAGTTCATGAGAAAAACTATCTAACACATGATTTGGATTTGGCTTCAGTAATATTCTATTTGAAATTTTGGTGGCATTACCTCTTTGGGGAGAAGTGTGAAATATATACAGATAAAAAAAAATCCTCAAGTATATATTCACATAGAAATAGTTGAATATGTTCCAATTAAGATGGTTAGAGCTGATCAAATACTATGAATACTCAATCCATTACCACCCTGGGAAAGCGAACAAGGTGGAAGATGCTCTAAGTAGAAAGGACCCATCAATTCTATCATTGATGAGAATTGAAAAGGATCCAAAATTCTTAGATTTTATGAATATGGACATGGTAATCATAAAGAATGGAACATCATCAATCCTTTCAAAAATTATTGCTCAACCATCTCTTTTGAAAAGGTTAAAGGATAGTCAAATAGATTATGTGGGAATTCAGAACAAAGTGGAATATATCAGAAAAGGTAAATCCTTAGAGTTGAATGTTAATGAAGAAGGAATTGTGAGATTTGGGTCATGAATATTAATTCCATCAAATCTTGATTTAAAGAAAGAACTTTTGGATAATGCACATAGTTCTAATTTCTCCATTCACCCAGGGAACAAAATGATGTATCAAGATCTACGATATCATTATTGGTGGGATAACATAAAGAAGAAGATCGTTGAGTGTACATCAAAGTGCCGGGTATGTCAGTAGGTGAAGGCTAAGAGGTATAAGTATAAGGGGATGATGAAACCATTACCCATACCAACATGGAAATGAGATAACATCACCATGGAATTTATCACCATACTTCTGAATACATCCAAAGGAAACAATGTTATCTGGGTTATTGTGGAACATCTTATAAAGACTACACAAATCATTGAAATTCGAGAATATTTCTCATTAGATCAACTGAAACGTATATACATCATAGAAGTGGTAAGGATTCATGGAGTACCATTATATATTATATCTGATTGAGATCCAAGATTCACCTCTATGTTCCAGAAGAGTCTTCAAAATGCTCTAAATACTAAGCTGAACTTCATTACGGCTTATCATCCTCAAACTGATGGCCGATCTGAGTGGACTATCCAAACACTTGAGGAAATGTTAAGAGCATCCTCAATGGACTTCAAAGGAGTATTGGATCAAAATATTCCTCTGGTTAAGATCTATTAAAATAACATTTTCCACTCAAGCATCTGAATGGATCCCTATGAAGCCATTTATGGGAAGATGTTCATAACACTGAAATGTTGGGATGAAGTTGGGTAGAGAAAACTCCTAGGTCTAGAAATAGTTTAAGAAATGGTAGACAAAGTTAAGACCATCCAATAGCACATTAAAGCTACTCAGAGTCGACAAAAGAGCTATGCTGATAATCATCGATGAGACCTAGAGTTTGATGTTGGAGACATGGTATTCCTCCACATATCACCATGGAAGAGAATTATGAGATTTGGGAAGAAGGGAAATATTATTCCAAGGTACATTGTCCCTTTTTAGATCCTTGATCACATTGGAGTAGTGTCATATCGACTAAAACTCCCACCGAACCTATCTCAAGTACATGATGTATTCAATGTATCACTCTTGAGGAAGTACATACCTAACCCATCGCATGTACTCAATCCGAAGGTGGTACCATTGGATAATTACCTCTCCTATGAAGAGAAGCCAATGACGATCTTAGATCAGAGGGTAAAAGTTCAACAAAATAAGACAATGGCCCTCATCAAGGTGTTGGGGCGAAACCACAAGTTTGAAGAAGCAACATGGTAATAAGAAGTAATGAAGCAGAGTTACCCCAATCTATTTTAGTGTGGGAAAAGAAAATTTCTAGGGTGAAATTTATTAAGGGGGGAAGATTATAATGACCCAAACTTTTATTAATGAAAATTACTCTTGATCTGATTAAATGTCTTATTATGTAAAGTGGTTATATAAAAAAATTTCACTTCTTTGGTTTTATGTTTTTGGAATTTTAAAATACCATTAATAATTGTTACCTTTGATAATATAGTTTTTGAACAGTAATCACATGATTAGGATAAATATAGGGCTTTAACAAATCCAATTTACTCAGAAAAAGGAAGTAATGGCCTCATCTAGTAGAATTGATCCATATGAATCCCATTTGTCAGATCTTGAAAAGGAGGTTACGTCACTGGACTTCACTATTGACCAAGACCAAGATGAGCTTCAACACGTTAAGCTTGAATAGAACTGCCTATGGGAGAAGTGGAAGTTAATAGAGATTACCACCCAAACGATATTATCCAAGCCACCCCAAGAGTCTGTCACCATTGAACACATTACCCTTAGGTATTATGTGGGTGTTATAATGGGTTATGTAACAAAACCCTATAAATATGGTTATGTGCATTATTTTTGTATAGCATAAAGAATATGCATTCATTTTATTATTGTTACTTTGTAAATAGTTTTTAAAGAACAAATAGTATTTTTAGTTAATATTAAATTATAAAATCAATGAATTAATGGATTTTTTAATTAAATAATATTTTAATAAAATATTATCACTAAATTACTTTTTATTAAATACAAATTATCGTATAATTTTTATGAATACAATTGCAATTTTTATTAAGGTTTGAAAGCTGTTTTTGTCAAAACCCATGAATTTTTGATAAATGTCAGTTATTATTTTAAAATTAAAAATTCACATATTTTAAAAACTATATAGATAAAATAAATATTATTTCTGTAATCTGGATATTGAAATTATCTAACAGTGAATTTTTAATAATTTTCTAAGATAGGTGAATTTTTGGGTAAAAATTAAATACTCTTTAAATATATAATATGTTTTATGACATCATAATGACCCAATAGTGATGTAATAAAATACTATAAATGGTATTTTTGGCCAATATATGTTTTTAATTTAAAATAATTTGATTTTAGAGTTTTATTTATTTATTTTTCAAAGCCTTAGTGGACCCTCTAAGACTTATAAAACATTTTAACATTTTAAAATGATTTCCTTGAGAGTGTGACTCACCTTCACTTAAGAAAACCTAACATTATAATAAGTTCTTCCATTTTCCTTATAATATAATATTTTCTACTCCACTTAGGAAACCACCTTTGTAAAAAACCATGGTATGGTTTGTGGTTATGATTAGTTTAATGTGTGGTGTCCAAAACCTAAATAATAAATAATTCCCTCTCCTTTCCTATATAAACCCACTCAATATCCCATTCCTATTCACTCAAACCATTTTGATCTCAAAAAAAATCTACCATAATCTCTCTATTATCCTCCCAAGGTTCCCCAATCTCCCATGAATCCTCTCTCAAGCCTCTCTCAAGCCTTTGGGATCACACTTATATGCAATGAATTTCTTCCTTTCTCATTTTTGTCCAAATTTCTTTATGTTGTTATACCCTTTTATTTCAAATAAAAAATGTTGGGGTATGATTTTACACCTCCCCCATACTTTCTGACTTATTTTATAATGATGATATACCTCTTTATCTCTCATTAATGCCTCCCATGTACACATATTACCATGCCAAAATTCCGTAAGGAATTTCCCTCTTCTCATTTGCATTCAAGAAATTATTTTATATTATACATCTAAATTACATTACATATGTTGGGAAATGTATCTATATGACCAAATTACTTTCCATTTAATGTAAATTTTATGATATATCCCTTTATCTCTCATCAACCATTTTTATGAATTCTTATGTCATTCCGTTATGCTGTAGAAATTGCACGACAATTTTTCAAGCCAAAGTCGTTGAATAGTGAATACCATGCCCATTTTTCTATCAAGGGTATCTACCATTACACACATTTACTTATTTATTATAGAGTTTCATTTATTTATTCCAAATTACTTTATTGTGAAATAAATTATGATGTTGAATGATTCCATGTTGTATGATCCATGTGGCACACTTATGCATGAAATAAAATGATTAAGAAGGGTGCGCCTTGATAGAACTCCAATGAATTGGGTAAAGATTAGTGTCATGATATGTCAATTGAAATTAGGGTTTACTCATGCTAATTCAAGTGAAATTATGGTTTACTCATGATCCATGTGCAATGATCCTTGGATCATGGTAATATCATGTTAAATGTTGTTGCCACATTTACATGTTATTATAATCATGCTATATCATGTCTTTATATTCATGTTTCTCTTGTGATCCATTGATATTCCTTTTTCATAACATATACTATATTATTCATGTTATTCCTTTTTTTTCTCCCTTACTAGGATTTATATCTCACCCTTTTCTTATGCATGTCCTCAGGTTATCCCATGCATTGCTAAGTATGAAAGAACATTGTGGTCATGTAAAATAAGTTTTCAATAAAGATGTTGTGTTTTATGTTCTAAGTTGTTATGTAATGTTCCTAATTTCACAAGAAACTAGACCTATTGATCCTTAGATTTGTCTTAAGTGCAAGTTTACGTAATAAATCATGCTTAAGTGTGTAATAAAGATCAGTTTTTTATAATACTTCCAAGTACTTACACTAGAATTCAGTTTTGGAAGTCAGTGCAAGTTTTTAAATGATCTTGGGATGACTTTTAGAGCTATGATATTGTGATAGGGTGAATGAGAAATCACATTGGCGGGTGTAACTAATAATTTTTTTAAATTTTTTTATATTGTAGTACCAAATAGTTTGTTTCTTGATATTGGTTTTGATGAGATAGAAAACACACTAATCAGGTCATTGGACTTTTGATAATGCATTTCGGTAGGTGATTTTGATGATAGAAAGGACTATGGTTCAGAATCTAAATTTATATGATAATCCTTCTAGAGGGAAGTTCTATAAGACTAGATATGAATTGATCTATGAAACCATGGTTCATTAGGATATAATAGCATCAATAAGTGTTTTATTTGAGATTCAATAATGTTGGAAAGTAATAGATTTGTTTTTAATGAATAATGCTTCATGGTTTTGGAGTTTCATGACATAATCTTGTTCAACGTCCTAGGATAAAATATATCAAACTAGTGATTAATTGATGTCTAGGATATGTCAGGATTAATTATTGAATATTCTATAAGGATTATTAGGGTTAAGAAGTGTAATTGTGGGGAGTTTGTTAAACCCAACCCTACTCCTTTGTGGGTTGATAATTTTAGAAGGATTTGTTTTTGAAATTCTGCAGCAGAGGTCATTTTTAGAATTTCAATTTAGATTAGAATATCATGAGTTGGAGAATCATGAGGGAATTTTTTTGGATATGGATTGAGTACTAAGAGGTACCTTAGGTTACTAGATGAGCTTCAAGAGGTTTTTTCTTGGAGTTCAAGAATTTTTAAAAGGATCATTCCCTATGATTGATTTCAGCATAGTTAGGGATAACCATATAGGGAACCATTTGAATTAGTTAGGGTGAGGTGCACTATTGTAAAAAAACCATGCAATATGTTGCAAACTAGAATTTGATGGTTTTTATATGGTTAAGATAACCATTTATCTAAACGTTTTTAAGTATGTTGGCTGGGACAATGGACACTGTACTATTGGTGAAAAATTTGTAAAACTGTGCGGCATTCCTATCTTTGTTAAAAAATGGGAAATTCAAATTTTTATCTAGTTGTATTTTAACCCATATCCCATTATCCAATCCCTCTCAAGAATGGATAAACTAGGAGTTTTCCTCTCCTCCACCTTAATTTTCCCTCATATTTGTGGCACCATTGGTGCGATTTATTCACCATTTTAAGGTGATATATCTCTCTTTTATTCCTCTTTGTTCTTCCCCTTGAGTTTTCCTCTGATTTCGGTGAACCAGCTTAGGGTTTCATGGACTATTCAACCATATCATGGTGAAATAATCCCATTATGAGAGGCTTATAAGTGACTAGGATGGAGGTTATCTTAAAATGATATTTTCATGCCATCACTTATTGTTTCAATGGAGGTATGTAGTATTATGGATTTTTCAAGGAGTTTTTCATAAATAAAGTGAAATTACCTATTAAATTGGTGCCAATTTTAAGTTATTTTTAGAGGGGATATGTTAAGATCATTCCATGGGACATTGTCATGTCGTTAGATATGGTTTTCATGTGATTTGAGAGACATGTTCTTGGGATGTTGATACAAGCTTGGACGGGTCTCCATGAGGATAGTCAAACATGATTTTAAAAAGGATATGGATTCATTTATGAGGTAAGTGGTCCCTTCAAAATATCTTTATGGTATTTTCATTTTTTTATTTATGATTCTCATGTGATATGAGATATATCCACTTAGGGTGGTTGATCATTTTAATTTTATGTAAAATTTTCATTTTAAATAAAATGTATAAACAAAATGAAAAAAGTGTCAAGGGCCACATTGGACCCTTGTAGACTAGATTGGTTGCCTATAGTTCTAATGGATAAGGCATTGATCAAGATTTTATTCCTTGATATAAATATACTTAGAGAGGTGAAATTGAACCATATAAGTTTAGTGTTCCTTAGTGTTGGTACCTTAAACTGTGAATGTAGAGGGGTTTGATAAGTAGAATTTAATGGCCTGAGTAGTCCATGATAGCCCCTATAATGATTTATGGATAGGTTTGGATGTGAGTATTGACCTAAGATGACTTGATAAGTGTGATGGTCACTGTGCTATCTCTTGTGACTTACACAGGTTAGGTTTTTCTTATGAGTCCAGTGAGGATGTGTTGCGATCATGATAATGTCGAGGGATGTTACATCCTATGATTAATGGGATTTAATTTAAGTGGAATAAATGGGATAGAGGAATTTGCGAATGGAATCTTGACTATGATGATACCTAGGGGACCTTAGAGGTTCTTCTATTGAGATGTTGAACCTATAGAGAGGGTTTATACATGAATCAGTAGTGATGGTTGTGTGTGTAACCTTAGAACTAAGATTGATAATGAGAACCTATAATGGCTGTAGTAGATATAGTTCATGCATTGAGTGACTAACCTAATTATTGTGGGATTGGTTCAGGAAGGATACTATAACTACCCTATCCTTTTCACATAACATTACATGATTTTAATAATAACTATACATCAGAGTAAAAGCCAAGGATCATGTGGTCTAGTGTCTTTGAAGACTAGGTACATAAAACTGAAAACATGGAACTTAATATAACATCCCTTTATTTAGTCTTCACAAAGAGATCCTAACTTCTTTTAATCCCTTCCATCTTCATAGGGTACCCTGGGGATCACATGAACAAAGGGATGATCTAAAAATCCCAGCAAGGGAATAAATATAAGAATAAATATTTAGTACATGGGTTAGAAGGAATACCATGATGACATAAAAAGGCATGTAACATATAGAATCATAACATATAAACATGTAATCATATGAACATGGACTCATAATAATGTGGCATTAATATAAAACATGACTTGAGTATGAGTCAAGGCTAACTACCAAGATCATTTTAGATAGTAGCACAAGCCAAGGATAACCGCCAAAACCGTCACATATAACATCTCCTGAGACTTAACTTTACCCAATTAATTGGAGCGATATCTGGGCACACCCACCTTAACTTTTCCTAAATATTTTTTACACATAAATAATCATACATAATAAATCTTACATAAACATAAGGGTTACCCTTGGCAAGAATTGGGTACCACAATCATGTCATAAAGCATAACAAATGCTCATATAATAAAAGTGTCCATGAAATAAAGAAACTAAAATATACATGGAAATTAAAAAGGTAAAATAGTAATGTATCATGATAAGTGATTTCAAGTATATTTTACCACATGTAAGAAAAGTATTCAAGAAGTTTTAGCATAAAATATTTTTGAGCGATTTTAAGGAAAATACTACAGAGCCTTTAAAATCGAAAATGAAACAATCTTTTATACAAAAATAGAAGTGAACTGGGAATGTTTTCACAATAAAAAGACTTATTTTATAAATAAAATGGAGGCTTAAAATAGAATATAGAGTGCATTTGACATCAGGTAAGAATTTGGGAAGTTCCCTCAAAATAGGTTTGCTTATCGGGAAGTATTGAGGAGGGAATCACTTAAAAAATGTATATCCCCAAAAGAGAGTGATGAATGGAACTTGTCACATGAATTTGGAACACTCACATAGAATTTAGGAGATTAAAATAAGAAGAATAGATAACCTTATTTTGGTAATAAGAAAGATAAAGAAACCCAAAGGAATAAAGGAGGTTCGAGTTTAATCCCTCACAGAATATCGACATGGTATCATGTGTAATTAAGAAGGTTTAATGAGAGATAAATGGGTTCATCATCATTTAAAAATCATGAGGATAGTATGTTGGAGGTTAATAATCATACCCCATCACTAGGAATTACACAAAAAAGGTCATAACATAGAGAACCATCTTGAATAAAAGTGAAATAGAGAGGATTCCTTGCCTTAAGTCCGGTGGTGATCTTATCTTGATCTTAAGGACCTGAATAGTCAAATTAGGTTAATTAATTAATAATTAAAGAACCTATTATATATATAAAATATATACTAAAATATTTTCAAGTTCATTTATAACCATTTTGATTGGTTAAGAGGTTCAATTTCATTGTTCGGGTCCGTTTTCTTACTTGGTTTTAATGACCCGTTTACTTATATTCATGTTCGGATAATCAGTTATGATGAGGGTGGTTGTCCATAATTGAAGTTATATTTTATTATTGAATATAGAGAAGGTTACATGGTTTAAAATTTAATTTGGTTTCTTGGAGTGATATTGAATCATTATATAAAACTTTAATGATAAACACTTGAATTAATTTGATGATTTTTCTCATAATTAACTTGTTTTGCATCATTATTTTACATCAAGTGTGCAAGAGGATTCCTGAAAAACACATAAAATAAAATACATATTTAATTGTTTGGTTCAACTATAAAAATGGTTTCATTACCATAATATAATATGGTAATAAAAATTAAAAAACCGTCATCCCTAAATGTGATTAATTAACATATCTCAGACAATGTTTTTATTTCTTTCGTATAAAAGAAGAGAAAAGGAGAAATGATAATGAGTTATCAAATTAGTATAAAAAATTACAGTACATGTATGTTACTGGATTTATCATACCATTTTGGTGAAGGGAGGTGATGAAAGAAAAAAATAAAAGAAAATAACCTGAAAGGAAATAAAAGAATTGGAAAGAGGAATTTACCTCTTGAGTTTATCTCCTTTGAGATCCTCTTAAGGGGATAGGTTTTGGGCTTTTGAGGAGGAAACAATCTTACAGATGTGTGTAAGGATGTTTTGGAGATATTTGGACAGAATTTAAGTAATGTACAAGGCTTGAGAGGAGTGAAGAGAAGAGGGGAGTGTGTGTGGTTTCTTATAGTGGAGGGGAGGAGGGTTTTCTTGATATTTTAATCATTAGTTTATTATTTTTCCATAAAACAAGCAATAGTAATAATTATTGTGAAAAAAAAGAAATACGTGCATGTGATTTTGAACCAATGGACATTTACATCATCAATGACTCAAGCATGATGCATAAATTTAGGTTTTAGTATTTTTTGTGAATTATTATATTTTACTATTCATAAAAAATTCATGTATTTTAGAAAAATCCAAAATATTCACCCTAACCATTTTTCAATGTTTAGAATCCAAAAATTAAATCCATTTTTAAAAAACAATTTTCTGAATATGATTAATTTTATATTTAATTATAATCACAATTTACTCGAAAAAATAATAATTTAAAAACATTTATTTTCTTATTCCCATATATAGGTATATCGTACTTCCACTTGAATATTATTTATATAATATCATAGGTAAGGTTAATATTCATTAGGGTATATCACTATTCATAAGGGTATGTTACTATTCATAAGGGTATGTTACTTTTCACCAAAAAATTGGTTTTTCTTATCAGACTCCAAACATCTTACTAATCGCAACCGTGTATGTCAAATTTTCAAAATTCAAAACACAGAAGTGCCAAAATTATGTTTAAACGTCACATAGAACTTAGTAGTTCATTTAATTTTAATTTTACATGATTATATGAAATATTTATAAGAAAGTAATTTCCATTTAAAAACATTAGATCATTATAAAGACCAAACCTATTGAGTAATGTTATGAGATGTTGTTGGTTAGAAGAACTTACCACTGATATGTATTGAGATACATAGGAACGATTGAATATTCTTCTTGGATATGGAATTTATGCTTGAAAATATGTGAATTGTTTTATTAGTAGGTAAATCCCCTGAGTTTCCAAATGACATATTTTTCTACGAGCAAAATCTCCCGAGAATTCATATGACTGAGTTTGGAATTTCTTAGACATGATCCTTGGATTCCAATGAGACATGGTTTGGAATTCCATGGAAATTCTCCTTGTATTCAGATGTGATATAGTTTGGAATGAATTGTAAATGATCTATTTATTCAGTTGTGATATTGTTTGGAATTATTTGTATACACTCCTTTGATTCATTATTCTTTCGATTTGGAATGGCTTGGATATAGTCCTTGGATTTATTATTCTATTGATTATATTGCTTAGGAATTCACTATTGATATAGATATAATATTATTTCTAATAAATTGTTCCTAGTAATATCACATGAGCATGATATTGGACTACATGGATAAGTTATTTTATCTTAGACACACTTAAAGTGGAAAAATAATGTTTGGGTTGATCTCGAGTTTCATGTAAGAACACATGGACCGATGATAGTTATTTTATTATGCTTCTGTAGTTGTTTATTTATTCAACTGATCAAATCACATATATACACTACAATATTGATTATGTATGGTAACACATTATTTTTTCCTTAATAGGTTGTACACACACCCTGCTCAAGTGTACATGCCACTTTTGTACTTGAGCAACCATCACTATTTATAGGTTTAGGTTGGGCTGAGGCCTAGAGTAGTTGGATTAAGTGGGATATCTCTGTTGATATTAGAAATTAGGAAGAGTTGAGACTCAAGGATAAAAATAGAGCCTTACTGTCTTTTATTCCTTATTTATTTATAAATGATATCATATTAGTAGGAGATCATTTTCTATGTACTGACATGATTGTGGGTCTTTATGACTTTTTCCTTTTGTATTCATTTTTATTATTGGTGTTTATGTATTATGGATTTCGTATACTCTTATGGGTGTTATATATATGCTTGGTTTATTTTTATGTTATTTATTAATATGATATGGTGGTATAGTCACTCCATGGTAACATCCTAGACTCTCGCTACTAGTCAAAAACCTCTGGAATAAGAGGAGGCGTGCCTAAGGTCATAATGGAATCTCTAGTATGGAGTGTGATGAGTGGCCGCAGACTTAATTCATTATAGAATTTATGTGATTAATAATACTTAAATATTTATTATTCCTCATGTCAAGAATAATATTTATTATTAATATTAAATTTACTAGAGTATAAATAGATTATAGATACACTTATTATGTGATCCTTTAGGCCTTTTTTCTCATTGGAATTAGGTTATTATTCCTAAAGTCTAAGACCAACATCTGTAAACACATAAAAACACCCATAGAGATATAATCTAATGTTGCAACAAAAAAAACCTTCATACAAATGAAACCATTATATATAATACTTTTTTTACTGATATTTAATCTAGTATGATGCATACTTGTATCATCACCTTATATTCTCAATTTACCTCTCTTTGAATTTTCAAAATAAACTCATCTATAAACCACCATAGACATAAATTTCATTAGATAGTTCCATTTTAATAATATATATATATTATATTAATATGTAAGGATTAAATTCATTCTTGGATAATTAAGTTATTTCCATATCACTTATAACACACCCAATGTATGAAATCTCACTATGAGTATATATCTTCTTGGTCTTCATCCATATATCAAAGAACATTATTCATGATATACATTAACAATAATCTCAAGTCAAAGGATCAATACAAATATTTACATGTAGGAATATTTAATATCCCATTAAACTTATATAATTTCTATTAGCGAGTCTATCCTTATGAACTCCCTTATTGTAGATCACCAAGTGAAAACTTCATGAGAAAAAGTATCATTATCTTATGAGTTCCCAACACCTAAATTTATGACATCATCTTTAATTCATTATATTTATGTATCTATAACATAGTAGTTAATTAATAATATAATCATAGTATCTCTAGGATCTCATTATAGAGGGGAACAAATATAACTTATTAATATAAAAAATAAACTTAAGAAATTATCCAATTTACATTAAACATAAGAACAATCATTATATGAGAATATATTATTTAAATTATAGTAATCTAAAGTAAAAAAGTTATTCAGTTTTAGGGAACCTAATCCAATATAATCCCTATTACATTAGATATAATTTCTAGTATTTCTCAACTCATCATCATTATCCTTAAATTCATGTTTTTACTAAGGTATGATTATAGTCATTAGGCCTACCACATTTTCACTTGATGAATACTATAATTACCATGACTCCACTTTGAGAAAAAATCATAAGAAGTGTTATCTATGAGTATTTAACTTTTTTACTCTATCAAAAACTTGATATCCTATTGAGAACCATGGTCCTCATAATATATATAACAACAATAATTTCTTTATACAATTCTAATATCTAGAAAAAATAATAGTGTTTTTATACAATCTATTATTTGTATCATAAGACACAATAGAATCAATTTTATATATATGGCCACCACTGGATTTAATAAGCTACAATTGATTATTTTATTATCTTTACTGTGATTTTAGAACAAATTTATCTAAAGGACGACTAGTTTTTTATACACCTGATAACCAGTATTCTCACTTATCTAAGTACTAGGAACTTATCTTTTTTACTTTCTCTAGTACTATTGGATAGTTATGATTACAATCTAATGTATTTCTCTCGGTTCTAGTTGATATTTTCCTACCATGATTTATGCATAAAGTAATATAAAAAATCATTACATATATTAACATATGTGATAGATCTAACCACTTAAGCACATGGAGTTATACTCATCATAATAGTATTCTCATGTGCCTTAACACAATTCCTAATAGATATTTATACCATATGAAACTAATAAAAAGTTCTCCTTAATCTATTCCATCTTTTATGTTTTAATACATTGTTAATTTATATACTATTAATTGATCCAAGAAGTGCTATAAATTTATCTGAGTAGATATTATTCCCCAAAACTTGGTTCACTACTTTAATTCATTATTGGATAATTTTTCTTAAAAATTTGTCTTTACTAAATATAATACAAATATCTATTTTCTACATGTTATCAACATATTTTACTAGCAAAACCATGGTGCACCCATTAATATATTTTAGTCAAAGGGATTATATAAATTCTTAACAAAAAAAAATATCTTATAGATTTATTAAAGTGAAAATTCTATGATATTAATTCATTCTTTAAACAATAAATGGATCTTTGTTTCATGAATATATTATTAGAAAAATATGGTTCCACAAACCCTTCTAGTTATGACATATAGATATCTTCCACAAGGTTTCCATTAAAGAAAGTGGACTTGACATAAATTTTACAAATTTCATAATCATATAAGGTTATTATGAATTTTATCATATTGATTAGTGAAATAATTTATTCATGGTCTATTTCCTGAAATCACTTGAAACCTTCAACAACTAGTCACACCTTATATGTACCAAACTTACCATCCATGTTTGTTTCTTCCGGAATACCCACTAATGGATTTAAATCAACTCAATAAAATAAAAAAATATAAAATTAAAACTTGGTACATGGTATCCAATTTTGAATTCATATCAATCGATTAATTTTAGCATGTTAATATTTACTACTTCCACATAGGATTAGTAGTCATTATTCTTTCTAAATAATACGTCACATAACTTGGTGATTGTAAAAATACGTATTTTGTTTTATCATTCCTACATTTTATTTTTATTTAGAAAAAAACCTACCACTAAGTTTCATGAAGTTTATGTTCTTATATAAACTCATGTGAATCTAGATCATTGACTTCATTGACATATAAATTTCTTCCACTATCTCAAATTGACACATGCTTCCCTTTTATAAAAATATAGTCATTCAATTAACTAATATTTTTCTATCTCATGGAAAATAATGTCCTTTATAACCAATAGTATAATAATCTGGGATGTACATTATGATTGATGTATGTTCATTGTCAAAACAATCCTTAAATATTTTTTATCCAAGCACATGAATATTTGACATAATGGATTTCTTTCATATTATTACATATATGATATTAATTAGTTAATATTGTTGGAATATGGTTAAGTGTTTAACAAAAATATTTTCAAATCATGTCTATAAAGAATTAATAAAAGACTTGTAATTGTTATAAGATTCATCATTGATTTGATTTTATTAAAATCATCTCTATGATGTGTATATGGTATTGTGAATTTAAAAATGACACCACTCTACATTTGGTGATCGAAAAAATATTTATTAAAATATTCTCCTAATAACCTTAACAAAGAATCTAATATCTCTTGTCCAGAATATTCTTTACTTTATTTTCATATTCCTTAAATATATTTAACGTAATATCATGAAGTAAATGAGTTTAACTATAACTCCTACTTAAAATATTTCACATGTATCTTGCTAAAATGATTATAAAATATATTTAGATTTATCAAATTTAATTTCTAAAGATTTATTTATCATAAAATTAAACATGTAATATTATAAAATACTAAATATTCATATATATATAAATAGTCTAAAAACCCTTCTAGTTATACAATTTCCGTTTTTATATAGTTTTACTTGACCAAGAGTTAATTTACCACAACTAGGTATTCTTGGAGTCATATATTTTATATTCATCACAAATTTAAAATATTTTGACATCTATGATTCAAGAAGTAAAACATAAGCACTATATGAAATGTCACGACCCGTCCTTGGGACCCGTTCCGTGACTACCCCAAGCTCGCCTTCCATAGGCCATGGGTTGGCGACTAGCACCAAAGGCGTAAATCCCGATATAAGTGAAGGCATTGCCTTTATGTAAGAAAACAGACACCACATAGTATTCAAGCAGAAGTAAATACTAAGTAAACTGAGTACAATAGTAAGTGTTGGAAAGTAAATGGGCCAGTATACAAACCCAACTGAAAGTAAAGTAAAACTGAAAAGAGAGTACAATAGCAGAAAAGTAAAGCAGCAACACCGAGCTGTCCTCTGGAAATCCCACTTGAAGGGTGGGTACAGATAGTCTCCTCATCTCCTCAGCTCCAGCCGTCTGCTCCGTGTACGTCACGTCCAGTGATCCACCTCTAGGTACCATCCAGCTCCATGAGCTCATACCTCAGTCAGCTCTTTCCATCGTCTGCATCCAACACAACGTAGTGCGGGTGTAGCCCGTGCATGGGTGAGTATACTCTACTTAGTAGGGACCCCGAGACCCCCGAAGGTCTCCCAGAATCCACGAAGGATAAACCAAAAAGGAAAGTTACAATCACGAAGTAATAACCAAACCTACTTAGGTATATGCCCATACATATACCTAATTCATCAATTCTAGTTCGGATCCATCATCTAAGCCCAAGTTTGATCTAGTCCACACAGGATAACACAATACAATACACACAGGATAACATAACCCAATCCACACAGGATAGAAAAATAATCATATTGAAGATAATGATTGAAATTCAAGACTCAGATCACACAGGTATACTTCTTCATAAGACGATAGAGATGATAAGATGTAGCCACTGATTCATCTAAGTTGTCGGACCCACATAGGATACAAGACCGGCTAAGTTGTCGGACCCACAAAGGATACAAGACCAGCTACTCTGTCGGACCCACACAGGATACAAGTACAGAGTCAAATACTGTCGGACCCACATAGGATACAAGAACAGTAGTCAAGTACTGCCGGACCCACACATGATACAAGAACAGTAGTCATCACCGTCGAACCCATGGAGGATTTCAGTATGGTCATCATCGCTACCGAACCCACAGAGGATCCCAGTACAATCATCGTCATCGTCGCAGTCGCAGCCATCTCTACGGTTCCCGCACACAGCATGCTCGATTCCGGGAGGGTCCACTCCACGATCCATGGGTGGTAGATACATCAACCAACACGAAGTCCGGAGTTGATGTATCTCAAAGTTCTGTCTCGTCAAAAGGAACTCAATGTGACAGACGGCGCGCCAATCGGACACCCAGTCTGAGAGTTATTGGCTTTTTCGTCCCAGGGGCAGGGTTGGTTTTTAAGTCAAAACCAACCCGACCATACTACAACTATGTACAGACCTCAAGAAGAGTAATCCAAAATAATCATCTCACTAAGAGGAATTCAGCAAAGTTGACGGCATGTCAATCGGACGTCTGGATCTCAAGTTATAAGCGTTTCCGCTCCGAGGGCCTGGTTGGTTTCGTGTTCGAACCAACCTGGCCATACCCAAAGTTTTCTGAAACCTTGAGTGTAATATACTGAAATGACCATCTTGATCCAAGGATCGCTACGCAAATGATGGTGCATCGATCGGAGGTCTGTTTCCCAAGTTATGATTGTTTAAATGGATCTATCTGAAAACAGGGTGTTTGGGCCCGGTCCGACCCGACCCAATACCCCCTGGGTCGGCCCGAACCGGGTCGACCCGACCTGGGTCCGGGTCTGGCCCGGTTGGGTGCGACCCGGACCGGCTGGCGGCCCAGCCCAGCCGGTGCGGCCCAGCCCGACGCGGGGATACGGCCCGGCGCGGGCGGTCCTGCCCGGCGCGGGCGGTCCGGTCCCGGGCGGGTGTCTGCTCGCCGAGTGGACACAGAAGGGGGGGGGGGGGGGGGGGCGCTACCCCCCTTTCTTTTGAAACGGAGGCCCCCCACGTGGAGGGGCCCGCCCTTTGCCAACCGCCGGGGGTTGACCCCCCGGACTTCCCGGATCTAGCCGGCCGTAATGGCCAGCCGGTTGTGCCACGCGAGACCTGTTGATCCCGCCCCCTAGGGCACCAGCGGCTGGAAGTTCCGGCCTCCCTCCTCTGCACTTATGCGGCCTTAGGCCGCAGCCCTTGCCCGACCGATGCGACGGTGCCGCGCCCCTCCGTAGCGGCCCGCCCCGGCCGCGGCCCTCCAGGAAGCTCCGGCGCGGCGCGACGGCCCCGCGCCCCTCTGCCGTGGCCCGACTCTGGCCAAGGCCCCTTTCGGTCTCAACGGCATGGCGCGAGGGCACCACGCTCCTTCGCCGTGGCCCGTACCGACCGTGGTTCCTTCGTTTCCGCATGATGCGACGACACCGCGTCGCCTCCATTCCAATCCATAACGAAGTACAACAACAAGGGAGAGGAGGGTCGACCGTGTTTGTGTGGTCCGACCTCCTCCCATTAATTCAATAACAAGTGGCTAATTGTTTAACGACGAACGCCAAAAATAATCACGAACGTAAAAACAAACCCCTACCTTGAAGAAGAATTTACCAAAGCTTGCGTCGCAGAAGACGGCGTCGCGAGGGAAGGCTTCGTATACGATGACGGAGTTCGTCCGAGGAAAAACGGTGTTTCCCTTTCTTTGATGTGGGAAGAAGATCGAAAGAGGGCGTTTCGTCGTTCTTCGGGAAATGCATCACACACCGGCTTCAAAGAGGAGAAGAGACAGCACGTCGATCTCTCCTTGCGGTGACGACGTTCTTTGTCGTGGTCTTGACGTTCTTCGCATTCTCCAACAAAGAAGATGAAGATCCTCAAGACTTTGAGTATTCTCACCAAAAATTATCACACAACTAAAACAACCCAAATAAAATAAGGCCTTCCTTATTTTATTAACACATGCCATGCATTTTCAAAACTTCAAAAACTCAAACTCAAAATTAAATTCATTGAATAGATTTAATCAATCAATTTAATTTGAGGTTTGACATGCAATAAAGAGGGGGAGTGGGTGACTTACATAATAAAGGGGGGTTGCCAAAATTAAGAGGGGGTTTAGAGAAATTGAAGGGGTGGGGATCGTGTGGGCACCACCTCACTAATATCCAATCAAGTGAAGTTAGGAAGTAGTGGGTCCCACCCCAACTTCCACACATAGGTTATAATTACTTAGAATAGAAATAAAATTGTAGTGCAAATTTTATTTCACTCTTCAGTTAACCCATTTATTTAAAAACACCTCCCAAGAAAACACAACTCCATAAATTGTCATCTTAAGAAATTACCGGTGCTGCGGTTTCATTGGTGCCCTTAGATTTCGATTCCGAGCACCAATTCAAAAGTTAAGAAAACCCACTCATTCGTTCGATGAACGTACCCGAGCTAAACTTCGGAAATTGATTTCGGGCACACCGGGCCTCAGAATCAGGTTCCGTCAGAAACTGCGTACTCGTAAAATCCCAAATAAAATAAGAAAAAAAAATTCCTTGAAATTTAAAGGTCTTTAAATTACTCCCACCTTAGGGCTTTACATCCCCGTAAAGATACATCACAAACTAGGGGAACAAATGAGGGTACTAAGAATGCATCTGAGCCTCCCGCTCCCAAGTGCTTTTATGGAGGTTCCCGTGCTGGAACCTGATACCCACTAGAGGAATCGAATGCCCACATAGGACCCACTCTTGTTAATCCTCGATCTCCACCGAGATCTCCACAAAAGTCACCCCGTCATCAATGTCCAGCTCCCCATGGTCGATGATATGCATCGGGTCATGCACGTATCTCCTCAGATGAGATATGTGGAAGAAGTCGTGCACCTGGTGCAACTGAGGTGGTAGAGCCAGGTGATAAGCCACCTCGCCTATCCTTCTGAGAACCTAGAACAGTCCTATGAAGCGCGGAGATAACTTGCTGCCCCAGCCAAATCTATGTAATCCATGACGAGGTGAAACCCGTAAGAAAACATGGTCACCATCCTCAAACTCTAGTGGTCTCTGCCTCCTTTCAGCATAAGACTTTTGTCGGCTCTGAGATGTCCTCATCCACTCCTGGATGACCTGGACCTTCTCTGTCGTGGCCTGAACTATCTTTGGTCCCACAAGTGCTGACTCCCCAGGGTCTGTCCAGCACAGAGGTGACCTGCAAGGTCGGCCGTACAATGCCTCGTATGGTGCCATCCTGATGGTGGAGTGGTAGCTTTCGTTGTACGCAAACTCCACCAAGGGTAGGTGATCCTCCCAGCTGCGACCAAAGTCGAGGACACATGCACGAAGCATGTCCTAGAGAGTCTGAATGGTCCTCTCCGTCTGACCATCCATCTGAGGGTGAAAGGCGGTGCTCAGACGTAGATGCATCCCAAATGACTCCTACAACCCCTTCTAAAGCCAAGAAGTAAAGCAAGCATCTCGATCGAGATGATAAATGATGGAACACCATGAAGCCGTACGATCTCCTGAACGTAGAGGCGTCCCAAGATCTCCACTGAGCCCTGATCTCTGATGGGTAAGAAGTGGGCCAACTTGGTGAGTAGGTTGACAATCACCAAAATGGAGTCGTGACCTTTGGAAGTACGTGGAAGTCCAGTCACGAAATCCATAGATATCCCATCCCACTTCCACTCTGGGACCTCCAAGGGCTGTACCAAGCCTGATATTACCTGGTGGTCCGCCTTCACCTGCTGGCAGGTGAGGCATCGAGAAACGAACTCTTCCACATCCTTCTTCATACCCGGCCACCAGTGCTATTGTCTGAGATCCTGGTACATCTTCGTTACCCCTGGATGTACCGCTAAAGGGGAAGTGTGAAACTCTCTCAGCACCTCCTCCTGTAAAGCAACTGGTACCAAGTTACGTCCTATGAAAAGGACGACAAGCTCTCCTCCTATAGAGAAACCATTAGGTGCCTGTCCTGTGGAAAACTGTGCACATCGCATCTCACAATCAACATCCCCACATTATGCCTCTCTGACCCGCTGAAGAAGTGGAGGTGTGACTGTGGGCGACTGAAGGAAGGATGCCCCATCTCTATCCACGAAGGATATCTTCAAAGCGGCTCACTGATCTGTCGCCTCTCCAAGTAGCTGAATGCCTGTCCTCCTACTGAGAGCATCAGCTACTGCGTTTCCCTTTCCAGAAGTATAGACTATCTCAAAGTCAAAGTCTTGGAGGAACTCAAGACATCACCACTATCTCAGGCTCTGGTCCTTCTGCGAGAAGATGTACCTAAGACTCCGGTGGTCAGAATAGACTGTAAAACGCTCTCCCATCAAATAGTGATGCCACATCTTTAGAAAAAAACCATTACTGCTAACTCCAGGTCATGGGTAGCGTAGTTCTACTTGTGCTTCCACAACTATCGTGATCCATATGTGATCACTTCCCGCTCTTGCATCAGGACACACCCGAGTCCGGTCCCTGATGCATCGCAGTAGACTACGTACCCTACTCCATCCTAAGGTAGCCTCAAGATGGGTGCACTGGTCAATCTCTGTCTCAGCTCCTGGAAGCTCTGCTGAAATCTATCTGACCACATGAAGAGTTTCCCCTTCTTCCTCAAATATGGAAGTGGTGCTACAACTCTGGAGATGTCTGGAACAAATCTTCGGTAGTACCCAGCCAGACCTAAGAAACTCCGCACCTCCGTCACGCTCTTGGGTGGATCCCAAGCTAGAACTTCCTTGATCTTCACAGGATCCACCGCAACTCCCACCTTAGAGATGACGTGTCCTAAGAAGTGGACCTCACGTATCCAAAACTGACACTTTGAGAGCTTACCATAAAGCTGGTGCTCTCGGAGTGTGTCCAGTACAACCGTCAAGTGGTAGGCGTGCTCCTCCTCAGTAGTCGAGTAAATCAATATGTCGTCGATGAAGACTACAACAAATCAATCGAGGTAAGGCTAAAATATACTATTCATGAGACTCATGAATACTACTGGAGCATTGGTTACGCTGAAAGGCATAACCAAGAACTCATAGTGGCCATACCGACATCTGAAGGCCGTCTTCTGCACATCCTCATCTCGAACTCTGAGCTGATGATAGCCTGACCTGATATCTATCTTCTAGAACCATTGCGCTCCCTTGAGATGATCAAAGATGCCATCAATCCTCGAAAGCAGATACTTGTTCCTCACGGTCACCTGGTTCAGGCGTCGGTAATCGACACACAGTCACAAGCTCCCGTTCGCCTTCTTGGCAAACAAAATCGGGGAAGCCCAGGGTGAAACACTAGGTCAGATGAATCCCTTGCCCTGCAAGTCCTCCAACTGTACCCGTAGCTCTCAAAGCTCAACGAGAGCCATCCGATATGCTAGAGTATATATCGGAGCTATCCCGGGGTACTGGTCAATATAGAAGTCTACCTCTCTGCGAGGAGGTAGTCCTGGAACATCATCTGGAAAAACGTCCGCATACTGATCCACCACTACAGGAAAAGTCGAACTCCGCATGTCAACTGATCCTAGGATGAGGCTAGCCAACTGATGAGTGATCGGCTATCCTCTCCTCTGCATGAGTCTATCCTGCACTGCAAAGGCTCCCTTCTCGCTAGTGAAGGTGAACCTGCTCCCATCGGTGCGGACACACCGCACCTTGCACCTAATACACTCGATCTGAGCATGGACGGTAGATAAACAATCCATGCCCAAGATTGCGTCGTAAGGCCTCAACGCTGCTACAAGAAGATACCAACCGAAGCTCTCACCTCCTAGAGTAAGCTCACACTACTTTCATGAGTGCATAATCATCGAGTCTTCCCCCGTAGCAGTCTCTAGCCATAAGGATCGAGCCAACAGCTCCGTCAGAATCTCCAAGATCCGAACAAGGGCAGCGAAAATGAAATAATGACTCACTCCTGCATCTGTAAGAACTGCAGAAAGGGTTTAGTAGACACAGATAGTACCTCGAATCATCTCTGGTGCGCCGTGGTCGTAGGCCTCCGCTGCCTGAAGCTGAGCCTGCCTCTGCCCTCCATCTCCCTGTGGTCGGGGTGGACCTCCTAATGGTGGTGGTGGTAGAGCCTCAAAGCATCTCCCACCACCTGATGCTCATATAGCTCCTCTACCTCGTCTGCCTGCTCCCTGCGGACCACCACGGTCAAATATCTGCCTCTGCCTAGGTGGTCCCTCAACCGTCTGCTGCTCCTCTGCACAGCGGGTGGGGCAGTCACGAGCCATGTGGCCCTGCCCGCCGCATGCATAGCAGTGTCTACTCCTCGAAAGTCTGGCTCTACTGCGTGTTCTTCGCACCTCCGAGCCAGTATCCTGAGGTTGTCTTCCTGATGGTCTGGTCTGCTTGGACCCCCGTGACATCCGTCGACTGCCATATGTAGAAGACTCTGCTACATGCCACCTTGCGGTAGGTCTCGCTTCTAGTATAGGCTCAGCAAGAAATCTCTCTACAAGAAGGGCTCTCTCTAGTACTCCTGCCTGCGTTGGAATACTGAGGGAGATCATCAAAGCCCTGATCTCATGCCTCAATCCCTGCTTGAAGGTTCGGGCCCAGAAGAATGGGTCCCGTACCATGTCCGTGGAGTAGCGTGAGAGATCGTTAAATCTCGCCGAGTACTGGGCTACCGTCATGATGCCCTGCTGCAGCTGTAGTAGCTCCTGAATGCGCACCGCACGGAGGGTGACTAGGACGAACTCCGAGCGAAAGAGGCTCTTGAAGTCCGACCAAAGGAGAGATGCATCGTCGTGCACCTGGAGCATCAGGCTCCACCATCTTCCTGCTGCCGTGTGCAGGAGAATCGCTGCAAGGATCACCATGAGGTCAGCTGGTGTCCCTACTAACCTAAAAACTCGAACAACAACCTCCAGCCAATCCTCGGCTGCCTGAGGGTCCGTCTCCCCGCGGAACCTGGGCGGTCTCTAACGCTGAAACTCATGCAGTGCACTAAGGTGACGTGCACTCTCAGTGGCTGGGGCGGGTGGCATCGGTGGCTCGGCGGGTAGAGGTACCGCCGGTGCCTCCGCTGTAATAGGGCCCTGCACCAAGGCCTCGTCGATCGGTGGGTTGTCACCTCATACAAAGCTTGGAACCCTAGCTGGCTGCTGTCATGGGGCTATCCTGAAAAGAGAGAGGTGCGCCACGGTCAATACAGTATACCTGGTGAGCTGACACAAAGTAATCACAAAGAAAACTTTTGAAACACACACAATCAATGTCTTCGTGAATTGAGTTAGAAATCAGAAGTCAGGGTCCTGGTGTATGGGTACGTCGGCCGCCGCACCAACACTGGACTCCCTGGACTGATAACCACACTCAATACCCTTAACACTATTTCTTCACATAGAAGAAAGATCAGAGTCCTAAGTTCTGTGGTAGAACCGAACTCCTCTGATACCAATTTGTCACGACCCGTCCTCAGGACTAGTGTTGTGACTACCCCAAGCCCACCTTCAATTGGCTAGGGGCTGGAGACTAGAACTAAAGGCGTAAATCCTGATATAAGGGAAGGCATTTCCTTTATGTAAGAAAATAGACACCACAGAGTATGCAAGTATAAGTAAACACTAAGTAAACTGAGTACAATAGTAAGTGTTGGAAAGTAAATGGGCCAGTATACAAACCCAACTGAAAGTAAAGTACAACTGAAAAGAGAGTAGAGTAGCAGAAAAGTAAAGCAACAACACCGAGTCGTCCTATGAAAATCCCACCTGAAGGGTGGGTATAGATAGTCTCCTCAGCTCCTCAGCTCCAGCCGTCCGCTTCGTGTATGTCACGTCCAGTGATCCACCTCCAGGTACCGTCCAGCTCCACGAGCTCCTACCTCGGTCAGTGCTGTCCATCGTCCGCATCCAACACAACATAGTGCGGGCATACCCCATGTAGGGGTGAGTATACGCTACTCAGTAGGGACCCCGAGACCCCCGAAGGTCTCCCAGAATCCACGAAGGATAAGCCACAAAGGAAAGTTACAATCACGAAGTAACAACCAACCCTACTTATGTATATGCCCTTACATATACCTAAGTCATCAATTCCAGTTCGGCTCCAACATCTGAGCCCAAGTTCGATTTAGTCCACACAGGATAGCATAATCCAATCCACACAGGATAACACAACCCAATCCACATAGGATAGCAAAACAATCATATCAAAGATAATGATTGAAAGTCAAGACTCAGATCACACTGGTAAACTTCTTCATAAGATGATAGAGATGGTCAGATGTAGCCACTGATTCATCTAAGCTATCAGACCCACACATGATACAAGACCAGCTAAGCTGTTGGACCCACAAAGGATACAAGACCAACTACTCTGCCGGATCCACACAAGATACAAGTACAGAGTCAAATACTGCCGGACCCACATAGGATACAAGAATAGTAGTCAAGTACTGCCGGACCCACACAGGATACAAGAACAGTAGTCATCACTGTCGAACCCATGGAGGATTTCAGTACGGTCGTCGTCGCTGCCGAACCCATGGAGGATCCCAGTACTGTCATCGTCATCGTCGTAGTCGCAACCAGCTCTAGGGTTCCCGCACACAGCATGCTCAATTCCGGGAGGGTCCGCTCCACGAGACAAGGGGGGTTGATAAATCAACTGACATGAAGTACGGAGTTGATGTATCCCAAAGTTCCGTCTCTTCAAAAGGAACTCAACGTGACAGACGACGCGTCAATCGGACGCCCGGTCTGAGAGTTATTGGCTTTTTCGTCCCAGGGCTGCGGTTGGTTTTTAATTAAAAACCAACCCGAACGTACTCCAACTACATCCAAACCTTGAGCAGAGTAATCCAAAAGAATCATCTCACTAAGAGGAATCCAAAAAAGTCAATGGCACATCAATCGGACATCCGGAGCTCAAGTTATAAGCGTTTCCGCTCCGAGGGCCCGGTTGGTTTTGTGTTCAAACCAACCCGGTCGTACCCAATGTTTTCCGAAACCTTGATTTTAATATACTGAAAAGACCGTCTCGATCCAAGGATCGGTACGCAACTGATGGTGCATCGATCGAAGGTCCATATCCCATGTTATGGGCGTTTGAACGGATCTATCCGAAAATAGAGGGTTTGGGCCTGATCCGACCCAGCCCAATACCCCCTGGGTTGGCCCGAATCGGGTCGACCCGACCCGGGTCCTCCCCGGTTGGGTGCGGCCCGACCCAGCCGGTGCGGCCCGGCCCGACGCGGGGATCCGGCCCGGCGCGGGCGGCTCGACCCGTCGCGGGCGGTCCGACCCGGCGCGGGCGGTCCGACCCGGCGCGGGCGGTCCGACCCGGCGCGGGCGGTTCGGTCCCGTGCGGGCGTCTGCTCGCTGAGCGGATGCAAAATGGGGGGGGGGGGGGGGGGGCGCTGCCCCCCTTGCTTTTGAAATGGCGGCCCCACACGTGGAGGGGACTCCCCTTTTCCAGCCACAAGGGGTTGACCCCCCAGACTTCCCGGATTCGGCTGACCATAATGGCCGACTGGTTGTGCCGCGCGGGACCTGTTGGTCCGGCCCCCTGTAGCACCGGCGGCCGGTGGTTCCAGCCTCCCTCCTCTGCACCGCCGTGACATTATGCCGCAGCCATTGTCGGACCGGCGCCGCGCCCCTCCGCCACGGCCCGCCCCGACCGCGACCCTCCATGAAGCTCCGACGTGGCGCGACGGCGCCGTGCCCCTCTCCCGTGGCCCTACTCCGGCCGCGGCCCCTTTCGGTCTCAACAGGGTGGCGCGACGGCACCACACTCCTTCGCCGCGACCCGCACGGGCCGCGATTCCTTCGTTTCCTCGCAGTGCGACGACACCGCGTCACCTCCGTTCCAATCCATAATAAAGTACAACAACAAGGGAGAGGAGGGTCGGCTGTGTTTGTGCGGTCTGACCTCCTCCCGTTAATTCGATAACAAGCGACTAATTATTTAACGATGAACGCTAGAAATAATCACGAATGTAAAAACAAACCCCTACCTCGAAGAAGAATTCGCGGAAGCTTGTGTCGCGGTAGACGGTGTCGCGGGGGAAGGCTTCGTATATGATGACAGAGTTCATCCGAGGAAGAAATGGTGTTTCCATTTCTTTGAAGTGGGAAGAATATCGAAAGAGGGCGCTTCGTCATTCTTTGGGAAAGGCGGCACACACTGGCTGTGGAGAGGAGAAGAGACGACATGTCGATCTCTCCTTGCGGTGACAACGTTCTTCATTGTGGTCTTGACGTTCTTCGCATTCTCCAACAAAGAAGATGAATATCCTCAAGACTTTGAGTATTCTCACCCAAAATCCACACACAACTAAAACAACGCAAATAAAATAAGGCCTTCCTTATTTTATTAACACATGCCATGCGTTTTCAAAACTTCAAAAACTCAAACTGAAAATTAAATTCATTGAATAGATTTAATCAATCAATTTAATTTGAGGGTTGACATGCAATAAAGAGGGGGAGTGGGTGAGTTACACAATAAAGGGGCTTGCCAAAATTAAGAGGGGGTTTAGGGAAATTGAAGGGGTGGGGCTCATGTGGGCCCCACCTCACTAATATCATATCAAGTGGAGTTAGGATGTAGTTGGTCCCACACCAACTTCCACACATAGGTTATAATTACTTAGAATAGAAATAAAATTGTAGCGCAAATTTTAATTCACTCTTCAGTTAACCCATTTATTTAACAACACCTCCCGAGAAAACGCAACTCCAGAAATGGTCATCTTAAGCAATTACCAGCGCTGCGGTTTCATTGGTGCCCTCAGATTTTGATTCTGAGCACCGATTCAAAAGTTAGGAAAACCCGCTCGTTTGTTCACTAAACGTACTCGAGCTAATGTTCGAAAATTGATTATGGGCACACCGGGCCTCGGAATCAGTTTCCCTTAGAAACTGCGTACTTGTAAAATCCCTAAGAAAAAAAAAAAAATTCCTTGAAATTTACAGGTCTTTACATGAAATTATGAGTATATCTAAAGTAAATGCTTCTACATGATTCCTCTTCAATTCATTTCAATTCCTCTTCCAGTAACCATTTTGGCCATATGTAATGTAGATAACATTTTATTAATTACCCTCCCCCAAAATACTTTTTTTCTATGATGGTAATTGTAAAGGAACCATTGATTTTAATTTTTTTATAATCTATTCAACATTTTACTTCACTTTATTTACCATAAGGAGTAAGGAACCAAGTTCCCACTAATCCTTATCAACTTGGAGAACCAAATCCAAAATATTATTGAGTGGATATTCTATGATATTCAATTTTTATTCTTAATTAATATAGAGAATCTAGGTGGTAAGGTTGATAATATGAGATTAATGAATAATTTTATATCCAAAAGTATTCCCAATATCACATACTAATCAATATAATTCAATATCTTTATTACATGATCACAAGCTAGGTATTTGTCTTAAAATTTAAACTTTTACAATGTAAAAAATATTTCATTTATATTTCTCCTCACTTTATCTTTTTCATGTTATTGGAGATGAGATATCCTAATGTATATATCAAAATCCTTATTCTATATCATCACATATTTAGACATATATGATGATATAATGCAATAAACAGATAGACCGTCCTCTACGTGTCACATATTGTCATCCTTATCACTCTCACTCTCTCCATGGGGTATATGATCATGTATAGGAGATTCCATAACATAAAAAACATTTTAATTTAACAATTAAGTTCATAAGTTCCTATAAAACTCCTAGAAGTTTGTGTTGGTGAAGAAATTTTCTTTATATTTAAATGTTTCTAGTGATTTTATGGTTTTTATTTCCTCTTTCTATAATAAATAAAAGCATATTTTAGTACTTCATCTTGATTAAAATTTATTATTTAATTATTGAGTTAATTAGTATCTCAATAATTAATCAAATCTCAATATTCCTCACCAATAGATTCAGAATATCCAGTTTCTCAGATATTCCAATGGCAAGGATCCATATTTCCCTTCTCGTAACCTAGAATATGACAATGAAAAATTCTCAAAGCTATTTAGACAGGCTTTCGTTTCTAACTATATTAACTTTTAACTACTTGATCTGTTGAGTTGACTCCCCAATCTTGAAATCCTATAGTTGGATTTCCTCAACATTTTATTTCAAATTGAAATTAGTAGACTATGATTTTTACCCTTAATATAATTTTTTAAGTCTCCCCATTATCTTTATTAAGTCTCAATGATAATTTAATGTTCCCTTAACTATGGAAAAACTAAAATTTTAACTTTGGTTTTGTCTTAACTCAGAAAATGGAATATTTTTTTGGCTTAATATTTTTGATTGAGGGATTTTGTTTAACTTATGTATAAATATTATTTATTTAATTATTAACATTCTTGTTAATATTAAGTGGATATTATATAATTAAATAACCATGATAATACAATACTATAAACATATTAATTTTATTTTATTTTTTCTTATAATGAATTTTAATTTATTTATATTATGCAATTTCATTTAATCGTCCAAATAAACCATGAATAACATAAATAAATAAATAACCATTCATAGAAAAATATAAAATACATGTGTGGTATTCCCATGAGTGTTATTATACTAGTTGATTTATCAAGAAGTGATAAACCAATCTAAACCCAGGGGGAAAAATTCTTTAAGCCCATGCTTGGATTGAGTTGCAGCAAGACTATATATCTCCTTGGTTGGATTCACATCATATCAATTATTATGAACCATCTTCTATAGCTAGGAAATCCATCCTTTACAAATGAAAAATCACTTCAAAGATAAGAGGACCAAGGGTTTGGGGTTACATTAAATTAACATTGGACCTAGAAGCCCATGCATAATAAATAGGGGAGATATGATACCTAGATCATTGTATTTAATTTAATAATAAATATCAGATAAACCCATGAAAAAAATAATCAAAAAAATAAATAAATATAATAAATAGATAGGTCATTCAAATATCATGATCAATCACCACAAGAAATGACTATGCATTTATAATTTATAGAATCCATTTAAATTCATTATAATTAAGATATGTTTACTAGAATTAATAAATTAATAAATTAAATAAATAATATTTTTTTTATCTTAAACACATTTTGTATGTTCCTCGTCATGTATTTTGTATTTACAAGGCATGTAAACCCACATGAAATGTCTCAATAAACATGGAATATAGTTCAATGGGTCCAGACATGTAACCATTATAGTTTTTATAACCATATGGAATGCCATAAATATACACAACCAATACCATTTATAATGCATGTGAAGTACACTATGTGTACAAATTCAATTACACGTTATGTATTAATATATTTTATGTGGTTTGTGATTTTAAGTGTATAGACCCACACGATATACTGGAATTCACTCAATGAGTATAGGGTGCAGAAAACTCATGACAAACGAAATTTACTAGCAGATAAATAATAATAATTTTATTTTAATGACATGTATTTATTTAAATATATTTCTAAAATATATAATTTAATATTTATTTAAATGAAATGAAATTAAATATATCTTTATCACTCAGATATTAAATCAACCCGTTTATCCTTTATGGAATTTATTGAACCTTGTAAAATAAAATATTTATTCAAACAAATAATATTCAATAAATAAATATTATATCCACTAAACTCATGAATATATATTTATTTTAATATTCATGTGGCAAGATAGATATTTATACTAATATATTCAGTAAAATCATGAATAAATAAATATTTATTTATTATAATTTCAATAAACAAGAGTTAAAATTAACCACACATATTTAATCTCAAATATTTTGTGATTGAATTTATGAAATAAAAAATAATTGAATGTTTATTATTTTATATTCCATGATTAATATTTATTCATAATATTAAATTGATTATAATTTAATGAGATTTTGGATATACTTAGTGTATGACCCTTTAGGCCACTTTATCAGAGGAATTATGTGATCTTAATTAAACTCTAAGATTAGTGTCTAGCAACATCAAGACACTAATATAGAAAGAAGTTAAATTCATAACAATTATAACCATTCTACAAATTCAACTGTGTAATACAAGGCTTTTTTCTTCCGATATTTAATCAAGAAAGATTCATATTTGTGTTATCACCCAAAATGATCAATTTAGCTATATTTTAATTTTTTAAATGAACTATTCCATAAACTACCAAGCCCATAAATTTCATCATATATTTCCTTTTCAATAAAGGGCCCAAGATACCATCTTCCATTAATATGGATTGAAAAAATTCTTTCTAAACTTTAATTCTATATCACTTATGACATAACCAATGTATGCTACTTCTCCATAAGATTATGTCCTAATGGATTTGATCCATTGATCAAAGTACATGATTTATGATTTTCATTAACAATAATATCATGTCTGAGGACCAATAAAAAAAAATTCAATTATAGGAATATCTAATGACATATTAAACATATATAATCTCTATTATAGAGTATATCCTCATGAAATCCCTTATTAGGGATCCCGAAGTGTGAACATAATGAGAAAAAGTATCAATTTATTATGAGACCCCAACACTTGATAGTTATACATCATCATGATTCACGAGACTACTATACTATATTACTTATTTAAGAATATCATCATAGAATATATAGGTTTTCATTATAGTGGGAAACTAATATAACCTATTAATGTGTTGAATACATTTAATACATTATCACATTAACATTAAATATGAGAATAATCATTATATGATGAGATATTTATTTATATTTTGTTAAACAAAAGTACAAAGTTAGTTGGTTTTAGGGAACCAAATCTAGAATACTCCATCCTAATCTGGAGATAATTTCTAAAAATTATCGGTTCATTATAATTCTCATTATATTAATGCTTTTGATGAGGTATATCTATAGTCACTAGGCTTAACATATTTTTCCTTCATGGATACTTTACTTACTGTAACTCCACTTATTTGATATAAACTCATAATAATTGATATCCTTGAGTATTTAAATTTTTTTTATCTGTCGCACACTTTAAATTTAGTTAGTGTTATGGTCATTAAAATATATAATAGGATAATACTAAATTTATAAAATTTAATGATCTACAATGAATCATTCTATTTTTATGTTATTTATTAGTTGCATCAAAAGCCACAAAATAATTGGTATTTGTAGATATAATGTTATGAACTAGGATGGGATGCCATCCAACCCGACACCCAACCCAGTCCACGACATGGACCGAAGGGCATTCCCAATTGCCATAGGCTGGAAACTAGTGTCGAGCATCAAAACATACATGAGGGAACAATTTCATCCCAAAAGAAAAAACTGGGACCGGATAAATAAATAGAACAAACTGAATCTCATACATTAAATTACATAACAGATTCAGTTACGACAACTGAACAAAATAGAACTAAAAACAGAATCAAAACTGAATCGCACCAACCAGATCTCCATTTGACCTCTTAGTCACCTCCATCCATAAGACCAAATAGATCAGAGAGACAACTTGAACCAAAAAACCTGGAATAGAAGAGAGCCTACAAAATAGACCGAGTTTACCAACACTATACAAGTAGGGTGTGACCCAAATAAGATCAATAAGAAACCACCAAATAATCCATGTGTTTTCCATTACCAAATCAATCCATTAACACTAGTTTTAAATATAGTTCTAAAAATAGGTTTTTTCACATTTTATTATGAAAACAAAACTTTTCTGTGTTAAAGGATAATACACACCATCATCCATTTTTCAAGAAAATTACCACTTAATAACAAAACCCAAACTGAATAAAACTAGAAACAACATAAAATAGAAAACCATTATAATTAAAGAAAATTTAATGACAACACATTTTAGAAAAAACACACATGCTACTGAATTTACCAACCAAATACACTATATGCCGATGATAATTAAAATATACCTAATGAGAACTTGTCACGGGAACACCCCTAGGCACAAGCTAGTTATTGGGACCTAGGTACATCGTATCTCTGTGTAAAAGTAATGATAACCAATAACCTTATTGTGCATGATCCACTAGGAGGGGAAACCCCAATGCCCTACTAGTCCCAAAACATCATCATTGTTTAGTTAGTGTTGTCATTGTTAATCTTTCTAAGTGAAATACAGATGATACCACTCCAGATTACTAACATACTACTCCAAGTCCACCCTCCTAGATACCCATTCATCCCTTTTTTATGCTCAAACAAGTTCCACATATCACACAAAACCACTTTTACATCCAAATTCCATTTTAAAACTATATACACACCCAAAAATTTAAAAATCACTTCTAAATCGATGATATACACCACTTCCCAAACAAATTTCTAAATAGGCCTTTCAATATTTTAGATAAAAACATGAAACTTTATTAAACATGCCAAACAGGCCCTTATGTCACATAATTATTTGATCCTTTCCATAAAAACATGCAAATTTCCAAAAAAGCCATTAAATTTACACACCCAAATACCATTTTCAAAAACACTTCAAAATCCATTTCCAAGTAACATCAAACATTATTTTTATATTAACATTTCCAAATAATTCTTTAAACCAACATTCAACCACACACACCTCAAATTCCAATCGGCCAAACCTTTTCCAACCACTCATCCATGTATGATTCTATTCCAATCATAGAAAACCTAAAAAAAGAATTCAATACCATTTTCAAAATAAAATAAATACCACTTCCCCTATTTTTGAAAAACATAGGAATATTTTAATGAAAATGGGACAAAGGGGATAAGGGGTTTTCTTGTGGAAGACTATATCTATTATGACATCTTCAATTGATTGCACATCCATGTGTGAACCTATTGCACCCATTGGTGTGCCAACATCTAATGGAACACTCTAATGTCAATGAAAACACTCAGAACCCATTTTCATAAATCAAAAAAAAAAATTCAATCTAAATCCATCCATTTCACCCATTCAAAAAATGAAACCCAAGTTCACAAACTAAGAGATCCCTTTTCAAAACATGTTTTAGTCCACACTAAAAGAAATCACCATGTTTCAAATATAAAATCAAATACATGATCCAAATCAATTTAAAAAAAAATTTAAAATGAGGAAAACCTCACTCAACCATCCAATTTCACACTAAAAGATCAATTGACATTTTATCGAACACCTTTTGAAGAAATACACATGGGAATAAACCAAGGTTCATGTAGAAACCTATTTTTTAACAAAATATAACAATATGAAAACATCATAAAAATCTAAATAGAGGTATTATAGAGGTATGTATCAAGTTTATAAATTTATTAGAGGCATCAAGCATCAAATAATATGCATTGGAAAGGAAGAACATGGAAATAACTACCTTTTCGGTGTGTGATTGGAATGAAATCTTTGAAGAGGAGAGATCTAACCCTCACAGACCAACAACACACCCAAAAATCCAAAAAAGCACAACCCACACATCAACCCTAATGTCTAGGGTTTGAAAAAACAAGAACAAAGCCAAAAGAGAGCAATGAAGTGAGATAGGTGGAAGAGGAGAAGAGTAATGGAGAAGATTTGATGAAGAACCACTGAACTTTGGTGAGAAATCGTCGAAAAAGTGATTGAAATTGATGGAAAACAAAGTGGGAGGAACCTCTGGTCGATAGAAAAAAATTAAGGTCTATTTGGGAGGTAGAATCACTCAAAAAGGGTTTTTAGGTTAAAAGTTATTAAGCTTATAACGGTATGCCTGGTTTTCCTGCACGGTTTTCTAAATCGTGTGTAAATAATGTGACTGCTACTGGAAAACTTCTCCAACTTTGCAGGTTTAAGTGGCATGGTTTGGGAAAATTATGCTCAAACCGCGTTACATGAAAAATTGGTCAAAAATATTAAATGACACCCCAAACACTAGGGAAGACCCACCCAATGACCCTTCAATGATTTAAACACAATATAGTGACACCATGGGTGTCAGAAACTCTCCACCATTCCATTTTATCCTAATAACAGTCCTAATAACCATGAATAGGTCTAGTAGAAAAACAAAACCACCAAAACCCAAGGATTTTTTTGTCCACTCAACCCAAACATCAACCAAAATATCACACATCAATAATTAAATAAAAACAAATGAAAACTATGGTTGGGGTGTGACAATTCTCCCCACCACAAACACTTTTCATCCCAGAAAGTCACCTAGTCGAATGTTAACCAAAACTCAAATCCATGCCCGATAATAAACAATAGAAAACATGAACCCTGAGGTGACTATTCATTACACAAGTCACACCCTGTTTATCAAGATAAAACCACACCATATGGATGATAGGAGAACACGAGGGGCTTCTCCCCACCACAAATACTTAGCTAATATGAAAAAATTAAAAATAAACCAACACCACTAGTACATAAATATGATTCCCACTACAGGGGGGAAGAGATGAAAAATTGGGACCTTGGGAACTAACCTAACCTCTCCAAACTAGACAAACAAAACCTTAATGCAATTTGTAACTAGGGATTTTAATATTTAAAATTTATGGGCAGGTCACATGGTTTGACAACATGATTTTCCAAAATGTGCGCCAACCATGCGCAAGCTACTGGAAAGATGGGGCACCCCACATGGCTTGGACACATGGTTTAAAAAATATGTTCCAACCATTCCAAAAACCTCTATCAAAAAATGACACCAACTCGCATGGTTACTTGGGAAAGACACACAGTTTCCTCTAACCGTGAACAGGATAAAATTCACCTAAAACCTCCAAAATTTAAAAATTTGAACTTGGATTCAACCCAAACTTCCATGTACAATATGGAAACTAATTTCAATGAATTAGGGAACCTTCCACATGAACTGAACCCATAATAAATCAATTCTAAAGAAATCAAGCATCTCCAAACGAGCACTACTAAAAGTTAAAATTGAGACCGAACTACACAAAGGAAAGACACACTCAAAGGTGAACAAAAAAAATTTAAAAGGCCACATTCAGATAGACTCAAACACTTGGGGTACAATAGAATAAGTCCATCGGTCTTTGCAGTGAAATGATGAACTTATAATAGCAGGAAAACCAGAACTAGACCGAGGTTCCTCACAAAAATGGAAACTTCTGACTATGCATGAGCTTCACCCCAAGACCTATGGTTAGGGATTTGATGGACAAAGCATCTACTGCCTCACACTTAGGCACTAGAATCCACATATCATAAAGTCTTATTCAGAAGACACTTCCTACATAACTTCTCTAGATTACCCAAACAACCACAATGTTGGTAGGTCTTCAGAGGGATCTGACAAGACAACTTCGAATGCTCAGACTAACCACACTGATGGCACACCAAAAATTGATTTGATGAAATATAAGCTGGGATCATAGAATATAGCTCCTTATAGATCGGTTCCTCTAGCATGAACTCTTTTCTATATGTGGAACCTTCACGAGAAACAAGAGAGACCATATTTCTAACTTCCTGTGCTTCGAAAACCAACTACCTTCATAGAAAAAGGAAACCAGATCCTTGAAGTGTTCAACATACACCTTCACTATCTGTAGGCCATGTCGAATACTCTTGATCTCTTCCTTTATTTTCATCTTCACCTCTTCAGGTATAAACTATCATACTTGTATGGACTCAAACACTTTACAAGTCATCCCAGATCACATTTATGGCAGGGAAAGAACAAGAAACACATGATAATAACAAGAAAATAGGAATGAATCACTTGGAAATTTTGGGGATCTTTCTAGGAGGTATATTCTGAACAACATAAAAAAATAGAGCCAAAAATCAATATCCAATCAAATCATAACCAAAAGGCAACCTCATGCCAAATAACTGGCTTAGATACCAAACACCACAAACATAACTCAAAAATTTACTTTTAAAAAATCACCATTTCATTCCAATTTCAAAACTGCATTATTTCAAGGATACTTTCCAAACACAAAACTCACCTTTCATAAAACAAAACCCACATTCTAAAACAAAAACCAATTTTCAGAATCATTTTCCTCTTTTAAGAAACATTTTAGAAAAACAAGGCCCTGCCTTTGATCTCAAACACCCACCCATGTCATCCTATGAACCGTTATGTATTCATATATTTACATCCACACATTCCAACACTCACTTTCCATAAACACCCTCACATGTGAAAATGTTCATAAAGAGGACAAAGGGTCTCACCCAAGCTATTTTATTTTTAATCCAAACATGCACCAAATTTTCAAACTACAATAATTTCCTTTAAACCCCATTTTACCAATACAAAACCATTTGAAAAGAATCATTTTCTATTTTAAAACTCATTTTCATTTCCAAATCCCACTCACACTAATAAAAAACATAACGAAACTCAACATGAACCAAACTACCGAAAGGAGGGAATATCATCCATGCCTAACCTGGCGACATGGCAGTGGGTAATGCCCCTTGTAATCTTTTAAACAAAGTGGACCTTGAGCCATGTACATGGACTCCACATGGTTCACTACTCAATGTGAGATCTCAATGTGACATTGGTTCACCTCCATTGTCATCCCTCAATCCAAAACATAGACAAAAGTCTCAAATCCTGAACTACCCCTGGTAACTCGAGGTTCAGAATGAGTAAGGGTTCATGAAACCCTTCTTATACCAACCTATTGAGTACTGAAAGTCCTAATATCCATCTAACAGGCACCCCAAATAACAAGAACATAATCTAATACCATTTTTCAAGAACTAGGATTGGATTTTATCCAACCCGACACCTGACCCGGTCTGCTGCATGGCTCGAAGGGTGTTCTCGATCCCCACAGTCTGGAAACTAGTGCCGAACATCAAAATATACAAGAGGGAAAGATTTCAGCCCAAAATAAAAAAAGGACCAGATAAATAAATAGAATAAACTAAATCTCATACATTAAATTATATAACATATTCAATTACAATAGATGAACAAAACAGAACTAAAAACAATATTAAAACCAAACTACACTGACCAGATCTCCATGTGACCTCTTGGTCACCTCCAACCATAAGACCAAAATGCTTTGAGAGACAGCTCAAACCATAAAACCTAGAATAGAAGAGAGCCTTCAAAAGATATTGTGTCTACTAACACTAATAGGTACAAGTAGGGTTTGATCCAAACACGATCAGTAGGAAACCACAAAAGAATCCATGTGTTTTAATTTACGAAAGAAATCTATTAAAATTAGTTTGAAATATATTTATAAAAATCGGTTTATCGCATTTTATTAAAAAACAAAACTTTCATGTGTTAAAGGACAATACACAAAATCATCCATTTTTCAAGAAAATTACCACTTAATAACAAAAACCCAATCTGAATAAACCTAGAAACAACATTAAATATAAATCCATTCTAAGGAAAGTAACAATATAGAAAAAACCTTTAATAAAAAACACACATGATGCTGAATTTTCCAACCAAACACACTATATTACAATGGTAATTACAATATAGTCAATGAGCACTAGTCATGGGAACACCCCTAGGAACTAGCTAACTGTGGGGACCTAGGTACATCATATCCTGATGTAAAAGTAACTATAAACAATAACCTTCTTGTGCCTAATCCACTAGGAGGGGAAACTCCAATGGCATAGTGGTCCCCAAACATCTTCATAGTTTTTTAAGTGTTTTCATCGTTAATCTTTCTAAGTGAAATAGGGACAATACCACTCCGGATCACTAGCATAAAAGTCCTAGTCCACCCACCTAAATACTCGAGCTCCCCTTTTTGTGCTCAAAAAAGTTCTACATATCACATAACACCACTTGCACATCCAAATTCATTTTTAAAATCACACACACACAAAAACCTTTACAAATCACTTCTAAATCCATGATAAACACCACTTCCTAAATAACTTGCTAAACAATCCTTTCCACATTTTTGATAAAAACATGCAACTTTATAAAAAATGATAAACGAGACATTATGTCACATAAGCATTCAATCCCTTCCTTAAAAACATGAAAATTTCCCAATGGGCCTTTGAATTTACACACCCAAATACCTTTTTTCAAAACACTTCCAAATCCATTTCCAAACAACAACAAACATCATTTTTATATTAACATATACAAATGGGCCTTTAAACCAACCTTCACCCACACACACCTTAAATACCAATTGACCAAACCTTTTCCAACCACTCAACCATGTATGATTCAATGATAATCATGCCAAACTGAAAAAAAAAATATTCAAGACCATTTTCAAAATACAATAAATACAAATTCCACCATTTTGAAAAAACATAGGAACTTTTTAATGAAAATATGAGAAAGGGTAGAAGGGATGTTCTTGAGGAATACTAGCTCTAGCGTTCCATCTTCATTTGATTGCGCATCAATGTGAGCACCTAGTGTACCCATTGATCTTACAACATCCAATGGCACACTCTAATTTAAATGAAAATACTCAAAACCCATTTTCATAAAACCACCATTTTATTTCAACCCAAATTCATCCACTTCACCCATTCATAAAATGCTACACAAGTTCACAAACCAAGAGATACCTCTTCAAAACAAGTTTCAAAACACACTAAAATAAATCACCATGTTTCAAATATAAAATCAAAGATATGATACAAATAAATATAATAAAACATTTCATGTGGGTAAAACCTCACTCAACCATCCAATTTAACAATAAAAGTTTAATTTACATTTTATCGAATACCTTTGGCACAAATACACATGGGCATAAACCAAGGTTCATGTAGAAACCTATTTTTTAACAAAATATAACAACATGAAAACATCATAACAAGATAAATATAGGTATTTTATAGGTTCATAGAAAGTTTATAAATTTATTAGATGCATTAAGCATATAAGGATATGTGTTGGAAATGAAGAACACGAAAACACCTACCTTGCCTATGTGTGAATAGAATGAAACCTTCAGAGAGGAGAGATATAACCCTCATAGAACAACTACACACACTAAAATCCAAATATACAAAACCCACACATTAAACCTAATGTCTAGGGTTTTTCCAAACAAGAACCAAGCCAAAAGAAAGTAAAGAAGTGAGAGATGGGGAAGAGGAAAAGTGGAATGGAGAATATTTGATGAAGAACCACTAACCTTTGGTGATAAATATCACAAAAAGTTGCCCAAATAGATGTATAATGAAGAGATAGGAACCTCTGATCGATATCCAATAAGTATGGCTCAATTTTTGAGGTGGAATCACTCAAATTGGGGTTTTAGGTTAAAATTTATTAATCCTTTAATGGGCTCTGTGGTTTTGATTCACGATTTTCTAAACCATGCAAAAACCATGCGACTGCTACTGGAAAAATTCTGTAGCTTTGTAGGTTTATGTTTCATAGTTTGGGAAAATCGTGATCAAACTACGTGAATAGAGATATTGGCCAAAAACACTTAAATGACACCCCGAAAACTAGAGAAGACCCACCCAATGACCCTTTAATTATTTAAACACAATATAGTGACACCATGGGTGTCACAAACTCTCCACCATTCAATTTTCTCCAAATAAAAGTCTTAATAACCATAAATAGGTATATAATAAAAAAACCACCAAAACCCAAGGAATTTTTGGGCCACTCAACCTGAACATCAACCATAAGATCCAAAATTAAGAATTAAATAAAAACAAATGAAAACTGTAGTTGGGGTGTGACATATACGCACCAATAAATTCAATAAACTAAACTTTATTATTTTATTAGCCTCACCATAACATGAATATGAAGGAGGACTAGTTTAGTATCCCCTTGATAATTAAAATTCCCACTTCTCTAAGTACCCTGAAATTATCTTTTATACTCTCTCAAGTACTATTTGACAATTCTAACTTCTATTTAATGTAGTTCTCATAGTTATATTTTAAATTTTCCTACCATTATTTATGCATAGAAAATATAAAATCTAAATACATATAATTACATATGTGATAAATATAATCATTTAAGTTCATGGAGTTATATTCAATATAATAATATCCTCATGTTCCTTAACACATATATTGGGAAAGATTTATACAATGTGACACTAGTAATAATATTATATTGAATTCTTCCATCTATTATGTTTCAATACTTTCTTAATTTATATATTATGACTTTATCCAAGAAACCCCATAAATCAATCTTAATAGATATTGTTATTCGAAACTTGGGACACTATTTTAAGTTATTCTTGGAGAAATAATTTTAAAACACAGTCTTTGATAAATATAATCCTAATACCTATTTTCTATATGTTATCAACAAATTTTACATGGAAAAATATTGGTTCTCCCATTAACATCTTATAGACACAGGGATTATATAACTTCTTGATAAAACCATCATATCTCATGGACTTATAAAAATGAATATTTTATGATCTCAATTATTTATTTAACTAATAAATGGATCTCTACAACATGAATATATTATTGGAAAACATTTTTGCCACAAAACCTTCTAGATATGATATATAGAAATATTTCATACGATTTTCATTAAGAAAAGTAGTATTGACATACAATTTATAAATTTCATAATCATATAAGGTTACTATGGATTTTATCAAAGTGTCTAGTGAAAATATTTCTTCATGATATATGCCCTGATTTTACATGAAATATTTAGTAAATAATAATTTCTTAGAGGTACCAACTTTACACTCCATGTCTATCTTCTTCTTTAATACCCACCAATAACTTTACATCAACTAAAGAAACCCCAAAAATAAAATACCAAAATTTGGTATATATAATCCATTTATGAATTCATATCAACCTATCAATTTTAGCATGGGAATATTTACTATATCCTTTTAAGATACTTCATCATTATTCTTTCTGAATAATACATCACTTAACTAAGTGATTATAAAACCACATATTTATTTTTATCTTTCCAACACAGTATGTGTCTTTGGAAAAAATCCTCCTGCTAATTCTCATGGAATATATGTTCCTATGTCAACTTGTGTTCATATGGGCCCTTGAATTCATTGATATATAACTTTCTACCACTATTTAAAAATAGATACATGATTCTATTTAATTAAAATATTATTATTCACTTGATTAATACTTTTCTATATCAAGGATAATTATATCCTTTATAACCTATATGATAATAAAATGAGATGCACATTGTGATTACTTGATGCGGCTGCATTATTAAAATAATCCTTAACAAATAGTTTGAATCTAAACACATGAATATATGAGATAATTGATTTATTTAATATTATTACTTATTTTATATCCATTAGTCAATATAGTTTTCTTATAGGTAATTGTTTAACACTGCTATTTGAAAAGAATGTTTATAAAGGAGTAATAGAAGACTTTTAACAGTTATAAGACTCATCATCAATCCTTATTTTACTAACATCATCACATTTATTTGTATATGGGAATATCAATTTAGGTATAAATTCACACTATATTTGGAGAACGATGAATGATTGGTTAAAATATTCTCCAACTAACCTGCCTAGAGATCCTAATATCTTTTACCAAGAATATTCTTTACTTCATTTTCACATTCCTTAAATATATATAAAGTAATATCATGAAGTAAATGATTTTACCAATAGATTATAATTAAAATAGTTCACAAATATATTTATAAAATTATTATAAAATTTTTATGGATCATCATATTTAATTTATAAAGTTTTATTCATCTTAAAACAAAACATGTAACCATATAAAATATCAAATAATTGTATCTCTAATGTGTATAAACACCATTTTTGGTTATATACATGAAATTTAATTATATTTTTACATGAAAAATAGTTAACTTACCACAATTGGGTATTTTTATATTCATATATTTATATTCATCACTAATAGAAAATATTTTGTCATATATTCAAGTATAAATATACTATTAATTAAGAACAATATACCATGCCCACATTTATTTCAAAAAAAAATAATATCACATCATATCTTGAACTAGACATTGAGATAAATATTTTGGTAACAATCAATATAAAAGAATAGTTTTTTTAAGAATCAATCTACTTATATTTCATGACCCGTCCCCCGGGGCCTATCCCGTGACTACCCCAAGCCCGCCTTTTATAGGCCAGGGGCTGGCAACTAGCACCGAAAGGCGTAATCCCAAAAACTAGGAAGGCATTGCCTTTATAACCTATAAGCACACGCAACCAAGAACACAATAAGATACTAACTCAAGTAAACTGAATAGTAAATAGAGTGAGTAAAGTAAGTAAAAGGGGCCAGAATAAAATCCCAACTAGAAATTACAAGAAACTGAAAGTTCAGGTAAACTGAAGCAAAAAGGAAGACATCTTCTGGGTTATCCTTCAAGGTTCCTACCTGAAGGGTAGGTTGTTAGGACCAATAGGGGCCTATATACCCTGAGAGGGGGGGGGGGGGGTGAATCAGGGTATGAATATTCTTTTTCAAAGTTCTTCCTGCCCCACTAGATCTTGACCTCTCTATTATAAGGGTCAATTTATTTTCTCTGATGCGATTGTGTTGATCACTTCTTTTTATGTTTACCTGATTTGTATGCTTAAAATGCAATGGAGGGAAACAACCAGGCAGACACAACGATTTTTACTTGGTTCACCCTCACTGGGCTACGTCCAAGGAGCATACGCTGACATGTTATCGTGCGTACCAAATCCCACTAATCTTCATAAGATGTGGATACAAAATTCAGGATAGAGCACTTATATTCCTAGGATCACTGCCTTCACAAGGTTTAGGGTCAGCTCACTGCTTTCCCAAGGGTCACTCCATTTTTCTCTCTCTCTGGCTCACTGCCGGTGGAGAGGATCACCTTCTTCCTCTTCCTAAGCTCACTGCTTTGTGAAGGGATTCACTAACAGTTTATAGACCTGTAGGTCTCTTCATTTTCATGAATAAATACATCCTCAACTATTGATATATTCCCTGTTATAGTCCAACTTTCATCCACTGATGAATACCACTTTGCCTCTTAACCACTGGGCAATTCACTTTGGAAACACCTTCGCAAAGCACCGTACTTCGCGAGGATCCCAATTTCACGAAGCTCAAACAAGCCTTCGCGAAGCTCCTTCCTTTTCGCGAAGCACTTTCGCGAAGCTCAAGCCATCACAAAGCAACGTCCCTCGCGAAGCTTACTAAGCCAACACGGAGCTCATAGGTTTCGCGGAGCTACAATAGCCGCCGCGAAGCTCCTCTTTCGCGAAGCACACTGGCTCCATGAACCACCTTCACAAAACGAGAGCAAATGATCTTCTCTGAAAATTCTCTCTACTTCTCTCGAGGGGGTCAGCCTCTATTTATAGGAGATTCCACCGACCCTCGACCCTTACGCACGAAGTCAACGCCACGTCATCGCCAATCGCAAAGCTCCGAAGTTTCCGCCGGAATTCTGTCTAAATCGCGAAGCACCTCGGCAATTTCCGGATCGCGGAGCTCGTCGTAATCACGGATCATCACCATCAACTTTCCTTCGCGCCTTCACCGTGAAGCTCCCTCACAATTACCTTCATCTCCGCGAAGCTCTTCAGCCTCTGCCGTTCGCGAAGCTTGTCGTAATCACGAAGACTCACCGCCTCCATTCTTCTGGTCTTCGCGATTTACAAACCATGAATCCTATCTTCGTGAAATTCATGCCTTTACCATATTAAATTATTATCTTCATGGAAATCGTATTTTCGTGATGCTCACCAAACTTCCAAATTTTGGACCCCAAAAATTTGTCAAACACTGGGAAACAGAGCCACCTTGTACTGCTCTTTTGTTCCGCCCCCAGATCGTCCAATCCTTTGTCATCGTTCTTTGTCAACATGGATTGTCAACAACTTCTCGCGTACTCGACAATTCTCCATGGAAACCTGCTTTGTCAACAAACACAATCAACCCAAAAATAATTCAATGTTACCTTGAGTGATTTTTGCCCAACAATCTCCCCCTTTGTGTTTTTTGAAAACTCTTCACAAATCTGCTTAGAATGATTTTTTGCACTTTGATACCTCACTGAGTCTTCTTCTAGCCGCTACCACCATTCGCCTCTTGTGATTATGATAGCGTTCAAAGAATCACTTAACATATACTCTAATCCCACATGAGAAATTCTCGGCGTGAGAAACAAGAGTAGTATGAAAAGTTCATCAATGAATCACTTCCTGTCAAACACCAATTGTCGATTCCAACATGATACTAATTATTAAATTGATACCAATTGTTGAACCACACTGATACCAATTGGTGATAGCTGGAAACCTTCTCTCACCATTCCAACACCACTATTCTGCTTTTATCACGATCCTCAATTGTCGTGATTTCTATGCTTTGATCGATCACTTCTAGCATCGTCATATTTAAAAATCTCCGCCTTTCTCATTGCTCCCCCTTTCTGGCTGCTCCACCTGTCAGCTTCTCCCCGTATTTGTCATGATTTCTCAAATAGCCACACTGTCTCCCAATCACTATTTTCTCCCCCTTTAACAAACACTATTTTCTCCCCCTTTCTCAATGAACCCAAAGGTCACTCCTTTTTAGTCTGTAACAGAGTAGAGAACACAAATCAGCACATTAGGGAAAAACATATCATACCTCGGGGAGAGGGGGGGGGGGATTCCACATCCACACTATGTCAAGTGCAGGGAGTCTAATGAACTCCCAGAGCTAGTCAATGCCTCTCAAAAGTTTCCTTGGGTAAGACCTTTTTCAGAATATCTACAACCTGTAGCTCTGTAGGCACATACTCTAACTTCACGATTCCCTACTCAACTTTCTCCTTGATAAAATGATACTTTATCTCAATGTTCTTTGTCCTTGAGTGATGGACGAGATTTTTGATGAGATTTATAGCACTTGAGTTATTGCACTGGATTCCGATCGGAGACTTCACTTCAACTCCCATATCTTCAAGCTACTGCTTCATCCACAATAACTGTGTGCATTCTTGAGTGGCCACAATATACTCATCTTATGTGGTGCTCAATGAAATGCAATCTTTCTTCTTGCTTAGCCAAGAAATACACAATCCACCAAGATAGAAAGCACCTCCTGACATTGATTTTCTTTCATCTGCTGAACCGGCCCAATCTACATTAGTATATCCCAATAATTCTGACTAAGATTTTCCATTATACGTCAAGCCGAAATCCACTGTGCCCTTGATATACAGAAGTATTCTTCTCACTGCATTTATGTTTCTTTCCTTGGTATTACTCTGATATCTCGCTACTTGTCATGTGGCGAATACAATTTCAGGCTTTGTTGCGGTCAAGTACAGCAAACTGCTAATAATCTGCATGTTTTTAGTGAAATTAACTGCCTTGCCATCCTCATATTCAGACAACTTCATCTGGGTAGCTGCTGGAGTCTTCATCTCCTTTGAATTTTCCATTCAAAATCTTTCCAAAAACCTCCTTGACACACTCGGATTGAGAAATGAATATTCCATTCCTTCCCTGTGTCACCTGTAGACCAAGGAAAAACATCAGGTCACCAATCATAGACATTTCAAACTCATGTTTCATGAATTCAGAAAGTTGTCTGCATTGTGCTTCATCTGACCCGCCAAATATTATGTCTTCTTCATAGACTAGCCTCATCATCCTTTGATTACTATAGTTTTTGAAATAGATATTGTAATCAAATCTACCATGCTGAAAATCAAGCTTCTTCAAATACCGATATATCATTCAGTACCAAGCTCGTGGTGCTTGTTTCAGCCCATATAATACCTTCTTCAGCCTGAAAACTTTGTTCTCATCCTCATGAATGAAAAAACCATCTGGCTGCTCAATGTACACCTCTTCTTCCAGAAACCCATTTAGAAATGTAGACTTGACATCCATCTGGAACACTTTGAACTTTCTTTGCACTACTATGGCTAGGAATAATCTGATTGTCTCCAGCCTTGCAACCAGTGCAAATGTCTCATCAACAACAGTACCCTCTCTTTGGGAGTATGCTTTTCACACCAGTCGTGCTTTGTTTCAAATCATTGTGACATCTTTTTTCATCTTATTGTGAAAGATCCATTTAGTCCCAATGACATTTTTATATGCTAACCTCAAAACAATCTCCCATGTAAAATTCTTTTCTGAATCGGCATCAATCACTTATGCTCCCCCTTTATTTCTTTCTTCCTCAACACATTCATTAGGAATTTTCTCACTGATTAATTTTTCTTTGGCTTCATTTCTTTCATCTACTTTTCTCTGTGTCACTGTTCACTGATGTCATTTATTTGAACTTATTCTCTCAGATCTTTGTTGACATGCCTTTGATTTTCCCTCGCAACTTCTTGGTATCCTGAAAGCAGTCAGCTGATACCACATTGTTAGAACACAATCGATAATCATGAAAACCTCTGTGTTGCTGCTTTTCCACCAATCATTCTTCATGAGCATAAACATTCATCCTTCATATCATATTGAGATCATGCATTTGATTAGGATATAGAATGCTCCCCCTGTGTTATGCAACTCTTCCCGTAGTTAGGACCAACATTCATCTGTTTAGACCCATAACTAGTCTTTTCCACATGCATCTTATATTCTCATATTCCACTTGTAATTGAGCTATTAACGAAATCTCTAAGCCTACTGAGATGTAACTCAGTGTAGGAAACAAGAGACAAAGTTAACAACACAATCACATTCTATTGTGCTCTGTTTCTCCCTTTATTCTTCAACTCTAGTACCTGATTTGAATTAATTGAAATTGTAGAGCATATCACATCTCCACTTCGTATCCTTAGATGTCACTTCCCCTTAGATCGTATCTCCCTAGAACCTGACACACATGAATCACCAGTTAATAGCATTTATATACATAGAGAGAGGGGTCTTCCAGACTCATAAAGATGAGGATTTCGGTTGATCCTGATGGGTCAACCCTTTGATTCTTTATTGGAGCGCATCACACTCCTTTCTTGCTTCCTCCAACTGCCTATCCAACTTCAACTGCTCTGGCCATATGACTAAGCATTCATTACCTGCATGCTGAGTCTTTTTCTGGTATGAAGATTCTGCAGGCCTGGCCTTTCCCGCAATTTGGGGTTTAAACCCACTAGTACACATTTCTGTCTTTGATGTTCTACCAAAATTCCATTTTCCTTGATTATTTCTCTGAACAGGAATCTCATTTCTTTCCATCTTCCCTTCCTTCTTCCACCATTGCAGGGATTTTCCTTTTTCTTCCAGTCCTCTCTATGGCACATGACTCGTGAATTTTTCAATGTATTCTTTGTTTATCTACCATTTATCATATTTATGAGTCATCACCCTATTTTTCATTGGTGGTGGGTCCTCCATTGAATGCTCATTTTTCTTTATCACAGTTGGAGTAGTTCTCCCCTTAATCTTCCAGGTTTGTTCACATTATCTCCTTGAGAGTTGTTGTGAGTATGACAGAGGAGGTGACTGATACACCTTTCGTTCAGCTCCATGTGATTCCCCTAAGTCTCTAAGCCTATTTTTCACCTTACCACTTTGTCTCCCAGTGTATAATTTCTCATTATGTACCACTGGAGTTGGTAATCTCTTTCTCGGGTCTTTTTCCTTCCCCGATTTCTTCTTGCTGCACTGTCTGGCCAAATGCCCATGGTCAGAACATATGAAACATTTTCTATTAAAAGCATACCCCATTTCATCACTTCTCTGCTGGGATGTTGATGCAAATTGTTTTCTTCTTCTGGCATCGATCTCCTGAGCTTCCTGACACATACTCATGGTGTGTCCCATCCTTCCACAGTAATAACATCTGATGAATGTTCTCCTCTGAGAAACTCTTCTCTCTGATTTATCATGATGCTTCTTCTTATTCTTAGATTTAGCAAAGTTTCTATTTTCACAGCCTGATATGTATTCATGATCCTCTAAACAGAAGCTTGATGTGTGGCTGTAAATCCCGCAGAAATAGCACATGTCATCACTTCTTTTTGTAGTTGTCCTTTTAGGCCTATCTCCAGCACCTGCAGGATCTTTTTCATTTCTAGAACTGTTCACGAATCTCTTTCTGTCATGAACAGGAGGGGATTCATCAAATCCAACACCATTTTTCCCGAACTATATGGTCTTTGGGCTGAGAAAATTTGTTCTTTCCTATTTTCAGAAATAAAAAATTTTCTTTTCACTTCATCATCACCTGCCGAAGGATAATTAAATACTAAATTCAAGGCATCCTTCATTTTAGGATTTCCTCTAGCATTGGATTTCTCTAATTCCATCTTTACTGATTCTAGCTCTTCTTCCAACTTCTAAATCTTCATATCACTTGATTTAAGTTGGGCATTGAATTCCCTTCTGAGATTCTTTCCACGACTCATCTCATCTACCAATTCTTGTGTGAGCTTTTCTACCATACCACTTTGCTCCTTTACTTTCAATTTTTCTTGAGAAACAGATTCAGAGATAGATTCATTCTCTTGTTGGAGCCTTTGATTCTTTTGACCTTGTTCAGAAAATTGGGTAGCTAGATCATCATTTCTGGCTTTGAGATTCTGAATTTCATCTGTGTTCAGATTCTTTTCCTTGACATCAGCTTTTGATTTTTCAACCTTTTTCGATCTATTTCACAGTTCTTCCTCTTGAGAATCATTTTTCTCCCTCAGATCAGTATCTATGTCAAAAAGCCTTTGATTCAAATTTCTTAGACTTTTCATCTCAGTTTCCAGTGCTTGGATCCGAATATCTTTAGATTTAATTTCCTCAGTGTTTCTAACGTCACTTGAAATATCAGGTTATTCAATACACTTGACTTGATCTTTCAATTTTCTATTCAATCCATTGATCTCCCTTTTCTGTTCTTCAATCTTAAGCTTATACTCACTAACTGATTCTGAGTTCTCTCGTGTTGATAACTTGAGTTTCTCAATTTCTTCCATCAACTCAGACTTCTCTTCTTCCTGTTGCTGCATATAGAGTTTGGCATCATGAACAAATTTGTTAGATTTCTTTGTTTTAGCTCTCCAAACATCTATCTCCTCAAGAGCATCCTCTAACTCAGCTCGCATATCTATTCTTCCTTCAATTTCTTCTTCTGTTTCAGTATCACTCTGATGCTCATATACTTCACTCATTCCAACATCATGATTGAGTGAATCAATCTTTTCCCTATCAGATTCATCAAGACCTTCCTTTAGTAAGCTGTTTGATTCTTTTAGTTGAATCACACTTTTTCCAAAAACACTTCCACACTAAGGGAAATTACCATACTTCTAATTATTCTTTGATGCTTTTCCTTTTCCCATGGAAGATTGTGATAAGAGAAAACTGTATCTTCAACCACACAGATCGACTACACTTAGTCGAAGCAAAAAAATATGATAAAAGAAACCTATCTCTATGATACCAATTGTTAGGACCAATAGGGGCCTATATACCCTGAGAGGGGGGGGGGGGTGAATCAGGGTATGGATATTCTTTTTCAAAGTTCTTCCTGCCCCACTGGATCTTGACCTCTCTAATATAAGGGTCAATTTGTTTGCTCTGATGCGATTGTGTTGATCACTTATTTTTATCTTTACCTGATTTGTATGCTTAAAATGCAATGGAGGGAAACAACCAGGCAAACATAGCGATTTTTACTTGGTTCACCCTCACTGGGCTACTTCCAAGGAGCATACGTCGACATGTTTTCATGCGTACCAAATCCCACTAATCTTCATAAGATGTGGATACAAAATTCGGGATAGATCACTTCTATTCCCAGGCTCACTGCCTTCACAAGGTTTAGGGTCAGCTCACTGCTTTCCCAAGGGTCACTCCCTTTTTCTCTCTCTCTGGCTCACTGCTGGTGGAGAGGATCACCTTCTTCCTCTTCCTAAGCTCACTGCTCTGTGAAGGGATTCACTCACATTTTATAGACCTGTAGGTCTCTTCATTTGCATGAATAAATGCATCCTCAACTATTGATTGATGCCATGTTATAGTCCAAATTTCATCCACTGATGAATACCACTTTGCCTCTTAACCACTGGGCAATTCACTTTTGAAACACCTTCGTAAAACACCATACTTCGCAAGGCTCCCAATTTCGCGAAGCTCAAACAAGACTTCGCGAAGCTCTTGCCTTTTCGCGAAGCACTTTCGCGAAGCTCAAGACATCACAAAGCAATGCCCCTCGTGAAGCTTACTAAGCCAACACAGAGCTTGCAGGTTTCGCGGAGCTACAATAGCCGCCGCAAAGCTCCTCTTTCACGAAGCACACTGGCTCCGCGAACCACCTTCGCAAAACGAGAGCAAATGATCTTCTCTGAAAATTATCTCTACTTCTCTCGAGGGGGTCAGCCTCTATTTATAGGCGATTCCACCGACCCTTGACCCTTCCACGCGAAGTCAATGCTATGTCATCGCCAATCACGAAGCTCCGGAGTTTCCCCTGGAATTCTGTCTAAATCGCGAAGCACCTCGGCAATTTCCGGATCGCGGAGCTCGTTGTAATCGCGGAGCATCACTGTCAACTTTCCTTCGCGCCTTCGCCGCGAAGCTCCCTCGCAATTCACTTCATCGCCATGAAGCTCTTCAGCCTCTGCCGTTCGTGAAGTTTGTCATAATCACCAAGACTCACCGCCTCCATTCTTCTGGTCTTTGCGATTTCCAAACCATGCATCCTATCTTCGTGAAATTCATGCCTTTGCCATATTAAATTATTATCTTCATGGAAATACTATTTTCGCGATTCTCACCAAACTTCCAAATTTTGGACCCCAAAAATTTGGCAAACACTGGGAAACAGCGCCACCTTGTACTGCTCTTTTTTTCCGCCCTCAGATCGTCCAATCCTTTGTCATCGTTCTTTGTCAACATAGATTGTCAACAACTTCTCGTGAACTCGACAATTCTCCATGGAAACCTTCTTTGTCAACAAACACAATCAACCCAAAAATACTTCAATGTTACCTTGAGGTATTTTTGCCCAACATAGGTACATATCGACTCCTCAGCACTCCACCTCCATCCGTCTTCTCCATGTACCGACTCATTGTAAGGTTCTCCTCCAGGCACCTTCCAGTCCTGGTACCCTTAGTATCGATCAACACTGTCCGTCGTCTGAACCAAACACAACATGGTTCGGGCATAGCCCATGCAGGGGTGAGTATAACGATACTCAGTAGGGACATCGAGACCTTCAAGGTCTCACAAAATCTACAAACTATAAACCTCAAAGCATGAAGTCAACTATATACCCAACTTAGGTTTATGCCCATACATATACCTAAGTTAACAAGTATACCCATCTCAATCATGAGGAAACATAGGGTCCAACCCAAAAGTCCAAAGCTCAACTATTCCACAAAGGAAGGAAAACCACAAAGGCAAGTGCCACAAAGGTACGCCACATAGAATAATATCACCAAGGTATTACCACGAAGAAAAGTACCACACATGTATGAACTCAGCTCACACAGGTATAACTTAAGTACAGTAGTAGAGATGATTATTTATAGATACTAAATAATATTACTCCATTAAGAGGCTCTGCTGATGACCCACACAAAATCTCTAAGAGATGACCCACACAAGATTGCTAGGAGCTGACCCACATTAGATCGCTAGGAGCTGACCCAAACAGAATCACTAGGAGCTGACCCACACAGGATTGCTAGGAGCTGACCCATAGAGGATCGCTAGGATCTGACCCACACAAGATCGCTAGGTGCTGACCCACACAGGATCACTAGGAGCAGACCCACACATGATCGCAAGGATCTGACCCACACAGGATCGCTAAGAGCTAACACACACAAGATTTCTAGGAGCTGACCCACATAGGATCGCTGTCAGCCTTCTCACCACAGCTAGCTACTGGGTTCCCGCACTAGGCTTTCTCGTCACCGGGAGGGTCCACTCCCCAAGAAACTGGTCGATACTCCAATTTCCATGAAGTCCCATGAAGAAGTATCTCAAAGGTTCGCCACATCATAGGGGTCTCAACGCAACTGACTGTGCGTCAATCAGAATCCCGGTCTGTGAGTTATTATCCTTTTTGTCCCGAGGGCCCAGTTGGATTCGTGCTCGATCCAACCCAGCCATACCTCAAATTTACCCAAAACTCTAGTGGGGTATACTCAAAGGGACCATCTCACTCCAATATTTCTAGCACCACTGACGGTTCGTCAAGCAGACGTTTGGTGCCAAAGTTATGACCTAAGTAAAGTAAAGGTTCGTATTAGGTCCGGGTTTGGTCTGACCCAGTCGGAACGACACGACCCGGGCCAACCCGCTGGGTTAAGCCCAAACCGTGGTGCGGCCTGGCCTGCTGGGCGGTCCGACAAGCCGTGAGGGGCTGCGGAGGCCGTGGGTGCCACATGGCGGCGGAGGCCGCGGGTCGGCTCGGCCGCAGACGGCAGACCAGCTGCGGGGGTGCCGCGTGGGCATGAGGAGGCTCGACCCGACCTAGGGTGGCTCGATCAGGAGGGTGGAGGCTGCGAGGTGACTCAGCCAGGGGGTGCCATGAGGGAGCGGGGCAGCTCAGCCCAACCCGAGGTGGCTCGTCCGAAAGGGCAGAGACCGCAGGGTGGCTCGACTTGGGGGTGCCGCGAGAGAGCAGGGCGGCTTGGCCCGGCCTGGGGTGGATCGACCAGGAGGGAGGAGGCCACAGGGCAGCTTAGCGAGGTTGTAGACGGTGGCTCAACTGCGGGTGGTGACTCGGCCACAGAGGGTGGCGGCTCGGCCACGGGGCGGCGACCTGGCTGTGGGGCGGTGGCGGATCAGCCGCGGGGCGGCGACTCGGGCATGGGTGGCGGCTCGTCCGTGGAGGGTGGCGGCTTAGCCGTGGGGCATGGAGGCCGTGGGGCGGTGGTGGCCATGGGGTGGTACCGTTGCACTGTCGCCTTCGTTGCGGCCGATGGTGGTGCCGACCACCGTTCTCTTGCCCCACCGTGGTTCATAGCCATTCCTCCATCACGATCAACAATTAATCACAAGGTTTGTAGAGAGTACGAGCCATGTTTGTTTAGCCCACACTCTTCATGTTAGAGTGGTAGAAATCAGCTATAATTCCTTCTTGAATTACGAAGAATTATCAAGAACGGAAAGAGAAAGAAATTTCATACAACCACCCTACAACTTCCCACAAATAATCATACAAAAATTAACCTCTACCTTGGATTGTTTTTTGATGTTGTTGTGAGAAGGAAGTAAAACTAGGTGAAGAGAGTGCCAATGATCTTCACTTCTGAAACCACACTTCGATGTTGGGCTCGCTCGTCGTCCTCTTCTTTGATTTCTAAAGAACGTTCTTCGATGGCGTTATTCCCTAGAGAAGTGAAATCCTACCAATATTTATCCTCTCCCCAAATCCACCAAAAAGAAAAGTAGCCAAAATGATATGTTTCCCCAATTTAATTATTGGCACAATTTCAAATTGGGTTAATTAATTATATAGGTTGGCATAAAAAATTTAAGGGGGTGGCACCATTCAAATGGGGAAGTTTAAGAGGCTCCCCCACACTTATGAGGGAGTTCAAGGGGTTTTAATCCTTGGGTGGTCCCCACCACCATAACCTCTCATGGGAGGTTAGGCTCGGTGGTCCCCACCTCCATAACCTCTCATGGGAAGTTTTAGTTCAGGTGGTTACCACCTGTTAAATATCTACATGGGTGGTTTCAAAATAAAATAAAAATAAAATGTTACACCATTTTATTTTATTTTATTCCTTCACAAAAAACCCAAAATCCATCTTTCAATCTCAACCCACTTCGGTCGAGGTGAAGGTCTCCTTAAGCGAAAACCAACATTGTGAGTTTGATGGTGTCCTCAAATTTCAATTCCAAGCACCGGTTAAAAAGTTAGAAAAACCCGCTCGCATGCTTACTGAACGTACTCGAACAAAAGTTTAGAAATTCATTCCGAAATTTCTGGGTCTCCGAATCACGTGCTGTCAATTTTCACAGACTCATAAAATTCCCATATATTTTCAAAACAAATTTTACATAGAAATTATGGGTCTTTACATCATAAATCTTGAACTTATGATCTACACTTAACTAACTTAGTAATATAGCATAATCAATTGCTTGAAAGTTTACCTTGCTTCCTCTAATATTCACGATCTCCCTTCATTCATGTATTATGATTTAGATATGTTAGTCACATATTGTATTTAGTACCCAATGTATAAAATATAAATATTACATGCAATTATGAATATATCTGAATTAAAATATTCAGATTTCTCTTTAATTTATTTCAATTCCACTTCTAGTGGCCTTTCATTATATATGTGATGTAGATAACATCCAATTCATTGATCCTCATATGGATATTTTTTTTGATGGTATTTTTAAAGGAATCATTGAATTTAATCATTTAATTTTATTTTCAAAATTTTCCTTCACTTTGTTCTCCATAATGAGTGAGTAACCAAGTTCCCACCAATCCTTGTCAACTCAGCGAACCATAATCAAAATATTCCTGAGTATATTTTCCATACTATTCATTTTTTTGTTCTTAATGAATTTAGGGAATCTTGGTGGTAAGGATGGTAATATGATATTAATGCATAATTTCTTATCCATATGTAATCCCAATATATCTAACTAATTGGTATATTTTGACATATTGAGTATGTCATCACAAGATAGGAATCCCTCTTACAATTTATGCTTATAGAATAAATAAATAAAGGTGTGATATGATCATGATATTTATTCTATTAGTTGATTTATTAAATGGGGATAAAGCAATGTAGAACATAGGGAAAAAATTCCATAAGCCTGCACTTGTATTGAGTTGAAACATTTATCTACTATACTGTGTATCTCCTTAGTTATATTCACCTTATCTTGAGGATTCTGAATCATTTCATATAGTTAGGAAATATGACATTTATATATTCTAACTCAATTACAAGTGAGGAATCTAAGGATTTGGGGTTACATTAAATAAACCTTATACACACAGGGTCATACATAATAAAGGATGGAGGGATGATATGCCAGTAATCATATTTAATTTAATGATAAATATCATATAAAATAACAAAATAAATAATTATAATAAATAAATAAATCTAATATATACACAAGTTAGTCAAATATACTGATCAATCACAACATGTAAAGACTATGAATTTAGAATTTATATAATTCATTTCAAATCATTCTAATTAAGATAAATTTACTGGAATTAATAAATTAATCAAACAATTAATTAATTATTTATTTATCTTAATATTTTTTCCTATTAGTCCTTGAGATAGAAAAATCCTACCATTAAAAATTATAAACCAATTAAATATTTTTTATTTTATGTTTAAAATTATTTGAGTATATGGTGTGTACTTGGAGGCCACACTACATGTATCTTCTGTGTAATATTAGAATCCCATTTCAGGAACTTTAATTCTTACAACACATGCACTTTCACTCAAAATTTCATGCGACACACATTTTGTATGGTCCTTTTAATACACTTTGTATTTACATGACATATAATCCAATATGACATGTCTCTATATACATGATATGTAGTTCTATGGGTAAATACATATAGTCTTCCCGATGTGTATGGCCCTATGGGATTTCATAAATTTATGCGATGTATAGAATTAGAAATGTGTTTGTAGTAAAATATTTGTATGAAAACTGTAACGTGTTGTACTAGATTTTACATAGAGTGTAATTTTGATCATGCAAACCCACACAACATGCTGAAATTCACTCATCATGTACATGATGTCATAAAATCACAACAAATGACATTTAAAGGTAGCTACACTCCATGTATTTAGGTCTTGATTTTGTTACTCACCAGTTGAACCACATGACATGCTGAAAAAACATTTAATGTGTACATTGTATGGGTTTTCATGTGTAACATGATGTCTACATACCAGGTACACACTACATAGTTTTCATTTGTATATGTTGCTCTATTGGTATTAAATACATGATATGTATTGAAACAAGTTATTGACCACATGGATCACTAAAAAATATATGGCTTCAAAAACATGTGAGGTTACATAGCATGTACACTAGCTACACACTGTGTAATCCATTTAAAACTACACGTCACGCTAGTTGTCAATATGTGACATGTAATGATGTTGTGAATAAACCCACACAATGAGATGAGATTTACATGGATTACTCTTGGTGTGGTTGACCAAGAATACAAATCCTTTATTTCATCATTATATGTTGTGTACCCACTTCATTTATCCAGCAACATTGGAACCTTCAAATGGATTATTCAAGAATTATCCATCCATTTTCAGCTTATTCATGGACATATAAACTTGGATGAACCTATTATATTGACTGTTGAATTAATAAAAATAATTTATATATATAAAATAACAATAAAATATTTGATATTAGTCAAATAAATTTATAAATTAGGATATGAACACTCAAATACCACTTGAAGGTTCTAGGGCGTAACAGAAGTGTTGGGTGGGTGCTTGATTTCTATTTCATTAAACTATATCTATTGATAAAATCTTAAACTGGGGAATTAAACTATATGGTAATGTATGTTGTTTCCTATACTTTTAACCTCAAGAAAATTAATATATATAATTATATTGTAAAATTTTTATTGTCGCACTTGAGGTGTTGTTGTTGTATTGGGGAATCCAATCAAGGATGCCTCTAGCTATATCAAAACATGATCCAAAAATATCTAAACACTATTTTTGAATCATCAAGTTATAGCATGGTATATACATGTGATTTATTCCATTCTCTATTTATCATAACTATTTTTATTATTATATCTTATTATTTAGAGGAAGGATAGTGGATTATTCTCTCTAGGCCTGAAAAAATTCTAGAGTATATTTTGTTTCCCATAATAAGTCTCACACCATCTATAATAATATAAATTTGAATTTGTAATATCTCAGACCAAATCACTATGAATAGTAACCAGACTAGTGGCACCATGTGAGCTTAGGTGTACCACCTCATATGCTAGAGGTTTCAAAATAGAAACTGGGGCCTGAGGTGGTATTACAAGGATACTATAACCCATGTATTAGATTAATCCATTATATAAAAAAATTTCAAACTTCATACACACTAATTTTTAGAGTAAACCAAAACAATAAATATATCCAACTAAAATAAAATAAAAACTACAAATAGACTCAAATGGTAATTCCATCATACAAGAAAGATTTCTCACTAGACCGATTATATATACAAATAAAAACAAAGGATTAAATGTGGAACATAATAAAAATATAATTGGACCTACTACAATCATCAATAACTATTTCATTCAAATATCTAAATCCCAATTGGGATTCTCTAACTTAATAAAGCAATACCAAGCCTCAAACCAACCAATACCTATAACTAAGTAAGGGATACTCAGTTACCCAAGTGCAATGGTCACCTGAACTGGGTGTGAGTACAAAAATCAGTAGGGAACCCCCAATATAGCCCTGTACATACCATAAATATAGTGATACGTTCCTATGAAATGCTCTGAATAAATAAAAAATTAATCTAGATAGCAATAAATTAATTACATTGTTGACTGTTAGGTTCCACGGTGACACATGAGGCCAGATATATCTACTTTGGCTAGTGTTGGGGTGTCATTTATCATATTGTGTAATTGTGACAACCATAGTTTTCCAACCCACTACATGGTATTAAAAAATAATCACCATCAATCCTTTGGACTATATCCCTAATCGGCCATACCTACTTCAACCAGTGATAGGGTGTCACTGAGTATGTCATATTGACCATTAAAACCATATAATGACTTGGGGGTATTTCATATTGTTATAAAGTGATAATGAACCAAGGGATACACTCAAGATGGTATATAGTATAATGACTTGGGTAATAATCTATCCCGATATCACAAACCATGGAATGATCCATCATTATATATGATGGGTCTTGGAAATTGAGCCCCAAAATTCTGGAAAGCTTGACCACACCCACTGACAACACATGGTAGGAATTATCTCCTCTTCCCAAAACCAATAATACTAGATAAAAATACATTTAATCCCCACTAGTGGTATCATAGAACTCCCTAAAAGGGGTGTTTACATTATTATCATGACCACCCCATATAGAGTATTCATGAGATCCCTGTAGGGAGATTCATGACCACCCAAGAGGGTGTTTTACATTTATAATAAAAGACATCCCATTGATGTTTTATAGTTTTTAAACCAATATCAAAATAATAAAATGAATTAGGAACACATGGTAATTACCATTCCCAGTCTACTAAAATAATAATGGTTAACTTCTTAGTAGGGTCATAATCTAATCAGGGTACCCATCGTGGTCCCCTAAGTCTCATTGGGGTTTATCCACCTAGGTCACATCTTAGTTGGGGTGGGGGGGGGGTACTCTCACCCCACATTCATCTCACTATCCCAAAGGATATAAGGAATCTAATGGGTTCTCACATGGAAAAATACTAGGCCACCCATCTCATCCAACCTCTTCCTCTACCAGGGGTCTTTAAGGAACTTGACACTAGGTCCACTACATATCATTAAATTAATAAAATATAAAATAAACATCTCAAGGTGTTTATATCTCAATGCACTTCATTATTTTCAAGGCCTCAACCATTGATGGTTAAGAAATCCAGTCAGTGGCCAAAATCTATTAAGGATTTTGCACTTTATTTATCCTAGTCAATGTAATCATGGTTTAAAAAAGGAATTCATATTAATTTCAACATATTAGTTTCCTTAATTAAGAAATACATTTAACTTTATAGGATAAACACCTAATTTTTTAGACTATATACCACAAGTACTATAAAAACTACATGAATACCATAGGGAATGTATTCATGACCACCTACCTCAATTGATGATCCCCACTTTTAAATTCACTGCTGAATAACTCCACCTAGTCTTTACAAGTCCAACCAATCAATATGGACATCATTGACGTACACAGTGACTTAATCTACATAAATCATCTCTAAAAAATGAAAAAAACTAATTAAAGAATTTTTAGTTATTAACCAATTTAATTTGAACTAGGAATATTCACTAGAGAATCACCATGTAACCTTTTTACACTATAATAATGACCAATAATCCATGGGAGGTCTATAGAGAACTCTCCATTCCAACCTTGTACAAATAAAAAAAATATTAGAACCAATCATATAAGTATTTAAAATCAATTTAAACAAAAAACCTATGAAAATTAAAAATGGCGACACACCTTAATCAAATCTCCAGGAGACTGCATGTAGACTAAATTATGATACATAATCATGATAGGATGGATGGAATCATTGCTATATTGTGATGATTCCTATATAATATAGTGTAATAATCTATAAAAACAAGCCTAGATGAAACCAAAACTTAGAAAGAAAGAGGATGGGGATAAAGGGAGTTAGAGGAGGAAGAAAATCCCCACAAGTTTCGATAGAAATCTAAGAAAAACCCTAAATACAAGAGTGTTTTAAGGGAAGGGAGAGGGTGAAGAGGGATGGTCCAAACACCAAACAAGAAGGTAGGGGGATTAAAAATTTGATGGTGGGGGGGGGGAGTGATTTGACCCCTTTAAATCCCACTATATAGCTAATGGCTTCAACATACTATCGAAGAATCTTGTTAGTTGGTGGTTGTAGACTACATCCACCCTATATTACATCAACCCCCAAATACTCCCAATTCTTCCCCACTACTCCCAAACACATTCTAACCTCAACTCTATTTAAAAAAAACCTATTTGAGGTGTTCAAACTCCTAGAATCCTATTCTGAATCGAGATTAAAAATCTAGTCTACCAACCTACTAAAAAATAAAATTCCTTCAAGGATTTATGACCATGATTGAGAAGTAATATTATAACCTCCCCATAATAATACTTATCATCCCAATTAATTCTCAGTGGTCATTAAATTACATCACCCAATCTATATCAGTCCCCAATTCAATAACAACAGGCCATGTTCCATTCTTAAATGTCCTCAATGCTTCTAAGAACATCTCTAAAAATAAGCCAAAAAGATACCAAAACCTAACCCAATTATTGAAATCATCCTTAAAGCATTAATACAGTGATTCAACTACACTCAACTAAAATATGAAACCCAAGTGTTACTACCCTACTAACCATCAGGTCCTTGGTGCTCTCCACCATAATCCATTTTCCAAAATGGCTGATTCTAAGATACAGTGCTCCCCACCATCCAAATTGCCTACAAAAAAATTATCTCAGTAGTCCAAAAACCCATTTTATTTAGTTTTAAACTCAACAAACATTAAAACATATGAAAATGTTGATATTGGTTCTCATTTCACAATTTCAATCAAAATGGATGTGCACCCGCTGCCCATGAAACAAGCCCAAATACACCAAATTCTCCTTGAAATCCTCAAAAAATGCCTAAAACATACCCATCGTTTACAAAAAGATACACCCAAAATAGTTCCCATCCTATCAAATCTAGTTTTACTCAATAATGAAATTCGAACAACCTCAATCTGATCTTTATTAAAAATGCTCAGCTACCTCCACAGACACATCGCCCGATCATGATGTATTTATCTCTGAAGGCATATCGTGATTGTAAGAACATCCAACATAAAACATAAAGTATTTTTTTGGTGTGATTTCAGGACTAAATCACCAATTTCCCAAAACCCACCATCATGATCTTCTACCCCATGAGCACTAATGCATATCTGGTCTGATCTCTTTCAAACCATGTGAAATCATCTCATGCCCAAAGCTAATGATCTATCTCTATAAAATATCATGACCAAGGTAACATCATGTGTTCTATAAAGAATCATGAGTAACCCATACCCAATAACTCATTGGTATCTAGATTCCCTATCAACCACACAATGGTTCATATCATGCCTTGATAATCCCTCTATTGTGAGTGTCATATCACCATTATCGAATTCTCACTCCCCACCAAAGGAGTTTTTTTACATCACGTCACTGGGCCAAACACTAGTAACCATATCCCATATCCCATTTTTCATCAAATGTGATAATCATAGATGAAAAAACGAAATCATACATGGGAGTCACTATGAAATTTAATTTACAACCCATCCCATACCCATGGGAACTTCATCTATGAAATCTACTAAAAATAAGTTTATAATAGGTGTCATCGACCTCAATTGGAAACTGGGGAAATTACAACCATATGGATTAATTAAAACAACCCTCAAGTGCATCATCAACAAGTTCCATTATCAATGTTTTTCATTACTATGATCTATTCTCATGCACTGTCAAACTTTGAAACTACATCTCCCTGGTGATATGTTTCGAGGCCCATACTCTGGTTGACCATCCTAAGACACTCAATCCATATTTGATGCCTTATTTACCATGTATGAACATTCCAACCATAATCTAAGATCAAGGAAATTGTACCCTCCATTATTCACAATTATCATTGATCCTTGGCTCGTACAAGACCTCTTGCTGATCCCAAACTCAATAGTGTCACATTCACCCATCCCACCTTACCTCCATATCATCGAGACCAATGGGAATATTTTCCAAGGCTTCCAAAATCATATAAATTTGAATCAATATCCCTTGATTCACAGATAATAAAAACTAGACTCATGTTCCTAAACAATTGGCCATGCTCCTACTACATATTAGTTTAATTAAGATACAAGCACCCTAGGCACTCCTCTTCAAAACAAAACAACTCATAAGTACCATATTTAATAATGTGACCACCACAAAAAAATACTTAATAAATCCAAAATTATCTACCTATTATTGAACCATGATCAAAATCACATTCTAATTCAGTAGGTCTAAGAACTCAACTAGTTATGCCCTAAAAAACTATCTTTGATACTAAAATCATAATTACTTATGGTGATTTCCTCTCAAGAAAGTACCAGGTATACAATATAAATTTTTTCTCAAAACACCCTTATGGTTTTTATATTGTTAGGCCAACCCATCTCACATGTTTCCTCTATAATTCACTAAGAACTGACTCCCTAAAAATCCCAATTCTTACCTCAAGGGTCACATAGCTCTCCCACCTAGTCCAATAAGTCAAGTATTATAAAAATTAACATCCCATAGGATGTAATATATACTCCCATATTGAACAAACCATGATATCTAACATACCCAACCACACACCTACAAGTTCCCAACAAACATATCTGGCATCCCATGCCAACAACACCAGCCTACTAGGAACTGATCCTCATTGAGCATCCACCAACAAGAATTCTCCCTCAAAAATCATAAACCCACAAGCTTGGGTATGTACATAATGGTTCTATCCTAGATGATCCATATCAAGTAAAATATAGCATCTATATTGGTTAAGTATAATTCCATTACAATCTATATTGAAAATCACCATATATGTTGTTAATGTAACTTTAGATAACCAATCTGATGGAAAATAACCCACATAGTGTCTAATACTATGTATTATGTGCCTATAATGACCCATTAGGGTCACTACAACTTCTATTCATATAGATCTGAATCACTGCTATCATTAATGAGAATCCCATTATAGACCCACATGACCTTCCATCAGAAGATAATACATATTTAGGGTGGTCCATCTGAGTAGAATTCCAACAAGAACATATATGGGAAAGCACCATATAATCTTTTGTAGATACTTTAAATAGTTGGAACTCTAGTCAATGATAATCACACATAGGTATACATATATTTCATGTGAATCCTATATTCCTAATCTTGATGAATGAGATTCCTATTACCTATACGGTCTAAGATCCAAAATCTAAAATAAATGACAAATCCCAAATCTCAATGTGTATCACATGTGGTGAAGTCATATAACTGTCATAGAGAATAACAAGAAAATTGATCTCAAGCCACTGGTATCCTAGAATTATCACCAGAATAGGTTTTCATGATGTACTAATATGATATCCATCACAGGATCCTACAATTTCCTATATCTCTTTTCTACCATGCCCGAAATATTAAGACAAATAGAAGAAAACCTCTAATAACACTTTGTAACATCTCAACCAGGCTCACATTGAATAGTAATCAACTAATGGGACCATAAAACATTAGAGATGACTCCTTAAACTATAGAGGCTTCCAAATAGTAGTGGGGGTCTAGGGAAGTACCTTGATGATACTATAAACACTATATCAAAGTGTGAAACCATACAAAAAATATAAAAAAAATCATCCACAAAAATAATCCCATAAAAAAGAAATATAAACATATCAAAAAATAATAAAATAAAAGAAACATAAAAACTCAAATGGTTATACCATCATTTAAGTAAGATCACCCACCAGGCCACTCACATATAAAAATAAAAATAAAAGAATAAATAAGGACCAAAATAAAAATAAAATAGGCTCTACTACATTCCCTGAGCCTCACCTCATTCCCATATCTAAATCCTATCTGAGATACTCCAGCTTGATCAAGAAATACTATGCCATAGCCTAACCTATACTTGCTACCAAGTGAGGGATGATCAGGTACCCAAGTGAAATGGCCACTTGAGTAGGTTATACGTAAAAAACTCAGAATGCAACCAACAAAATGATTCCATACATACTATATATAAATTGATATTTACGTATAAAATGTTCTAAATAAATAAAAAAATAACCACATAGTAATAAATAATGCCAAACCTCAAGTTCTATAGTGAAACCCAAGGCTAGACATACCTACTTCAGCCATTTTTGGATCATCTCTAAGAACATCACATAATCATATTGACCATAGTATTCCAACCCTACCCATGGGCATAAAAATTAATCACCATCAATCCTTATGACCACATCCCTGATTGACTATACCTACTTTAACCAGTGTGAGGGTGTCTCTAAGTACGTCGTGATGGTCATGCCAACTATAGAATGAATTAAGGGTCTTTTATCCTAGTATATAATGACCGCGACTTAGGGACTGGAATCACCTTGATATATAGTGTAACAACCAAGGGAATGCACCATCCTAAAATCAAAACTTAGGTAATGATCCATTCTATTAAATTATGGTTCCTATTAAGTGATCCCTAATAGTCCATAAGGATTGGCCATGCCCATTGAGGACCCCAAAAACCCCAAGAAGATACCATGTGGAAAAAATTTCCTCCTCTACCTAGAAATAATAATTTTAGATCCAAACACATGGTCGTTCCACCGATAGTATCATATATCTCTATAAAAGGGAGTTTCCTTTAGTACAAAAACCACCACAAGGGGTGTTTTTATGAACCCCCCATATGGAGTATACATGACCTCTCCATAAGGAGTATTCATGACCACCCAAGAGAGTTTTTCTATTTTAATAAAATATTTACCATTTCATGTTCATTTTTTCCACCACTAGAATAATTAATAAAATTATAAAACATAGGAACCTGTGGGAAATCCCATCCCTGATCTATTAAAAGAATAATGAACACTCTCTCACTAGGGTAATTAGCTTAGTGGGTTGCCCATCAAGATCCACTATGTCACATTAGGGTCTACCCACCTAGGTTACATCTCATTAGGGTGGAGGTTGGTGGGGAAACTCTCCTCACAATCATCTCACTATCATGAAGGCTCTAAGGCGTCTCATGGGTTCTCACGTGGCAAAAAACTTGGCGGTGCAACTCAACCAACCTCCCCCTCTACTCGGCGGTCTATAAGGAACATGATACTAGGTACGATAAATATCATTTAATTAATAACATCTATAATATACCTCTCAAGGTATATATGTCACAAGAAACTTCATCATAGCTAAGGCCTTATCCATTAGTGGCTGAGGAAAACCAGATACTTCACAAAATATATTGAGGATTTGGTACATGGAATCCTAATTAAGGATATCTTAGTTTAAAAACAAATTCATTTTAATTTAAACATTTCAGCTACTTTTATTAAGAAATCTATTTTATATGACAATAAAAATGACTCAGTTGTGAGACCACATGCCATAAGTACCATAATAATTCTAATTAATACCATAGGGAATGTATGAAATAATATCAACCTAAAATGATTTTCCTTTTTAATATATCTCTCGATATCTCTACTAAGTCTTTCTAAGACCGTATAATCCATATGGACATCTTGAACTTACATGAAGACCTAATACACATCAAGAATAAAAAAACAATTAATAACACATTTATAATTAATTGACCAATATGATTTAAACTAGGAATATTATCTGAAAAATAATCTGTTTGTTTATTATTCCAAACCCACAATAGAAAATTTGTGAGAGGTATATAGTGAACTCTTAGAGCCAACCTAGGCCAAGGCCCGAACCATCAGAAGAAATTTCATAAGCATTTAAAATTAATTTAAATTAGAAACCTATGAAAATTCAAAATGGAATTGTACATTAACCAAATTGTAGGGAAACCATGTGTAGACAATGTTATAAGACATCCTCAATCTTGGAGACACAAAAGGACCATCACATAAGGATTATTTCTAAAAAATATAGTGTAATCATATATAAACTCTATAAAAATACTAAAAATTATCAATAAATATTTTTAAGATCAAGGGATTTAGATTAGGAATATAATCACCACCAATCTTCATAAAAATCCAATAAAACACCCCAAATCCAAGGGGGTTTGAATGGAAGGGAGGGGATAAATACAAATGGTCCACATGATAAACAAGAGGGGGGGGGGGGGGTTACCTTTAAATATTCATGTGGGGGAGTCATTTTAAAACATTATATCCCACTAGATAGTTCTTAATATGCCAATAGCTATAATCGACTAGCTAATAAATTGGCTAGTAGGTGGCTATACACAGCATCCTCCCTATAGTCTAGCCACCCCTTCCTTCTCTCGGTGCTCTACCGCTAATCTTGATCACCTTTTGACCTCTAATCCATTTCTAAAATACTTTTTGATATGTTTGAACTCCCAAAATCATATTTCGAACCTTGATTCAAAATACAGCTAGTAGACCAATTGAAAATTCAAATTCCTTTTGGAATTTCTAACCCGTACAAACATGAGATCTTATAGAATTTATACTTAGGGTTAATAATTTGATAATTTCATAATGACCCTTTATCAATTTATTTATTTTATATAATCTTTATTTCAAATAATAATAATAATAATAATAATAATATTTACATGACATGTATTTATTTAAATATATTTCTTAAATAGATAAATTATTATTTATGTAAATGAAATTAAATAAAATATATCATTTCAATCATAACATTAACTCTAACTATTAATCCTAAAATAAATTTATTAAACCTTGAATAATAAAATATTTATTCAAATAAATATTAGTCAATTAATCAATAAATAAATTTTATATTCACTAAACTCATTAATAAATATTTATTTTAACACCACATAACAAAATAAATATTTATTTTAATCTATTCAGTAAGCTGATGAATACATAAATACTTATTTATTACCTTATGATTAAACAAGAGATAAAATTCAACTCATATATTCTATACTCAAATATTACATGATTGAATTAATTTGATCAACAATACTTGATTAATTATTTTTCTACATTACATGAATAATATTTACTCATACTATTAAAATCAATATAATTTAATGAGATTTTAGATACACTTAGTGTGTGACCCTCTAGGACTCTTTATTAGTGGCATTAGGAAATCTTACTTAAATTCTAAGATCATCATCTAGAAACACATAAAGATACACCATAGAGAAAAAAAGATAATGTTGTAATAATAATATCCTTTATATAAATTCAATTATCTTGTAAAATCCTTTGTTCTACCAATATCTCATCAATCCAAATGCATACTTTATTCATCACCCTATATAATTAATTTATTTTTCATTGATTTTCTAAAATAAATTAATCTATAAAATACCATGGCTTTGGATTTATTTATATTTTTATATTTAAATAATATATATATATATATATATCTACCTCTATTAATATGTAAGGGTAAAATCCTTTCTTAACTTAGTTAATTAATGTTATATCACTTATGACGCACCCATCATTTTCTACCTCTCCATAAGCATATTTCATCATGGTTTTTGTGTATACATTATGTTATATGATTCATGATATATGTTAATAATAATATCAAGTATAAGGACCAATACACACATACCTCGGAAAGAATACCCAATGAATTATGAAATAAATGTAATTCCTATTGTCAGGCATATCCTCATGACCTACCTTCTTGGATATGACCATGTGGGAAATTAATGAGAAGAATTATCAATGTTTTATAATACCCCAACACATGATAGTTAGACATCATATATGTATCATTATGTTGATGTATCTAGAATATAAGAATTATTTAATAATATCATCATAGCATCTATAGGTTCAAATTATAGTGGTGAACTACTATAACATATTAATATAAAAAATACTCTAAGTAAATTATCACAATAACATTATACATAAGAAAAATCATTATGTGATAAGATATTTATTTATATTCTGGTAATAAAAAGTATTTTTTTTTGTTTTAGGGCACCAAATCCAACAATATATACCCACTGAATATATGCCATTTTGAATTAATTCTCCAAAAGGATAATTTGATTGTACTATCAAAATTCATCTAATTGATACATAAAAAATTATATACCACTCGATTAAAAAGATAAAAATAATTTTCAATGGAAAGGGAAGAAACCCTTGGCTATTGTGGGAATGAATGAACCCAAAGAAAATATATTTCTACTTGATCATGATATTATTCAAGAAATAAATTTACTTTAAGTGCACGATCATGTATGGGAGGAAATTTATATTAATTTTTTTAACACTAGAAGATATTAGAATATAGTGAAGGCTATTTTTAATGACATGTAAGATGATTTTTATGGGAAATCACTATATCCAACTGTAGTAAAAATCTTTTCCAAGATCGTCTGAGATAGGAATCGATAAGATGGAAAAATAGAAAAACCATAAAATGGAATATCCCACTATCCAAACCATAAATATTTATTATTGGTGATTCTAATTGATTTCTCTAAGAAATGCCCAATAAGTTCTAACCTCTAACGGTATTCACCATCCACTAGAATCATTGAATACATTGATAGGACCTCTTATATAAAATGGTATTATAATACCTCCTTCATTAAGGAATATAGAGAGAAGAGAGTATGAGAGAGTATCAATGAACTAAGAATATACACCAATCTCCAAACGAGTCTTGAAAAACTCTATTTTATGGCCCCCCTCATTGAATAAAGGATCATCTTAGAGTTATTTTGTTTTATATGTTACGAAATGGATGAAATTATATCTTTAATTATTACAAATCATTATAATAGATACCTAATTAATGAACCTAATTATTAAAATTATTTAACAATCAATAACACCATCACATGAAATGTTAATGTATGAAGGAGTATTATAATCACCTTGGGAGTTAATTTGATTTATATCACATATTATTTAGCTATATCACCTCTACATGACCTGAGATATCATAAGAAACACTTAGCATTCCATGGTGAATTTCACCATGATACAGTTATTGGTTTAGTGAAAAAAATGAAACAATATCCCACCAGTAAAGAATCCAAAAAAACTTTATAAAATTTTTAATACTCTTTTAGAATCCATCCAAAAATCCTTTGTATAAGATTATCATAAACGCTATCATATATTTGAAAAACACTTTGAACCAAAATTAATCATCATTATAGGGCCTAATGAATAAATCTACAGACCATTTTATATTTTAAAATTATTATGAATTACATAATTCATAATTTCAATTATAGGATGGCCTCTAGTAAAACTTCATTCCTACTCAATCTCTAAATGGTTTTGGAATGATCTCGATCAAACATAATCATATCTCCATATGAACATGTCCACCACAATATGTATCTCTATGTATCATATATACACTTATATAAACCCTTTTCTATGCAATTATGTGGTCACTAGACATGTACCATGTCAATTTAGTATATAGAATCTCATATATACATAATTTAATGAAATGGATAAGTTTGAATGAATACATGACATTTCATTAATTCAATAGTTGAGCACATCACATTTAATTGATATTAATTTCCTTAGTTTAATTAAATCATGGGCCTAGATGTATTGATTTTCATACCACATGAATTTTTTTATCTTGGATAATATTAACTAATTTCATGGTCAGAAACATACCCAAACACCCATGATTAACTCATCCTTTAGACCAACATCATAAAGGTATTAATGTATGAAGGTTCGTATGTTAAGTATTTTATTAACCTTAGGTAATGGGGTTCATAATATGTATAAACCCCTAATTATATCAATGAATGTATGAAATTACATGTGATATACTTTAAAGGGTTAGTCTAGATAACATGACTCCACTTATTATCTCATTTGACTAATCTTTGTAACTTATTCAAGATTCTATTCGTACTAATCTTAACATATTATTATAACCCATAATACTTTGTGATGATCATCGATTAAGGTTAACACAAATTCATAATTTAAGGTGATATTACCATTCCACTATTTATGAAATATTTTAGCACACGTGAATGATTGATACACACAGTTTTCCTTTTTTTATAAAAACTAGGTAATATTTTACAACCATTACATCCAATCTATCATGCATTTCATAACAAGATATTAAAAATGTCCCTAATAATTTTTTAATGGGTTTTCCAATGAATTTTTTACATTTTCATTTATATCCATCCAATATATCATTACACTAACACTCTCAATGGTCTCTTAAATGATATGGTATTTTTGAAGGATGTGTTTAGTCCTTTGGTGAGACTGGGGTTCCATAGCCTTTACAATAGCTCTATTATTTTAAAAAAATCAAATTTTCCTAAAATGCTATCAAACACCCCAAGTTTTGTAATGAAATTAGTAATGAAAAAAATAATCCTTCATAACATCTAATGCAATGTTGTACTCTTCCTATAATATTGAGTTTTCCGTGGTGGGTTATTTGTTACTCTTATAACTGATAGATCCATTATTGGGTAAAATAACAAGATTATATTGACATATCATATCTTTATTATAATTTTTGAAACAAGAATAAATGTAAACCCTTATAATAATGCTATACTCACTTACAAAGACCAATAACATATCCTTACTTCTTCTTAATTAATTATGGATTTTATTAACAACAATCCAATGACTCTATCTATGATTGGTTTGGTACCTACTTATTATCCTCAAATCATTAGAAACATCAAGTGAAGTACATAACATGAAATACATGGTAGAGCTTATTTCATACACATTGGGAATCCTATCAATCCTTTATAACCCCTTACATGGATCATGAATATTCCTAATATTTCTTCCATGAGACACTAGTAATGAACCATTTTTATAGTTTTACATGATAAATTTTTTATCACTTTGCTGGTATGTTTGTTGAATCAATCCAAGAAACCACTTAGATATATCTCTATAGATCATCATACCCAATATGTAGGCTTCTTCACCCATATCTTTCATTAAGAAGATATTTTTCAAAAAACATATTTATAGAATATAAATTCTAGACATCATTTTTGATCAAGAGTACACCATCCATATACAATACTATAAATTTAAAAAATATCCCATTAAACCACTTGTATACACAAGAATAATATACATTATTGATGAAAACAAACTCTTTTACAGCATTATAAAACTAAATATTCCAACTCCAAGAGGCTTTCTTCAAAACATAAGTGGACTGTTTTAACATAATAACCTTAGTAGACTCACATAGAACTTCAAAACCTTGAGGATATATCATAGAAATTTCCTTTACTAAATTATAATTAAGTAAATTAATTTTTACCTCCATTTAATATATCTCATAATCATAATGAACTGATATGATAAGAAATATCTGAATCTACTTTATCATCATTATTGGTCAAAACGTTTATTCATAGTAAATGAAATAGATTTGTTTATAACCTTTAGCTACCAAATTATATTTATAGGTAGACACTCTACTATACTTTTTAGCTTTCTTATGTAAAACCAACTTACACCCAATGGGTCTCATCCATTCTAGTTCATCCACCAAGTTTAAAATTTTGTTAGTGTACATGGAGTCCGTCTCATATTTCATGGGATTTATCCATTTCTTATAATCGAAAGTTTTAATGTATTATCAATAAGAAGTAGTTTCATTATATATAAATATAAATCCATTATCATTTTTCATAATAACTCTATATTTCTTAGGCTCATGATGGATCCTATCATCCATTGATGTTCTTATGTTATCTAAGTCAGTTCTTCTTAAACAAACCAAGCTTAACTTACATATTTGAAACATATACTACTAATTAATTTTAAATTCTCTATATTAAAATTTAATCCCAATAAATCCCAAAATTATACATTCCTTGTTCTAAAATATACCAATTAGGTCCAAAAAAAGACTTTTTACTCAGTAAGATTATAAAAATAATATCCTAGAGTTTCCTTGGGATAAGAAATAAATAATTATTTTTCTAATTAGGGTTAATTTTTATTTAAACCAAATGTTTTATCTACTTAATAACCTAAAATCCTTTTAAAACACTATTTAAGACATTTCCCAGTCAATATCTCATATGGTGTATTTATGAATGCTTTTGATGGATTATGGTTGAGTAGGAATGTATCTATTTTTAGATAATATCCCCATAATGAAATGACAAGGTTACAATGACACATCATTTATCAAACCATATCCCAAAATATAATATTACAATTCTTAGACATAGAATTACACTAGGGTATTAGGAGTGAGTTTTGAAACAATTCTATAATATCTTAGATAATAAATAAATTCTTATCTCATGTATTTATAACCTAGATTATAATAAAGAATATTAATACTCTTAGCCAAATAATTCTTTACTTTTGAACAATTTGAAAAGTTCACAATTTTCAAAATTGTGTCTCATAAAAAACACATAACCATACCGAATAAAGTCATCGATAAAAGCTACAAAGTACATATATCCAATACTAGCTTGATTACTCATTAGTTTATACACATCACAGTATATAAGATCCAACAGTCCAGTATCCCTTGTACATTTTTCCATTAAAAATAAATTTAGTTATTTTTCATAATTAGAAATATTTTTATGCGTTTTAAAATTTATAATTTAATGAATCTAACAATCCACATCCATAGAGTCATTCGATGCATTTTACAGTTACATCAGTTGTTTTATAACCATTGTAAAAAAATATTGGATGATTTTTTTATTTTAGTTATATGTTAACCAATGTATAAAAACTATTTTTTTCATTATTTTTATAGAAAATATGTGGAAAATAGGTTTTATATGTCGCTTATATAATATAATATGTAATATTTTATTTTATTTTTTCAAAAATATAGAATTAAATTTAGTTTTATTTTAGTAGATCTTAACTTTATTCATCAAAGAAAAGCTTAACCACTCTTTATCAAACCTCTCGGCTTCCGATATCATTCATGCACCAAAATTGTTGCTAATATCCACCATTGTAGTTAGAGACCAATACCATAAAAATATCTCCACCTTCCACCGAAGATATTTTCTATCTTCAAAAACTTCTAAGGCTTATTTATATTTTTTTCATTTATTTTTACACATTCATGAGATTTTTTCCACGGATAGGTTTATTTTCTATTATTTAAATTACTTCATTGGATTATTTTATATTATTTCATATGTTTTTTATTATTTTATTATTTCATTGATTTTTTCCCAACATGGCTGGGAAACAAAATTGTGTTTATTATTTAGCTCCTTATCTTATCTTATAAGAAAATCAAATATAATTTTAAAGTTAAGACTATTTTCAACCATCCTATCATTATTTACTGTAAATACCTATCATAAGATACAATATAGTTCTAACCTATATTTTTTTTTCTAACATGCATTTATCATAATGTATGACTTCTCATTAAACTTTATTTTAAGTTCATTAAATTTTTCTGGTTTTATTTACTATTTGAAAAAAAATTTGTGGTTTGTTTCATATATTCCTTACTATTTTAACAATGTGTTGTGTATTTTTGGTGATATGGTGATGTGTTATCTGATAATACCCTCAAATTACTAATATATTGAACCATTTCACTTTTAATTTCACTCTTATATAAGATTACCACAAAAGGTGATATTCTAAAGTCATTGAATATGAGAAACTCAATTCTTCAATAGTTTGTGTGATTTTAAATCAAGCACTTTGGTTTCATATATTCATTATCATTTATACCAAATAACAAATAAATCATAAGAAACTCAACATTTGGACTTTTATATTATGATATTTACTTAAATGTTATGAAAACAATGGGTATATATTTACCTAATTACATTATAAAAATAATGGGAGATTTTGTTTTATTAGTGTTCAATATCTCTAAAATCAATGATAAGGAATATAGTTTTACACCACTCTATTTTTTCATTGATTTTTTCTCTAAATTGGTGATGATCAAATAAGTCCTAATTAATTTTATTTTTTTATAAATGGGAGAGAAACTATTAAATATGAAGAAAAGTCACAAGGTTTTAATTAAATATGTCTAATGAAATATTTTTGTTTATGTAATTTTATATCATAATTTTATTTATGTAATATTTTGTCTATTTTAATTTTATTATTATTTATAAAAGCAATTTTTAATTTAAGTTTCATAATATAGTAACTTAAATTTAATACATGAAATTTTCTATAGGTGATAATGTATCATAGTTGGATTGATGCATGATGAACATGTGATGAATAAAAGGAAGGGATTGATTCATTTTTAAAATTTTAATAATGAAATGTTCTAAAAAATGAACCTTTTTTCTATCCATTTATGAAAATTTTAAATATGAGAAAGATACTAAGTAGAGAAATCAAATATCATTTAATTTGTAATGGTTTTAATCCCAGTTATATTCCTTTGATTTAGAAAGGTGAGATTGGGAAGAATTTAATATCTTTTGATGATGGAGTTTTTTAAAATTATATTTGCACTCAAATTGAAGAAATTATTAATTATATTAAAGCGGAGACAAATGAGAAAACGCCATCTATTAAGAAAATATGTGGTGATTCTAAAAAAACAATGTATCCAAGTTTTAAAAAATTAATAGTTTTATCAAAAGTTTTAGGATTTTTGAACTTGAAATTGAAAGAATGGATGAAGTCCTAAGAGTTTTACGAAATTACTATAGTTGTTGAAATATATACTTTCTATAGAAATGGATCTTCTATATTTAAATTATAATGGAAAAAAATATTATGCTTGATCAGATTGGGGTAAGAGAAGATACATGCCTGCCCTAATAACTGTTTGTTATATTGGAATGAATATGGAGGTCATTGAGAGTTTCTTAAATGTGGTACATCATATGTAAAATAAAATAAAAAACAAAAGTTTATTGATCTATTATGCCATGTACAAGGACTCATACTAAGGAAATTTGTAACCTTCAAATAATTGATTATTTGAAATGTTTATTTTAAAATTAAAATGGTGTAAAAAAGTTAAGATTGTATTAATTTGAGTTAATATTAGATAGTAAATTAATTCTTCCAAATTATTGTCCATAATGGAAGAATATTGATAAAATAATTACTAAATATAGAAATGAAGTTAGAAATCTCAGACTTGTGCTGTGCATAGATTAAATGAATCTATATCGAATCTTTAGTAGAAAATATAGTTCATGGTCAATTTTTTATGGCATTTTATAACTTATTTTGTAAATTTTATATGAAGAGAAAATGTTTCATCTTGACTTTAATGATTTATAAACCAAAGAAGCATAGAAATGATATTGATGTTTACTTTTTATTATTATTTGGTGATTCTAAACACTTATGGGAGGAATGTATCTTTGTTTATGATTCTTATAAAAAGGATAATTTTCAATTTCATACAATGATTATGTTAAATATAATCAACTTCCCAATATAAGAGAATGTGTAAGGATGTAGTATTAAGGGGGTTAATACTTATCCAATTTTTGATGAACAGACTTTATTTTTTCAACTAAAATATGGAAGGAAGGTATTGTACACGGGTCATTGAATGTTTTTTTATTTAGATCAATCTTATCAAAGACTAAAAAATACAATCAATGGCTTGTAAAAATTTTATATTACATAAAATACTTTACTATCAGATATATATTTTGAGACAGTGAAGAAAATTGATTCCATATTTAAAAGAGCACAAAGATGTGGTAATTACTGAAATATATGGAAGAAACAATCAACAGTTTTCAAGATTTTTATATTGGAGATATCATGAGATCAAACATAACCTTGATTTGATGCATGTTAACAAGAATAATTTTTGTAGTTTTATTAAAAAAACTTTAGATATTAAAGGAAGGATGAGGGATGGTTTGAATGAATTAATTTATTTATATTCAATGAGAATATGTTTAGAGTTAGCTTCCACTCTTAATGGAAAATGAAAATAATTTTTTTATATTGTCATAAATTATCTAGGAGAGAGAAAATAAATTTTTATTAGCACCTCCATGGTGTAAAATGACCTCAGGGTTATTCTATAAATGTAAAAAATTTCATGTCAAATAGACAATTTAGAGTTAATAGGCATGAAATATCATGATTCTCATGTAATAATACAAAAATTCCTACCAGTTTCATTATGTATAATACTACTCATACATGTTAAATTTAATATCATAAAGGTGTGGAATTTTTTCAATTCCATTTGTAACAAAAATATGGATATGAACTTATTTAAAAATTTGTATAATTTTGTAATTCATATACTTTATCAACTCGAAATATACTTTCCACCATATTTATATATCAGGGTATATTTAATGGTTCATTTGGTGTAATAAACAAAGAATTATGGTCCCTTATATCTACATTGGATGTATCCTTTTGGAAGATATATAAAGATATGGAGGGGGTATGTTTTGAGTCCATATCGATCAAGAACCTCCATTATTGAGAAGTATATTTTTGAGGAGGTGGTATAGTTTTGTATAGAAAACTTGTCTATAGTGTAGAATGTTGGTTTGCCTACATCTCACCATGAACAATTTAGTTTTGGGTGAAAGGGGATCATTGGATTGAAAAAAATCATTAACACTTGATAAAATAAAGAAAGGTCATTTATAAATCTTTAATAACATAGACTAAAGTCATCAATATATAACATCACATATTAATGTGTTAAAGAAACCTTATCTAGATAATAAATATATGTGGGAAATTAATGAGTATTAAAATTGTTTTTTGTCTTGGTTTAAATAGAATATGAAGGATAGATTTGATGCATCTAAAACATTGAGATGGTTATCTTGAGGCTCCAGTTTAGATGCGATAACATTTTTTGGGTATGAAATTAATAACTATACATTTTATACATAATATCATGGAAATAGAAGTAAATTTCAGAATGAAAATGTATTGGTGTTCACTGAATCAATTCACATTTCAAGTGAAAAAGGCCAAAGCCCAATCTCTACATCAAGTGCATATTATGAAGTAATTAAATAATTATAAATATTGATTAAAATTAATTTCAAGTTCCCCATTACAAATTTAAATGGGTTTTTGGTAATAAAAGTGTTAAACATGATGAACTTGGTATGATTCTAGTAAATTTTAAAAGATTAGAATAAAAAGATGAACCTTTTATTATAGAAACACATGTAAGATTTTTTTATGTTCTTGATTCATCAAATGTTTAATGGTCTATCATTTTTCAAAGAAAAAATGAAGATTTTGGTGATGATAAAATTGAATAAGATGATGAATTATGGGATATCCCAACTTTTATGGAAAGTTTATTAGAGGATATTGATTACCACATTATAGAATTGTTTTGTTCCATATGGAATGATCATGAATAAGAAATATGAGAAAAAAATACTTTAATAATTTCCTAAAATCACAGGTAACATGTATTTATTTCTTGTTTAATATTAATTTTTTTTGAAAAATATCATATATAATATTTTTAATTTTATTTTTATTTAATTATTTTATTTTAAAAATATAGTAAATTGTTAGTTTAGTTTATTTTTTATATCATTTTCTTATTATTCAATTTTATATGAAACAGTTAGATTTATATAAATTTTTTAATTACGTTTTTATTTCTTACATCTATAAAATTTAATTTATCATAAATATTATTATAATTTTTTAGTATTTTTGTTAACTACACTAATGAATATGATAAAGAGTTTGTTTTATTTTGTTTGAATAATTTTCCATTATTATTCAAATTTATGTGTAGAAATGGTATTTTTAAAATCTTATATAGTTTTTTCTTCAAAAAATTATATCATTTAATGTCTTATAAATGTTTTCATTATTTATTTAGAATTTTTTCTAACTACTCTATTTAATTTGATAATGAGTTTTTTTGTTTTGTTTGTATAATTTTATAATTATTATTCAAACTTATATATAACAATGGAATTTTATAATATTTTATATTTTTGTCTTATTTGAATATCATTTCGTGGTTCATAAATTTTGAAAATATTTTTTATTATTTAAGTTAACCAATTTAACAAATATGAATAAAAAATAATTTAGTTTACTTTTTTTGGATAATTTTTCAATTATTATTAAATTTTATATGTAACAGTTAGATTTTTATTATATTTTACTAATTTTTTTTATTAATTTTATTTATAGTATAATTTCATATAAAATCATCGAGTAACCTTGATATTCTAGGGAGGTCCCTACACATTCTTCTACTGAGGATCATCCTAATTCCTTTTTGACACGATCCTTATACTTCCATAAGTAAAAATAATGTTTTCTAGGATTGAAAACATGGAAGTGCATATTTACCTAAATTCTAAATTTATCATATCATGGAATAGAGGATATTTATTTATTTGTACTATAATGGTATTCTTGAGGTCCAAATTCAGAACATTTTTAGAGTTTTTTGGTGATGCAAGCTCGAGTGCAAGTAAGCCTTTTGATTTCTGATTGGAGAAGCATCAATAAGATGTCACTAATTTAGTTATGGGAGACTATTTTAGAAATATCAATTATAATTATTTTATTTATCATGAAATTTCTTATTGATATAGGTTATTATTTTATTTCTCATCAGATGACATAAGATTTACCCACCACTAAAGAAGTTATAAGGAAATTTTTATCTTTTTTAGTTAAGAGATGGAGGGATTTTAAATCAACCACAACTTCTGATTTCATTTTTGGGGAAAGATAAAATTAATATCCATGTGATATATGTTCTTTTATAGATGAATAAAAATGAAATATTTTTATTGAAAGTATAAGGCATGAACCATTTTTGGTATGTACGATGTTATATTATTGATTTTTGGCATAATCACTAAAAATGATCATATTAATGATTGGTTTCTCCTTAATTAATAGCCAGGAAACTTTTTTTTGGTATTTTATAAAAGCCGCTTTTTGGAAAGTGGTAACCATACAAAGATCCAAATCAGCACACATTCAAAATCAAACACATCTCAATTTCAAAATTCAAACATTCAAAAACAAATCAACCGCACACCTTGAGCCACGAACACTACCTAGAAGCACGGGTCCTCTCGATTTCTGCGCCGACTCGAGCCACGAACTACCTCAAAACAAACACCACATGGTCTCTGAATTATCCTCCTCAACCGGATCGCCGGTGAGCTTCATCTTCACCGTCACCTTTGAAGGACTGGCGTTCACACCACTATCGCCTGACCCGCGATCCAAACAACACCACACCAACATCAACGAATCCAAAAACCATCACCAAATCAACAGAAATGCAAAAATAATCAAAAAGAAACCATCACGATTTCTCCCCAACCAGTCGCGGGAACTGGAACCATACCTCTACTCCGATGCCACCACACACCACCAAGAACATCGCAAAACCATTTCCGAAAACTGAACTCAAACCAAAAGATGAAAACAAAACCTGATCTGGGGGCCACCTAAACAAACCAACACTCCACAAGCCAGAGAAGGAGAGACCATCACCGCCTTCATCACCGAACCCAAAAGCCAGATCCTCCCAGCACCTACAGACGACATGACCCGCAACGACATCCCCAGGTCTCAGCATCTGAACCTGCCTCTTGGACAGACACCGTGACGCCGAGAGAAACCCTAACCAGACTGCAGGTTAGGGAGAGGAGACGGCTAGGTCACGAAGAGGTTCACTGAAGAGGACAAGCCCGCACGATGCAGCTAGAGGACGAATTCACACCATGATGTCATCGATCAAGGAGCTGAGAAGAGATCCAGATTACCGAGGGTGGATAGAAGGTAGTCGGCAGCGGGAGAAGACCTAGTGACATGAATCCCCTTACGGGATCATCCCTTAATTAATAGGAAATGAGGAGGTATGATTAGGAGATACAATTTAAAAATACATATTCTCATAGATTATCTTATGAAGGGTATCTATTATTGGAAAAAAATGATGGCTAAAAAATTTGAAAAATTAATTTTCAAGTATTCAGGATCAATAGAGATTTCCCCTCCCCCCCCAGCTTGACATGAAAATGGAAAAGTTCCAAAATGACTAAATAAGGAACATATCTTACCAAATACTCAAAGGTTGTATCTAATAAGATTATAAAAAGTAATTTAAGTTATTATTAAACACTTTATATTTTTTAATTCACTAATATTTTTTTCAAATATTCTATACAAGATGTACTTGAGGAGAGTACACCTGAGACCTTCTTACCCAAGGGTAGGAAGGATTTTTTTCAATAGAATTAAGAAATCTCAAACAATTAGGTCTCATATAATTAAATAATGTGGGTGTATCAGTTAAAAATTGGTGGATCATTATTGAATTTCTCTAGTTTAGGATGTGTATAAAATAAAAATAGATACTTTAGAAGATAAAGTTAATAAGATGCATAATACGATAGAGGATATGATTAGATTATCAGTATAATCATAGTTTAAAAACATAAAGAGATAGTTTCAAGTTTTATATCACATTATTCAACCTATCTATATATATATTCCACTCCTCCACCTCCACTTGTATATCCCACTCTTACACCTCCTTCTCCATAGGTTCCCATCCACTCTGAGTTATATGCTTAGGATTTTAAATACCATGTTATATCATACATGATCATATATTATATTGGGAATTAACTAAATCATCAATAAATATAGAAGGATTAATTTAGGGTAATGATGTAGGATATTATAGATGCATCATCCAGAGTACCATTCCCTATAGACGAGGTTCTTACTGCAAGAAAACGTGTTAGACATTTTTTACTTTGGAAATATAGAATTATAAAAAAACATACCACTAAGGTATGTGTATATGATAACCTTAATTTCATATTGTTGTTATATATATATATAGGATTATTTTAAAGTTAAAGGCATTCTATATAGAAGAAAAAACATGTTAATCCCCATTTTAATTCCCACACTACTCTTTTTGAAGGACTTTATATATTATCATCATATGAATTCATGTTTTTGGATGTTTATGAGCTTAAAATGAGTGGTAATGTTTGTGGACATGATCATAAAATGATGATTTGTAAGAGAGATATCATGGAGCTTGCAGTTGGAGATATGTTGGGTATTACAGTGATGCAAGTATTTCCCATATAAGTAAATTATAATACTTATTTTAATTATATAAATATTATCTAACTTAATACCTATTTTTTATTAAGTATATTTAGAAACTTTTTATTCATTATGATACAAAATTAGTGTATAGATTCATAGAAACACAATTTAGTTCTCTTATAATGATAATAATAAAAGATGAGGAAAGAATTATATGAATTTCTAAAAGATTTCAAAATGATGAAATTAAGTGATGAATTATTCCATATATTAAAGATTATGAAACTTATATTTCATAAAGTGTTATTTATATTAATTAAATATCCACCGAAATTATATTTTTGTATATCGGTGGCCATTGGATATTACATTATTTTTGTCTAAATAAAAATACTACTTACTGGTTATGCTCTATCCATGGTGACATGTGAGTCAACATTAAAGAAGTATTAGGGATATAAGATTGATTATTTTAATAATTATATATTACAATATCTTTTTATTTTAGTTTATACTTATCATTTTAAAATTGTTCATGGTTTAACTATAACCAATCAATAGGAAAGAATATGCAAAAGATAAAATATGTGTGCAAAAAAGTGAATATATTTATAAGTAATATAATTTAGTAGATACTTAAAATGTTATATTAAAATGATAACTTCTTTTGAAATGGAAGCATCAATGTCAATAAGAAGTTATCAAATGTGGATATTATGGTCTGAGATTTATTTATGAAATAATTACAACTGGGATATTTATATAATTCGATAAGGTTTGATTTTATTATAATATTTCATTTTTATTTATCTTATAACTATATTTAGAATACATGTTAAATACTTTACTTATAATTTATATATTATTTTATCAAATTCATCATTATAATGAAAATAATCATAATCATTTATAAATATCATGGGAAGATTACTTTAAAAATTTGATTTAGTTTTAGTTTATCGACATTTGAAATATATATTTTTAAGTTTAAATATCAAATTGAAAATTTATTATAATTCAAACAAAGATGTGATGAAAATATTTTTTTATAGAATAGTAATAGGTTTCTATTTAATGGTGGTTTCTTTTTAGTTTTTTTCTAGTTTTTGATATATTACAGGTTGGGTAAACTATATTTTTAAAATAAATTTTTTCAAAAAATAAATGTTTGGACTAGTTTTAAAATAATTTTCATTAATTTTTTTCCATCAATTATTTTTAACTGACATAAAAGGTTGATTGATTTTACATTTTTGATGGTTTTCTATGGTAGTTTTATAATAACAAATGTTAAAGATCAGTTTTACATTGGTTATTTTAACTAACATAAAAAAATAGTTTCAAATATTTCTTACAATGACATTTCTAATTAATATATGTTAAATTTTTTAAAAAACCAACATGGAAGGCTGTTTTTTCACTAGTGAATGCAATAATGATAATGGTAAGTGGTGTTAGAATCAACATTAAGAATGTTATCATGAATGTTATAGATTAGATTATCCTTTTGTAGAATGTATAAATCATTCACCATACTCCCAATGCCATAAAATATTTCACTAATGTATATTGGATAATTATTGGTCTTAATAACGAATGAAAATACAATTATGTGCAAACAAGATGTTGAAATCAAATATATATTTTTGGATAGAAAATAATAACTGTTTTTAAATTCTAGAACTAATCCAATATATAGACTAAGATCATATTTCCATACTCCAATTTAAAAACTCTTTCCCTATTCATAATATGTGGATCTACTTCATCTTTCATTAATTTCCTCTTATTTATAAGCCTATGTTTATCAGTAAAAATGTGTGATGCACAAATAATATCCAGTAGCCATGAGTAAAAATTATAGAAATTTATTTTTATAACATTCACATCCATATTCTCAAAATTTTTCTTTTTTAAGTACACTTCTGGACCATAGATACCATTCTAGTATTACTTTATATGATTTATTTATAAGAGATCTTAAAATTATATTTAGTATTTATACCATAATCTTTGATTAATACATATATATAAAGAATAATCATGTTATATATATATATATTCCATTATGTAATATAAATGAAAGTAATCCCACTAAAATGATTACCCCGGGAATTATTACCTTTAGTGGTTCAAGATCCATATTTCACTATGCTTTCAGTTTCTTTTGGATTTATCCCATTACTTAGCTATTTTGTTAGGATGTCTTTCCAATAATATCAAATACAAATCTTGGATAGTTGTATGGAAAACCCTTTTCCTAAATCCATCATATAGATAATATCAACTCTATTCATTTAGTATCATAATCCTATTATGGTTTATTATCTAAGTGTAACCAAAATATTACATTTGAATAAGGAACCTAATATTATTAGGGTCACCCATACCCCACATGCCTTATATAAGATAATTGTAAGGGATCATATTTCCAAATCCCCCCTTTTCAATTTCTTGAGGCTTTGAGCTATCAAAAGGGTGTTCAAGGGACTTTTAATTATTATTTATAATTTTATTTTAATTAATATTTAAATATTTGTATGTATTTATATACCATTACTCTGGATTCCCTCCTTGAGTGAAGGTAGTGTTTATCTTATGTAAGGGTGGTCTAGAGTTTTATACACTCTATATAGGTAAGTGTGTGTTTTGATATGTTTTATTAAGTAAAGGATTATATTTTGAGGCTCACATAAAGGAAACACTTGTTTCTATCACTATGTAAAGGTAAGATGTGGTTTTGTTATGCTGCATAAACGTATATTTGATCTTAAATGTGGCTATGTCTCAAATCAATATAGTTTATATCTTTTATAAGGGTATCACATGATTTCTGATGCTCATGGTAAGGTAGTTCTATCATTTTGTTAAGGTAACTCCTTGCATGAACAAAAAACCCATCTCACATCAGGATATTTCTTGCATAAACATAATGATTTATGTATATGATTTTCATTTCTTCATCCAAAAAATCAATCTATAATGTGATTTTAATGAAATAAAGAGAAATATTAATTAAAATGGATTGATTTAATACCAATTACAGAGAAGATAATGATAAACTTTTACTTCCATAATTCATTTCTAAATATTTCAAGATTAAATGGATTGTGTAAGTGGAATTAAATCAAATAGATTTAATATAAATTAAAAAAGAAAGTCTTAATTGAGTTTTATTATAATATTAATAAAATGATTTCTATAATATTCTAAAATATCCAACCTTTCCTTATTTAAGTTTCTTGTTTTCTCCCTTGATTGTGGGTAATCATATTATTTCCATTTGAGTCCATAAAGTCTTATATAATCAAACCAAGAACTTCCTATGCTTTCTAGACCTGTGATTATCATCTCTCTCTCTCTCTCTCTCTATTTTGGCACAATAAATTATAAATCTTTTATGATGTAGGGGATCTGTTACTTTTCCTTTTATTTATGTCAAAGTGTGAATATACCATTATTTAGATCCAAGGTATCAGTGGAATAAACCTTAAATAGGATAATAAATTTGAATAATTAAACAAAAGAATAAATTTTCACATGAAAATTGATAAATTATTATTTCATAATATGGAAATAAAAGAAGGGAATAATAATTAGCACATTCTATAGTAGTTAAAAATTATTATTTCATAATATAGAATTTGGTATTTGTGATCACATGTGATTTACATTTTTCTACTATTGACTCCTCATTTTCTAGATAGTCTGATATCTATTTCATTGTGGTTATTATTTTTTAGCATGATTAATATACTAGAAATTTGATACAAAACAAAAAAAACCTGATTATTTTAATGATAATAAAATATGAAAGTAAATTTATCATCTTTATTCCTTGAAATTAATGAAATATGGAATTTATGCTTTTAGCATGTGTATAATTAATTTCTAGTTATGTATAAATTTTGATTATAGGTAATTTATTACTACTAAACCTTTTATTAATGAAATAGATAATTTATGATGATAATTAAATATTTTTTATGAAGATAATTCATTTAGGATGAGCAAGAATATTATTATTTGATAAAGGCTTGAATGCCTTACTAATATGGCCTTAATTACTTAGTCAGTGTGTTACACTAAAAATAAATTTAAATCTTTTTATACATTATCAAGTATAGTAGAGCCTTGATGTGATAGATTGTGAACATGGTATTACTAGATAAATTAATTAACGATGGGTTTATTTTCCATGGTTATAGGTATAGTTAATTGTAGTGATGATAGGATAGAATTGGATGTGTTAAATAGTATCTAGGTTGACATTGGTGAGTTTGGAATGAGTTAAGAGCTATACTTGTTGGTTGATTCTTGGTTGAGTCTTCTTTTTATGGATGGGTTTCATGTGATTTATTTTTTTTATTCTAAACTACATAATACAGTTTGTTCAATGAAAAATAGTGATTATTTGTATATGATAGCTTAGGATGAGTCCTAGAGCACTCATAATTTATGGAATGGTAAATTAGATTAATAAATAAACCCATGCGATAAGGTAGTATGGATGGAAGTGTCGATAAATGATTTATATCATAATAGAAACCATAGTATGGTTCAATTAAAAAGTCAAAGTGAATGAAAATTGAATCTTGAAATGTAATATGGTTTAAGAATCATGTTGGATTATATTTAATGAAATGGTTAAACTAGGATTTATTATGGTTTAATAAATTATTGTTCAAGTGATGGTTATTAAATAAATTAATAGTAATTTTAAAAATTTCTATGTGAAGATAATTTAATATGTTAATCTTGATGCTTATGTACTTGTTTTGGATATAGAACATAGTGGTGGAAGCTGGGTGCTTTTGAGATTATAGATGAAAATGAGTCTTATGCTAGGTAGTTTACCTTAGTGTGGTTGTGTGTGATATATCTTTTATTTTCTAATTTTATATATTTCACCACCCAGGTCAGTAGGAAAATTGACACCCAAATACCTTTTGGGGTGATTTCTTAAGGTATAAGTTATGAAATCATATGGGATTTGATAGATCTTGGTTGACTATACACTTATGTGTGGAATGTAATGGAATAAGGTTATTTCACATTCTAATATCTGATTATGGTTACCACATATTCACATGGGTGAATATTCATGGTCTATGAAGGCTTGAGGTAAAATTGTTGATACACAGGATGTATTGGATTTTTTACTTCTACTTGATTATGAATCATGATGGTGATGAGGATATGTTGGGATTCATAGTATATAAAATGGATTGTATATGATTTCTTGGGATATGGGAAGGAGTATTCATGGAAGGGATAATAACATGACATGAGTCATTGGGGATTGAGAGTAACACAATAATGGGGACATGAAAGAAAGGTAACTTCATTTACATTTAAGTTTTAATATAGATATTCTTACTTATATGCATTACTTGTTGAGCAATCCATGGTGAGGACCTGAAATAGATTTTCCTATTTAGGTTATGGGATAGTTACATTTTTTTATTCATTGAGTTTTATATGATTATTTCACATTATTTATGAGAGGTTCTAGGGAATATCCTACTAAGTGTACTTGTATGCTCACCCAACATATATATAAATTGTTTTTATGTTTGCATTATCTGAGTGGTGATTGAGTAGGGTTTTCCTACCTCATAGTGTTTTTAGGATTTATTGGATATTTTGGTCGCTACCTAGGTGTTCCTTTCAGTACCTTTTAATTATTTCAGATTATGTATAAAATTAAATTTATACATTCAGATTACTTATATATGTTATGAATTATGTTTTGGTGGATCTAATCTTATCTATTATTCCTTAAATTATGTACTTAGAGTAATTAATACCATTTTATGGATTATATACCCTTGGTTCTAGTCATCATTCCATAGACTATTGGATTCAGGCTTTAGGGGTCATTATCTCCATATTCATTATCAACCAAGAAGGGGTACCAATGGAGGGGTGTTGTAACATAGTGGTATCAGTGCTTATGGTAGAAAGATAAGATATATTTTAAAGATAGAAGCAAGTTAGGATAATCTTTTGGTAGGGAAACAATATCAACTAGGTTTATTATATGATACAAACAATGTAGACCCAATAGGACATGTGTATTTAGGCCAACCCATGACTCGAGGCAATGATATTAAAGTTTTATAAACATGCTAAGTGAAGTGAGGATTTATAGTGGGTAGAGACCTGTGTATGGATCATACATCATGATTGTCTACACATATGTTTGAATTAGTTAAACATGGGAAATAGATTAAATTGAATCAATTAATTAACCTTGATTATTCCATATTATGAGTTTAGGGATTCTCTAATGTTTATTATTTTTATAAATGGATGTAGGTCAATGTCTTTATTATATTTATACTGAATATGTTAAGTAATATGTCCTAGAAGATCACCATAGAGTGGAGGTTGATGATGATTATGCTTATAGGAGAAGAATTTGGGAATTTTGGCATTGGGGTTTGCAGAAGTATGATGGTTCTGTTTAATATTAGGAAATTGAGTCTTAGTTAGAGGAGGTGGATATTTTTATCAGTTCAACTCATGATCAGAGGGAGAATTGGGTTTCATAGGCTCTGAAAATGAAACATAATGTAGCCTGATAGTGGTGGTTATTATTCCTCAGGTATTGGGAGGATTTGACTATTGCGTCAGAGAAGTTTCAAGACTAGTTACAAGCTAATTCTGTTTCTATAACTGTGAAGGAATCTTGTATGGAGGAGATTATTACCATTCATCAAGTGAGTTACAACATATGGGAGTTCATTATCTAATATAATAACCTATTATGTTATGTTTCTAACCTTATTCTATATGTAAAGGTTTATTTGAGGCATTTCAAGGATGCTTTGCGTATATTAACCTAGTACCAGATAATGTCATTTATCTTATAGTCATATCTTGAGGCACTGGGGAGGGAAGAGGTTATTTAGATGACACTGGAATATATTTTCATAGGATGAGAGTCATTAATATTTTCCATGGTGTAGAACTATGAATGGAATTTATTAATTTCTTGGTCAAATAAAGAGGTTTGTGTCAGCATGAATACATTTTTTCCCATTTAACCCGTTTCACCAAAGATGACAAATCTCATTTCCTTGGTAGTGGATCATGTGTAGTTTTTTCTTGTAGAGGTCATATCCACATGTAAAGATATTTTTCGACCATATTTTTCAGTAAATATAGATTTAGAGACCATCAGGATTAACCATTATAGTAGTATCCTCCAAGGATTTAATAATAGTAGGGTATCCCATTATTTGAATAGTAGAGAGGGGACAGGGTGGGAAGAAGACTACCTCATGATACCCCTCATCCCTAGGGATAATAAATAGAGTTTGACCATGGATAGGGTCTCTAGTAGTTATAGAGAGTTCACAGAGTAGATTGTGGCTAGATTTATGCCTTAGAGTTTCTTGAATTAGGAGAGCCAGACATATTTCAAGGTACTATATGAATGTTTTAAACTTTAATGTATACCTTGTTTGATTCAAGATATATTCACTCCTTTATAGAACCTTCTCTATTCCATTTTTTGGGACTTGAGGTGTAGGGACATCAAATTCCCTTGGAATTGGCAATTATATTTAGAGTTCAAGCTATCTTGTATGATGTGTGTATAGATTGTGAGTTTATAGCAGGGAAACATCACTATTGGGGAGACTTACTTTGTGGATGAAACTGTATAAAATCATCCTCAACATAGATTATCTATATTCAACATAGGATATTGTGTATTTATTTAGGTGGTGTATCATATTATATAAAAAATATGGAGATCAAGAAATGTTTTTTAGAGAGTGATACCCTTAAAAGGGTTAGAGGCATCTTGATTCTCCCTCTACTTTTATGGATGAGATGTTTCTAAGTATAGCGGAGGATTAACCTATGGTGTTTCCTAGGGTTATAGAATATACTATGATGTCTTTTTGAAAGTGGTTGTGATGTTACACCCCCAATTTTTTATTGAGTTTGGGATATATTTTCTACTATGTGTCACTCCAATATAAATGTATTCTTGTAGTATTTACCATTTTGAGTTGTTGGATATATGGATTCAAATTGATGATCTTCTATAGAGAGGATTCATTAGACTTCGTCGGTCACCTTGTGGTGACCCAATTTTGTTTTCAAAGAAGGAAAACTGCCGTCTATATTTGTGTATCTATTACTATCATTTAAATATAGTGATAACGAAGAATATCGATCCACCCTAATGTATTGATGATTTATTCAATCAGCTTAAGGGAGATACCTAGTTCTGAAATATTGATTTGAGGTCAAGATATCATCATATTGAGTAAAGGATGAGGATGTTCCAAAGGCTCATTTATGATGCAGTTATGGGAATTAGGAGTTCATACTAATATTGTTCAGTGTTATGAATACTCTAGATATGTTTATGGGATCAATGAATGTAGTGTTCTTTGATTTTCTAGATTGAATGATTGTGGTGTTTATCGATGAAATCCTTTGTTCTTTGAGTTGGATGAGGAGCATATAAAGTATCTACAAGCTATTTTGAAAATTCATCACTATCAGTAGCTATTTGGTAAGATATAAAAGTGTAAGTTATGATCCCATGAGGCCTATTTCTTAGTACATGTTGCGTATTGGTGTGGTGTAGACATAGATCCTTCAAAGATAGAGGGGTTTGTATCTTGGGAGGCTCCCAAAGAACATTACAAAGGTGCAAAGTTTATTTAATCTAAATGGTTATTATAGGAGGTTTGTTCCTAAATTATCTTAGATTGCAATTACTATGATATCCTTTACACGAAAGGATTAAATGTTAATGCGAGATGACTAGTTCCATGATACTTTTTATTATTTGAAGTGGTGGCTGGTTAGTGCTCTGATTCTTCATCTTTTGTAGGAGGGAATTATTTTTGAGGTTTATTACGATGTTTCATGTCTTATCTTGGGTTGTGTTATGATGTAGATAAGGGTGTGTTGTATCTTATAATTCTTAATAGTTACAAACTAATGAATTTAACTATTAATTCTCTGACCTTGACTATACTGCAATTGTGTTGTCACTGATGTTTTGGGAACATTACCTCATTCATGAATTATTTGTGGTCTTCAAAGATCAAAAGAGTTTGTTTTGTATTTTCTCCCAAAAAAACATTAATTTATGATAGTGATTCAAGTTGGAATTTTTACAGGATTATGACTTAAATAGTTTCTATATACTAGGAAAAAGTAAATGTTGTGATTGATACTTTTAGAAAAAAGTCACATGGTAGTGTCAGGTGTGAGTTTGGAGACTCTTGGAATGTGATGGAAGAGTTGGATAAGATAAAACATGACATTGGATAAGTTTATGGTAAAATTTGTATTTATCATATGATGGTGCAATTAACTTTAGTTCATTAGGTATAGGATTTCCATCGGGGATATTTTAAGGTAGATGCCTTCCAAGATCGAGTTTTTTATGGTGATGTCCCTGAATGAATCTTTGGGGATTGTTAATAATGAGTGATATTTAAGGGGAGGCTCTTTGTTAATTAGGTGATATATGTTGTGGTTCTCCTTGAGTTACATAGTTTAACCTTTTGAATTATATCCTGGTGTGGTAAAGCTATATCACACCTCATGAGTTTAGTTTTAGTGGTCCGGAATGAGTAGATCTATTATAGATTACATCTGTCAGTGTATGGTTTTCCATAGGGTGAACATCAAAAACCATATCTCTAGTGGGTTGCTTCAACCTCTTTATGTTCACTAGTATATGTTTGAGGACATCTTGATTGTAGCATCCCATGTTTTTGGACCATATGAAATCCCAAGGAAATTTGAATTTTGTCATTTGGTGGATGGTCTATTTGGTAAAATGATATTTGAAATAAAATTCTATTTTTTGGAACACTTTGAGGTGTTTTTGTGATGTGGTTTAAGGATCAAGGGCCCCCTAAGGTGTTATTTTTAAGTTTTAGGAGTATCAGACCCAAAAAACTCAAAATTGGTGAAGTATGATATGTGAAAATGGTTTGTTTGAGATCGTGTGACCCTCAAGTAGAAATCGGGTACCTTGTAGAGGTGAGAAGAAGGTGTCATATAGGCTGTGCATGGTTTGGAAAAACTCTGTACCCATACTGCACACTTAGTCCCATTTAGGATATTCTTGTGCAATATTAATTTCATGATTGGAGGATGGTTTGGGAAAACCATGTGGGACAACTGTATGATGTAGGGTTCCTAAGTAGCAGGAGCTGCATAGTTGGTGCACAGTTTGGAAAACCCTACGACCAAACTGTTAAGTCCAGTTTTGAGGTTGAAATTAACCTTTTAACCTTAATGAAACTTTTAAATCTTTTTTTTTTCATTTATTCCCTCCCTCCTTACACATGAATCTCCTCATCTCCTTTTATGGATCCCTCAAGCTCCTCCTCCTAGGGATAATGATATCTCCCCCATTTGAAGTTAGATTCGAATGTCATAATCCACTTTGGATCCACATTAGTAAGATCTCAATTCCTCTTGAATCCTTTTTTAGTTTCTCTTTCAACCTGTTTCACTATTTTGGTGTGAGATTTTCCCCCTATTTTCAAGGTGGATGTCCATTTCTTCCATTTCTCTCAAAAAGACCAAATCAGGCCTTAATATGGGATGATTAGGTTGTCCCATGCATGATGTAGGTGGTTTATAAATTTTCCCTTAATTTTCTTGGATTTTTTGAAATTTCATGGTGTGTCGTGCACTATACTTACCAAGTGTTTCTCCCAAATTATGTTTTGGTTTAATTTAAATTTCTTATACTGCCTTATGATGTTCTTGGACCCTCCTTGAGATGGTCAGAGGTTATAACCTCAACCTGAACTACTCCTTTAGGGTGAATTCAATTATCTACCCTTTAAAATTTCATATTCCTTGGTTGAAGGCACCCCCTTTGGGTGTTCTTTTTATTCAAAAATTAGATTGAGATTCTCACCTAACTTAAAACACCTTTGTGGTTGGATGGATTATTCCTTGTGATAGTATTGGTCTCTCATCAAGTGAACCTAATGAATTGTTTGAATAAAAAATGTCACGTTTTTTAATAAAACCCCTCTGTTGAGGTGCACTATCTTCTAATCAAAAAATGATACACTTATTGGTTCATTGTTTGGATTTATTTCATGTATAATGTATGGTCATTAATATTTTTTTAATTGAAATTAATAATGGGTGTTTCCCTATCCTTTGGTATGAATTAATTATGATGTGGCTTGTCGATATACCATGCGTCATTCTTTGCAACTTGTCTAGTTAAAGCTTGGTCAGATGTCTAGCCTCTTAGTGACTAAATTTTAATAGAAATAAATGTGTGTTTTTTTAGTGATACCCAAATTTATTTTTATGGAATGTTGAGGATAGACTCATGAGTTGAAGAGGTTTCATATGCTTGGGGTGATACCTATTATATCTTGGATAGGCTCACTGTTTGTTTTTCTTAGCTCTATATTAGTGATCTCAGTTCCCAGGGTCGAAATCTTTGATGGGATCATTGGAAAAAATTGTTACACTATGCCACGAGTGATACTCAGACTCCCTTTGGGAAATTGTTTTACTTATACCAGGAGTGACACTTGGGATTCCTTTTATAGATTCCCATGGATAGAATTATCTCATATTAGGTTAAGTTTTAGGCTCCTAGTGTGATACTCAGGTTCCTTTAAAAGGTTTACCTTGGAAAGACACATGATACATTGTAAATGAATACTAGAGACACCTCTTTAAATTAAATACAACATGTTAAGAAATTTCATAAAAAAGTGAATCCTCTAGGCCAAATCACATGTATGGGTTCATTACTTTCTACATTCTTAAACTATGATAAATAGTTATTACCTTATATTCATTTTTTATAGGCTACCATTGGTTCATACATTTCCAGATTAATCTAGAGAAAGTGTGGTTGGTAAGGTTTCCTTGGGGAACCCAAGCCAACTTAGTTATTTATTTAATTTTTTATTTTTTATTTACCTTGATATATAGCACAATGATTATTTTATAAGAATGAATTGGATTATGATTTAGACACCATTGGTGGTTCCCTAAAAAGTATATATCACTAATTTTTCATGATTTTATTGCACTGGGGTACCCAAACAAACATCATTATTGTGGGACTAGGTTGTTTGGATTGTGATATTACGATTATAACTGGGAGTTAGAAGCACACGACTGAGCTGGTACTCAGGATGCTCATTGAGACCACCCTCATGAATATTTTTCTATATTTTATTTATTTAGTTTTTTATTACTGAACCATATTATGTGTGTTTCCTACTTTATTTATATCCTCTAATGGGCATGCATTCATGGTTGTATTGGAATTGTCTATATTTACCTAATTATTATATTTATCTTTCTCTATTTGTCATTTCTTTTTCTTCTATTGTCTCCCCACAATATCCCCACTATGATACTTTGATAATGAGGGTATATTATGCCCACCATACAACTAGTAGAACTACACTTCCAGTTAGAGGCCTCTAGAATATGAGGAGGTGTGATTACGGCTACGTGGAGACCGGTTTGACTACCAGTTTAGTGGTTAGTTGGGATGAGATGTTACAAAGTGGCATCAAAGCCTCTTTTCCTTTTTATTACTATTTTGGGCTGGTAGACAAGAGAATATTAATGTTTCAGTGGTTGGTAAATGGTCATTCCTAGGAGCGATCAACTCACATATGGGGAAACTTCCAAGTGTCTCGGGAAGGGATTGCTATTCTTGTTTTTCATTTTTATAGTTGATTTGATTTCACCTTGAGTGATTATATTACTTTCCAATAATTTATAATTTATGAGATTTAACATTTACCCTTGGCCTGGTATGTCAAGAAGGAAGTATTACATGCATAATTATAGGCACATATTAATTCACATGTCCTGCATATTTCATGCTATGTAGATTACATAGTTTGGTTGTTTGAAATTTTTTGATGAGACTTGCATGTTTTATTAGCATGTCTTGTATATTCCATGTTATAAACATTAATAACATGTTTATTTTTTACCGATTTAGGTATTTGATTATAATTATTCTATATTTAAATAACCAGTCCTTAATTAGATGCCATGTTTGAGTGTTTTATTCTTGTGTAGTGTTTCCATGATTATTTTATCTATTTTTGTTTAGTTACCATGTTTAGTGATATATTTAGACTGTCTACATTCTTTTTATGTTTAGGTAACTGATTATTGTTCTTTTTTTCAATTTACATTTTGTTATGCTTTTCTATCATGGGATGAAACATGATGGTTGTAATTAAATGGGAGTCAATTTGAAATTGTAAAGTTTATAGGTGATTTATAAATTATAAATTGATGACCATATAATCAAACCATTATTTATGAGCTTTACATACTTAAATAAGGTTTTATAATTATTTAATATGTTAAAGTTTTCTTTTAATCTCGATAAAATGGTTGTGGATAGATGGGATCCACCTGAAACTTGTAAGGTGTATGTGCACTTTATAATCTAAAAGGTGGTAACCCATAAAAACAAACCATCTGTTATGATCCTTTTACTTAGAAACCATTATAAATATAAATGTTGTTAAATCATGAACTTAAATTATTTGGTTTCCTTATGAGGGTTTTGCCTATTTTACTTGGTCATATAACACATGTGGCTAAAATTCTAAATTCACAATTGGGCCCAATTAGGATAGTTGGGGAACATTGTTAATAAAATGATCGTGCTAAGGGTGTTTTAAAAATCCAAATTCATAAATTATTTTGGTAGTTTTTGATGAACTGATTATGTCTTAACAAGACCCTACTAGATTTCCATTACACTGATGTTCCTTAGTATTAAACCTTATTAGGGTATGTTTATGCTATATAAATATAGTTATTTATAGTGTTCACTTATATGGTAGAACATTACTTGACATTACCACTTTAATTAACAATATACCTTAAATTTATTTTGGGTTTTATTTATATGAGGTTTTAGTTAATTAAAATTCCAATTTCAACCTAAAGGGTGTTTTCCTTGATATATTTCAATTGACATCATCTTTAACTAATCCAATTGTGATATATTTTAAATAAATGAATACTTTTTAAATGGGGGGTTTATTTAATCAAATTATTAATTATGAAAGGATGTTTATTAACTAATACATTTTAAAAAAGGGATGTAAATATGTTTTCCCTGTGTGTCCCGTATCTTTTGCCAAAAAAATTACCTGAAACTTTTTATTTATGTTTGGTATTAGTTTTTCACTTATGTTAAACATTGAAATGTATTAAGCCTTAAATGAGTTTTGGTTACTGCCTTAAAATGTAACCTTAAGTGATTTTATTAACATGGCCCTCATGTAAGGGTAGTTCAGTGTTCTTTGATCTGCCTATAAATGGAACCATTATCATTTTCCATAAGTTTCTATCTTTTTAGTCTAAACCTAAATGATATTCCCTCAATCCTAGTGGCACCTTTTTTATCTATGAACCCTTGGTAGGATTGATAATTTATTCTTCTATTAGGGGATATCCTAAGGTAGGTAGTGCCATTAGAACCTTTAAAACATTTCCACATGCTCTGAAGAGTTTTTTGACTCATGTAACTATTCTGATATCATTGTTCCATGTAAGACTCCTAGATTCCAAAGAGACACCATACCTTGATAGGTGGTCATTCTTTAGGTTGACCCCTTTTCATTAGTGTGACCATTATTTAATGCTTAGTTTCAATGGGTTAGACATTCTTATGGATTGGTCAGCTGCTTAGTAAGTCATGTGACCTATCCTTCCCTCCTTTTTAGTACTAGACAAACCAAGAGGTTGTCAACTTGTCCTACCATCGTATGGAGTAGCATGATTCTAGATTAGTTCTTCTTCAGGCCATGAAATACTTGAATGCATATGGCCTTTTGTTCCCATGGATAGTGTTACAGATGTGTCATTTTTCTTTTGAAACATTGGGGTAGTATGTGTTGATAAACATGGTACTTGTCTCCTTGTCAATCATGTAACAAATAGATCACATTCATTGGTACTTGTTTAATCATAGGGATGTTATGTTTTAATTTCCAGTACACTCTAAATTACAGTGACATGGGAACTAGAAAAGAACTGAACACATCCTAATGCTCAGGTTTATGTTCTAATATGATTAGGTGTTGACTCACTGATTAGCTCAGTTGGGATTTTATGACTAATGTATTGTTTCTTGGTTCACATAGGAATAACTCGAGAGGAGTTCCACGTGTTCACCTAGAGTAAATCTGAACCTAGTGCACATGTAAGTGGTAATCTTATTTCTCTATCTGATTAACACTTGTGAAAATTGTTTGGGCCATGATTAGGATTTGCGGTTCATGGTCCATGGAGTGTGTTTTGTGTTCTAAGTCCCTATTTAGTAAATCCTAATCAAGGAACTCCTAAGGTGGGAATAACTATGTTAATCTAGGTAAAAAATGCCCCATCAGGTAGAAGGGACAACCAAGGTCCATTTGTAAATGGTCGATCTCATTTTAAATTCCATTGCAGTGGAATCTCTCATTTGAGTTAGTGATTATGAGGAAGCATGATGATCGAAGGGTTAGGTATGTACATAACCTTTAAAAACACCATTTTCCAGATTTATCTTAGATGGTTGTGATTGAGTGAATATGGGATGCCTCGGGTGGTGATGGAATAATGGTTGGGTACTGTAGCGTGTCATCAGGTGAAGTTGAGAATTTTCAAGAGGAAGTCAACCATTAATGGCTCACTTATCCTTCCCATTTTAGGAATGGTTTGGTATGGTTGGTTTGAAACCATATTGAGTGCATAATTTTTGTTATATTGGGTACTCCACTGGACTAGAGGGTAAATATCCTTAACCTCTTAGGGTACCTTGTCTTAATGATGATCATGTCTCCAATATTGACATAATATGGGTATGCTGGGAGAGTGTCAGTTGTATGCCACACTAAATTTTAAATATTTCAGGATTGATAAGTGGTTTATATCAGAGTTTGTCCTAGAAGTAAGGTTATTTTAGCGGTATAGTTGGTCCTAAGTGATACCTAGATTACCAATTAAGAACCCCTTGGAAACACTCATAGACACCAGGTGTTTTCCTTTTTTACTTGACTACCAAGGGAATGCCGCTTTGGGATCCATAAGTGTTTGTGGTATATGGATGTTTGACTTGGTAACAAAATCCATACATTGAATTTTTTTAAGTTTCTCCTTGTATGTTCTACTTGAATGACTGTTTATGATTATGAGGTTACCCCAAATTACAATAAGGATCAGATGTGTCATTTAAAAGGGGGTTTTGATCTAAGTGTGTTGGATTGGGTATACACCCATGCTCATTCTAGGCACAATAGTTTAAATATGTGTGTTGTATTGAGATGTCACCAGAATATGGTTATAGGATTTAGTGAGAATGATCGATGAAATATTGAGGTTCCTCCATCTAAAAGGAACCAGGATTAGTTTTGGGAGTTGACCAACCATTTGAGATATGAATCATGCCATGAGCGAAGTTCAAGCACTAAGGTCATGCTTAAATTGGTAGTTCCATCAATGGAATGTTGTAACATAGTTTTGGTATTGAAAATTCTGGATTTTTTGGGTAAAGGAGATGATGATGTGATCATGTCTCGAGTAAGAAATACTTGGGAGTGTGTCATCTCAATGTTTCTATTTTAGAAATTCAAGCATTGGATTGAGTTTCTATGGATTATCTGGTGTAAGTTATGGTGATTCATGATTGTGCATTAGGAATTTGGAGTCACAATGCAGTCATTTGAATGATAATTAATGACCTGAGTAGGTTGAGTAATGTTATTCTAATTTCCCCAAGTCTTCTTAGGGATGATAACTTTGAAGGTGGGGAGATTATAGTGTCTCGTGTTTTTGAACCGAATGAAATTCCAAGGAAATTTGAATTCTATCATTTGGTGGATGGTTAATTTTGTAAACTAAGATTTGGAATGGAATTATGAGTGTTGGAACACTTTGAGGTGTTGTTTTTAGACATGGTTCAAGTCTTGAGGGTTCACTTAGGTGTTCTATTGAGTTTTAGGAGTGCCAGACCCTGAAACTTAAAAATTAGAGAAGGCTGATATGGGAAAACAGTTTGTTTAAAACCATGAAACCCTTAAGTCGAAAATGTCCACCTTGTATAGGTAAGAAACAAGCGTCACATGGGTTTTTCATGGTTTTCCCAAACTGTACACCCAACCCACATACTTAGTTCTATTTAGTTAGTGTGAATTCACTATTCATTTCATGATTAGTGCATGGTTTGGTAAAATCAGGCAAGACGACCGTGTGAGGTAGGGTTCCTAAGCAATAGGATCCACACAGTTAGTGCATGGTTTGGCCAACTATGTGGCTAGAACATGCAACCCACTTTTAGGGTAAAATTACCCCTTTACCCTTAATTAACCTTTAAACTATTTTTATCCTTTATTCCATCCCTCCAACCACACAAAGCTCCTCACCTCCTTCTATTGACTTCTCAAGATAATTATCTTTGGTTTGATGATATATCCCTTATCTAAAGTTTGATTCAAACTAAATTGATCATATTGGATCTGCATCATTAAGATCTCAATTCCTCTTTAATCCTTTTTTAGTTTCTCTTTTGATATGTTGTGCAATTTTGGGGCGAGGTCTTTTTCCCTATTTTCAAGGTGGATGTATGTTTCTTCAATTCCTCTCAAAAAAGACCAAATCAAGATTCAATATTTGTCAATTAGGTCATCCTATGAACAAGGTAGGTGGTCTATATGTAATTCCCCGACCCCAGTTACCCAAAGTCGGTTCATTATTACATAACATTGGCATGATACAATGAATTATGTCCCGAAAGACTGATTAGTTTAGTAGCCTTGGAAGTACTAGATACATTCATAAGTTTTAAATTACATAATGAAATAAAAAAATCAACAAAATTTTGTCCCCTTTTGAACACAATTATATCCTTAGCCTATCCCTCAGGTCAACCATAAAATACTTCTTCACATCCTAGGAAAAATAAAACATAGAAAGGGGTGAGCTCAGATGCTCAGTAAGGATAACAATATAGTGGAAACTTTTGTAAATAAACATAAACATTTAAGGTAATGTATAAGACTAAAACAAATACTTTTAAACTTAAACTTCAGCATAATATAGAAAATATAAAATTAAATAATTCCATTTACTTATTCACATGGATATTCTACTAGTCAAATAATCACATGCAATATCAATAGCCACTTTCATAATGATGGAATTCATAATTCCAGACTTCATAACCACACAGTCAAGGCCTTATGCCAAAACTACAAATAAGATTCGGTTAAGGCCTTGTTCCAGGACACTATTTTGTCTCATGAGACCCACCGATTCACCGAGGAGCTATAGAGGGCACCACCCATCACTTACTAAGTCCAATGCATTCCTCATATGAAAAGGTTTAAACATAACATAAAAATTCGTATTAAAAATAGAAAATGAAATGTCGATACATTATCCATTAACCATGAATGGTATAAAACTAACACATCCATAGTCGAATATATCACAAAACCATCAATACAATATAGAAGATCTTTATCATAATAAATAAACTTCAAACAAGTTTAAAATCCATAAAAGGATGTTGACATAGATGAAATCAAAACTTTTTGATAGAAATATCTCTTTATATTTTGAAATCATTTAAAAGTCATATAATTATAAAAGAAAATATTTATTTTGAAAATATTCCTCTAAGCTTGTATGGGATGCTTCGATGATGTTATAAGGGCATAAAATAGATGCACCCACTATATAAGTTAAAAAAAGACATTCTTACCTTCATTTTGTCGAAAAGGTCATAAAGTACCTTGTTTGGAAAATGACAGAAAGATTAATTTCAAACCATATAAAGTAAAATAATGATATAAATGAATTTAAACCATTTTATAGTGAATAGTAATTTTTTTTGAAATACATTTTTAAGAAAACACGGATGTGGATGATAAAGAGGTCCCATTAGATACTTTTGTAAAAACAACCTCGGATAATAAAGAGATTGTGAAATTAACCCTTACCTTGTACTTTTCCTTAGTATATGGTATGTTAAAAACCTTTATAATAGTTAAAAAATTGTTATTAAATTATAAAAGAATCATATACATAAGTATGATATCACATATGATCTTATAATATTGCTTTGTTAATGATATTTTAGTAGTATCATCGTTTCGGGTGTTAACTAATTCATTTTCCTTTATCTGCTTGGTTATTTAAGCCATGTTTGTTATGGATAGGATGTATTTAATTCATATACAGTATGATATTATGTTCATAAACATTATTTTTAATCATAAAATAAAAATTATTCTTGAATGATTACGATGGGGAATGAATCTCATCGCGTTCGTGGAGATGGTAATCCGTACGTACGCACGAGGGACAATATCATTATATTAATGGTGAAATCATATGTAATTGGATGGTATATCATATATAAAAAATCACTAACATGTTATATTTATTATTTACTTCATTTATAATCATTATTATACCCATCCAAATAATGAAGTGTTTGAATAACAAACTATACCACGACGTGGAGACGGTAATCCGTACGTATGCACGTATGCTGACTTTGTCATTTATAGGATGGATAGAATAATAAAAAATGCTCCTTAGGTTGGATTTCTGAAAAAATAAAGGCCTCCAGGATGAAGGAAAGAAAGTTGGGAGGATATTTGGGTAGGGTTTGGCTGAACTAAAATGCTTTGGATGTGTCAAATTAAGAGAAGGGGAAGTTCCCTTTTATAAGAGAGGTGAGGGTCACTTTAGGAAAAGATTGAAATATTATTTTATAATAAAATCTTTTTCGGTTTATAATGGATCCAAAATGAATTATTTAAAGTATAAGGTGTGGATGGGTTGAAAAAATCTCAACCAATAGGTTTTAGACAGGTTTAGGTCATCATATTAACCTTATCTTTTAGATTTTACTCTTAGTTAAATAGTTTGATATTTACCATGTTTCTTTGTATTTTTATATTATATGGTTAATAAACTTACTATAACATGCTAAGAGAACCTTGTGATTCATTATTAATATATATAACCTTATCTAAGTCCTTTGTCTGAACCTTATATTTTTATAAATATTATATCAATTAATAATATAACATTTGTTTTAAAAACTCAATTATGTCAATTTTGACACTATTTAGTATTCGATTTTTTTTAAAGTCATAAAACCTTTAGCACTTCGAATAAAATTTATTTAAACAACAATAAAATGTCATATTAACCAATAAAATTAGTGGAATTTATTATAAGTATCAATTTACATTTATTTGGATATTTATAATATCAATTATTTTTATATTTCATTAATAAGGTAATTACTGCATCATCTTTGTGTCCTAAATAAATAAATTTATTAATTTATAAAAATTATAAATAAAATACCATTATGTATTAAATCTATTTATCTTTTTGATGAATATTTATAGTCGAATTTATATTTTGTATAACCCTATATTAAAAATGGTTTAATTATTAGACTTTGAATTTAACTCTTTTAACTCTTCTTTAAATATAATAACAATAAATGTCCTAATCTAATCCAAGTGGATCAAAAAGGATCATATTTTATTCCTAAGGTTGTTTTTGGTCGAATTATACTTATCCAATAGAATTAGGACATGTGTTAGGGTAATTATGATATCATTTTTACCCTTAATTACCATATTTACTTTTAACCGTGGTAAATAAAAGTCAAAAGTTACTATTCACCAAAAAATTATTTTCATCTTATTGAACCACATTTTACTTACTGATATTAATAGTGTCTCTCGTATTTTTGAAATTCAACTTACAAAAGCGGTAAAATTAAGTTTTATACAAATTTGCAAATGCTCCTAGGAGGTGGGTAAAAGACGGTAAAAAGTTCGATAAAATTTTATATATCTAAACTTAATATAAAACGACTCCAACAAATTAAGTTGAACATATATAATTATTATGTATCTATTTTGACCTAAATTAAATTAAAATAAAATAACTAATTATTTAAATAAAAAGTCGTTTTTAACCAATAACGCAGTGTTTTTTCACTATTCATCAAAAATTGAATGTTTTTAGAAAAATACAAAAAAATTCACCCTAATCTTATTTTGATATTCGAATCCAAAATTGAAGCCCATTTTGAAAGATAAAATTTATAAAATTTCAAAAAGTGGGTATTACTATTCATAACGACTAGTTTGATTGGTCACGGTGTGTTAGAATCTCGAAGATGCGTACAATGCAACCTATTGAATTATTCAAAGGGAAACATATCATGGAAGCTTGGGGTGTTAAATTCTACCTCCTTCAAATAATTTCATCCTAGAAATTTCTATAATTTTACCGCACAAAAGGATTCAAGTGGTTCTTTATCATAAGTTCCTCTAGTTCCCTCATTGCCTCTTCCATCTCATGGTTTCTCCATATAACTTTTACCAGACAATTTGTTCGGTTTCTCATCACTTGTTCTCTTGTATCAAGAATCTTGAAAAGCTCTTTGCAATAAGACAGATCGGGTTCTAGTTCAATTTCTTCATAGGTGAGTACATCTGTTGGGTCAGGCATGTATTTTCTCAACAGTGATACGTGGAACACATCGTGAATCTTGGAGAGACTTGGAGGCATTTCCAAATGGTAATCCACTACCCCAATTTGTTCTAGAATTTCGAAAGGTCCGATGTAACTGGTACTTAATTTTCCCTTCTTATCGAATCATATAACTCCCTTCCATGGAGATACCTTCAAGAAAATAAGATCTCCTACCTGAAATTCCAAATCATTCTTTCGATTATCTGCATAGATCTTCTGCCTATTTTGAGCTACTTTGATGTGGGTTTGGATAACCTTCACCTTTTCAATCGTTTCCTCAACAAGTTCTAGGCCTATGAGTTTTCTTTCACCAACATCATCCAAACAAGTTTGTGTGCGACATCTCTTTCCTTATAACACTTCATATGGCGCCATATGAATACTTGAATGGAATATATTGTTATACGAATATTTTACCAGAGGTAAATATTGATCCCACATACCTTGAAAGTCAAGTGAGGAAGATCTCAACATGTCTTCTAAGGTTTGAATAGTCCGTTCTGATTGTCCATCAGTTTGAGGGTGGTAGGCAGTGCTCAAACGAAGTTCAGTATCCAGAGATTTCTGAATACTTTTCCAGAATCTTGATGTAAAACAGTGATCAAAATTAGAATCAATAAATAGGGGTACTCCATGAAGTCTTACAACTTCATTAATATACAGTCTTGCGAAACATTTAAGTGTAAAATCTTCTCTTATAGTAAGAAAATGTGCTGACTTGGTAAGACGATCAACAATGACCCATATTGCATCATTCCTTCTAGGAGTCTTTGGTCACCCCATGAAAAAGTCCATCATAATATCATCCCATTTCCACTCAGGTATGTGAAGAGGTTGTATGACTCCTCTAGGATGTTGTCTTCCAACTTTCAATTTTTCACAAACCATATACCTCGATACAAAATCAGCAATCTCCCATTTCATGTTGTCCCATCAAAAATGTTATTTCAAATATCTATACATCTTAGTGATACCAGGGTGTATAAATAAATTGGAGCTATGAGCATCATCCAACAATTACCTTTTAGATCAGGTATATTGGGAACACAAAGTCTCTTCCCAAATTTCAAAATTCCATCTTTATATACGAAGTCGATCAATCTCCCATCATTCACAGCTTTAATTTTCTTTTGAAATTCCTCATCATCAGTCTGCGAACTTTTTATCCTTTCTAGTAAGATGGTTTGGAAACCATTTGAAAAAGAATTGATGTTTCACCTTCCATGGTTATTCCCATATCCATCTTTACTAGATCCATGAAAATATGATCCTTTTCAACTCTCATCTTGTTCAAAAATCCATGATCCTTTCTACTCAAAGCATCTTCCACCTTATCTACCTTCCCCGGGTGGTAGTGTATAGTGAAACCATAATCCTTGAGTAGTTCAAGCCATCTCCTTTGCCTCTTATTGAGTTCTTTTTTTGAGAAAATATATTTCAAAATGTTGTTATCAGTATAAATCTCAAATTTTTCACTATAGAGATAGCGTCTCCATATCTTCAAAGCAAAGATTATAGCTGTTAACTCAAGATCATGAGTGGGATAGTATTGTTCATGAATTTTTAGCTATTGTGATGCATATGCAATAACTCTATCTTTCTTTATAAGGACACAACCAAGTAATTTCTTTAAAGAATAACTATAAATATCAAACCCATCATTCCCTCATGGTAGATTCAATATAAGAGCATTGACTAATCTTCTCTTCAGTTCTTCGAAACATTCTTCACACTATTTTTTACAAACAAATTTAACCCCTTTACATGTGAGCTTGGTTAATGGGTTAGCCAATCATGCAAAATTCTGGACAAAACCTAATAATAACATGCTAAACCAATAAAACCATGTACCTCAGTTATACTCATTGGTGCTGGCCATTCTTGGATTGCCTATGTCTTAGAAGGATCAATAGAGATTCCATCCTTAGAGACAATATGACCAAGAAAAGAAATATCCTGAATCCAAAATTCACACATGCTAAACTTCCCATATAATTTATTTTTTCTAAGAGTATTTAGGATAATGCGTAAGTGATTTTTGTGATCTTAGTAGCTTTTTGAGTATACCAAGATATCATCAATAAATACCACTAAAAATTCATCAAGATATTATTTGAAAACTCTTTTCATTAGATCCATGAAAACAAAGGGTACATTAGTCAATCCAAAAGGCATTACTGTAAACTAGTAATACCCATAACTAGTTTGAAATGTGGTTTTTGGAATGTCTTCCTTCTTCACACACAAGTGATGATATCTAGACCGAAGGTCAATCTTAGAAAAATATTGAGCTTTATGAAGTTGGTTGAATAAATCATCAATACGAGGTAGGGGATACTTGTTCTTTATTGTTATAGAATTGATCTCCCTATAGTCAATGCACTACCTCAGAGATCCATCTTTCTTATTAACAAAAAGGACAGGGGCTCCCCATGGAGAAACACTTGGGTGAATAAATCCCTTATTACTCAATTACTCTAGTTGTTTCTTTAGTTCCACTAATTCCACAGTGGACATTCTATAAGGGGTCTTCGATATGGATCTTGAACAAGGAATTAAATTAATGGAAAACTCAATTTCTCGTTCTGGAGGATGTACAAGTAAATCCTATGAAAAAACATCAACATATTCTTGCACAATAAGTATTTCCTCTATTCGAACATCCTTTTCCTCAACCATAGTTATTTCATTCTCTTCTTCCCCAATAATTGAATTTAGTTGAGCTACTGAGGGTGGATCTAGATAAGAATCAGGTGGTGACATTTCTGCTCTAAAGATAATGTACTCCTTATTATCGTCAAAAATTGTAACCTCCTTCTTACAATAAATATTTACATCATGGTCCAAAATCCAATCCATTATGAAGATTATACCAAATTCAATCATGGGTATGATGATGAGATCAGCAGATAACGAACACTTATATGCACTAATGGTAACTGATTCACTAAACTTTTGTGGAGATGATACTTTCCTTAGGTGTTTCGATGGAAAACTCCCTTGTTAATTCAAATTGAAAATATCTAATTTTTTAGCAAACTTGGAAGATATGAAACAATGCGATGATCCAGAATCAAATAAAGCATTGGCTATACTTGAGGAAACCATTGAATTACCTGCCACCACATCTTTCGAAGCTTTAACCTCAGCAGTAGTGATCACATAAGCTTGGTCTTTCTCCCTTGGACTTTTTTGGGGTAAGTTTCCTTGGCGCTTAAGACATTCATTTGCATAATGACTCTTTTCTCTACAATTGTAGCATTCAACATTGATAGCCTCTTTCTTCCCCTTGCAATCACATGCTTGGTAACCTTTTTCAACACACATGTTAGAGACTCCAATTCCATTCAGGAAAGTACTGAGGTGTTTCTTCCCACATTTACCATAGGTTGGATATTAAACTTTTCCCTTCTTCCCCTTATTTTCTTTTCCAGAGTGTTCAAAAGATATCTTCTTCTCTTGCTTTGATTTAATTTTGTAAGACTTAGAGAATTATTTTTCTGTCTTGATAGCACATGAGATAATATATTCATATGATAAGAAGGATTATGAGACTAATTCTTGATGGAGAAATGGTTTTAACCCATCAATGAATCAATAAATATTACTCCTTGGGTTATGTATATAATCTACACCATGAATTCCTAACCTTGTAAAGTTAGCCTCATACTTTGCGACATTCTCATCCTCCTTTTGCCTCAGACTCAGAAATTGTCTTTCCATATCCACTCAATGATCACAAGGAAAGTATTTTTCTAAGAAAATCTCTTTAAACTCCTTCTATTCCATATTTGATACTTCATCATATTTCTTTATGTTTTGAATCAATGAACACCATTGATCCGCATCACCTGTGAGGTGATAGAATTCTATGACAACTTTTTCCATTTCACTACTCCCCAAAGCATGAAATATTTTATCTAAGGAACTTATTCATTTCTCAGCTACAAATGGATTTGTAGTCCCATTGAATGTTGGTGGTTGTTGCCTCATGAATTGATCTAACATTTATCCTCCACGTTGTGGATCAGGGTTCTCCATATGGGTAAGGTTATTATTCATAACCTGTGTGAGTTGTCACAGTATGGTGATAATCTAATAAACACTAGTTGCATCATCGGCTCCACTATAATTATCTTGAGTAGGATGGAAATCCCTACATTGATTACATGTGTCGATATGGTTTCCATTACATCCACTAGGTTCCATTTCTAAACAACGAAATACAGTAGATTAGTTTGTGAACCATAATACATAATTCTGAACTTGTAAAACACTTAACATAAATTGAACAGTTTATGGATATAATCTATAATAATAAAAATGTTTTCTTTGAGGAATTATATACTCATAAATCCTTCATAATGGTTTTTAAAGATAATGTGAATTATGCTAAGCATATATTCTGGGAGTGTCGTAACCAAGAGTGCAGCAAGGCCCATTGTCGTGCACCAGTTCCCATTTGAGTCTAGCTCAAAGAAGTGTTTTTGGGTTTTACCCTAGGTACATCTATTCCAGAGCTGCCTCTACCTACTCGTATCCATACAGGGATGTATTTCTTATAAAACTCAAAAAATATATACTTTACCAAAATTCTATGAAGTTCTTCTATACCAATCCTCAAAGTCTATATTAGGGTAATGTTATGTAATCAGAGTTTTTCTAAATCTAGCTTCCAAGGTTTGTACTAAACTTCCTCTGATACCAACTGTAATGCCCCAACCCCAGTTACTCAGAGTCGGTGAAATATTACATAACATTGGCATGATACAAGGAATCATGTTCTGAAAGACCGATCAGTTTATTAGCCTTATAATTACTAGATACATTCATAAGTTTTACATTACATCATGAAATAAAAACATCAACAACATTTTGTCCACTTTTTAACACACTTATATCCTTAGCCTATCCGGTAAGGTCAACCATAAAATACTTCTTCACATCCTAGGAAAAATAGAATATACAAAGGGGTGAGCTAAAATTCTCAGTAAGGATAACAATATAGCGGAAAATTTTGTAAATAAGCATAAACATATACCACAATGCATAAGAATAAAACAAAGACTTTTAAGCATAAAATTCAGAACAATATGGAAAAGATAAAATCAAATAATTCCATTTACTTATTCACATGGTTATTCTAGTAGTAAAATAATCACATGTAATATCAATAGCCACTTTCATAATGATGGAATGCATAATGCCAGACTTAATAACCACATATTCTAGGCCTTATGCCAAGACTACAAATAAGATTTTGTCAAGGCCTTGTGCCAAGACACTATTTTGTCTCATGAGACCTACCGATTCATTGAGGAGCTATAGTGAGCTCCACTAGTCACTTACTAAGTCCAATGCATTCCTCATATGAAAAAGTTTAAGCAGAACATAAACATTTGTATGAAAACTAGCATACGAAATGTCAATACTTTATCCATAAACCATGAATGGTATAAGAGTAACAAATCCACAGTAAAATATATCACAAAACCTTGAATACAATATAGTATATTTTTATCATAATAAATCAACTTCAAATAAGTTTAAAATCCATTAAAGGATATTGACATAGATAAAATAAATTTTTTTTGAGAGAAATATCCCTTTCTATTTTGAAATCGTTTAAAAGTCATATAATTATAAAAGAAAAAATTTATTTTGAAAATATTCCTATAATCTTTTATGGGAAGCTTCAATGATGTTATAATGATTGAAAATAGCCACTCCCGCTATATAAGTTAAAAAATTAATTCTTACCTTAATTTTTTCGAAAAGATCATAAAGTACCTTGTTTGGAAAACGACAGAAAGATTCCTTTCAAAACATATAATGTAAAATAAGGGTATAAATGAAGTTAACCCCCATTGTCTAGTAAATATTAAAAATATTTTGAAATACATTTTTAAGAAAACATGTATGTGGATGATAATGAGGTCCCTGTAAATACTTACGTAAAAACAACCTCAGATAATTAAGAGATTGTGAAATTAACCCTTAACTTGTTTTATTCCTTAGTTGATGGTATGTTAACATACTATATAATTGTTAAAACATTGTTATTAAATTATAAAATAAATATATACATAAATATTATAGCATATATGATCTTATAATATTGATTTGTTAATAATATTTTAGTTGTATCATCATTTCAGGTGTTAACTGATTCGTTTTTCTTTATATTCTTGGTTACATAAGCCATGTTTGTTATGGATATGATGTATTTGATTCATATACAGAATTATATTATGTTCATAAAAATTATTTTTAATCATAAAATGACAGTTATTCTTGAATGATTACAATGGGGAATGAATATCATCACGTTCGTGGAGACGATAATCCTTACATACACACGGGCAACAATATCATTATATTGATGGAGAAATCATTTGTAATTATATGGAATATAATATATATATAACCATTAAAATATTATATTTATTATTTATATTAGTTATACTCATTATTATACCCATCCAAATAATGAAGTGTTTGAATAACAAACTACACCATGACGTGGAGACGGTAATCCGTACGTACGCACGTATGGTGACTTTGTCATTTATAGGATAGATAGAATAATGAATATGGTTGTAACATTTTTATAATAACATAAAAGTATATAGAATATACTGGATTTATTATTTTATAATGTAAACAACAAAGAAAGAGGAAGTGGAAGAAGAAAAGAACAAGAAAGAGGTGATGAAATATTTACCTCTTCTTTGGGTTCTTCCTTTTGATTTGATCAAAAGGGCTCCTTAGATTGGCTTTCTGACCAAAGGAAGGCCTCTATGATGAAGGGAGGAAAGTTGGGAGGATATTTGGTCTGGGGATGGCCGAGACAAAAGGCTTTGGATTTGTGAAATTAGGAGAAGGGGAAGTGCCCATTTATAAGAGAGGTGAGGGTCACTTTAGGAAAAGCTCAAAATATTATTTTATAATAAAATCATTTTCGGTTCATAATGGCTCCAAAATGAATTATTTAAAGGCTAAGATGGTTATGGGTAGAAAAAATCTCAAAAAATAGGTTTTAGATAGGTTTAGGTCATCATATAAACCTTATATTTTATATTTAACTCTTAGTTAAATAGTTTGACATTTACCATGTGTCTTTGTATTTTTATATTATACAGTCAATAAACTTAGGATAACATGCCAAGAGAACCCCATGTTGTTAATTGTTAATATATATAACCATATATAAGTCCTTTTTCTGAACCTTATATTTTTAGGAATATTATATCAATTAATAATATAATATTTGTTTTAAAAACTCAATTATGTCACTTTTGACACTATTTAGTAATTGATTTTTTTTGAAAGCCATAAAAACTTTATCACTCCTATTAAAATCTATTTAACCAACCCTAACATGTCATATTAACCTGGAAAATTAGTTTATTTCATCAAAAGTCTCAATTTACATTTATTTGGATATTTATAATATCAATTATTTTAATATTTCAGTAATAAGGTAATTACTACATCAGCATTGTGTCATAAATAAATTAAATTATTTAATGTTTAAAAATTATAAATAAAATACCACTATGTATGAAACCTTTTTATATTTCTAATTAATATTTATAGTCAAATATATATTGTGTATAAACATATATTAAAAATGTTTGAGTTATTAAACTTTGAATGTAACTCTTTTAACACTTTTTTAAATAAAATAATAATACATGTCCTAATCTAATCCTAGTGGACGAAATAGGATAATATTTTATTCCTAATGTTGTTTTTGGTATAATTATACTAATCCAATAGAATTATAACATGTTTTAGGGTAATTATGATATCATTTTTACCCTTAATTACCCTATTTACTTTTAACTGAGGTAAATAAAAGTCAAAAGTTACTATTCTCAAAAAAAAATTCATATTATTGAACCAAATGTTACTTACTGATATTAAACATGTCTCTTGGATTTTTGAAATTCAACTCACAGAAGCGGTAAAATTATGTTTTATAGAAATTTGCAAATGCTCCTAGGATGTGGGTAAAAGACGATAAAAAGTTCGATAAAATTTTATATATCTAAACTTATTATAAAATGACTCCAATGAATTAAGTTGAACATATATTGGTATTATTTATCTATTTTTACCTAAAATAAATTAAAATAAGATAGTTAATTATTTAAATAAAAATTCAGATTTAAATAACGTAGTGTTTTTTCACTATTCATCAAAAATTGAAAGTTTTTAGAAAAATACAAAAAATTCACCCTAATCTAATTTTGATATTCAGACTCAAAAAATGAAGTCCATTTTGAAAGATAAAATTTATAAAATTTAAAAAAGTGGGTATTAATATTCATAATGAATTTTTTGATTGGTCGCGGTGTGTTAGAATCTTGAAGTCGCGTACAATGAAAGCTATTGCATTATTCAAAGGGAAACATACCATGGAATCTCTGGGTGTTACACTATATATTTTCCATTATGTTTCATGGATTTTATAAAATGTTGTCATTTTCTACGCGCCATACTTTCCTGGTGTTGCTCCCAATTTTTTTTTGGTTTAATTTACATTTCTTTGACCACCTTATGATGTGTTTGGAACCTCCTTGAGATGTTTAGAGGTTGTGAACTCAACCCGAACTACTCCTTTAGGTTGAATCCATTTTCCTGACCTTCGAAATGTATTATACCTTAGTTGAAGACACCCCCTTTGGGGTGTTATTTTTATTCACATGTTAAATTGAGATGTTTACTATACTTAAACCACATTTGAGTTAGGATACCTTATGCCTTGTGATAGTATCTATCTTTCCTAAAGTTAACCGAGTGAATTGTTTGAATAAAAATGTCACTTTTTCTAATAAATCCCCTCTATTATGGTGTGTTGTCTTATAAATGAAAAATGATACACTTATTGGATTATTAATTGGATTGATGGAATATTTACTATCTGGGACTTAATATTTTTTAATTGAAATAAACAATGAGAATGACCTTCTTCTTTTAAATGCATGACTTGTGATGAGGCTTATTGATATATGAAACATCCTACTTTGCACCTTGTTTATGTTAAATCTTGGTTAGATAATTGGCCTCTTAGTGACTAAATTTTAAAGGAAATGAATGTCTGGTTGATGCCTTGAACCTAGATTTATTTTTATGAAATGATGAGGATAGGCTCATGAGTTGATGAGGTTTTATACTTCAGGGTAGATACCTGTGATATTCTGTATGGGCTCACTGTTCATGTTTCTTACCACCATAAGAGTGATCTCGATTCCCTAGGGAGAACCTATGGAAGGACTCGATGAAAAAAATGGTTACACCATTCCATGAGTGATACTCATACCCCCTTTGTGAGATATGAGAGATAGACTCTTTGGGGACTTGTTTTACATAAATCTGGAGTGACAGTGGGGACCCCTTTTATGGATTCCCATCATTAGATTCCTTACAACATAAGTAAATTGTTTGGCTCTTGGTGTGATAATTAGGTACCTTCACAAGGTTCAGCTTGGATAAGCACAAGATTCCATGTAAATGAATCCAAGAGATTCTTCCTTAAATTAAATATAATATGTTAATCAATTTTGTAAAAAAGTGCTTCCACTGGGCCAAATAAAATGTCATGGTTTGGTCCTTTCTTGATACTTAAACGACGAAGACTCTTTATTACCTTATATCAATTTTTTTCATGGTTTAAATTTGGTTTAGAAATTTCTGTCTTAGGCCAAAGTACATATGGTCGATCAGCTATCCTTGGAGAACCTGAGCTGACTTGGTTATTTAGTTAATTTTTTATTACTGCTTTACCTTGATATACATGAACAATTCTTATTTTATATGAACATACTATATTATTCTTTATACATCATTAGTGGTGGACTAATGAGTATATATCAACCCTTTTTGGGATTCCATTAAAATGGGGTACCCGAATAGACCTCATGGTTATAGGACCGGGTTATTTGGATTATGCTGTTATGCATATATCTAGGAGTTAGGAGAAAAAGGATGAGTTGGAACTCTAGATGCTCGTGGAGACTACTATCAAGGCCATTATTCTATATTTTATTTATTTATTTTTATATTAATATACCATATAATATGTTCTCCCTACTTTATTTTTATCCTATTATGGACATGCATGCATGTTTTTATTGGCATTGTCTATCTTTACTTAATTATTATATTTATCTTCCATTGTTTGTCATTAATTTATTACCTATTTTATCCTCACTATTACAACATTGTACTACTATGATAGCAAGGGTATAATATCCCCACTATACTACCATTAGACCATCATTTTTATTTTTTAACCTTTGGAATATAGGGAGGTAGGATTGAGACTACATGGTGACCATTTCAGCTACAGGTTTAGTGGCCAGTCAGGCTGGGACATTATATCGATGCAATTTCTAATTTGGTTTCCTTGAGCTTATGGAATCTATGATTTGATATGAGTGATCATGGACTGATTGATGATGTCATCTCACTTCTTAGTGATTAAGGATTCATGCTTAGTGAATGTTTTATCAAGGAAATATCTAGAGGAGAAAATGAGGATTCTTGGGGTTATAAAGATGACCATATTTGTCCATGATCCCTATTTCACCTCCAAGGTTTGGAGAGGTATACAACATGATTTTGGATCTCAGTTATTCCTGTAGTTATTTCCATCCATAGATAGATGTTCAAACATAACAAACTATGCAAATTCTAGAAAAAATTATTTTCACATTCATTCTATATTTTAGAGGTTCATGGGTGAGGCACCGAAGTTTTGTGGAATTTCTTTCAACAATAGTTATCACTCCACTATTGGAATGGATTCATTTTATGTTTTGTATAAATGAACATTCTGATCTCTTTTGTGTTGGATCAAGGTAAGAGAGTCGATTGTTCTTGAACCAAAATTGGTACAGAGTATGACAGGTAAGGTTCCAGTGATTTTTGAGTTAATGGATAAATCGTAGGATCTTTAAAATTCTTATTTTCATTATAGTAGGATGTGTTTGAACATAAAAATTAGATATTAAGTGTTCTTGAAGGATTCTCATCATTATGGGAAGTGAAGGTTCAGTCATGGGAGTAAGATTTATCCCTAGCTTTTGAACATTTCTAGGTGTTGGGGCATATTGGAGCTATAGAGTACTTGTCAAAACTTCTCAAAAATATGATCCAAATATATGAAATATTCCATGTATCAAAACTTCACTGATATCTTCATGAAAATTCACACATAATTGATTGGGGTTAGATAGATGTTGATGTTGATTTAACCGTTAGGGAGTAGCCTATTGAGATCTAGGACCATCAAGAGAATGTGTGACACAAGAATTTTATTCCCTTATTTCATGTCTTGTAGCAACATAGGGGTGTGGAGGAGATAAATTAAGTTAGGTACACATTGATGTGAGTTTAATTTCATGAGTTTTTTTATATTTGATTTCCATTTTGATTCTTTGTTTGATATTGTTGATATGATTTATTGATGTATTATATGATCTCATATGAATTATAATATGGTTTCTCTTCATTGATATGGTGATTGTAGATGTATTTATAACTATTTGAGAGGTATATCCCCTAAGAGTTTGGTTTTGGATATTGATGTTACATATTTATGATCCCTTTCCTTGTGAAATGTTGGATGCATTTTAGATTTGGTGGATCCCTTGAGAGATATCACATGGGGTGTTTGTTCAAACCACTTTCTTTTTTATTTATTAGATTTTATTTAAATTATTGAGGATGAGAATTGTTTGAGGGATATTCGATGTAAGGGAATGGATTTACAAATCCCTCCTTTTACATTTTCTTGGGGATTGGTGGTGTTGATAGAGTTTTATGGACCTCATATTAGTTATTTATAAGTTTATCTTATTTGAAATTTAATTATTTTTATGTGTTTCCATACACTTACGCAATATCCCCTCCTTACATGAAGGCAATATATGTCTTTCGAAATTTTATGAAATAAGTTTAGCCATTTCATAAGGGTAAGCATGAGTTTTTATTTTTTTCTATGCGGGTAAGGCTTCTATTTTAATTATCACATTAATGTAAAGTTGGTTTATATTGCTACGTAAAGTTAAATAGAGGTTTTTTATGACACATAATTATACATCCAATCTTGCATGAGGTTAAGTCACTGATCAAGGTAATTTTTATATTTCATATGGGTACTATGATATTTATAATTCTCACATCAATGTATTTCCATCATTATGTGAACTTAAGCCCTTTTATGAAGGTAAACCATATCTCAAATAAGATTAGGACTTTCATAATGTTAGATATGTGTAAAGGTACTGATTATTGTACAAATATTCCTTTTTTTCATTTTAGAAATAAATATGTAACATGATTTTAATGTAACAAAAGGAAATATTAATTTAAATGGGTATATTTTAAACAAGTTCTAAATAAGATGAAGAATATATTTTACATCCATAATTCATGCTTAAATATTATGAGATTAAATAGATCATGTAAGTGTAATTAAATAAAATATATTTAATATAAACTAAAAAGGAAAGACTTAACCAATTTTTATAAGAATATCCATAAAAATCCATATGCAATATTTTAAAACATAGAACCATTTCTTAACTAAGTTTCTTATTTTATCCCTCAATATTAGGTGATTAGAGTATTCATTTTGAGTCTATAGTGTCTTCTATGATCATCCTAGGACCAAACTGTGTTTTAAATACCTGCAATATATATATATATATCACTTCTCTCTATTTTGGTGAAGAAAAAAGAAAATCTTTCAAATGAAAGGGGATATGTTGCTTATCTATTTATTTATGTGGAAGTATGAATGTATTATGATTTAGATCATATGTATCAGTGAAATATACCTCAAATAAGATTATAATCTTGAAAGATTAAATGGAAAAATAGAAAGAATTATCACATTAAAATTAATAAATTATTATTTCATATATGGAAATTAAATAATGGAAGCATATTAATTACTCCATCTCATAAGAGATAAATATTATTATTTCATAATATGAAATTGGTTCTATTTGATCACATGATATTTATGTTTTGTTGTAACATACTCTTAATTTTTTAGATAGTGTGCTATCTATTTTCTGTGGTAATTAATACTTTACAATATTAATATGCTATAAATTTGATAAACAATTTATATATGGATTTATTTAATGATAATAAAAGAGGAATGAACATTTATTATCTTTCTTTGTTGAAATTTATAAAATATAAAAGATATGCTTGTATCATGTTTAAACTTTATTTCTAGCTGTGAATAACTATTGGTTACATGTAGATTATTGTTGTTGAACAAATTATTAACAAACCAGTCAATTAAAGATAATAATTAAATGGATTTATGTTGAAGATAATTGATTGGGGTTGAGTGGGTCTATTATTGTTTGATAAAGGCTCAAATAATTTGCTGATATGGTCTTAGTTTCCTTATGAGTGTGGCATACTAAAAATACTTTTTCTTCTTTATATTATTATTGTAGGATGGTAGAGACATGATACCATATTTTTTGAACCTTTTATGAATGTATTAATTGATGATAAATGGGATAGTTTCCTAGAGTTCAAGTGGTGGTGGATGCCAGTGATAGAGGGATAAAATGTGATGTTCAAGATAGTATTGGGGATGACTCTAGGGTAGCCAGAATGAGTGAAGAGGTTGGATTTTTCATTGATTATTTCTTATTGTGTGGATTACTAGATGATTGCTTGTTTCAATTCACAATTTATTGATGTTGTTCATTATATGAATAGAAGATGCTTCTTTTTTATTTGGTAGCTTAAAATGAGTCTCAGAGTACCCTAAATTTATTTAATGGTAAATTATATTAATAAATAAACACATGGTATGGGGTGTTATTGATGGAAGTGATGATAAATTAATTATATCATAATGGATACCATAGTATGTTTGAGTTAAATGATCTATGAGAATGAGAATTTAATCTTGAGATATAATATGGTTTATGAATCATGTTGTATTCCAATGAATTAAATAGTTAAACCAAGACTTATGATTATTTAATAAATGATTGGTTAATTACTAGTTATTAAATGAATAAATATTAATTGACTAAATTACTATGTGATGACAATTAAAGATGTTAATCTTGATTAATATGTTCTTGTTTGAGATCTAGACCATAATGGTGTAAGGTAGGTGTATTGTGAGATGATAATGACATATGAGTCTAAGGATATGTAGTTTCCCTTATTGTGGTTGTGTTAAATATATCTTATATTTTTTGATTTCATATTCTTCATCAGCCAATTCAGTAGGGAAACTGACAACCAAATGTTTTGGGGTGTGTTTTCCTTAAACATCTAGGATGGGAAGGGAATGAATGGCTAGATTACCCCTCCCCCACTCTCTCTTTGGTTGTACCATATTACATGAGAATACTTGGTCTATGATCGATTAATGTATACGGTATTGAATCAAATGGTATGTGATGGATATCACTTTTCTATACATTTATGTGTGGGATATAATGGCTTAATGATATGGGAGACACTTGTATCTAGTCATGGTGGCTACGACTTCCAATACCTGTACATGCACGAGATGTGAAGGATTGTGGTATAATGCCTGGAAAAAAGGTTTTAGTGTCTTTTTATAATCTAACTTGGTTACATATGATGATGATGGTGATGTTATACTGGGATTCATGGAATGTAAAATGATTGGAAATGATTGTTCGAGATTTGGGCAGGATGATTCAGGATTTTGATGAGCACTAGACGTAAGCCATTGGGCTATGAGAGAAATAAACTAGCGGGGAAGTAGAATCAGGGTAGATTCATCGACATATATTTTTTAATATGGATATACTTACTTGTATGTGTTAATTAGTGATAGATCCATGGATAGTATGTGAAATAAATTTACCTTTTGAGGTGATGAGTTGGTTTCATTTTTTATTCATTGGGATTCAATATTCTTCTTTCACATTTTTCATGAGAGGTTTCCAGGAGGATCCTACTGATTTTGATTTCATTCTAACCCTATGTATATACAAAATATTTTTCTAGACTTCATAAGTGCTTTGGTGATTGATATGGGGGTTACTAGATCATTGATTTGTTCAAGAGTTTTGGAGTTTGTGGTCGCTTCATAAGTGTTTCTTTTGGTACATTTCAGTTGTTTAATATTATATATGGGGTTAAATTTATTCCTTGATATTTCTTATTTATATTATTAATAGTTTTTATTGGTGTTATACACTTGTCTCTTAATCATTAAATTACATATTGAACATAGTGTCTCCCATTGAATGGATTATGTACCCTTGATGCTAGTAGTCAGCCCATGTCCTATTGGAGGCGAGTTTCAAGACTCATCATCTCTTTCTTAAGTTATGGCCCATGAAAGGTACCAATGGAGGGGAGGGGGCGTTCATGACAATAATCCACAATAATTCAACTTTAGTATGACCAACTAACTTGGATGGTTGAGGTATTTCTATGTGATTTATTTGGAAGGAATGCGACACTTAGTAATTGAGGGGGTTTCTTAGTATCTATATTTATATATGAATCCTATTTATATTATTTCTAACTATTTCAACCCATAAATATTTTATGTACCATGTTATTTCTTTATGTTTTCTTGTAAAAACTTATCACATAAATTAAGGCTTACATAATACTCACATCATATTAACAATTTATATATATGAATATTTAAATAGGAATTTTATAATAGAATGAATAATTCAAATATTTAACATGATATATAGTAAGATTAGATAAAAAAATCATTAATACCAGTTTTTATATGGAATATAGTTAGACAGAGATGAATTATTGTTTGGAAGAACAATTTTTATAAATCTATGCCTTGAACCATAGTGTAGTGAAGTCATCTAATCCATTTTAGAATTTAAAGGAATCTCTTTAATCCATTCTGTAGTGAAGTGATACATGCCATTTATGTAATTTGGTCTTACCAAGGACTATATCTTGTACAAACCATTTTTGATGCTATTTTGGAGTGAAAAGTCATTTTAGTTTACCAGTCTGACTAAGAACTTAAATGGATTATTGATTCCCATCAAGTATTTGTTATTATTTATGGTGGATCTAATCATGTAATAATGCAGATATAACTATTCCATAGTAGTATCAAAAGTATGATATATTTTTATAATTTAACAAAATGGGAATTTCGACTAAAAAATATTTTTTCAATGAAAAATAAATATAAAATAGTAAGGTAGTGGTATTACCATGCCATTTTGGAGGAAAACCATGCGAAATATGGTGTAGTGTTGTGACTATGCCATAGTACATGGAAAAAATTCAATTTATATTTTCTAAACTGATCTTAATCCAATAAATTCAGCACCTTATAATGATTAGATACTACTAATGAGATTCGTGGGACATCACTACATTCAACTGCAATATAAGAATGGATGAAATCCATGCCAAGATCTAATAATAGAGGAATCAATAAGGTAAACAAGAAAAACATTAAAATGGAATACCTCATTGTATAAGATTTTAATTTTCATTAGAAATGAGTTTGATCAAGTTCCCTTAACTGTAAACAACACATTATTGCCTCAAATGGTATCCACCAACCATTGAATTCCAAAAATACATTGGTATAACCTCTTATATTAAATAGTGTGCTAGCACCAACACCTCATCCTGGATGGAAAATAAAGAGAAGAGAATTTGAGAGAGTTTTTTCCAACAGAAAATCAACTAAAGTCACTAAATAAGTCCCACAAAACTCTATTTTACACGACTCTTTCATTGAACGACAGATCCTATTAGATTTATTCTATATCTTATATTATAAAATGAAAAATATAGGTATTTCCCCAATTCAATTATTTATAACATATACCTCATTAATGAACCTAATTATTAAAATCCTTTAAAAATAAATAACATAATTACATTATGTGTTAATAGTAAAAGGAGTATGATAATATATTTGGTATTTAACTTTAATAATATTAAATACCATTCAATTGAGAGCTCCTTGATGCGGTATGAGAAACCATAATAAGACACTTACAATGATGTAGTGACTTTCACCACTATATGGTGAGGTATTTACTATATAAAATACAAAAAAGTTTATATATAATCTATCATGTGATATTCTATATGTGGATTAAGAACCTAAATCATTAAATGTATATCATAATATATTAGATTTAAAAAAAGGGTAATTATATTAAAATATAAATTAGATTCAATTTTTAAACATGAGGTTTTTTGGGTTGGTTTTTAAAACCCAATAATATATTAAATCTATGGGTTATAAATGAATATTTATGCGAAATGAAAATCAAAATAATGAAGTTATAATATATATAGAATGACTAGTTTTTAAAGGTTTCTCCTGAAGACATGCATTTGATTATGACGAAACATATTCCATAGAATTCTATCTAATAAACTTTTGATATCTCATGACATTGGTTTTACATGAAAATATTGAAAAATTATTTATAGATATTGTTACTACATATCTTTATGTTAACATTGATAATGTTTTTTACATGAAAATCACTAAATAATTCAAAACTCTTGAATCATGTTTTATATTTTGAGATATTTATATCATTAAATTCAATAAATCATTATATAGATTTAAACAGTTAGGGTGCACATGGTATAACCATATGTGTAAATATATAATGAAATAAGGTTATAAAAATTGTATATTTTATCCATGTGTTTTTATAAAGAGGAGTAAAATTTAATTTATTATCATTATAGTACATGTTAATGATTAGATCATTATTAGGGCTCGTTATAGGCTTTCGAATAAAATAAAATATTTAAATAAATATTTTGAAATGAAATAATTTGAAATGAAAAATTTATACCTTAGATTAAAAATGGAACATCTAAAAGGTGGAATTTTATTCCATCAATCACTATAAACTGAAAAACTCCCAAAATTGTTTTATATATAGAAATCACATCCATTTAACGAAATATTGTTTTTTTTAGATTTTCAAAATTCTACTTTGAGGATAACTGGGAACCAATTGTTACTTGTTCATTACAATAAATTATGAAAAAAAGTAAAAAGGATGAGAAAAACTAAAAATGTTACACCATAATGTGGGAGGTTGATCCATTATAACATAATATTAAGTGGTTGAAACTCTTATTCCTTTTTAGACACCAAAAATAATCCTTATTGGGCTCAACATTAATGAGATCTTTAAAGAGGGAAGCCACCCTGTCCCAATTTCTAATATACTTCTAAAATGTCACCTTCTATTCATTAAAAAACAAAAATAATTCTTCCCTTTATTCCTACCAAGATGATAGAGGTATTCTTCTAGTAAGTCCTCTTCATATTCATAAAAGACTTGAGAGGATGAATTTTCACCTGAACCAACCTTGAAAGGGTTATTAATAGCCTACTACTTCACCCAGTTTGACTTATTCATTGAGTGTATTCCCAGAAATAAATCCCAAAAAAAATAATATCCATTAATTACACTAGTGTTTAAATAATCTATTTATCTTTATTAAAACCCTTTTAAACTACAATAGGATAATGAAGAACTTATTAGTCTTTCTATGCTATATCTCATTGTTATAAGAGCTCTAATGTACCTTGAAATATAAGTATACACATACTATTTTCTAGGAATTTACTAATAAAGTAATATTATTCTCTTACTCAGAGACATTAGAATTATATAAAACATATATTATGATACCTTTAAGGATCTATTGACTAATGATTTTTTTCCTAAAAATTCAGAGCCAAAATTGGTTGGTTATTATAATCATATATATATATATATATTGATATATACAAAAATATATCTCAAAATAGATATTTATTTATATATATAGTAATTACAATTTCATATAATTCTAAAAACAATAATTTTAGAGACTTTTATCAAATCATGTTGAGTTGATTTCAATTCACAACGAAATTTAATAATGTGTTTGATTACGATAATTTTTTCATTATATCATAAAAATTTATAGATAAAATACGAATAATTATATTCAAACTACTTTATATGAATATAATTATTCTTTTATAGAATAATTGAAATTTGGGTTTATCAAATGTGATTAGACAAATCATATCTCACCAAAATTATTTTTTACTTATGAACTTCAAAAGGAAAATGAGAAATAAACCTAGTAAAATAGAAAAAGTGTGAATCTTATAGAATAATTTACAAAGTCATTAAAAACTATATATTTTTATAAATTGATTTAAAAAATTAATATGTATAGAATATAATGTTTATTATAATTTAATTAGGTAGAGTTGATATTGTTATAATATTTTTTACATTCATAAAAGTTTTCCTATTAGTTTTCTGAATAATGTTTTTAATAACCCAACTAAAATTATCTTAGAGTTCAATTTTTATTCACTTTTTAATTCAAAAAAACTTTTTTTAAATGGAGGATAAATATGTTTCTATGAAATTAATAACATCCAAGGGGTATTAACATGACCTAACCCACAAGGACCCCTCCTAGGTTAGTGATAAGTTGAGTATACCACACTAATCCCACTTCAAATCGGCCCGGGGAAAGCCAGTTGCACCATTAAGGCATAAACATACATGGTATGCATTATACTGTAACATAATGTAACATAAATGCATAAAAAATATACAATAAGATTTATTAACATCAATATATATATATAATTAATTTAAATGTATAACAATTTATGGATGATATATCAAATGATAAGTACAATGTCATAGAGAAAAATCCCAAAAGTGGGATATATATGCAAAAGGTAAAAATAACAAGCTGCAACTAAATTTTGGGATGAGAATACATATCCTCTTTATATATTCTCCTAGAAAAAACTACACAAGAAACCATCTCACACTATGATCCATTTTTATCTAACACATATCAGTTTCACTGGATCCATGAGTTCAATGTTTAATACTAATAAGACAATCACTAACAATTCTACATAGGCACACCATGGGTGGGAATAAATCTAGTGTAGGGGAAAATATATAAATATTAAGTAAAATTAACTAAAAATATAAAGTGAAGATAAAATAATAGGTTATATAAAAACCTAGGTCTAAGGGAAAATAGATGGATTATACCGAATGAATAAAACATGCACTAATGTCTAGAAAACAATGGAAAAATGAAGATTCCCAATATTCATAACTCAACTTAATGAAGGATTATATCTCATAGAAATAAAATATACTAGGGTAACCAAAGTCTAATACAACCTGAAATTGACATCTGAATTATGATTCATATCTCAAAGGTGAATGGGAAAACCAACCATGTTGTAATTCCTACAACCTAAATAATACATCCTTATATCTACATATACGTTATATCAACCATTAAAACAAAATTATAACTACATTAGGGAACCCATGACACATTGGGGAGTACACTAGTCGAGGGGGAACTAGACCCAAATTGAGGAAATAACCACAACCTATTTCGTAGTGAAAAACTGACCTCTATTGGTGTAGGACATTCACCCCATCATATAAGTGGATAGATAGATTTTTCATAGTTTTTGGGACCTAAAAATCATTTGAATCAATGGGGTATTGACCCCATGATTGAGTGGATGGCCCATACCCTAGGGATGGAAGACCAAAAACTAAAATACTATAGAACAATATCGAATCCATGATACATATGTGGGACATGTACTATATTCTAAGAACATATATAGGGGGATAATAACATCATGAAAACACTATATGACTTTATAACACACACCAACATCCCCTTTAAAAAGCTATGAAACATCATTTATCCATTCAACTGTGGGAAGACCCCTGTCCATTTAAGAAATATTCTCCATCTTTCCATATATAGGAAATTAATCAAAATGGATAACTCACATGTCTTTTCCTAAAACCCGAGAAATAAGATAATATAAATTACATAAAATTTTTAGATCATGACATGTACTTATTGGGTACATGGATTATAGTTTCCAAGTTTATTTATTATTTTTTCAATACAAGTGGATTTAACCCACTTGGTGTGTCTAATAGGCTACATGATGTGTGAGAATCCCTTCTTTATTTGGGAAATTTTAACAAGTGTTGACATATTCTTGATTTAATGCTAAAAAATGATGCTTCATCAAGTTAAATGACATTAAATTATAGTAAAATCATGTTTAATTATGTTTACTCTTGTTTTCATACAAACATAATCTATCTTGTTAGCATTTTATATCATAAGTAATGTTGGAAATATATGTCTAAGTATGAGTCATAGTTAAGGGGGACTCACTGTCACTACTGTTAAGGCCAAGTCACCATTAATGTGGAATCACTATTGAACATCTCACTGATAGTAGAAAATCAGCTAAGTTTGAGCTACCATGGATATAAACTCACTGTTAAGATGTCTCACTATCAACTATTTCACCATCAGTTTAGATGCTAAATTATGAAAAAGGATGAGACCCTATTGCATTAAGCTACCAACATCCTCTCAGAATTTTTTCTATATACGAGACACCGTTGCATCAAGATATCTATATCCTCTTAGAATTTTTGTTAAGTAATAGTCACCATCACATCATACTACTAAAAAAAGCAATTCATAATTTTCACAATGTATGAACTATAGATAACATGAGTCACTGTCAAGTGGACCTACTGTCATAAAAAATTACTGATCTTGATTCACTGATACTTGAATCACCATTCCTAATTACCAAATGTATTAAGTATGATACATTGTTTCTAAGTGTAACACCCCAAGCTTTCACGATACACTTCTCTTTCAATAATGCAATAGCTTGCATTGTACGCAAGTTCGAGATTCTAACACACCACGACCAATCAAAGTAGTAGTTATGAATAGTAATACCCAATTTTTGAAATTATATAAATTTTATATTTCAAAATGGACTTCATTTTTGTATTTGGAATATCAAAATTATCCTAAGTTGAATTTTTTGTAATTTCCTGAGAACTTCCGATTTTCTATGAATAGTGAAAAATACTTAAAAACAACTTTATTAATCAAAATAATTTATAGTGATAAATTATACTATTGAGTGGTTTTAAAGTGTAATTAGAATATATTTTTACCATTTTATCCAATGGTGTTCATTAGAATTAATTTCACATTGAAATTGGACATAAACAATTGTCAATCTTTTGATATATATTGTTTCTTAAAAACACGCTATTTGTTGTGACAACGGAAATTAATTATAAAATTAATTAATGCAACTTATATTTTTGGAATTTCATAAAATATAAATCATTTTTTAATTTGGAATATCAATTATATCTTAGGGTGAGATTTTGGAATTGTTCTGAAAAACTTCAATTTTTGATGAATAGTGAAACCACTAAGTGGTAGTTAAAAAACCGATTTTTCGTTTAAATGAGACATTACCACTTATGTGATTTGATTTTCAAAAATAAGACATACATGGTTGTAATTAGGAAGTAAAATGTGGTTCAATGGGATTAAAATAATTTTTTGGTGAATAACAACTTTTAAGTTTAATTAATTGCGATTAAATGTAATTAGTGAAATTTAAGGTAAAAATGATATTATAAAAATATGAATATACCTTTAAACTTATATTACACCTATTTTATGAGTCATGTCCGGCCAAATATATCCATGGGTCAACTTGGGGACCCCATAGAGCCACTTTGGTAGGAAAATGACATTAAAAACTTTTTATTTAATGTTAAAATAAAAATGTCACAAACATGAGTTATTTTACTAAAACAATTTTTAAATGGGGTTATACAAGTCATATGTTTGACTATAAATATTAATTATAAAGCTAAAAATATTTCCTACATCATTATACTTTTTATATAATTTTTAGACATTAGATAAATTAAAATTTTTATGACACAATGATGATGCAGTGATTACCTCATTAATTAACGATTTAAATAAAATGAAAAGATAATGTAAAATATAAGGCTTAAACTTGTCAAAAACCTATTGGTATGAGTATATTTCGAACCCTTATCACCTTATCCACGCAATATATCATTGTGGGACCTTTATAATCGTAAAAACATTTCATAATAAAGTAACATTTCAATCTTTCCAAGAGTGCCCCTTCTCTCCTCTTATAAAAGGCCCCCACCTCTACCACCTTATTCACACCATCAAGCCATTTGGCTCAGCCAAACTCTGCCCAAATACTCTCCCAAATTACCTCTATTACTACTAGAAGCCTCACTTTGGTCATAACGCTTCCCAAGGAAGCCTTTGGCTCAAATGAAAAAGAGTTACACGATTTTAAGGTAATGTCTTCTCTTATGTTACTTTGTTTTATTTTGCTTCTCCAACCCCCTAAACTCTTTTTATTAATTTATTTTGTAACAAAACCAGTATCCTCAATATACTAGGATGTTGTTATAATAAGTATTCGAGATAAAATTACGCACACCTACATCTAATGGTTAATGAACATATTGTTTCTGTGGATGACGAATTTCTACCTCACGAAACGATGATTGTTCAACACTCATATAACACCTTCAAAGGTGTCCATTAAGACATAACTATATTTATATATGATATAAAATATGTTTATGTTTTACTTAATCTTCTTTATTTTTCATTTATTGCATACCTTTATGGTTTCCATTATGGGTAAACGTGATATTTTCATTTTTGGAAGTGTGGACTACCGCCCCCTCAAAGTGATTTGAATCGTTAATGCCATATGTGGGATGTATAAAGGATGTAGTAAATGGTATTATAAATTATGTTATACTGGAATTATAGTATAACTTTATATAATTATAATTTCATTCCATTAAATATGAAACATAAATGAAAGTAGCGTTCATGCGTACGTACGGCTTACCGTCTCCATGAACGGTGCATTTCATTTCTTACCTCTAAATGTTCTGTAATATTATAAATGAATGTATATACTGGATATATATGATATATATGATATCTAAATCATTAATATAATTCTGGAGATAATGGATATTCTACCACATAAAAAACTTATAATTATAAGAAGTTTATTGTTGACTCAAGTACCAAAGATCGACAAAACGACCGTTATTATCTTAAATGACTACATAATTTTAATAACATTGTAATAAGTGATATAAAAGGGATAATGAACTTGAAAAAGGTTCTTAAGAAAGTAGATATTAACTATAGTTTATTATTCCGGAGGTTAAAGAACGGTCGAGTGAAGTCGGACACAAGGTAAGGGAACTTCTTAACCCAACTTATATTCTTTGGGTTAATCTCATATTTTCAAATTATATCATGATATTATTATGTCCTATCTTGTATTTATACTTTCTTTATGTGTACATATAGAGAATACACATAATAGATCTATTTTATTTAAAAATGTTCTTTGTAAGGGACTTCGTCTAAATCTCCAATCATTGAGGCATATTTTGTTTTATACACAAATTTCTTTTATACGGTGTATAAACCCCTTTGACTTTTACGTTTATTCAAAAGGAATATTTTTATACGAAGAGTTTTTACTAAATGAAAAAAGGAATGTTTTTTCTTACGTATGCGGCGACAATGACTTCTCCGCCACCGTGACCATTATTTGAGTTTCGGCTTCCTCTACAAGCCCAAACTTTTTTAAAATGAAAAATAAATACCATGTTTTACTTTTCTTTTATTTTGGTATTGAAAATGGTTTTGATAATGTTTTATTATATCAATGTGTTGTATTGATATCTTGTGATTGAAATGTGTAAATTTTAAGTTTCTTTTATGCATGTTTTATGTGATATGATTATGTTGCGGTTTATTATAATTTTAAACCTTTTCATACAAGGAATGTATTGAACTTAATAAGTGACGGGTGGAGCCCGCTATAGCTCCTCAATGCATCGGCATGTCTCATGAGACAAACTAGTGTCTTGGCATGAGGCCTTGAAAAAATCTTATTTGTAGTCTTGGCACGAGGCCTTGGCTACGTGGTTATGATAGTCTGGCATTATGAATTCCATCATTATGAAAGTGGTTATTGATATTGAATGTGATTATTCGACCAGTAGAATATCCATGTGAAGAAGTAAATGGCATTATCTCGTTTTACTTTTTCCATATTATGTTGAAGTTAAAGTTTAAAAGGCTTTTGTTTTGGTTATACATTGCCTTAAATATTTATGTTTATTGATGAAAGCTTCCGCTATATTGTTATCCTTACTGAGCATCTGAGCTCACCCCTTTCAATGTTTTAATATTTTCTTGGATGTGAAGAAGTATTTTATGAATGACCTGCAGGGATAGTCAGATGAGGATATGAGTGTGGACTAAGGAGACTTTGTTATTATAGATTTTCACTTTATGATTTAATGTAACATTTATGAATGTATCTAGTGTTTCCAAGGCTACTAAACTAATCGGTATTTCGAAACTTGATCTTTTGTGATCATGCCAATGTTACAAAATAATGCACCGACTCCGGGTAACTGGGGTCAGGGCGTTACACTAAGACACCATTCTAACATACTGATCTCGAGACACTATTCCAAGTCATCATTCAGAGACACCACCACTTATTACTTTATCATTTATATTCAATTTTTTTCTAACAGTCTTATTTGTGAAACTTAGTACTTCTAATTATTTTAATGATTTTTTTCTATCTTCTATAAAAAATTTAAATGATTCCAGACTGTAGTTCGAGGTATGAGGTACTCAGATATTATCAAGATCATGCTCCTTGTCAGCTACACCATATAAAGAAAAAACCATATAAAAAATAAGTAGTTCTCATGAACCTACGAAGAATTCAAGAGAAATTATAGTTGTAGATACTCGAATATAATACTAAGAACACAAACTGTATAACACTTTGTAGCAACAAACTAGAAGAGGAGGAGAACTCATTGGGCACATTAATACCTCACTAGCAAAAAAAAGATAGAAGCTCTCATGATTCTCTGTTTTGCTATTTGTTTCTAAAATTCAACCAAATCTATAATCCAACATAACTTCCAGGAGTCACAAGCTACATTTCCAATCACATAAATCCTTATAACTCTATTCTCTCTATTTTTTCTCTACATGTGTACTTTTTTTACATTATGAGTAGTTTTTTTCTATCTGTTCTATGAACACACATTAACTCCTATGAAAAACTAGAAGATACATATATATAATCAAAAACTATATTTTACACCTAATATTACTAATATATAACAATGGAAGAGGTACCTACATGGATTGATTTTTTTTTCAATCCTATGAAAACTATGGAAGTGGTATTGTTTCCATAGAGAGTTTTGTATTCTATTTTTTACTTCAATCCAGGGTGTGGGTAAAAGTTTATTTATAAAATTTTTGGTGGTGGGTGATCACCAAGTGGAGAGGATTAAGTATCATATTGATATTTAACCTCTTATTTTAATTTCGGATGTGTTCTTTAAAGTTTAGTTTTCTCTTTTTTTGTTTATTTAAACCATAAAACTTCACTTTTATTTGATAGTTAACCTTAGATAGTGTTTGTATTAGAATTTTATTAAGTAGATTGATTTAAAAAGTTAACTTAATAATTCATATTGTTTTAATTGAGAACTAATCACTCTTTTAGAAATCATTCAAATAAAAAAACTCTTTTATAAACTGCTCCTTTGGTTAACTGGGCCATTTTTTCTTTTAAATTGGGGAAATTTTAAATAATTTATTTCTACAGAAATTTTTATTGGAACTCAATTCACCCCCCTCTTGAGTGTCTTAATCTGACCAACAACCATTACACAATGAGTCTTATACTAGGATACATTAAATGTACTTTGGATATATGGTGTGTGGAATCATATGGTATGGTCAGAGTGTATACTGAGTAAATGAAGATTCTAGTCACTAGAAATACACAATATGTTTGGCGAGATACCTTATGTGTGGAACCATGAAGCTACTTGGAATACACTCTAGGTGCATGACACAATTCTTGTTTACATATACATAATGGGTTTTCAGTGTGACCCATCTTGTGGATCAAGTGAATTGAAACGATGTGCATATAGAGCACACACCAAAGCATACATCCCCAAGACACATGGAATGTAAATTTTGGTCCCACACAATATGATATTGATAATTATATATAAACCCTAGAATGAAATCATGCATGATAAAAATCATATATCTCAAAGGATTACATGACCTATAATAAGAAATTCAATATTTACAACATGTTTCCTCTCATGATCCTCACCATTTCCTCTTATTTTGATTGAAAATATATTATCATTCAAAAATATATTCTTTTATAGTCTCCATCACACCTCACTAGAGCTTCGATGATTGACCATTTTTATTTTATTCACCATCATTATATCTTGTGCTTATAGTTTTTTATGAAACCATTATAGAACCTTTTATCTCACAACTTCCACCTCATGTGAACCCAAATACCTTGGTCACCTTTTCTTTTTTCATGATGGTATCATGACCAAACCAAAATGAGAGTAGAGGGGATAGAGATATTGAATAATGGTGGTTGATGTGAGGTTCAACCACATAAAATTGGGTTTTAAATCACGTTAATCAAATAATGTAGTAAAAAATAGGGAATATGTTCAACACATTTATTGACAAAAAATTATTTATAGAAAACCACAAGATATATGTTATCCATAATAATAAAAATAATATTTTTAATAGTATTAATATTATTATATATCTAATTAAATCATAAGAACAAGAAAACTTCTTCCATGGAATTTTTTAGTGGACACCTATAATTAAATTATTATAAAAAGTAATAATAAAAAGTGATAAAATTATTCATGTATTATTTATCAAGAATTAAAGAATTTATAAAAATATAAAATCATTGTATAATTAATCCTTGTTTTAACCAAATTAAATAATTATCAAATATTAAACTTTTTTTATCATTTAATCTCTTTCCCTATGTAAATTCTAATAGGGATCAAGAATTTAATCAATATGAGAATCAAGGGATAAAGTAGGGATAAATATTAAAAAATATCTACATCGATGGTGTAAATTCCAAAGCTTCCCAAATAACTTTTCATTGCTCTGAAAATTAATCACAAACAATCCATGGTTAATCACTTTTGTTCCTGATGAATGGATCTAGATCACCTCTAATTTTTCTAGGGTTCACATCGGTAACAAAATCTCACCCTAGGTAAACACTATACTTGTGTATTTATGTTGTGATAATATGTCATCCCATTGTTTAATTAAAAGAACCGATGAACCTCGATGCATGGCTCATAGCCCAAACACAATTATTATACCTCACCTAGGGAAAACACCCCATTATAAAAACAACTATGATGTTATAATTTCCATCAAGGTTTCAATTTATGAGATATTTACATTCTCTATCATGAGTAAAATATTTTTCTATTTAATAAATATTAAATATCCCATAAATTCAACTAGATTGTAACTTCACTAAAATTCAGTCCAAGTGTAAACAATTCATATAAATTTCAAAAAAAGAATCAATTTTTTTGTGGTAAAAAATTTTAATTTTTTTAATGTTTCTACCCTTTAGGAGACCTAAGAATTTGAAAACTAAAACTAAATTAAATATCAAAGTTGATAAATCTGGGTTGCAATATTTTCCCAACCTTTAAAAATTTCCATCCTCGAAAAGAAAACAACCCAAGTTGCTAACATGAGAAGCTTTCAAAACAACATGGAATAAAGAAATAGTCAATTATATATTGCATGTGATTCACCTTAAGAGGTACTAACTCTTATCTCACTTAGGATAGAAACAAATTAGAGAACATTTTATCCTCTTCCACTTTTACCTTGATTGTGTTTATTGAATATACACACTCTCGTAGGGTTTAATAGGTTCAATCTAATTATATAAATCCTTGAAAAAGTATAATATTACATTATATGACTTCCTCAAGGACTTTCTCAAATATACCTCCCCAACCATATTCCTCCCATTCATATAACGTAGAGAAGAAACCACAAATAATCAATATAAACCTTAGAAAGGTTCATTATCAAGGTTACGTTTTTGATGTTTATTATTCTACCCATTTTTAAAGAGTTAACCAAAAACCTTTTTATATAAGATATCATTTAATATCATACCCAACCCTAGGGGGATTTACTTTAAGGTTTAAATTAACTCAACAAGAGATCACAGAGTGAAACACCATATGTTTCAGTTCAAATTCTAATCATACCATGACTTGGAACACATATAAATGTTTCTAAAAAAATATAAGTAAATCACCGATCTCAAAGATAAATAATTTTTCTTTCATATGAAAAACCATTAAACTACACCTTAAACTCCAAAAAAGATCACATTCATCACTAAAGAAAACTGTTGAGTTGAGGTTTCCCTTTGTGAAACCAATGAGAAAGCATATCATAAAAAGACACCAACCCCATCAATCCACCAAAAACCATCCTTGATATCCTTAGCGACCCATTAAAATGAAATATAAATTGGATGATCCTGAAATATCCAAATAATCCTGCTATGTCAATTTTAGAACCTAGGATATAAATTCTAAAACATGATAGACCAAAACAATATCCCTATGAGAAACATCACATAATGAATAGTTAAAATCACAAATAATTTAACACTAAATATTATAAATTATCACACCCTTAATTTTATCTAACCTATTAATAATCCTTATTCCAACCACTCATTATAAAAGTCATGATAGTCTTAAAAATACTAATATCTAAACATGAAGCAAAATGACATATTCCCTACCTTTAAAGGAATATATATGGTGCACTTAATTAAAATAAAAAGTCATTTATAATCCCATATTTGATGATTTTATATAATATTTCACACACCCATAATTATTTGAGGTCCTTCATTATTGGAAAAAACCCTTTCTTTATCTTATATGAAAACTAACCGTACTGAGGATTACTACTTAGATAACTCTTGACATCTACCGATCATAAGAATTTTTTCTAGGGGTAATTATCTACCATGAAACCAATTCCCCACTCTAACTATATTATTCTCCATGACCTAAAGTTTAGCATAACCCAATTTATTCTCAAACATCATGCCAGGGAATGAATCTCTCATATCCTAAGATCAATCCTCAAGAGTCCATCACACATATGATGTTTTAAAACTGAACTAGACATAATATCCATTTATTAATATGCTTAGCCTTAAATTGATATCAATGATGATTTAATAATTGAAAAATCACATGTCACACAAAAATAGCATAGGTATTCATTACTCCCAGTGTCATTACTAGAATATCAAGAAGTATATAGTGATAACCAATAAATACCCATGAAATTTATTCTACATGAAATCAAAGATAATATCAATCCAACCTATGTCTGACCTCTAAGAACTCATTTTTTTCTTCCCCAAAGGTTGAAGAGGTTAAAATAAGCTTAATGAAAATATTTATCTAACTGTTCTACTAGATACATTGTTAGATCCACTATCTTGGTCGGGAAATCCAATAAACTATAGAAAATTTTACTAATACCTATGAAGTTACACAATATTGAAGACAACCCCCTAATGTGAGTAACCCTAAAATGTTTTCTATAACATTCACAGGATAAAAAATATATGGATAATGACTACACTAAAATTTACAAAACACATCAAACTATACCCACTAACTAGGGAAGATTTACTCTAACCCCGATATGCTTCTCCCTACTCATATATACATAAATTTAAAATATTACAAACCATATTATACACACAAAGTATGGTTATATTGGGTATCATCTTAAAACACTGAAATCCCACTAAATTTATTCATTACTATAGGTAAAATTCATAGTACCGACCATTAAGAGAAAAGGATGATCTTCATCAGTGGGAGTATTTAAACATAATCTTTGAGATGTGTTATTAATATGAGTTTTGAGGCATATTGAACTATAAAAAAACTTTATGTTGTGAGAAGGTGGAACCAACTGAGAAATAAGTTTCTTCTAGTGAAATACAAAGGAAATTTATAATGTGGTTTATGAACCTCACACAGACATTTTTTAGTATTTCTCTTTGAAGTTCAAAGTTGGGAAGACTTGACTTGTTTTGTTTTTAGTTGAAGAAGATAAAGTAAGTAGAGGAAATTCTATTTTGAGAGAAATTATAAGAGACTGGCCAATATGAATATCTTTTTGAAAAGTGAATGAAAATATGTGAGTTATAAAAATGGGTATTTGATAATTATTCTCTTTAGTATCTAGCTTGATACATACTTTAATATACCATTTTAGGTATAAGAAAATGAGATGAGAAGTTAATGTTCCATCTTTATAGGAAAATATTTTTTATTGAACATAGATAATATTGTTTATTGAAAATATAAAGGGTGTTGAAAATTTGATAGAGAAGAGATGAAATTAAATAACATATTTTTACTATACATAAGAGACTGTATAAGATTGTAGTGTTTAAACCATGGGAGTAAAATATATCTCCTAAAGAACTAAATAAAAGTTGATAATGAGTTTGATAATTAGATCTATGGAATTGAAAAATAAGTATAATAAGAATAGGATGAGTTTTTTTTCTACTGGTTAGAACCATATAGTCGAAGAAATGAAGAAATAGTGATAACTAAGAAGAAATTCTATTGGGAAAGAGATGATGTGCACATAGTCCTATATATTTACACTTAGAAGTTGAAAACCATGAGGTTTTGTTGAGAGTTCTCAGTGATCTTATTATTAAGAAGATACAAAATACATGCTATTGTAGAGTCCAAAGTGCTTGTATTTTCAGGGGATTATGAGTTATTTAAGACTCTATTTTTGGTTTAAGGAAGTTCTAAAGAACATGTGTGATTCCAGTATAACAAACATGTTAGAGTAATTACCTAATCACTTGTGTTATATGGTGATTCCACACCTTTGTAATGTGGCGTGAATGGTTTTAGGATAATCCTTTCCCAACCAACTTGTTTTTTATAATAAAATTACTAGTGGAGAATCCATTCATCAATAGGATTTGAACACGATCAAGAGTAGGTTTCTCATCTTGGGGTGGAACCTTATAAAAATATAGTATGGTGATAACTTGTTAACATTATACATTTCAATTGGTTTGGTTTGGAAAAGGATAAAATGATCCATTCATATCATAATAGATAATGTGGGGTAGAATAGGAAAGGGGGGAAATATTATAAGTATATTTGGAATTTGGTAATATATTGAAAAAACTTGATTCACCCCCACTCAGGTGTATCTTACCTTATCCAACAAGACTTAATTATTCAAATATTATTCTATTTTTTAATATCTCATTGAATTTTTATATTTAAAATTTAATAATTTTTATCATTGGTGAAAACTATTTTTAAAATAATGATGTTTTAGATAAATAATAATGAAGAAATCACAAAAATAACAATAAGTCCCACCTCATCATTGAAAATACATTAGTTAAATCCTTCTATCATTGTCTACTTTCATATTCATCACCATTATGAGGAACACAAAAAATGAAATGTATACGCTTCTTTATGAATGATGAGAGAGATAGGGAGACAAATTCTTTCAAAAATGTTCCTTATACTCATGAAAAAATGGAGAGGGAGGTTAGATATTTTTAGTGAATATATAAATTGTATTAGAGGAAATAATAATTTCCTTTTTATAATTTATTTTCATAAGGAAACATTAATTCTATAATAATTCCCTTTATTAAAACCTCTCAATAATTAAAATGAAAATCCTCTAATAAATTAATTGAAAAACAAAAAATATTAGATCATCAAATCCTCTAGGCCATGTCAACACCACCATGACATATCATTTCCATGTCACAGAGACATTTCAATACCACATCACCAAACACAATATAATAAAAAATTATTAATTTTTATTTAGATTATAACATGGAAATTATCAGCCTTTGGGTTTGAAGAATTCTATAAAAATAATACTCTCCTATGAAAGACACCCAATTTTTGACATAACTATAGTTTCATAATTTTGATTCAAAAATATCTTTATGATTCATTAAATGTTCACATACACATGTCTTAGAATAATATATTTAATATATTATTTATTTTTGAAATTTTTCAATGCTAAAATTTAATGAAATGATATTTCAACCACCTACAGAAACGTTATTAAATTTTTTCAAAGGAATTATAATAAAAATTTAGGTCTCTACACACCCTATGACTCAATTCATATTTGGCACAAATAGAAATCTCTGTTCCCAAAAAAACATTGCACAACCACCATTTAAAAAGTGAAAATCACCCTCCACCCATAAAGATTTATAATTTTTTTCCAAATAAAAATAATACTATTGGTTATGCACTAAAACATATGTATATGATATATGTGTCAGAATATATTGCACCCAATATTTTAGGCCGAGTGCATGAATCTAGCACCTCACGGGCTAAGTACACACATCTTCCACATATGCATGATTTTATATATATGAATATTCTTTTGAGGTTTCATTGATAATAATCCATTATTAATGGATTAAATGGATTACATTAATTGTAATAATTCAATGAATAATTCCAATGATAATAAACATATGATGATATGTTGCTTATGGATGACATGTTTTATAAAATGAAATGCATCAATGATGGCTATATAAATGGATGAAATCCCTCACGTTGTCATGATCAATTGTATACAAGCCTCTAAATACTCTATACCTACCAAAAAATATATTATTACAAGTTTAAGGTGACAATACCCCTTATTAATTTATGGGTCCTCATGAAATGTTCTAAGATCCTTTGGCTAGTGTAATCGCCTTAAAGGTCAGATGCTTTTATATGCTTCTTTAGTGATCAACATCATGCATACTCCATGAAATATTAAAGATGGAGCTTGATGTTTTCCTAGTATTAATATTTATTCTCTTACTTTATATTAAATTTTGATATCATTTTGGATATATTGAACATTATATAGGTTTTCTTATACTACCATCGATAGTATAATGATCTCCCAAACCCATCAGTAGTATTAGATATGTTTTCCTTAACCAAATCAATGTGTTTGTTTAATTGTTAAGTGAAGAATTTTTTTATGAAATCATAACTGGGTTTTCCCATCTCAAAAATTACATTATATGACAACATAATTTTTGGGGAAACAATAAATGTTCTATTAAATATTAAATATAATTTATTATTGAAGGTGTGGATTGCATTGAATAGATAATGTAGTCTATATAACTATTGTGGGAAAAAAAATCATCAGAGATTCAAACCATTTATAAAATCTATATAAATAATAGAATTAGATATTTTTGAATATTTGTATAATCCATAAAAGTGTTTTATAAACTAATTAACGATAAAATTTTTATAGTTAATTATTTTAATTTTTTTGAAATCTCTTTTAAAAATATTCTATTCATATTAAAAAGTTTATATTAAGAATATATTTATCAAATTTATATAGTTTATAAAATATTTATAAATCATAGTAGTAGGTATTTCAAATTTATAAAAATAATATAGGATGATGTGTAATATTTAATCAAATTATTTATATTTAAGATAATGAAATATGAATAATATTTATCTTAATTATAAAATGTTTATAGTAAGATTTTATTTCTAAACAGTTCATAAAATCTCATCTCTTTTTTAAATTTATGAAATGTTTATTTATTTTTAAAAAATTAATTGATTTATTTATATATATAGTTTTTTACAGAATGTGAATAATAATTATTATTTATTTATGTGAAAAAAATCTATTAAGAGATAGATTCTTACATTACATGCTAGGTGTAACTCTATAAAATTTTGTTTTTAATATTTCTTAACCTTGATTTGTTTTTAGAGGTATGAGATTAAGAATAACTATTATATATAGTGTTTACATGTTAGGTATTTTTGATAACGTGAAGTAAATTTTCTCTTTATTAATGCCTTCCTAGGGAGAGAGACTTGGCTTCAGATTTGGTGGATGGAATGGGGATTCTAAAAATAAATCTTTAGAAGTATGCATAAAAAAGGAATAAAACAATAGAATATATTGATTTAATGACATTAATTATTTATGAATTGAATATATATATAATGTATATTGAATTTGGAAGACTTTAAACCCCCCTCAACTACTAAGAGTGAGATTCCTTACAAATCAATATTTGTTAAAACCATGATCATCCATCTATATAGGCCATGCCATATTTGGGTGCCCATGGATTATCTGGAGAAAGTAAAACAAGTAATAGGTGACCTAGATTATTGATAGATTTAAAAATTTCAATATTTTTAATGTGTATTTCAATGAATCTATCCCCACCAATTAACAATTTTATTTGAATTACATAATTTATGGATTTTTGGTGAATTTTGAGTATAAATGTGAAAATTTATTATTTTTAGAATTTTAATTTTTTATCACTTTGATGTTTCATACAAAAAATTAAAAATATTGATCCAAATTATAAAATTAATTTTTAGGATTCCGGTGATCATGGGATTCATATATCTTAATTAGACCAAGTGCTAAATCGAAATCATAAAGGCCCAAATAAATCATGTAATCTGGAACACTTCTTAGACCATCAAATTATACTACTACTCATTAAATGAGTCATATATTAGGATATAAGAACTAAAATGAGATGATTATAATTTTAAATAATTTAAGACTAGGATAATCACATTTAAATTAAATTTCATGATGAAATTCAATCATTAAGGTAGCTCATTCACGAATTAAGATGAAGAATTATGAAGAGTATATCAAAAAAAGTGCACTTTAATAATTCAATAATAAAATTTACTAAATGTGACATATAGATATCAAATTTTGTTTGAATAAAACCAAATTGAGGAATAAAATCTTTCAATAATGTAATATATTGATATTTTTACATTTACCTGGTAAAAAATACTCAAGATTTCAGAGTGAAAAATTTAAATCAATAATTTTCTCCCTTTTTCCTTTGAAAATGTACCTACTCTAAAATTTAAAATGATTTATCTTTTTTTGAGTATATTTTTATGAGATTTATTACTATAAAAGTTTTTATAGTTTTAATATATATTATTCATCTTATTATCTAATTATTTTTGTTCACCTTTGTGTTCTTCCACTGTACCACTCTAATACTCATGATGGTGAGTAACTAACCCTATTATTATCCTTGGAAGAGATTTTCTTGGTGTTTTTGAATTTGTTTTTTCAATTATCAACATCTATGTTTTATTATGAATGATTAGTGGCTGTATTAAGTGGTCATTTGTCAATTTTACATCATTTCAATATATTATCCACTATTTTAGTCTATTCCCTACCAAAAATCAATTACCTCCATTCTCTTAAAAATCTATTAATATAGTGGAGTTGACTTTGATTGCAAGATGAAATGATATATGGTGGATCTGAGTCTTGAAAATTGTGACAATCTCGATTTAGGAATGTTCATTGATCTTGCCTTTTGTAGGAGGTGATATTTGGTGTATCGAACAGATCCCCAAGGCATGATAAGTTTCACACTCAAAGTATGAGATATTTATTCATGTACGATAAGATGGAATTTTGAATATAATTTAGATAACAATAATTTATAATGACAGAACCTAAGAATTCAACCCTAGGAATAAGCAATTTCTTACTAAAATTTGTTCATTTTTTATCTTATTATTTTATTTTCATGCATTTCATCATTCACAAACCAAATCTCATTACTTTGTTTTCAAATATTAGAAAGGCCAAAAACATGAAAAAGTATTTGGGATTGTTAGTTTTTGAAAATAAGGCTCCTCAAGATAATGTCCTAGGTTATCCTCTATATTTTACTTAGAAAAAAATCATAAATATTTTGATAGAACTCATGACAATGTTCATTAAATCAGAATAATATATAGGGAGACAAGTTTTATTTTAGTTACTTTTTCATTTCATTTTGTGAATATTTTATTTCCATCAAAAAATAAAATAAAAATATATTTCCATGATGAATTCAAATTTTTATTATTATCCATGAGTCGACTAAACATAGGTTACATAACAAGAAGAAGTTCCTAATGATGAAGAAGCCTATTTGCAAGTTCATACAGAGAAAATAAAAAATCAAGAGAGAAAAATTTAATGGATAATAGAATATTTCTATGCATATCAAGAGTAACAGTTAGAGAATGAATTGAAACTAGTAGAAGAATAATTATCAGAACTAATATTTTATGTTGAAGAATTCGAGGAGGCCAAAAAAGAGTTAAATAAAGATCCATCTGACCTCTATCAATAATTTTAGAAGAGTTATATGAAGCATAAATTCCAGGTGATATTCATGTGGGAGATTAAGAATATTTGGATGAGTATTGGTCAGATTTTATAGAGTATGAAAAGTTATGTGATTCTCCATTCTATGAAAATTAAAAATAGACACCTCTCTACTCCTATATTTCTTTGTAAGAAGATGATAAATATACACCTATCAGGATTTAGTTTTGGTGACCACTTCTATAGATAATTATTTTCACGATGCTTTACTTGAAGGGGAAGACTTATATATTGTTTCTTATTTTTTTAATTATGTTCAAATTAATCTTTTCACTAATATTTTTGATATAACATCTACAGTTGAATAGTCCTTGGATTTTAAGAGGACACAGAAGTAGTGATGAAAAAAAAAGAGCTGGAGGAGCATGTAGTTATCTAACCATCTCTTTTACAAAAAATCTCATACCAAATGGTAGAGGAAACCACATAAGTCAATATGGAGAACCCCTATTTTATTTCCCCCCCTTTGTACCTAAAATTCTATATTTATTCTCTTTGGGGGGTTGGTATTTTTTCCATTTCATTGGGGGTTCCCACTCTTGGTATCCCCTCATGGAAATCAGGAAAATTCACATGTGGTGGTTCATCTCAATGAAACTCCACACACCATCATACTATCAATAACCCACTAAAACTTCCTAACTAGGGTATTAAAAATCTACCACCAACTTGGGGGATCTAAACCTTGTACTATACCTATTCTTTCTCTTCCCTTACTCTTCATTTAATTTTTCTTTATTATGTTTTATCCTTGATTTCTTGTAAATCTAAAGTGGCAGTAGCTAGGAGGTTAACTAAAAGATGCCACTAAAATATAAATTAGCCTATGTCTCTCATTTTATTTATTGAAAAATTAAAATTGTACTTGTAAAGCTATATTGACCTGATTTTAACTAAAAAAAGTTTATCAATTGGAATAATTATGGAGGAGGTTACCTTTGTAGTTCAAGATTTAAAAATTTGTATGTTTTCTTATTTTTGTGTGTGTTTATTTTTCAATTTTAGCCTTTTTTTTAAATTTTATGCACTCAAATGATTATCCTTTCCATTTTCAAAACCCATAAAAAAAGTGAACCAATTTACCCCAAAAAACCAAACTTAAATGAATACTAAAAATTAATTTATTTTAACTTATAAACTTATAGAATTCCATGAAAATACTTCTGAATTTGTAATCTCATGTCATATCTCACTATTTTAATTATTAAAGAATACCTTCCTGTAAGGCTTCTGAACCTTTTTGAATTATTCTTCACGTTCACATTAACTCTTAAGAGAAACACACATTTATTGATTAAACATAATTTTATTTATTTCTATAAAAAATTGTGTGTTTGAAGTAATTTTGTTTTAAATGATTAAGTCGTTTATTTGGTTTTAAAAGACCTATTTTCAAAGGGAATCCATTTGATTCAGGATTTATTATACATTTAATCCTTATATACCTTATTATGAATGATAAACATATTTAGTTATCCTCATTAAATGACATGTCACGACCCGTCCTCGGGGCCCGTTTCGTGACTACCCCAAACCCACCTTCCCTAGGCCAGGAGCTAGAAACTAGCACCAAAGGCGTAAATCCCAAAATAAGGGAAGACATTGCCTTTTATGAAGTAACATACACAATAGAGTACACAAGTGAAGTAAGAATTAAGTAAAACTGGGTACAAGGTAAGTGATGAAAAGTAAATGGGCCAGTATACAAACCCAACTGAAAGTACAGTACAACTGAAAGGAAAGTACAACAGCAGTAAGTAAAACAGCAACACCGAGTTGTCCTCTGGAAATCCCACCTAAAGGGTGGGTACAGATAGTCTCCTCAGCTCCTCGGGTCCGGCCGCCTGCTCCGTGTACGTCCTACCAAGTGGTCCACCACTGGGTACCGTCCAACTACATAAGCCTCCACCTTGTTCAGTGTTGTCCGTCATCTGCATCCAACACAATGTAGTGTGGGCATAGCTCGTGCATGGGTGAGTATACGATACTCAGTAGGGACCCCGAGACCCCCGAAGGTCTCTTAGAATCCACGAAGGATAAACCACAAAGGAAAGATACAATCACGAATTATCAAATGACTCTACTTAGGTATATTCCCATACATATACCTAAGTCATCAGTTACAAAATGACTCCAACTCTCGAGCCCAAGCACAACCCAGTGCACACAGGAAAACACAACCCCGTCCACACAGGAAAGCAAGTCAATCACATCGATGATAATGATTGAGAATCAAGACTCAACTCACACAGGTATACACTTCGTAAGGCAATAGAGATTATCATATGTAGCCACTGATTTATTTAAGCTGTCAGACTTATATAGGATACAAGACCAGTTAAGCTATCAGACCCATAAAGGATACAAGACCAGCTACTCTGCCGGACGCACACTGGATACAAGTACAAAGGTCAATACTGCCAGACCCACATAGGATAAAAGAACAGTAGGAATCACCGTCGAACCCACGAAGGATTCCAGTACGGTCTTCGTCGCTGCCGAACCCACAGAGGATCCTAGTACAGTCGTCCTCAATGCCGAACCCACAGAAGATCCCCGTAAGCATGTTTGGCTTCTGGTTCCACCCTTAGATGTATAAACTTTGGTACTTTCTAAAACTCCTCATGTTGAAGTTCATATTGGAATCACACAACTTTCATAAATATAAACATATAAAATGACATAAACTAAAGGATATGCATATGAGGAATGTCTAACCACACAACCACATTGACCATATATCTAACCACTTCTTCATGTCATTCACCACACATGGAAAATTACCCCAAGAACAACACAAAAACAATCATTTTGAACCCAAAATAGAGGATAAATAAATCCATACCTATCAAGATAGCATATAGTAAGGATACAATTCCATAAGTATTAATCCAAAGGTTATATATTCCTCTCTTAGATCACATGGATATTTTCTATGTCAACCTAATTTATTTGGTCTACTTCACATAGTAGACCAAACTTTTTCATATAAATACTTTGATATTATTATCTCATGAACCACCCCCACAGGGACTCCACATGAGCTAATCATTAGTTATAGTACGACCCCTGAAGTCTGCCTTTAATATGACATGGGTTGGTGAAGATATCCAATGCTATAAAATCACACACACACACACACACATATAGAAGGCATAACTATTTATAAAATAAAATAATGTATATAAATACATATCATATCATATAATACCATGTTATGATACAATACAACCATAAGTTTATCATCTCCTGTATACCTTAAGAAAGGTATAATGAAACAACTTCCACCCATATGTCTCATGTGTCTAGAGATAAGGTAACCTAACACTACTATTGACAATATCAAGATAATCTAAAAAATAGTTTATATAATGTAGGGGTGAGAATATAAATATAGTAAGTAGGTTCCTCTATGGAACTCTCATGTGTCTATTTGAATAAATTATACTAATACATCCATGTATGTAATAAATAAAACAAAATAATCAAACATGAGCACTCAAAAAATTAAATCATTCAATGATTTCCATTGCATGCAGCATCCTCACATTTTATAACCCAAATCAAATCTTATTCACACACAATAACATGAAAAAAACTATAGAATAACCATCACCAATACACATCCAATTTGTTTCCCACAAATTAGGACCTCGGTATAGTATTGGATCCAATATGTAGCTATCCACTCATAGGGTACTCTTTAGGACATCCCTCACTAATAATAAATAGATATGAAATTACATCGAACTCACAAAGTATCCACTAACATCATAATATATCTATCCACATGAAGGGAACTCACTAATCATTGATAATCACTATTTTTGGTTGGGGTGCAGTCTACCCACAAGGAATCTCACTGGTTTTTTAGGTGTCTACCCCCAGGGGATCTCCCCACTACAACCTATAGTTGTTGGGTAGATGTATAAACTTTGGTACTCTCATTATATTATTGGGTTCCACCCCTTGATATCCTCATCTCATCAGCTAGTATTCTCACCATCATATATCACATATCATGAAAAAATATGTTGGGTAGATTTCCTCCCTTAGGGACTCTCACTGTATTACTGATTTCCCAACCATAGGGTCACTCCCCAACCTAACCTATATTCTCTCCATAGCACATATAATTCACTATGGATATCCATATCATCATCCTCACCAAATATCACTTCCATTTTCATTTTACCAGTCACAACTTCCACATCACTATCACACATCACAAATGGATTCATACCATCAATATTTATTTAACACCACACATACAATGGTACTAGGTTATATAATCATATTGTATATACATACAACACTAAAACACTAAAATTCCTTTTATCCTAGGTTTATATATAATCCCCCAACCTCCTCACATATCCCACATATTTCAAACAACCCCATTAAATAAATCCCATTCATCTACTACTCCATTTCTCATTCATTCCTCTATTTATTCAGACTAAAGAGGTTATCTATAGTATTCATATAAAATTCAAGTACCACCATCGTTATCATCTCATACAATAGTCAACATATTGCATAAAAATAAGGCTACATAACCCCTACTAGAAATGAAATGGATTTGTGATAATATAGAACGACCCATTAGATTTCACACCAGCTCATTTATCTCACTACCATAATGATCCTCCATCTCCAAAAAGTGGCATGAACCAATGAATATATGGAGTTCCACTATGTAACTCAATTTCCCTTCATCAGATCATCCTAACCATAACATTAAAATATTTTTTCTAGAAAGTGTCATGAACCGCATGTCGGATTATCATGGCTAGTGCCAATTCTCAAAATTGTTTTCCTCTAACCTCCAAGATATTTCTATGAATTTCTACTATCTCATGCTCTAAAGTCATATTTTTTACTTAGAAAAAATTTAATAAATATTAATAAAAGTTTATCAACATCAGTATCCCACTGTAAACTCATATAAAATAAATCACATATTTATTATAATAATTATTCAAGAGAAATTCACAAATTCATATTATTATTCACCACTCCTCAATTTCCATCTCTAATAATTACTTATTAAATATTCATGGAATTATATTACAAAAAATTTCCACCAAAAATTTCCACAAAGTACCAATTTAATTAATAATTATCCAAATTCATAATCCATACCATTTCAATTATCCAAAAAGAATAATTATTCCACCAATTATATATTGACCAATAATCTATAATTTCATTTTATAACATATTGATTCTTCCAAATTATTATGAATCATCCACCTAGAACATAATATTATAAGCATGGTAGATTCCCAAATATTATAGAAGAGATGAGAATTCAAGTCACCTGGCTTTATTCCATGATGAATGATATCCTTTGATCCACAACTAATCACCACAAATCCACCATCAAAAATACAATTCCATGTATTTCTCTCTATAATCAAACACAACAACATCACCACGTGTTTTTTTCCTTTAAGGTAATCAAGGTGATTAACATGCTTTCTATATCAAATTCTAATGATCAAAAATAATTTAAATATATTACATTCCATTCATTTTCATTATCCTTCTCCATAAATTCTATGCATAACCATTCATTGATACTCCAATTACATTCCATTCAAACCTCTCATTTATTTTACCTCTTTACATATCTAATTTTCCATGCCATGATATATATATATATATATGGATTTTCCTTCATAAAACATTTCTATATGAACACCACTATATAATATATCACATATACCACATTATTAATTTATAAAATATAATCCATAAACTATGAATTATCTAAATAAAAACATAACAATAAAACTCCACTACTGATAGGCTCGAAGGGTGTTATTACATACCAATAGGACTAGTCAGTTTAAAATTTATAACCCCAAAAAACCACATAAACTATATTTAATCAAAAGTAGTATATATTAATTAGTATGAGGTCAAACCCAAGGGAAATGGTAGATAATAATCTTTAATAAAATAGAAATACCTAATAATATATGAGAAATTAAAACTAAACTACTATAAGTAAGAAGAAATGAAGGTGAGATGAGAATGTATCAAATAATTTACAAGAATAGGTTTATATAACAAACAATTAAGTAAAATAGTTATGATGATGTCCATGTAGTTATTAGAATGGAATCTTAGAGAGTCCAATAGTTATGGTATACACCCTCCTTACTTATTGATCACCTTTTCTCAATGGTCAAAGAAATTCAGATCATTAAGATATGGGTAACCCAAAACCATGTTTAAATATAGACAAGTCTAACCCAATGGCCCTAGTGGAATACCTCAACCTATAACACACATTATAATGATATTATAATATTATAAAGCGATGTTCATACTCAATTAAATGAATAAAATTAAATCCACTCCCTCAACCCTATTGTATAATGATCATACAAAGAGATAGAAGATGTAAAGAAGGAAATTAAAGCATAAAAATGAGAACCTAGTGTAAAATAATATATACAAAATACATACTTTATATATAAATCCCTTATTACATGGAAAACCCCTTAATGGGTAGGAAAATAAAATTCCTACATTAATCAGCATGGGTGAACCTCTTCAATAGTGACACTCATCCTAATATTATTTGATTATTTCATACACAAAAACCCATATATTTTTAAAGAAAACTTCAATGAGATATATATATTTATATAACATTTTAATCTACTCAATATCCTCACATATATAATTCATCTTTTAATTTACTAGGTCATCTTATTATCTTAAATGGAATAATACTCTTGTACCACCATTTAAAAATATATCTCTATATATCTAGGTGATATAGATTGAATTTTAGATATATATATATATATATATATATATTCCCAAAAAAATTTATATCTTTGTCGATATCAACATTGAAAATTGAATAATCCCAAGTAACCATCAAATGTTGCATAAAAATACATGTGCAAATATCACTTTAAACATTGAAATTATCCAATATACTATGTTAATAAGAAAAAAAATGTTGTTAGTGTCTTTTAGTAACATTCAACAATACTCACCATCAACCATGAGAATTCCTCTACAACATAGTGGAATTTTAGTGGCTGTTTTATTTCAAAAAAATATTTAACCATGATATAATATGCCAACCTTTTATAGATAGCTCTCCAACACGTTTACATGTACTCTTTTTCTTTGTTTTGAGTACGTTTTGTTTGGGTTATTTTTTTGGGAGTTTTTGTGTGAAATTTGAGAAAAACGGAAGAAATAAGGGAAGTGAATGATTGGAGCATATTTTTCTCAAACTGTCCACCCTACCCCAGAAAACTATAAAACCCCAGATGAAGGTAGATTGTATAGATGGTGCATGGTTTGTAAAACTGTGTTCCATCTTAGGAGAAATTATGAACCCCCTAAAAGAGGATCACAGTTAAGGTTCTTGGTTTGGAAAATCATGAACCCAGCACAGGAAATGATGCACATGTTTTTAATTAGACCAAAAATTTTATTTAATTTTACCAAACCCCAATTTTTAACCCCTAATCATCCCCAACACATAAAAATTAAAATTCTATCATTTTTGGAGTATCTCAGATGAATTACTAAGTCTCTTGACCTTCGTTCTTCATAATTCAAAGTCCAGATTGAAGATCTTCACCCCTCCCAGTAAGAGGATCTTATCCTGTCTGGTTTCCGTCTCCTCTCCTATATCTCCCTCATATTTTGGGGGTGCGTTATCCTCTGTTTTGTTGGATCTAGATGTAGTATTTTTTCCTCAAGATATATAATTGTGGGATCTTAATTAATTAATCTTGAATTAGGTTTTCGTATCCAGATCCCGTTCTATGTCATTGTTTTTCTCAAATTGGGGTCTTCCATTAGCAATAATTTATTATCAATTTTGAGGTAGGGGGTCTAAGTTACAATCCCATAGACTTGATCAAATTACATATATGTAATTGTGAGAATTGAAATTTCCATGACTGAGAGATTTCATTGTTAATTGAAATGATTTTTTTTAATCTCCATGTGTTAATGATTTAGGTTAATTAGGGAAATTGAGTAGTGAAATTAAATTAAATATTTATTGAATTAATTAAAAGGTTGTTTTTATTTTGAAATTAACTATGAAATCCTATTAATTAATTGTTAGATTAATTAATGAGATGTTGAGATTGTTAAACTAATTTTTCTAATTGATTTTTGAATTAATTAACGAGATATCTATATTGTGGAATTTTATGTAATAATTAATTATTGGGTTATTGAGATTGTTGAATAAGATTAATTAATTTTTGAATTAAATAATGGGAATTGTTGGGATCCTGGAATTGATTTTATTGGATTAGTTAATTATTAAAATAATTAATGAATTTGATTTATTAATTATTTTTTGAATTAATTAATGGGATAGATTTGATTAATTAATTGTTGAATTAATTAGTCGAATGATGTGAATTGAAATGATGAATGAAAATAATTTAATTCGTACATTAATTGAAATGATGAGTGTAAATAATGGCATTTAGATATGAATTAAACTAATGAATGGTAACTATTCCATTCAGACAGGTATTGAAATGATGAATGGTAACATTGGAATTCAGACATGAATTGAAATGATGAATGGTAACAATGGAATTTAGATGTGAATTGAAATGATAAATGGTAATAGTGAAATTTAGACCTTAATTTAAATGATGAATGGTAATAATGGAATTCAGATGTGAATTGAAATGATTAATGGAAACATTGGCATTAAGATGTGAATTGAAATAATGAATGGTAAAAATGGAATTAAGATATGACTTGAAATGATAAATAGTGATAATTGAATTTAGATATATGATATCGCTTAGGGATTGTTCAGACTCAATCATGATCTTAAGTAGGCATTGAGAGTTCAAGTGTCCTTGAGAACTTGGGGTTTTATGTGGTAAAATAAAGAGTAATTGAATAAATGTAAACAATTTACTTTATTGTTATATTTTATTCTTTATACAAATGCATTAACTATTATTGACTGGATAACATTTTAAAATTTCATTGGTGATAGCCTATTAAGTTGTAATGACACCCCACTCAGTCTTTCTGATCAGTACCCAAATAGACTTCATGTTTATAGGAATGGATAATAGAAAATTACCTATGTTAGATGGTTTATTTGGGATGGATCATGGATGAGGAAATTAGATGTGGTTCAGGACCTGATTGGGAGTTTTTAGTGTCTTTATATATGGGTTTTCATGTTGACACTTTACACGTACTTTGGCATGGCATATTTACTATTCATTTTTGGTGTTGTATTTCTTGTTTTGTTCAACATGGGATATTGAAATTATTCTCATTATAGTTATATCATTTGGTTATTATTTATTTATTTATTCTTGTGTATTACTCTGATAAAGAGGGTATAGTCTCCCCATGATTGATATTAGACCCTTTCTGCTAGTCGGTAGCCTATGGCATTCAAGGATGTGCACTTGAGGTCACCTGACTAACCGACTCAGGGAACTGGTGTGTGGAACCTGGGCCTGGACATGGAAAAGTGGTATTAATGCCCAATTTTCTTTTATTTTCTTTGTATTACTATTTAGGAAATGTAGACAGAAGACTTGGAAGATTCAGGCCTATTATGTAATCTCATGCATGGTAGTTTCTAACCCATGCATAGGGGAAAACACAAGTACCCATGGTGGGATGTTTTTATTGGTATTTTATGTTAGAGTTTAATGTTATTTCACTTTGGGTGATACACTTCATGTGTGATGTGATTATTATTGCTAAAATTTTATGATATTTGACTCATGGATTAGAATATAATGAGAGTTGAGTATGCATGCATCATTATAGGTACTCAAGATTTCCTGTGGCATGAATAATTTTAGGCATGCACAGGAAAATGAATTTTCGGGTAATTTGATGAAATTTAAGTGAAAATGGTGCCTAACATGAAATTGAGAATTTTAAATGATTAAAAATGTGAATAATGGGTGTATAATGAGAAACATGAATTTAAGAATATTCTTACCCTTTATTAATCATAACTTAGATGTAGGATGGTTATGGGTAATGACAACGACTTGATTTTGACCGTGTGGTGGGGTTAGGGGAGAAGACTTGTTGTTCCTTATTGTTATTTTCTCTTATGTAAAATGATAAAGTGATATTATGTGTACGAAGACATTTTTTGGCATTATAGATATATTCCTCCACAATGACACTAGTTGAGAGGATGACAGGAGGATATAGCTGGATATGATCTACCAGTTTCGGAGCCTGAGGAACTAGTAGTGCTGTGCAAGGAATTTGGAGAGTAGTTCTAGGAAATTTTTTATCACTTCATGTGATTGATGAAGATATAACTTATGAGGGTTGTGAAAAACATATCTGACCTTACACTGGAGTTTTAGTTACAACACCCTCTGACTTTTACTGGAGACAATGGACCAAATGCAACAAAGTTCTAGATTGAGTCCATTTAGACTAGACTTGAACTTTGGGAGACTCATACTAAGAATAGGGTAAATTTGGATTTTTATATGTTATGATGATTAGTGAAGAGATGGTGGTATGTTCAATATCTTACTGGACATGTTTATTTTCAGTTGTGAAAATACTTTTTTGAGAATTTCCTAGTACACTTCTATCCAAAGACGCTGAGGGAGGAGAGAGAATCTAAGTTAATGTGGTTTACTCAAGGATGTATATACATGATGGACTATGATTGATTATTTATAGATTTGAATTGCTTTACCCAGAATTGGAATGGTATGAGACATCTATGGAAAGGAATTTCTAGAATGGTCTTAAATATGAAATTATGTCCCAAGTTAACCTCTTTCAGTAAAAGAAGTTTTTTGAGGTGGTGGATCAAGATATCATAGTTGAGGGGAATATGAATGAGGCTTCCAGTGCAGTATAGATGGTTGCTACTAAATTATTAGGAGTTACATATTCTTGGAGTAGGAAGAATTACTACGAGAATGTTATTTAGGGTGATAACATGAATAATGTCCAGGGGAAAGATCAGTTACTCAGGACCTTACCCAGATTATCTATCATCAGTGCAGTAGGAAGGGACACTGTCCTAGAAATTAACCCTAACCAATAGTAGAGTGTCAAACTTGCGATAGGATGGTATCTCTATATTAGTTTTTTTAGTAACCATGACATATGGGTAGTGATGAAGGAGATAGATAGAACCAGAGTACGAGAAAGTGATGTTCTGCACCATATTAGTCTGACAACTGGAGTTATACTAGCCATGGAGGTAAGGGAAGTGGACGAGGTGCTTATAGGAAAGAGTTCTCATATTAGTAGGGTGGTAAAACTCATAGAGCTTAGACTATATCATAGGGAAGATGGGTAGGATAGTTACATATAGTTCAGCCTACACTAGTGGATAATGAGGTTGTACTATCGACGATTAGTGGTACTATTCATGTAACTTATATTCTAGCTAGTGCCTTATTTGATACTGGTACCTCTCATACTATTATTTATATAGAACTTTTGAATGTTTTGATCCTAATTGTGTATTTTTTAAGTGGGGTGTTGAAGATATATACACCTTTGTAATTATGATCTAGAGACATCTTTTTTTGCAAGAGGTGTTCTCTCATGTTTTGGGAGATCATTTTTGTTGGTATCTTTATATCCTTGATATGTTAGGCTTTGAAAAAATTATGGGTATGGACTGGTTGGTAGCATAATGAGTCCACATTGATTATAACCACATGAGAGTGAATTTTACATCTCCTAAAGGAGACAAATGTATTCACCGTGGTGAATAGGATATCATGGTGGGACATACGGGGCTAGTTCATTAGCAACTAGGGGAGCTTACTGTCCAAGTTTCCAATCTATTTCTAGATGATGGGGGTGTAAAACATTATATATTTATACCATTAGTAGACCAGTTTCAGGATGCGTTTCATAATGAATTATTATAGAGGCCACTTGATAGAGACATGAAAATTACAATTGATATCATTTTGGGGGTTTGAGCATTTTTTATTCCACCAAACACAGTGGAACTAATAAAAAATCAAGATCTCAAGAGTCAGTTGGAGGATTTAGAGGATAAGGGGTTTATCCATATGAGTATGTCACTTTAGGGTTCTCTAGTATTATTTAAAAATAGATCCGATGGAACTCTATGCTTGTGTGTTGATTAATAGAAGTTGAATCAGATGATTGTGAAGAACTGGTATCCTATTCCATGTATCGATGATTTTTTTGACCATTCGAGGGGATCTTGTTTTTTATTAAAGATTAACTTCAGATCAGGGTATCATAAGTTGAGAGGTCAACCTTTCGATATACTATGGAGTAATTTCATGAGCAGGTATATCCTATATGAGTTTTTCATAATTCCATTTGTTTGATGAATGCACCAATAGTATTTATGGCCTTGATGAACAAAATATTCCATGTGTACCTGGATCTGTTTTTTTTTGTGGATGACATCTTGGTGTACTCCTTGACTCATGACGATCATGACCAACATCTTAAAATCATCCAGAGTACACTGAGAGAGCATCAACTATATTCTAAGATATTCAAGTGTCATTTTTAGATTGACCAGGTACACTTCTTGGGTCACATTTTATATGAGGAATGTGTGTCGGTAGACTCAAAGAAGGTTCATGCAGTTGTTCCTTAGGATAATCCCATTAATTTATTCCATATCCCTAGCTTTCTAGGGTTATCTAGATATTATCGAAGGTTCACTAAGGACTTTTACAGATTAGAAGAACCACTTTTGAGCTTGAACAAAAAGTTTGTGAAGTTTGAATGGTATAAAGCATGTGATAATTCATTACATGAGATGAAGAAATGTTTGATATCATCACCAATATTGACCCTACCTGAGAAAGGTGAGGAGTATATGGTGTATTGTGATTCTTTTGGGATAGCTCTTGGAGCAGTGTTGATATAGGGAGACCAAGTTGTAACATTTGGGTCTCAAAAATTAAGGCCATATGAACAGAATTACACAACGCATGACTGCAAGTTTGCTTCAAATGATTTACGCTTTAAAGGGTTGGGGACATTATGTGTTGGGTGAAAATTTTACAATGTATACAGATTATAAGAGCCTAAAGTACATCTTTTCACAATGATATTTGAATTTGCGATAGTGGAGGTGGGTCGATTATATAAATTATTTTGACTTTGGGTTAAAATATACATCCATGAAGGGAAATAGTGTTGTTGATGCTTTGAGTTTGAAAACATGGACTCATGAAATTTAGGAGTCTTGTGCTGAGTAGAAGGTGATGAATTTACAGGATGAGATTCATGTTGTGGTTCAGGAGAGTCAGGAGCATATGTGTCACGACCCATCCCCTGGGGACCATGTCATGACTACCCCAATCCCACCTTTCATAGGACAGGGGCTGGGGACTAGCACCAAAAATGTGTGTCCCTATAACGGGAAGGCATTGACTTTAAAACTGTAAAAACACACAAACCGATAACACAACAGGAAGAAACCACGAAGTAAAATGTTGTAGTAAAAAGTGTATTGAAAGTAAAGGGGTCCAGAATATTAGTCCAACTAAAAAGTACAAGTACCATTAAAAAGAGAAAAAAATAGCTTCGGGATCATCCACCGAGGATCCTACCTAAAGGGTAGGTACAACTCATGATCAATAGTCATTGTGGCACGTCACGTCGAATGGTCCACCTCTGAGCACTATCTAGTCTTAGCTCCCTCAACCTCAATCAACATTTTCCGTCATCTTCACAAGACACGACAAGGTGTGGGCATAGCTTATATAGGTTTGAGTGTAACAATACTCATTAGGGACCCCAAGACCCCTATAGGTCTCCTAGATTTCCATAATGGAAAAATACCACAAATCAAGACATCAATCACAAAGCACGGAGCACTCAGCAACTCTACTTATGTATATGCCCATTCATATACCTAAGTTATCAAAGATACTCATCTCATTCATGAGGAAACTTAAGGATCCAACTTTTAATCCATTTTCACAAATGATCCATGAAGGAATAACACCACAAAGGTAACACCATGAAGGTGAGAATACCCTAAAGCTAACACCACGAAGGTAACACCACAAAGGTAAGAGTACCAAAATGGTAGCACCACGAAGGTAACACCACGTAGGTAAGAGTATTACAAAGGTAGCACCAATAAGGTAACACCACGAAGGTAAGAGTACCACAAAAGAAAAGAATCCTCTCACTCCAGGTATAACTTAAATATAGAAGCACAGATGATTAGTCATAAATCTAGATCATCATTTTCTGTCGAGAGGCTCTACTGCTGACCCACACAGGATCTGTATGCGTTGACCCACACAGGATCGCTGAGTGCTGACCCACACAGGATATGACCCACATAGGATCGGTATGAACTTACCCACACATGATCTTTTAGCACTGACCCACACATGATAAATATTCATTCTTCACATCACAACCAATCTCCTCCGCCTCACTGCCAGCCACTGGATTCCCGTTCCCAGTACACTTGATTCTGGGAGAACTGCACCTCAAGCCATTAGTATTTTTTCAACTAGAATGAATTTCCACAAAGAAGTATCCCAAAGGACCACCATTCCATAAGGGTTTCAATGGAATAGACGGCGCATCAATCAGACACTCGGTGTGTGACATATAAGCATTTTTGTACCGAGGGCCCGGTTGGATTCAGGTTTGATCCAACCTGGCCATACTCCAACATTATTAAAAACTCAATTGGAGTATACCAAAAGGAACGTCTCTCTCCAAGGATCCCAGTTCCACTGATGGTTGGTCAAAAAGATGCCTAGTTCACAAGTTATGACCCTTTAAGCGAAACTAGGCCTAGTGGTGTCTGGGTCCAGTCCGACCCAGTCGGACTGACCCGGCCTAACCCAGTCTGGGCCTACCAAATGGGGATGGTATGTGGTGGGATTGAAACATCCCATAGGGGGTGCATTCTAGCCAACATGGGGGGTGCGGCCCAGTACAAACCATAGAGGGCATGGCCCGCTGGGCTCGTGCGGTCCGGCCCGCAGAGGGCGCGACCTACTGGGCGGGCGCATCCCAGCCTATAGAGGGGAATTTACCGCTAGGCTTATGTGGCCTGACCTGACCCTCAGTGGGGAAAAGTCTGTTGGTTTCTCTTGTCCTAACTCGTGGAGTGCGCAATCTGCTAGCTGGGGTCCTCCCTAGTTGGCGCAAGGGGGAGCGGCTCCCCCCAATGTCCCGAACAACCATATTCATTCGGTTTGCGAAGCAAAAGCACCATGTGGTGCCTCCCAGTCACCACAGGACCTGAAAGAGTGTGGATCCCTCCACCTTTCATACTTTTAGCTACAACCTCCTCTAGCAGTGCATGGCGGTGTGCTGCACCACCTCCGCGGCCAGCCGGTGCCGGCCGCCGCCATCACTTGCTGATGCCGGTCACCGGTGCTGCTGTGCCGGTGCCACACCAGTGGTCTTTTGTGGGTCAACGAGTGAGCTCTGGTGGCTCATATTTCCATCCAAAGGTGCCAATGGACCTCTCAGGACACCCACTTCATGGCTTGTCTCTCCATTCTGAAATCCGTCAAATCTGAACAAAACCTGTGAAGAATGCTTTGGTAAAACAATTAGCGGAGGGTTTGAGCCTTGTTTTTTTGGACCGTTCCCTCTGAATTAGCTTGATATTAAGAGGGTAGAATAGGATTCAACAAACTCTTGGAATTATAATATGATAAATCCATACATCAAGGACATTGGATAACGTCCACGTTTGAGGAAGAGTCGGTGCTCGTCGTTCCCGCAACAAGCCTCCAACGACACTGCTCAATCATCTTTATTTGGTTCATGATTCAGTGGCACTTGTCCACACTATCCAAAACTAATCCCATCCTCCAAGTGGTTGGCGTCTCGGCAGTTTATCAGAACTTTGTCTCTTGGTGATGTCATTCTAATACTCCTCCCCAATCTCTATATAAAAAGGAGAGAGGGTGGGTGAGTAACACATATGTAATTAATGGGGGTTATTTAATAGAAACCTTCCTAATTCCAATAGTTCTGTTACAAAATATATTAGGATTCAATCCATTTCATGGCTTGACACTTCGTTGGTCCCACCACTTCTACTTTTCCGTTGGAGGAAACGAAAAGAGAGAAAAAAAATAACAAAGTAATTTTATTATTAATTTAAAAGTCCAAAATCTATCTTTTTTCCCGACCTAATATGGTTTAAGTAATTCCTCCCTTAAGATAATCCTGGTGCTATGGATTCAGCAATTCTCTCTGATTCTTAATCTGAGCACTGGCTCAAATTTTATAAAACTCTGCTCGCACGTTTACTAAACACACGTTAAAAAAAGTTCAGAAATTTATTTCAAGAACATTGGGCCTTGGAATCATGCGCCGTCAATTTTTGAAGACTCATAATAACTCCATATAATTAAAGAAAATTAAATGGAAAATCTGGGTCTTTACATTCTCACCACCTTAGGGATTTTTTTCCTCGAAATCCACCACATAGACTAAAGAAACAAATGGGGGAACTGAGCACAAATATGACCCTCCCGCTCCCATGTTTTCTGCTGGAGGTTCCCGTGATACCAGCGAACATGCACCAGAGGTATCAATATTCCATGAAGGACCCACTCTTATTGATCCCCAATCTCTACTAGAACCTCTGTAAACGTTTCCCCTTCATCAAAGTCCAGCTCACTGTGGTCGATGACGTGAGATGAGTCATACACGTATCTCCTCAGCTGGGATAGATGGAAGACGCTACACACCCTATCCAATTGTAGTGCCAGTGCCAAGTAGTATACCACCTCACCAATCCTCCTAAGTATTAGAAATTGTTTGATAATAAGGCATCTCTCTTTTTTATTACATAACTTTTCATTACATTTTACAAAGAGAGGATCTTTAAAGTCTAGTGTCTTGGAAATCAGGAACAATAAAACATGGAAACATAAAAAAATTATTATAATACACTTACATGGATTCATCATATGTTCACACTAGGTACAATTATTGAATCTCATAACCTGGGGACATACATCAAAGGAAAGGGTGAGCAGAAGGCCCAGTAAGGAAAGCAAGGGAATCAGTTTACTTGTGATATCAATAAGAACTTGATGAAATACATAAAGACATGAGCAATGGAAGTAGATGAATAACATAATGAAAAGAACTTGAACCATAACATGAATATGTGGATACAAAATTTAATTTAGACATTCATGAACATATCACCAAGGTTCATCCCCAAGGTGTCATAAAAATTACCATGGTTATTCACCAAGGTATCGTGAAACTTGTTATCTCCAGAGATTAAATTATTTACCCAATGCATTGGAGCACTATAAGGGAACACCCTTAATATTAATTTATTTTCATGTGAACCACAAAGATCATAATCATACATTTCATAAATAACCCATAGCATGTAAAAGAAATGGGTTTCACTTCAAAAATGTGATGTTTTAAAAGTGCTTAAAAATAAGACCATTATGTGTTTTATATCCCATGGAAAGAGAGGGTGGGTTACATGTATGTAAATTCTAGAATAAAATAGATCAATATTATGTCTTGAGGATTAAAATAAGAAATGAAATAGTTTTGGGTATTCACAAAAATAAAATAAGATAATTTTTGAGAAAAATAGAGAGAGGTTTTGAGACGAAAATTCTGCAGCATAACACCTATATAACATGGTTTTATAAAATGTTGAAAATAGAGGGGACAAGAGTAAACCACTCAAAAAAACTCATAATACAATATGAATACATAATAAAAAGAAATATGATCATGGTATTTATATTTGAAGGAAATACCATATGAAAATGAAACTCGAAAGATTAGAGAAGATGTGATTTCTTTTACGAAAATTCGGCAGCCTAACGACGTCAATTAAAAATTCAGAAAATTAGTTGATGAGATTAGAAAGGGTATATAATAAATTGGAAATAAAATGTATAGTACTAATGATATATAATAACATACACAAACATAATAATATGGAAACTAGAAGACATATCATAAATGAAGTCATGACTTAAAAGAAGAGGGTGAAAGGTTCCATTACCTTGAAGAGTGACTTCGAAAGCTAAATGGTTGGGACCTTGGGGGTATTGAGGGAAACTTGAGAGGACTTTTTGGGAGGTAAATAGACTAGAACTTCATTGAGGAGGATTTTGGAATGAAATGAATGAGGTAATCGATTGGTATTTATAGGAAAAGTGAGGGAATATTTAATTAATTTTCAAGGGACACCTCATTGGTGGTATTTGAAAAACCCTAGGCATACCCATGGTATTTTGCCCATGGTATTGGACACTTGGGACTCCTAATATCATATATTAATATTCAAGAGTCTAAAAGATTGATTAAATTAGTATTACATCATCAATGATGTCATTAAACACCCGAAACTCAAAACTATATGTTTACTATTCACCGAAAATTCAACTGTTTCAGAAAAATCCCAAAAATTTACCCTAATGTAATATCGATGATCTGAATTCGAAAATGAACTCCATTTTATGAAAATTATTTTCTAAGTATTTCTAATTTAATTTTTAAATAAAATCATTATTTATTCAAAACAAAACAACTCTAAAACTATAACTAGTTTTGTAACACCTTGAAAAAGTAATAAAGGTCCCAAAAAATTATCGCATAACCATAAGAAAATAAAGTAACAATTTATGAAAATAAATTTCAATTTTAAATTATTTAAATTACTTACAAAATTGTAAATAAAATATTTATGACATACAAAAATACAAAAAGTTATACTATAATTGCATTTTTCACTTTTAAGATGTCTAAATTATATTTATACACTCATGGGTGAAGTTTCTATTTTTTTGGCTGATTTACTATTCATTACAATTCATTACTATTAATAAGGGTGTATCACTATTTATACTTTACAATTCACTTAAAAATAATTTTATCATATTAAACTCTAAATTTCTTACTGGTCACAACTGTAGAAGGCCATTTTTTGAAAATCATTTCACATTATGAATTATTTAATGTTTACCTGAATATTTTAAAATACCCTTTTTACAAAATTCATAAATAATATTCATCTGGTATTTATTAGAACATTTGAAAATCACAAATTTTACTATTATAATAAATAAAAAATTTATTTATACCAAGGGATTACAAAAAGTTTCTAAGGGATCGTTATATAGCCCCCTATAATACCTACACAGGACCTAAGTGTAAGGTGTGTTATGGTGATAGAATCTTGGGGCAGCTTGGACAACATTGCCTGAGTGGTGATTTCTATCAGCTTGAACTTCTCCCATAGGTGATTCTGTTCAAGATTCACATGTTGAAGCTTATCTTGGGCTTGGTCCAGAGAAAATCCCAGAGATGCTACCTCCTTCCCCAGATCTGACAGATAGGATTCGTATGACCCGAGTCTATTGAATGAGGCCATCGACTATTATTTCTGTATTAATTAACCAAGATAGCTTGTATATATAAACAATAATTGTAATGTTAATAGTTTAGTTTCCAAGGGTCATATTGACCAATAGTCATATAACAATCAAAATCCAATGGCATCACTTCATTAATTAAAGGATATAGTTTTGTGGAGTATAAAATAAAATAACATACAAATTTAGGAAACAAATATTATTCAAACGTTCGGGTCATTACATTCCTCCCCCTTAAGAAATTCCATCCCTGAAATTTTAACTCTTACCCTAATAGGAGAAAAGGTGTGGGTAATTCTACCTCATAGACTCCTCTAGTTCCCACGTGGCTTATTCAGATTTGTGGTTCCTCCACAACACCATAACAAAGTGGGTAGTCATGTTGCGTAGAACCCTGTCCCTACAATCCAAGATCTCCACTGGCTGATCCTCATAAGAGAGGTCATGTTCCAGTTTTACCACCTATGGATTTATTACATGTGAAGGGTCAGGTATGTTCTTCCTCAAGAGAGATACATGGAAGACATCATGAACTTGTGTAAGATTTGGAGGAAGTGAAAGTCGATAGGCCACTACTCCTACGCGATCAAGGATATCATAGGGGCCAATGTACCTAGGGATGAGCTTCCATTTCTTCACAAACCTCATGACTCTCTTCCAAGGTGAAATTCAAAGAAAGAACTTGTCACCAATATCAATGTCCAAGTCCCTTCGACGGTGGTCGACATAGCTAGACTATGAGCAACCTTAATGTGTTGCTGGATGGCATGGACCTTTTCTTTCATCTCTTGCATAAGATAATTCCCAATAAGCTTTCTCTCACCAGATTAATGCCAAAAAGAAGGAGTTCTACACTACTTACCATATAGTGATTCATAGGGTTCCATTTTAATTCTCGAGTGGAATCTATTATTGTAAGAGAACTCAACTAAAGGGAGATGTTGATCCCATCAACCTTGAAATTCCATTGAGCATGTTCTTAACATATCCTCGAGTGTTTGAAAAGTCTTTTCAGATTGGCCATCAGTTTGGGGGTGATAGGCCGTACTAAAATTCAATTTAGTGTTTAGATCATGTTGAATACTTCTCCAAAATTTTGATTTGAACCCTGGATCACGATCAGATATGATATAAAGTGGAACTCCATGTAGCCTTTCCCATTCCTTCATGTAAATCTTGGTAAGTTTATCAAGATAGAAATCTTCCCGAATAGAGATAAAATGGGAAGTCTTGGTGAGACAGTCCACAATAAACCATATAGCATTATTTCCTTTGGAATTTCTTGATAGACCAATGACAAAGACCATAGTGATATTACGCCACTTCCATGATGGTATGGGTAGTGGATACAATACCCATTTAGGAATTTGTCCTTATGCCTTCACTTGTTGACATACCAGGCACCTTAAAGTGTAGTAAGCAATCCCTCTTTTCATATTATCCCACCAATAATGATCACGAAGGTCCCTATACATTTTTTTAGTTCCAGGATGTATAGAGAAAATAGAGCTATAAGATTCATCCGTCAGCTCCTTCTTTATTTTCGGAATAGATGAAACACATAGTCTTGTACAAAATTTCAGTACACCTTCTTGATAAATATTGAACTCAGAAAAATTCCTATCCTTCACAACCTCAAACTTCTTCTATAACAACGGATTTTCTTTCAGAGATTTCTGGATCTTCTCAAGTAATTATTGTTGAGAAATAATTTGTGTTAGGGTTGATGATGTCCCTTCCATTATAATTTCCATTTCCTAATTTTATAGGTCATTGATTAAAGGATCTATTTGAATCCTCATAATGGAAAGAAAAACTGGGTATTCCCTACTTAATGCATCAAAAACTTTGTTTGATCTTCTGGGATGATAATGAATTGAACAATCAAAGACTTTGATAAGATCAAACCATATTCTCTGTCTCATGTTCAATTCCATTTGTGTAAAAATATACTTCAATATTTGATAGTCTGTGTATATATCACATTTCTCCCCATAAAGATTGTTCCTCTATATCTTCAGAGAAAACATGACTGCAACATGCTCCAGATCATGCGTAGGATAATTCTAATCATGAATCTTCAACTGTCGATATGCATAAGCATTGACTTTGTCATTTTTTTGAGGATGCACATAATCCCTTTCAGAGATGCATCACTAAAAATAGCGAATCCTTCTTCACTTGAGGGAAGAGTTAACACAGGTGCAGTAACTAATCTCTTCTTCAGCTCTTGGAAACTTTCCTCACACTCATTTTTCCAGATGAACTTGACCCCTTTTCAAGTTAACATGGTTAATAGATTAGAAATTCATGAAATGTTTTTTAAAAAACTCCTATAATATCCCACAAATCCAAGGAAACTACAGATATTAGTTATTGTTGTAGGCTGAGACCACTCCACTACAAATTTTGTCTTTTTAGGGTCAACTATGATTCCTTCATTGGTTACAATGTGCCATAAGAAAGAAACTTGCTATAACCAGAATTCACATTTTCTGAACTTCCCAAAAATCCTCTCCTTCTGTAGAGTTTGCAAAATAACCCTTATATAATCCTCATTCTCCTCGTGACTTTTAGAATATATTATAACATCATCAATAAAAACTACCAAAAAGTTATTAAGGTAGTCCTTAAAGACTCTATTCATCAAATCCATAAAAATAGTAGGCGCATTAGTTAGTCCGAAGGGAATAACAACATACTAATAATTCCCATATCTTGATTAGATGGAAGTTTTCAGAATATCTTCTTTCTTCACCCTCCATTGATGATAACCGGATCGAATATCAATCTTAGAGAAAAATTGTGCCCCATGAAGTTGGTCAAATAAGTCTTTAATTCTTGGAAGAGGGTATTTGTTCTTCACTGTGATCCCGTTCAGTTCTCTATAATCAAGGCATAGCTGCATTGATCCATCCTTTTTCTTCACAAAGAGAACTGGTGCTCCCAAAGGAGACACACTCGGTCGGATAGTACCCTTCTTCAAAATATATTGCAGTTGTTTCATTAACTCCTCCAACTCCACATTTTACATCCTATATGGGGTCTTTGATATCAGATGGGATCTATGTATGAGTTCAATGGAGAACTCTTCCTCTCTTTCTAGGGGAGGTCTGGGTAACTCCTCAGAAAATACATCAATGTATCCCTGGATGATGGGGACATTTTCTATCCTCAAATTATCATTTCCTTAATCCTATTCACCAATCAACTCCATAATTAAGGATATACGAGGTTCTTCTAGACAGAGATCAGGTTGAGATATCTCTCCTTGGAATATAACTATAGGTTTTCTATTCAGGACTACTAAGATTTCCTTGATTCTGCATTTGATCTTATAATTATACTTTGAGAGATAGTCCATCCAACATATAATGTAGAATTCTAGCATGGTAATGACTACTATATTTGGGATAATATTTTTCTCACTAAAGTAAATACTATAGTTTCTAAACACTGATGATGATTCGATAATCCCATGAGGAGTCTTGATTAATAACTCTAATTTTAGAAAATCGGGGGTTGATTCTAAATTCATTGCAAACTTGGAGGAAATAAAGGAACACATAGAACTAGAATCAAACAGATTACTTGCTAGATTTGAGAGAACAACAAGAGTACCTACCACCACATCATTGGATGCTTCAACTTCAGCCGTAGTGATTGAAAAAGTATGAACTTGTTCCCTTGGCCATTGTTGAGGCTGATGGTGATTACCCTCCACTACCCTCAGATTTGAGTAGTGATTGGAAAAGTTCCCAAATTGTCCACACTTATAGAATTGGAAATTAGGTAGGGCCTACACCATCTTACCCCTGTTTTTAGTGTTGGGAAGTAGTGGCTTCACTTCACTACGAAAATTCTGTTCAATTTGGCCATCTCTACCACACTTGTAGAAATTCCCGCTTTGGATCAGGTAGTTCCCCGAATGCTTCTTCCCACATTAATTACACGTGGGAAATTGTACTTGCTTTCCTCTTCTTCCCTGATTGAAGCTCCTCCCAAAGCTTGGATCCATTAATATCTTCTTGTCATTGGATTTATAAGACCACTGCGTCTCACCAAACTCCAGTTCAACTTTAATCACACTCCGCACAAACTCCTCATAGATATCATAATCTCGGTTGGCTAGATTCATTCACAGATGAGGTCTCAGTCCACCAAAGAGTCTATCAACCTTAGCATTTGGATCCATGAAAAATCTAGAGGTATATCAGGAATGTACAGTGAAGTTCATCTCATAGCTTCCCACAGATTCATTCTCCTTCTACTTCAGCTCGAGAAACTCATTCTCTATTCTTGTTCTCATCGATCAAGGGAAACACTTGTTGAAGAATATCCCTTTGAACTCTTCCCACTCCATAGATTCAACTTCCATTCTTGGACTTGTGTTTTTAATTAGTTCCCACCACTGAGAAGATTCTCTCTCTAAGTGATAAACAATAAAGGTAACCTTATTTTATTCAAAATAGCAAACCACAGAAAAGATCTTCTCGATACAGATGATCCAAAGTTCAAAAATCAATGGGTCGATAGATCCACTGAAGGTTGGTGGTCGTTGATGCCTAAAGGATTCAACAGAAAGTTGTTCCCTTTTCATTGAGATCTATCCCTCATCTTGATTCAAGTTATTTCCCATAACTTGAGCCAGTTGGTTCATCATTCGCATGAAAGCTTCCATTATGGATTCCATCGGAGGGCCGTCAGCGCATGGTCCATTATGGTCACCATTTGTATAGTTCCTCATATTTACCTCCATTTTCTAAAACAATAAAACCTTAGTGAGAAACTTACTTTACTTACGAATATTTTAACTATAAAAGATTTTATTTATTAATTCTTTATGCTTTAAACAATTAAATTTCTCTATAAATCCTTCACAATGATTCATAAAAAGCTTATGATTAACCAAAAATACCCCCTAGAGTCTCGTAACCAAGAGTGCAACAATGCCCGTTGATGTGCACCACGATACCTCGGGTCAACCTCAAAACTCCTTGTTAGAGTTTTCAATCCTTGGTACATCTATGCCAGTTCCACCTCTACCTGCTCGTATCCAAATATAGATGTATTTTCTTGATAAACCACTTACTCAATACTCACCAAAATACAAGGAAGTATTTATATATTTAAAATTTTCTACAGGGTTCTTCCTAAATTTTTCATAGCCTAATTTCCATAAATAACTAAACTATCCTTTGATACCAACTATTGCATCCCGCCTTTTTTTTACATAACCTTTCATTACATTTTACAAAAAATGATCTTTAAAGTCAAGTGTATTGGAAATCAGGAAGAATAAAACATGAAAAGATAAAAAATTATTCTAATCCAATTGTATGGATTCATCATAAGTTATACCTAGGTAAAATTACTGCATCTCATTACCTAGAGACATACATCAAAGGAAAGGGTGAGCAGAAGGCCCAGTAAGGAAAGCAAGGGAATCCGTTTTCTTGTGATATCAATAAGAACTTGAAGAAATACATAAAGACATGAGAAATGACAGTAGAAGCATAAAATAATTAAAATAACATGAACCATAATATTAATATTTGGATAAAACATTTAATTTATACATTCATGAACATATCACCAAGGTTCATCCCCAAGGTGTCATAAAAATTACCAAGGTTATTCACCAAGGTATCATGAAACTTGTCATCTCTAGAGATTAAATTCTTTACCCAACGCATTAGAGTGCTATCAGGGAACACCCTTAATATGTATTTATTTTCATGTGATCCACATAGATCATAATCATACATTTCATAAATATCCCATATTGGGTAAACGAAATGGGTTTCACTTCAAAATCACGACGTTTTAAAAGTGCTTAAAAATAAGATCATTATTTCCTTTATAACCCATGGAAAGGGAGAGAGGGTTATATGTATGTCAATTATAGAATAAAATAGATCAATATTATTTCTTGAGAAATACCCTTGGAAATGAAATTGGTTTGGGTATTCACAAAACTAAATAAGATATTTTTTAAGAAAAAGAGAGAGATGTTTTGAGATGAAAATTCTACAGCATAACGACTATATAACATGGTTTTAGAAAATGTTGAAAAGAGAGGGGACAAGATTCACCACTCAAAAAAACTCATAATACAGTATGGGTACAAAATAAAAATAAATATGATCATGGTATATATATTTAAAGGAAATAACAGATGAAAATGAAACTCCAAATAAAAGAGAAGATACGATTTCTTTTACAAAAATTTGATAGCCCAACGACGTCAATTAAAAATTCCTAAAATCCGTTGATGAGAGAAGAAAGGGTCTCTCAACAATTTTACATGAAATGGAATGTAATAAAAATATTTAATAACATACCCCAACATAATAAGATGGAAACCAGAAGACATAACATAAAGGAAGTAATGACTTAAAAGAAGAGGGTGAAAGGTTCCCTTACCTTGAAGAGTGACTTCGAAAGCTTGAAGGTTGGGACCTTGGGGGGAATTAGGGAACCTTGTGAGGACTCATTGGGAGGTAAAAATACTAGGAATTTGTTGAGGAGGATTTTGGAATGAAATGAATGAGGTAATGTCTTGGTATTGATAGGAAAAGTGAGGGGATATTTAATTAATTTCCAAGGGACATCTCATCGATGGTATTTGAAAAACCATGGTCTTGACCATGGTATTTGACCATGGTATTGACCAATTGGGACACCTCATATCATATATTAATATTCAAAATTCGACCAGATTGATTACATCATGATTACATCATCAATGATGTCATTAAACACCAGAAACACAAAATTGTATTTTTACTATTCATCGAAAATTCATCTGTTTCCAAAAAATCCAAAAAATTTATCCTAACCTAATATCGATGCTCTGAATTCAAAAATAATATCCATTTTATAGATATAATTTTATAAATATTCTTAATTTAATTTTTAAATAAAATCATTATTTATTCCAAAAAACACTAAAACTATAACTTGTTTTATAACACCTTGAAAAAGTAATCAAGGCCCCATAAAATTATCATATAAACACAAGACAATAAAGTAACAATTTATTATTACATTTTATGAAAATAAATTTTAGTTTTAAATTATTAAATTAATTACAAAATTGTAAATAAAATTTTTATGACATACAAAAATACAAAAACTTATACTATGATTTTTTTCACTTTTAAGATTCAAAAATTGTATTTATACACTCATGGGTGGAGTTCCTATTTTTTTGGACGATTTACTATTCGTTACTATCCACAAGGGTATGTTACTATTCATACTTTACTATTCACTAAAAAATTATGTTGATCTTATTAGACTCTAAATTTCTTACTGGTCACAACTATAGAAGATTATTTTTTGAAAATAATTTCTCATTATTATTTATTTAATGTTGACATGAATATTTTAAAATACCTTTTTTAAAAAATTCATCAGTAATATTCATCCTATATTTTTTCAGACATTTTGAAAATCGCAAATTTTACCATAATAAGAAATAACAATTTTACGTATTCCAAGGGATTACAAAAAGTATCTAAGGCCACGTTACATAGCCCCTTATAAAACCTGCACATTACCTAAGTGTAAGGTGTGCTATGGTGATAGAATCTTGGGGTGGCTCGGACAACATTGCCCGAGTTGTGATTTCTATCAGCTTGAACTTCTCCGTTAGGTGATTCTGTTCAGGCTGCACATGTTGAATCTTAGCTTGAGCTTGGTCCAGAGCAAAGCCCAGAGATTCTACCTCCTTCCCAATCTCTGAAAGATGGTATTTGTTTGACCCATGTCTACTGGATGAGGCCATCGACTCTTCTTTCAGTGTTAATTAACCAAGATCACTTGTATTTATAAACAATAATTGTAATGCTAAGAGTTTAGTTTCCAATGGTCATATTGACCAAAAGAAATATAACAGTCAAAACCCAATGGTATCACTTCATTAATTAAAGGATATAGTTTTGTGGAGTATAAAATGAAATAACACACAAATTTTGGAAACAAATATTATTCAAAAGTTTGGGTCATTACAGATAAACCTCAGTGATAACTTGCCACCTTGACCAAATCTCCACAAACCTTGACGAGGTGAGACCCGTAGGAAGGCATGGTCCCCCTCCTCTAACTCTAAAGGTATCCATCTCCTGTCAGTATAAGACTTATGCCTACTCTGTACATTATTCATCTGATCCTGGATGATCTGCATATTCTTAGTGGTAACCCATACCAACTATGGACCCATTAATGCTGACTCCCCCAGGTCTGTCTAGCATTGAGGTGATCTGCATGGTTGACCGTACAAGTAATCAAATGGTTCCATACTGATGGTGGAGTAATAGCTATTGTTGTGTGCGAACTCCACCAAGGGAAAGTGATCCTCCCAACCTCGACCAAAATCTAGGACACAAGCACAAACCATGTCCTCTAGTATTGGAATGGTCCGCTCCGTCTGACCATATATCTAAGAATGAATGGTAGTGCTCAAACATTGCTGAGTCCTGAACACTTCCTATTATCCCTTCCACAACCTGGATATAAAACATGTATCACAGTTATAAAGGATCGTCGATGGAACCCCATGTAGTCACACAATTTTCTGTACGTAGAGGCATCCCTATCCCTCTACCGATCCCTGCTCTCGAATAGGTAGGATGTGGGCCGACTTGGTGAGTTGGTCAATGATCACCTAGATGGAATCATGTCTCATGGACGTACGTGGAAGCCGGTTCACAAAGTCCATGGAGATACCATCCCACTTCCACTCTGACACCACTTGTGGCTGCACTCATCCTGCTGGAACCTAATGCTCGGCCTTCACTTGTTGACAAGTTAGGCATCATGAAACAAACTCTGACACTTCCTTCTTCATATCTGGCCCCCAGTGCTAACGGTGAAGGTCCTGGTATATCTTCACCACTCCCGGATTTACCGCTAGTGGGGACGTATGGAACTCCCTCAACACCTCCTCCCGTAGCGCCATTGGTACTATAGTGCATCCTCTGAAGAGGATAATGTGCTCCCCACCTTCAAAAAATCCATTAGGTGCCTATCCTGTGGATATCTGAGCACGTTGAGCCTCGTAGTCAATCTTCCCAAGCTATGGTTTCTGAACTCACTGAATAAGTGTGGGAGTGAAAGTCATATATTGGAGGTAAGATTCTATATCTCTATCCATAAAGGATATATGCAATGCGACTAGCTGATATATTGCCTCACATAGCAACTGTTGACCAGACCTCCTGCTGAGTGCATCTACTACTATGTTTCCCTTCCTAGGAGTGTAGACTATCTCAAAGTCATAGTCCTAGAGGAACTCTAGCCATTGTTGTTGTCTCAGGTTCAGGTCCTTCTGTGAGAAGATATACCTGATACTCTTCTGATCAGATTAGACTGTAAAACGTTCACCTATCATGTAATTTCGCCACATCCTCAACGAAAAGACCACTAATACTAACTCTAGGTAATGGTTAGAAAAGTTCTACTCATGATATATTATCTATCGTGAAACATAAGCGATCAACGCTCACTCCTACATCAGGACACAACCACATCTGGTCTATGATATGTCACAGTAGACTACATACCCAATGACCTCTTCTGGTAGCCTCAAGATGGGGGCACTCGTCAGTCTCTGCCTCATCTCTTGAAAACTTTATTGGCATCCCTTTTTCCACATGAAGGGCTATCCTTTCTTTGTCAATGCGGAAAAGGGTGACACAACTCTAGAAAATTCATACACTAATCTCTAGTAATACCCAACCAACCCCAAGAAACTCCGTACCTCGGTCAAACTCATTGGTGGCTCCCAAGAAAGAAAAACCTCTATCTTCCTCAGACCCGCTGCAACTCCATCCTCTGAGATAACAAGTTTTAGAAACTGGACCTCTCGTATTCAGAACTGGAACTTCAAGAGCTTACCATAAATTTGGTTCTCTCAGAGTGTATCCAGAACTATCTGCAGACTACAGGCATGCTCCTCCTCCATCACTGAGTACACCAAGATTTCTTTGATGAAGGCCACTACAAAGTGATTGAGGTATGACTAGACTATCATGTTCATGAGTCCCATGAACATTTATGGGGAATTGGTCATGCCGAATGACATAAAAAATAAATCATAGTGGACATATGAACATTTGAAGGTTGTCTTCTACACATCCTCATCTCATACCATGGACTGATGATAGCCTGACCTGAGGTCTATCATCGAAAACCGTTGAGTTCCCTTCAGCTGACCGAAAAGATCATCAATCCTTGGAAGTGGATACTTGTTCTTCATGGTCACTTGGTTCAGGAATCGATAGTCCTCAAAAAGTCTCAAACTTCCTTCTTCCTTCATGGAAAACAAAATCGGGGCTGCCCATGGTGGAACATTGGGCCTTATGAACCCCTTCCTCTACAAGTCCTCTAGCTATACCCATAACTCACGAACCTCCACAGGAGTCATCTGATATGCTGGGGTAAATATCGGGGCCATCCCAGGGTATATGTAAATGTAAAAGTCTACCTCTCTGTGTGGAGGTAGTCCCAGAACATCATTAGAAAAGACATAAACATACTCATCCACCACTACATGATAGCTCAGACTCTCAACATCAACTACTCCAAGGCTAAGGCTAGAAAACTGATGTGTTATTGACTAAACCCTCCTCCGGTTAAGTCATTATTATGCGGCAAAGGTTCCCTTCTCACTGGTGAAGGAAAACCTGGTCCCATCCTCGCAGACACCCTGCACTTTGCGCCTAAAATAGTCAATCTGAGCATGGACTGTGGATAACTAATCCATACTCAAGATGACGTCATAAGGCCTCAACGCCGCTACTAGAATATCCCAGCCAAAGCTTTCACCTATTAGAGTTTGCTTACACTACTGGAACTAGTGTGTAATCGTCGAGTCCAGCCCCTAGGAGTATCTAGCCGTAAGGATCGATCCAATGACTCCATCAGAATCTCCGATTTACGAATAAGGGACATGTTAATAAAACTGTGACTAGAACATGTGTCTGTACATACTACAACTAGGGTAGAGTATACACAAATTTCAACTCTAATCATCTCCAGAGCACCGTGGTTGTAGGCCTCAGCTACCTGAAGTTGAGCTTGTCCCTGTCCTCCTATTCCCTGTGGTCGGGGTGGACCACCTAGAGGTGGTGGCAATAGAACCTAAAATCATTGCCCACCACAAAATGCACGACCAGCTCCTCTGCCACATCTATCGCCCTACAAAACTCCTTGATCGAACCTTTTCCTCTGCCTCAGTGGTCCCTCGACTGTCTGCTGGTCGTCTATATGGTTGGTTGAGAAATCACCAGCGATGTGACCATACCCTCCACACAAGTAGTACTATCTGCTTATCATCTGTCCTCCTCTAGCCTGTGAGCCCCACACCATCGACCCTGTATCTTGAGGTCATACACCAGAAGATCTGGACCGATTGGGCCCTTGGGCCATCTATCAACTGCCTGCTGCAGATGACTCTGCTACCCAATGTATGGTGGTGGATCTCGCTGTTGGTGCCTGCTCAACTAGGAAGCTCTCCACCAAAAGCACTCTCTCTGGCACCCCATCATACATCAGAATGATGAGAGATATCATTGATGCTATGATCTCCTATCGGAGACTCTGATAAAAGGTCCAAGCCCAAAAAAATGGGTCCCATACTATGTCAGTGGAGTAGCGGGAGAGATTAGTGAACCTCACAGAGTACCGGGCGACGGTCATGCTACCCTGCTGTAAGTGCAACAACTCCTATATATGCAATGCGCGTAGAGTCACTAAGACAAAATCTATCCTGAAAATGCCATTGAAGTCCGCCCAGGTGAGGGTCGCCTCATTGTGTAAATGGAGCGTCAGAATCCACCATCTCCCATCTACTCCCTCGAAGAGACTGGTAGCTAGGATCACCATTAGATCAGCTAGAGTCCCAACTAAGTGAAAACTCTGGCCACGACCTCCTTCCAATCCTCAGCTGCTTGAAGATCCATCTCGCCTTGGAAACTTGGAGGCCTTTGTCTCTAAAACTCATATAACACACTCAGTCGGTGTGCACCTTCTATTGGTGGGTCTGATGGAAACAATTGCCAAATGGGTAGTGGTGCTGCCGGTGCACCACCCGAAGGTGATAGCACTATTAGAGGGCCCTACACTAAGGCCTCATCACTCAGTGGGCTGTCATCGTGTACTCTCTCTGGAATCTTGATATCTATCTATGTGGTGGAATCCTAAAATAAAATAGGTGTTCCACGATCAATAAGTTAAATGTGGTGAGCTTACTCAAATAAATCATAAGAAAAACTTTTCAAAACACATGCAAATAGTGTTTTTGTGTACTGATTCAGAAATCAATATTAAGGGTCCTGGTGTATAGATATGTTTTCCACCACACCAACACTAGATTACCCAAACTGAAAACCACCCTCATAACACCTAACACTATTGCCACATTGAAAAGACCAGAGTCATAGTTCTTCAATAGAACCGACTCCTTTGATACCACTTATTCACGTCCCGTCCCCCAGGGCCCGTGCCATGACTACCCCAAGACCGCCTTCCATAGTCTAGGGGATGGTGAATGGAATTGGAAAGATGCATCCCTATAATGGGAAGGTATTTCATTTAAACCTGTAAAAACACACAAACCGAGAACACAAGAGGAAACAACCACGAAGTAAACTGCCGCAATAAAAAGTGCACTAAAAGTAAAGTGGTCTGAAATACAAGCCCAACTAAAAGGACAATTACAACTGAAAAGAGAGAAAAAATAGCTCCTAGATCATCCATAAAGGGTCCTACCTGAAGGGTAGGTATAACTCACAATCATTAGTCACTGAGGCACGTCACGTCAGACGGTCCACCTCTAAGCACCGTCCAGTCCTAGCTCCCTCAACCTCGATCAACGCTGTTCATCATTGGAACAAGACACAATAAGGTGTGGGTGTATCCCATGTATGGGTGAGTATAAAAATACACAGTAGGGACCCCGAGTCCCCCATAGGTCTCTGAGAGTTCCACAAAGAAAAAATACCACAAAGCAAGACTTCAATCACAAAGCGTGGAGTATTCATCAACTCTAATTAGGTATATGCCCATACGTATATGCAATTTATCAAAGATACTCATAAAATTCATGAGGAAACATAAAGATCCAATTTTTAAGCCATTTTTACAACTGATCCATGAAGTAAGAATACCCCAAAGGTAACACCACGAAGGTAACACCACGCGGGTGAGAGTACCAGAAAGGTAATATCGTGAAGGTAAGAGTACCACAAAGGTAGAACCATGAAGGTAACACCAAGAAGGTAAGAGTACCAAAATGGTAAGAGTACACAAAGGTAAAGACTCATCTCACACTAGGTATAACTTAAATATAGAAGTACTAATGATTAGTTGTAAATATAGACCATTTTTTTCTGTCGAGAGGCTCTATTGCTGAACAACAAAGGATCAGTATGCGCTGACCCACACAGAATCCCTGAGTGTTGAACCACACAGGATATGACCCACATAGGATCATTATGTGCTTACCCACACAGGATCGCTGAGTGCTGACCCACATAGGATCGATATTCATTCTTCACATCATAGCCAATCTCCTCCACCTCACAACCACCCAATGGATTCCTGCTCATAGTACACTTGATTCCGGGAGAACCGCTTCTCAATCCATCAGTCATATTTAAATTGGAACAATGTTTCATGAAGAAGTATCCCAAAGGACCTCCATGTCTTACGGTTTCCAACATAATAGACAGCACTTCAATCGGATTCTTGTTCTGTGACTTATAAGCATTTTAGTACCAAGGGCCTGATTGGATTCAGGTTCAATCTAACTTGACCATACTCTAACGGTATCTAAAACTCAAGTGGATTGTACCAAAAGGACCGTCTCAGTAGAAGGATCAAAGAGCCACATATGGTTAATAAAAAAATTCCCAGTTCAAAAGTTAGGACCCTTTAAGAGAAACAGGGCCTGGTGGGGTTTGGGTCCGGTCCGACTCGGGCCGAGCTGGCTGGGATAGGCTATGGTGGGCTCAGCCCGCTGGGCCGCAGTCCAGACCGACCCATAAAGGGGGGGGGGGGGGGGTGGGGGGCTCGCCCCGCAAGGGGGCGTGACCCAGCCTGCGGAGGGCACAACCCGCTAGGCTCACGTGGCCCGACCCATTCAGGTCGCAGCCCGACCCACAGAGGAGAGCAGCCCATTTGGATCATGTAGCCTGGCCCGCTGGGCTTGCGCGGCCTGACCTGTGGTGGGGCGCGGTCCGTTGGTATTGCACGACCCGACCCATGGAGGCCATGACCGGCTGGACGGGGTTCGCCATAGCTGGTGCAGTGGGGAGTGGCTCCCCTCAGTTTTCCCGAATGGCCATAACCGTTTGATTTACAAAGTAGTGGTGCCACATGATGCCACCTGGTCGCTGCATGATCCGCGAGAGTGTGGGTCTCTCCACCACCATGGCTTCGAGCCTTGGCCTCCTCCAGCGGTGCATGATGGCATGCCGCACCGCCTCCGTGGATGGCTAGTGCCAGCTACCCTGCTGGTCTGCCATGGTTATAAAGATGCACCCTCCTCCTCTTGTAGCTCGTGATGGCTGACTTCCTCCTATATGGTTAGCCGGTGCGGGCGAACGTCCGTGTTTGAGGAAGAGTCAGCGCTCTTCATTCCCACAACAAGCCTCCAACGACCCCGCTCAATCTTCGTTCATCAGTTCATGATTCAGTGGCACTCATCATCACTCACTGAAACTAGTCCCATCCTCCAAGTGGTTGGCTTCGTGGTAGTTTATCAGAACATTGTCGCTTGGTTAAGTCGTGCCAATACTTCTCCCCAAGGTCCATATAAATAAGAGAGGGGGAGGGTGGGTAATGCACGTGTAATTAATGGGGGTTAATTTAATAGGAACCTTACTAATTCCAATGGCACTATTACAAAGGATTTGAGGAGTAAATCCATTTAATGTCTTGACATGTCGTTAGTCCCACCATTTTCGCTTGTCAATTGGAGGAAAAGAAAAGAGAGAAAAAAATAACAAAGTTATTTTATTATTATTTTAAAAGTAAAAAATCTATTTTTTTTCTGACCTACTATGGTTGAAGTGAAGCCTCCTTAAATGAATCCTAGTGTTGTTTATTCAATACTGCTCTCATATTTTTATTCTGATCACTTGTTCCAAAGATAGAAAACGCCGCTCATGCGTTTACTCTATGTACCTTAAAAAAAGTTCAGAAATTCATTTTGGGCACACCGGGACGTAGAATCATGCGCTATCAATTTTTTCAGACTTGTAATAATTCCATATAATTTAAAAAATTACATGGAAAATCTTGGTCTTTATAAGATGAATCTGGTATATGTTTTAGTTGAGTCTATAATTTTGAGATGGATCTGGTATAAACAGTATGAGGATTTAGAATTTTTACCCTTGAGGGAAATCTTTTAAGGTAAGGAGACACCTTCAGACTAGATGATAGATGAGGATGAGATCATATCTTTAAGGAATCAGGTTGTTTTGTATAAAAGCATGTGAGAGGAGTTGATGCATGAATTTCATGCCTCGAAGTGGCTAGTACATCCTTGTGTTACCAAAATGTACCATGACTTATGATGATAGTTTTGGTGGATGGGCATGAAAAAGGATATAACAGAGTTCGTGACATAATATTACACCTACCAATAAGTTATGTTTGAGCATCAATGACCTAGAGGTTTACTATATCCATTTCCCATTTAGGGATAGAAGTGAGACGATGGTACCATGAGGTTTATAGCGGGTCTTCCAAGGAATCCTCTAGAGAATGAATTTATTTGGGTGATTGTAAACCATTTGAAAAAGGTACTGCATTTTTTGCATATAAAGGAGACTTTCATAGTGGATAAGTTGGGAGAATTGCACATTTGGGAAATAGTCTGCCTATACAGAATTCCACAAAGAATTGTTTTAAACCACGACTCATGTTTTACTTTTTGATTTTATCAAGGATTTTAGAAGGATCATTGTATATAGGTTTTATTGAGTATGTCATTCTAAAAAAAGACAGATGGGAAGTCATAACATATGAAATAGGTGATTATGTATGTACTTTAATCATGTTTCCTAGACTTTGGTGAATCTTGGGAGAAGAACCTAGCTTTGGTGGAGTTATCCTATAAAAATAGTTATTAGGAACTATTCAGATTGTACCATATGAGGCTTTTACTGGTAGGTTATGCATATCCCTGCTATTCTAGATGGAGGCAAGTGAGTTATAGTTGTTGGGAGTGAGTCTCGTTTAGGATACTTCAATGTAGGTTCAGCTTATTTAGAAGTGTATTTATATGGACCAGACTAGGTAGAAGTCATACAATGATAGAGGTTGATAACCCCTAGAGTTCATAGAGGATGATCATCTATTCCATTGGGTGCCACCTAGGTTGGGTCACTGTATGATATCGAGACAGGGTAAGTTGGCACCCAAGTTTGTTGAACTGTTTGAGGTTTTGGAGAGAATCGAGCTAGTGGCATATCATTTGGCTCTTCCACAGAGAAATAATACTATGCATAATATATTTCATGTGTCACTACTTCAGTGGTATCACCCCAACCCTTCTCATGTGATTGATGTGGATTATGTTGAACTTGAAATAGATTATATTCTTTGAGGAGAATATGATATATGTGTTAGATCATAGTGAGAAAGTGTCACAAGGAAAGACTATGTCGATAGTTTGTGTATTGTGGTAACATGGCCATGATTAGAAGGAAACATGGGGGAGAGATGAGGAAATGAGGGATTATTGGCACAATATTTTTGACTTGGAATTTTAGGGATACATGGGAGTATAACTTGAGGATGATCTCTTATAAGGTGGGGAGATTTTAAGATCCTAAAATTTTATTGAGATGTCTCAGACTCATTTATAGGTACTCTTTTTATTTGATTTTATTACATTTTTGGGTAATTCCTTAGAGAGATTTTGGGTGAAATTTGTGAAAAATAGAATAAAGAAGTGTAATACATGATTGGTTCACATTTTTCCCAAAACATGAGCCCTGGCCCAACAAACTATGAAACGACAGATAGAGGGGTATTTCATAGATGAAACACAATTTTTTAAACTTTTTTCCCTCTTAAGAGAAACCATGACCCCCTAGAAGAGGCACATAATTAAGGTTCAAAATTTCGAAAACCACATGTCCCTTCCCAAGAATCTATGAATGAGTTTTTAATTATCCCAAAAATTAGATTTAATTTTCCCAAACCCCCCATTTTATTTCCTAATCGGGCCCAACTCAGACCTAATCAAATTCCCTCATTTTTAGAGTCCTGTAGATGAATTCTAAAGGCTTACGACCTCTGTGCTTCAGGATTCAAAGACTTTATTGAAGATATTTTCCCTCCCACTAAGAGGATCTTATCCTGTGTTGTTTATTCTTCTCTCTCATATCTCCCTCATCTTTTGGGGGAAAATTTATCATCTCTTTTTTGGATATTAAGCTAGGTTTTTTGGATCTAGATCTAGAATTATGGGATAATTAATGGTTGATATTGAGTTAGGGTTTCAGATCCATATCTTATTCTACATCATTGTTTTACTCAATTTGGGGGTTTCCGTTGTCAAGTTTTTATCTTCAATTGTGATTTTGGTGGTATAAATACCAATCCCATAGTCTTGATTAAATTAACTGTATGTAATTATGATAATTAAAATTTCCTTAATGGGGTAATTTCATTGATAATTGAATTTATTATATTAATTTACATGTGTTAATGATTTAGGTTAATAGGGAAATTGAGTAGTGAAATTAAATCAATTAATTATTCAATTAATTAATTGGTTATTGGGATTGTGAACTTGAATTAATTAATTATTGTATTGATTAATGAGATATTGATATTGGGAAATTTTTTTGGTTAATTGATTATTGAATTAATTAATGAGATATCAAGATTGTGTAATTTTATGGAATAATTATTTTTTGAATTAATTATTAGGGTATTGAGATTTTTGGTTTAGATAATTTAATTGTTGAAATAATTAATTGGAATTTTTATGACCTTGGATTTGATTTTTTGGATTAATTAATTGTTAAATTAATTAATATAATTGATGTAATTAATTAACTGTGGAACTAATTAATGTGATAGTTTTGATTAATTAATTATTGAATTAATTAGTGGAATGATGTGAATTGAAATCATTAATGATAAAATTGGAATTCTGACATGAATTAAAATAATGAATGATTGCAAGAGAATTACGATGTGAATTTAAATGATGAATGGTAATAATGGAATTCAGACATGAATTTAAATGATGAATTGTAACAATTTCATTCAGTCATGAATTGAAATGATTAATGGTAAAAATGGTATTCAAATGTGAATTGAAAGAATGAAGGGTAACAATGACATTAAAACCTGAATTGAAATGATAAATGGTAATAATGGAAGTCATATGTCAATTGAAATGTTGAATTGTAATAATGACATTCTGATGTGAATTGAAATGATTAATGGTAACAATAGAATTTAGATATGAATTGAGATGATGAATGATAAAAATGGAATTTAGATATTGTAGGATTGTAATAGTATATGTATATGCTCCATTTACAGGGGGTTGAATTGTAAGTTTAAAAACATTCAATTTTAACCTTAAGGAAAACTATGTTTAAAAAAGTGAAATAAGGTAAATTCAGAAACCATAAAATTGTTCTATGAGACAAACTTTCTTAGGTTCTAGAAATATGGTTCCAGAAATAAAACATATGAAAAGTTTAATTAGGAAAACATTCTACCTTAAAGCATATAAAATCTTACTTATCAGAGAAAATAAAAGTATAATAAAGTATAAGAAAGTTATACTTTCTTCCTTTATTAAAATACAACAAAAATAAAACATGAAATAAAATAAGTAACAAGTAGAAAATATTTTAACCCAAAGTGTAGGGTATCCAACAAACTTGGATAAAGGTCCCTTGATTTATTCTTTGAAGAAATTCTATCTTACCCATACTAGATTAATCCCTCGATAAGAATATCAGAATCTCTCTTGCTATCCCTGTAATCCCTCGATCTTTAAGTTAGTCGGAACCTCTGTATTCCTATCCTCAGAAGCCCTCAATTGTACTCAACAAAAATCAAAGTCCCTCAAAGAAAGATGAACGAGATGTTCATGGCTGAACAAGATGTTCATGAATCACACAAAGCATGAGAGTTTTTCTCTCTCAATAAATCACTTCACATTATCTAAAATCTAGGATCTTATAAATATAGTGAGCTTGTTCAAATGAGGGCCTATTAATAAGTAAAACTTCAAAGGTCTTCTATTTTCTCTAACGATTATATTTTTTCTTGAATCTCGGACGGACCTGTACATGGGTCACTAAACCAACGGTTTGTTAGAAACAAATTTAACGACATCGTTTTATGATTAAAAAAGTATGTGTAATGAAAAGGAAGTATCTTTATTAATTATAAAAATTCATAATCTAAAGAAAAATAGAATTAAGAGTCTAAACATATAAACAATCATATTTTAGAAAAAAAGGATATTCAGATTCTATTCTATAAATAATTCAAAATATGAATTCTATAGGTTTCGGAGTATGAATTATGAGGAATTCGGAGTTGGAATTCTTATGAATTCAGAGTCTGAATTCTAAGGAATTCGAAGTCTGAATTTCAAAAAATTCAGAATGTAAATTTCAAAGAATTCAGAATATGAATTTCATAGAATTCGGAATTTGAAGAACTATAAGATTATGAGGTTTTTAGATATGGATATGAATTTTTGACCTAGTAATGAAATTAGCTTCATTTTGTGAGGAAAATGAAAACCAATGTGATGATAAAAATTTTCTTTAGAGAAATGAAAATTTCCTTCAGTTAAGGATTAAATTTTTCCTTAGAGAAAGGAAATTTTCCTTAAGGTAAGGATAAAAAGTTTCCTTAGATTGAGGAAATTTTCCTTAAGCTATGGATAAAACTTTTCCTTAGAGAAAGGAAATTTTCCATAAGGTAAGGATAAAATTTTTTCTTAGATAACGGAAAGTTTAATTATGGTAAAGATAAAAGTTTTCCTTAGAGAAAGGAAAGTTTACTTAAATAAAATAAAATTTCCTTAAAGTAAGGATAAAAATTTTCCTTAGAGAAAGGAAAATGTTTTTAGGGTAAGGATAACAATTTTCCTTAGAGAAAGGAAATTTTACTTAAGGTAAGGATTAAAATTTTTGTTAGAGAAAGGAAAATTTTCTTAAAGTAAGAATAAATGTTTTCCTTTGAGAAAGGAAATTTTCCTTCAGGTAAAGTGTCTGTTATTTTCAAAACATAGAGTAATGGAAAAGTCATAAGGAAACCTTATTGACCCAACAATATCCCCTTTTTGGAAAGCACATATAACCTTTCGAAAAATAATATAAAGGATAAGAATTTTATTTATAAAATCTTAAAAGAAATACTTATCTTCCTTTATGAACCATTATGAATATGACTAACTCCCCCTTTGGTTTTGAAATATCTAAGGATCACATTCTTGACTTCTTTGGAGATGTAACTTTTTATTGTATAAGAAAGTATTTTTTAAGTATGCACCCCCTTAATTAAACCCCCCCTTAGAGAATTATCTTCTTTATACTTAGTATTATTTTGATCATTATTTTCTACCCCTTTGTTATTTTCAAAAAAATAGAGAGAATGTGAAAAAATGGTACAAAAATGATTAGAACTGTACAAAACAAAACAAATGAAGTACAACATGATTTTTCATTATGATTAAAAAATACTTATTGAGAAATAGTACAAAAAATTAGAATTGAAGGGAAAAATTATTCATCATTCTTTTCCTTCAGAATAATCTTCCTTAAAGTAGTCTTAAAATTTCTATATCATTATGATATTCCTCAAACCGCTTGATCAATAGTTCCTGATCCTGATTTTTCATTTCCACAGCATTGATTTTTTCATCCTGGGATTTAAGAATTTCTGTCTGAGACTTTTGTACTTCTTCTTGCTAGTTGAACTTTTCTTCTAACGTTTCCATGAGATACCTATATCTCTTCACATTTAAAGAAAATAAATTTAACTTTCCATTCAGATCTTTATATTTTTCATTCCAGGATACTTTTTCATGGTTCAGATTCTCTGAAAAACTTGTCAAATAATTTTTGATTCTATTATCTAACTTATCAAAATCATCTTTCACTGAATCTTGAATTTCAACAAGAATTCGCAGGTCTTCAATCGTTCTTTTAGACCACTTTGTTATTTCCTGACATTATTTTCAATGATAATCACATCCAATAAGGAATGTTTGGAAATATATCTCAAGATTGATGAATTTTTCCATGATCATGCTTACAGAATCTGACTTCTGATTAAAAGAGTGCTGAAGGAACTGAAATCCTAAAACAATACTCGGAAACAAAGGAATGGTGTTTACTGAATTTTTCAACATCTGTACAAAAAAATCATAACCCATCAAAGATGAATATTTATAAGCTGATTCCCTTGCATGATAGGATTATTTTTTACCTCTTTAGTTATCCTATAAGATGATCCACCATCATCTTTCTTAGCCTTGAAAACCATATCCTTCTTAGGTGTATCAAGAACCACCTAATTTTCTTTATTGACTATTGAAATTTCAAAAATGATCAAATGGTTGAAACATGAACAATATTATTTGATAGTTGATATGAATTCCGAAGAAGGATTTGGTAGGTTCCAATCTTTTGAGGATTTAAGGAAAAATTAGATTTAAAGAAAGTGAATCTGATAGAGTTATCTTAAAATACCAAGATGAATAAAAATCGATTATGAAAATTTATGTATGGAAAAATACATTCCATATTGCTTAGAAAAATAATGTCAGTACAGATAAGGTTTTTCATAAACTTAGATTCTGGAAAATTTTCGTAAGGAACCAAAATTTTTTATTCAGGAATTTTTGGGTTCTAAAAAATTTGATTAAGGAAAAAATTTTGGTTATGGAAAATTTTATTAAGAAAAACAAATTTGGTTATCAAAAATTTCATTTAGGAAAAAATTTGGTTACGAAAAATTCGATTACAGAAAAATTTTGGTTACAAAAAATTTGATGAAAGAAAAAATTTGTGTATGAAAAATTTGATTAAGGATAAAATTTGGTTACGAAAAATTTAATTAAGGAAGAAATTTGGTTACAAAAAATTTTATTAAGGAAAAACATTGGTTTAAGAAAAATTTGATTAAGGAAATAATTTTTTTATGAAAAATTTAATTTAAGGAAAAAATGTTGTTATAAAAATTTTGACGAAGGAAAAAATTTTGGTTATGAAATTTTTTATTAAGGATAAAATTTTGGTTATGAAAAATTTGATTAAATAAAAAAATATGGTTACAAAAAATTTGATTAAGGAAAAAAAAATTTGGTTACAGAAAATCTGTTTAGGGACAAAAGTTGGTTACGAAAATTTTGATAAAGGAAAGAATTTTGTTTATGAAAAATTTTTATTAAAAAAATTTTGGATATGAAAAATTTTGTTTAAGGGATGAAAAATATTTTTACAAAATTTTTTATTAATGAAATTTTTTTGTTATAGTACACATTTGATTACGGAAAATTTTTTTGTTCTGAAAAATTTTGATGAAAAAAATATTTAGTTACGAAAGATTTTGAAGGAGAAATATTTTGGTTAAAAAAAGTATGATTTAGGAAAAAAATTTGGATACAAAATATTTTAATAAAGAGAAAATTTGGTTAATAAATAATTTTATTAAAGAAAAAATTTTTGTTATAAAAAATTTTGAAAAAAAAATTTTGGTTACGAAAAATTTTGATTAAGGAAAAATTTTGGTTATAAAAATAGTTTTATTAAGGAGAAAATTTCGGTTACAGAAAATTTCATTACGAAAAAAGTTTTGTTTTGAGAAATTTTGACTAAGAAAAAAAATTGGTTATGAAAGATTTGATTAAGGAAAACAATTTTGGTTGTTAAAAATATGATTAAAGAAAAAATTAATTTGATTAAAGAAAAAAATTGGTTATGAAAAAATTAATTAAGAAAAAAATTTGGTTTGGAAAAATTTTATTAATGAAAAATAATTTGTTATGAAAAATTTGATTAAGGAAAAAAATTTGATTACGAAAAAATTGATTATGAAAAAAAAAATTTGTTACAAAAAATTTGATTATGTAAAAAAAAATTTTTTACAAAAAAATTAATTAAGGAAAAAATTTTGGTTAAGAAAAATTTGATTAAGAAAAAAAATTTTGTTACAAAATTTTTTGTTAGGGAAAAAATTTTGTTACAAAAAAATTGATAAAGGAAAAAGTTTTCTTTATGAAAAATTTTGATAAAAAAATTTTTGGTTGCGAAACATTTTGATTAAGGGAAAAAAATTAGTTACGCAAAATTTTGATTAATGAAAAATTTTGGTTATCAAAATATTTGATTAAGGAAAAAAATTTGTTCATGAAAAATTTTGGTGAAAAAATTGGTATGATTTTTTTTGGGAAACAAGAAAATGTACTCCCTTAATGAAAATGAGTTTCTTAATGTAAGGAGATAGGTTTCAACAAAAAGTTAATATGAAAGAAGACCTTATAATTATAATTCTTAACTTTTGTTTAATGTATTCCAATCTATCGAAGTGTAAAATTTTTGTTAAAATATCAAAAAGTTGATATTAAATTCCAATAAATTTAAGAATAATATATCTTTTAATAAAACATTTGAAATCAAAGTTTTTCCAAGAAGAACAATGATACCTATACCAACATTTTTTTCCAGAGCATTATCTCTGAAAGTTACTTTTCCTCCTTTCATCTTGATAATATTTTCAAAGAAGTTTTTGTTACTGGTCATATACTAGGAATATCCACTATCCATGTACCAAGTATTGTTATTGGTACTTTCTTTATTTTCCTAAAAATAAAAGAGTTAGACTTTAGAAATCCAAATATTCTTAGATCCGGAAACTTCATAAAGTAAAATTATAGGAATCCACATTTTCTTAGAAAAATAAGATTTATGAAAACCTAATGATTGTATTTTATTTAAAGAAATTTTTTTCTCTAAATGTACACCACATTAACACTTTTTGAAAAAGGGAGCACTTTGGGGAACAAAATAATTATTACTAAAAACTAGTTTCCAGTGGGTATAACCAAATCTAGAACTATTTCTTAGAGGATTAAGTTGTGAATTCATTTTATCAAATTATTTCCTTTCTAAAGTAATATTTGATAAAAGTTTTTTAAGGATTTGTTTTTGGATTTTAGTCGAATGACTATATTCTTATTGTCAAAGTTATTAGTTTTAGAACTTAAGTTATCATTTAAAATATTTTTCTTTGAAATAATACTTTGAAGATCCTTAGAATGTTTATACTTCTCAGAATTAACTTCCTTAAGGTTTTTAAAAAAACTTTCAAAATAAAAAGTTTTTTGATCAAGATCCTTAGAAATATCTGATACTACTTTAGTTAAAATAGTAATTCTAGAATTTTCTTTCTCTAACTTCTTTTTTATCTTACCATTTTCATTCTCAAGTAGTTTAGAAAATCTAGAAACTTATTCAAATGAAGGTAAGGTATTATCTTCTGATGAGAAAGATTCATCATCTGAAGATTCATAATATTCATCATTTGGAATATTATCATTTAAAGAAATATTGTTTAAGGATTTAGTACTGTGTACCTTAGCCATAAGACAATGATTTTAAAAGGGAACTTTGGATATAAGACTAATATTTTTCGGACAAGAAGATTCTTAATGTGAAGATTCATCTGAAGAGTCACAACCACTATCACTCCAAGTTTCATTTTCATTCAAAACATTCTTAGCGTTATACTTGTAATACTTTTTTCTATTTCTTTTAGAATGATTTTCCTCGCTGTATTTTCTATTAATAATGGGACAGTCTGGCCTAATGTGTCCGACCCTTTTAAATTCATAATAGGTTACTTCATAATATTTCTTTTCAATTCTATATTTCTTCTAATATCTATAATGAAAGTCATTATTTCCCACTATTTTGTTCATCCTTCGAGCAAGATTAGCTAATTCATTTTCAGAATGTTAACTTTCACTAGATTCAGATTGAATAGTGAATTTCATGGATTTAAATCTAGTTACCTTTTCGAGAGTCTTGACTTTGGTAGTAGTAAAGCTTACACTTCCATTACCATTCTTCTTTTTGTAGAAATCAACATCTCTCTTGATTCTAGTTTCATGTTGAAGAAGAGTTCAAAAAATTTCATCAAGAGTAATATTGGAAATATTCTTGTTCTCATCAATGGATGTTCTTTTGAACTCCCACTTATTGGTTATGATGTCAATTATTTTATCAACAAGAACATCATCATCAAGTAATTTTTCTCCCATAGATTTAAGACTCTTGAAAATAGTCATAAATATTTATTGTACATTGAAAACATGTTCTTCACAAGGAAATAATAATCCATTATATTCTGCTCTAAATATAGCTCCTCTAGTTTCTATCATTTTGGAATTCCAAAAATATGTTACTTTAAGTTTATTTCAAATGCAGTTGGCAAATTCATAAGAAGATATTTGACTACATGTATTCCTAGTCATAGAACACAACATAGTATTGCGTACCTTTTAATTTAGTTTATATTTTAATTTTTCTTGGTTGGTGAAGGTTTTGACTTCCTTGTATGGAATTTTTTAGTCTCTAGTAAGCATAAAAAATTGTCTACTCCATTGTTAATAAAAAAAATTATTCATTCTATATATCTAGTACTCAAAATAATTATCATCATAAATTGGTGGTGTAATAAGATTTTTAATTTGAATGGAACCAATATTCCTTCCAAAAAATCAATAAGAAAATATCTTTTCCAAAAAAACTTTTTAATAGAAAAATATTATAAAAAAAGATAAAAATATTTAATAAAAAGTTAAACAAGAAAATTTATGCAAGAAAAATTTAGAGTAAGGAAAATTTGAGTATTAAAAATTTTATCTGAGTGTAAGTATTTCATAGACCTACTCTAATACCAATTTTCTGATCTAAACAGTATATATAGATGATTAATTACAAGAGGGGGGGGGGGTGAATTGTAAGTTTAAAAACTTTCATTTTTAACATTACAGAAAACTATGTTTAACAAAATTAAACAAGGAAAATTCACAAACCCCAAAATAGTTCTATGATACAAACTTTATTAGGATCCTGAAATATGGTTCCAAAAATGAAAATTAAGAAAAGTTTACTTAGGATAATATTCTACCCTAAAGAGTATAGAATCTTACTTATCAGAGTAAATAAAAGTATAAGAAAGTATAAGAAATTTATACTTTATTATTTTATCAAAATACAGCGGAAAATAAAACTTGAAAAAAAAGTAACACGTAGAGAGTCTTATAACCCAAAGTGTAGGGTATCCAAAAAAGTTGGATAAAGGTCCCTTGATTTATACTTTCAAGAAAGTCTGTCTTAACCATTCTAGGGTAAGACCTCTATAGGAATATTGGAATCCGTCATGCTATCCCCACAAGAACTTGATCTTTAAGGTAGTCTTCACCTCTATCTTCTTATCCTTAGAAGCCCATGATTGTAATCAGCAACAATCGTAGTTGCACGAAGAAAGCTGAACAAGATTTTCATGGGTGAACAAGATATTTGTGAAACACACAAAGCATAAGAGTCTTTCTCTCTCTAGAAATCACTTCACAACATGTAATATCTAAGATCTTTGAATGATAATGAGATCGTTCAAATGAGTTTCTATTTATAGGAAAAATTCTAACTGTCGACTCCCTCCTCTAATGGTCATATTTTTTCTTGCATCTCAGAAGGATCTATACATGTGTCACTCAACCAATGGTTAGTTAGAAACAAATTGTATGACATCGTTTTATGCTTAAAAAATCATGTTTAATGAAGATGTTTTAGATTAATTAATTATGAAAATTTTGAATCCAAGGAAAAATAGAAATCATAGTCTAAACATATAAAAAATTAGATTCTAGAAAACATGGATATTCAGATTCTATTTTAAAAAGAATTCAAAATCTGAATTCAAGAGGTTTTGGAGTCTGAATTATAATGAATTTGGAGTCTAAATTCTGAGGAATTTAGAGTCTGAATTCTGTGGAATTCGGAATCTGAATTCTCATGAATTTGGAGTTATAATTATGGGGAATTTAGAGTCTGAATTTCAGAAAATTCAGAATATGAATTTCAGATAATTTGGAAGATGAATTTCAAAGAATTTAGAATCTGAATTTCAGAGAATTTAAAATATAAATAACTATAATATTATGAGGTTTTTAGATAAGGATCCGAATATTTGACTTAGTAATAAAATGAACTTGATTTTGGGAATAAAATGAAAACTAGGTTGTGGAAAAGAAATTTATTTAGAGAAAGGAAATTTTCCTTAAGGTAAGGATAAAAATTTTCCTTAGAGATAGGAAATTTTCCTTATGTTACAGTTAAAAATTTTCCTTAGGGAAAGGAAATTTCCCTTTAAGTAAGGATAAAAATTTTCCTTAGAGAAAGGAAATTTTCTTTAAGGTAGGGATAAAAATTTTCCTTTGAGAACGGAAATTTTCCTTAAGCTACGAATACAAATTCACCTTAGAAAAATGAGATTTTCTTTAAGGTACAGATAAAAATTATCCTTAGAGAAAGGAAATTTTCCTTAACGAAAGGATAAAAATTTTCCTTAGATAGAGGAAATTTTCCTTAAGGTAAGGATAAAAATTTTTCTCAGAGAAATGAAATTTTCCTTAAATTAAGGATAAAAATTTTCCATAGAGAAAGGCAATTTTCCTTAAAGTAAAGATAAAAATTTTCCTTAGAGAAAGGAAATTTTCCTTAGATAAAGGAAAATTTCCCTAACGTAAGGATAAAAAATTTCTTTATAAAAAGTAAATTTTTCTTCTGGTAAAGTGTTTGTGATTTTAAAAACATAGAGAAATGGAAAAGTAATAAGGAAACCTTATTGACTCAATAGATATATGTTATCCTTTAGTGATAATTCAGACTTCGGTAAGGTCTAAAGAAAATATTATGAGTTCGAGTGTCCTTTGGAATTCAAAGGTTTGTGTGGTTAAATAAAGAGTAATTGAATAAATATAAATTATTTATTTTATTGCTATATTTTTTTGTTTATAAAACTATATACATTTTTATTTACTTGATATTGTTTTAGACCCCATTGGTGGTGGCCTACATAGTTTTACTCACATGCTACTCGGGCTACCTGATCAATTCCTTGATAGATTTCATGTTTTCATGACAGAATCATTGTAAAATCTCAATGTTATATAGATGATTTAGGATGAAACATGGATGAGGGAGCCAGATATGGTTCAAGGTCCACTTGGGAATTTTTAGTTTAATTACTTTTGGGTTTTCATGTCTGCCCTTAACATTGTACTTTGGAATGACATATTTATAGTGAAGTTAGAGTATTATATTTCCTATTTCTCCAGCATATGATAAATATATTATTTTAGTTATGGTTGTATATTTTTTTTTTATTTATTTATTTATGATGGTGTATTACTCTCATAAATAGGGTATAGTCTCCCCGTAATGGATTTTAGACCCCTGATGCTAGGGAACCTCTAGCATACCGGGAGGCGTGCTTAAGGTCATGTGACTTACCAAATCAGGGCACCGGTGTGTGACACCCATGATAGGATGTTACACAAGATCAACATCCCATTTCAATGGTTTTTTCCTCATCAAAGAGCCCATATGTACCAAGAAAGAGTAGTCTATGGTGTTTTGTAATCTTTTTTGAACTATTTTACATGAATGATTTTATTCTCCTAAATAATTCTTCTATAGTGGTTATCTGATATCCCTATAGTGTACTAATATGGTTTCTAACCTCTTTGTGGATCATTGGGGTGAGTTTGATATTCTTTAATAGTTGATATTTCATTTTTGGTAGTCTAAGAATGGAATTCTAACAATCTCTATGGTGACAAAGGGTAAAGACCTTTATTAGAGTGAGATGACACATACATGAGTAAAGGAGATGTGATTTTTTGTAAATGGTTAATAGATCCACGATTAAATGATCTAACATCGATTATTTAAATGTATGGGAACTCATTAATATATGAGGCCCCATTCTCAGTAGTTTATTGAAGATGGATGATGGTTTGAGGACCCATACCGCTATATGTTCCTCCTTGTATTGAAAAATATTTCTTCCCACCACTGAATGAATATTACAAGTGTTCGAGTGTGTTCTCTCCTTGACATATGCTCTGATTGACTTGTGTGATTTCTATCTTATCCTTATGTAGACATAAAACCAAGATTAATGCTCTTATTTTCCCTAAAAATATTAAAATGACTCTGTAAAAAATACAATAATTCTAAACACATGAGAATTCTCTTTTAAAATATAAATTTATTTAAATTTCTAAAAAAACATGTAAAAATATTATTTACCTACTATTTAATAAATCAATGAATTAATGTTGTATACAACATAATAAATAGATGAAATTTATAATTTAAAATTTAAAAAATTCTATGTATAAAATTGAGGCATCAACTAACACCAAAAAATCATGGGAAAATATTATCATCTCTAAAAATTTAAATATTACTACCCCAGGTTAAAAATAACATCCTAAATCCCATGGTGCACTAAAAAATTTATTTCAATAACTATAATATTACTGTTTCATTTTATTAAAAAATACCCATAAAAATGTTCAAACTCCAAGAAATTTAAAATATGGGTCCCCACATTGTTACCCACCAACCTTATACTATTGAAGTTACATTAATATAATTATAGTTTATTGAATATATTATTCGAGATTTAAAAGTAATAATAAGACAAGTGAAAAAACCATGAGTTGGATAACCAGGAAGGTATTGTAAAATTAATTATATGAGTGAAGAGGGAAATTTTTATAGTAAGGTATATACATATGATATTGGGTGGAAATAAATAGTTAGTGTAAATTTTTATAGATAATATAATTAAAATAAGTAATTGAGTCTGTAATTTAATATTTATATGTCTTTAGATTATTAGAGTTGAACAAAAAATTTCACTTATAATCGATGAAATCTAATTTGACTTGGGTATATTATTTCATTTGAAATTCACTGGTGTTATTTTCCTAGTAGAGAAAAATATATGTTTGGAGGAGTAATAGAAAACAATTTTACCAATTTTTATTCTATAATTGTATTCATTTATCCCACATAAAATCTCTATTTTATAAATATTTACCACTATTTTGTTATATTAAGGTGTTTTGGAATTAAAAAATATAATTGGATAAAATATGAATTTTAATTTATTGATTAATAATTTTTGAATTTTAATTATATTATCAAACCTGGATTATTGTTTTTTTTGTTATCATATTGGTGACCCTAAGTACACATTCATTATAAATTTAACCAATGTTGATTAGAAAACCAAGGGATTGTGAAAGGTTACTCATGATATGTTGAAAATTTTATGATCATCAAATAAAATGATCATGAGATATATTCCCAACAAGTTCAATCAACTATGACCTTATATCCAAATTACTGTAAACTTTTCTCAGATAATTATAATGGCTATTTAACCTTTCGTGAGTATTATTAAGATTGACCATGAGAATCAACCAACATAAAATAAACTATTAATCATGGTAAGTTTAATTAGAAACGAAAATTTATTAAAGATCATTAAACTTGATCCATTAGTGAGATCCATAGCCCATTAGGAGGGCATGCATGAACTTAAGGGAAGAGAAGATACCCATTATGGTCAATCTAACTTTGAAAAACGATATAATGTAAACAACATGTTGCACTCGATTTTGGAAAGAAGAAGGAATTCAAGATCATAGGTGTTGAAATCTATCTACCCAAAGATGATCTAGAAGAAAAAGGTCTCAAAGATTCCCAATCCATGTTGATGAATAATAAGAAACCATTTTTTTCCATAGTAAACGATCCCAAGATCTTGAAAAAGATTATTATTCTTAAAAAATGAGTGCGGCACAATGAGCAATTACATCCTTGGATTCTATAATAGAGTAGTTTTATTTTCTAAAATTCCATTTTTCTATAATTTCTATAACTTCTTCCCTTGTTTGTACCTCTTCTTTGAAGATCTATCCATCAATAATGATATGAGGTGGAAGAAGTGAAGATTTATTTCTCGAGTTCATGATATTATGATTAATTATTATTTTTAATTCTATTATAATACTTTTTTGCAATTGTTTTAAGTGATAAATGAATGATTAACATTTATTATTCTTATTAAATAGTTATAACCTTGTTCCATCACCTGTACTTGAAATATTTACCTTCCATGACCATCTAACATAAGATGGACGGGGTGGTATGTGATTGTGTCTATGTATGTCGAGAAATAATACATGTTACTCACTATTTTATATATTTATCTCTTGATTGAGGATATTTTATGTAGTATGATCAACATTTTCATTATATTACTCCACAATTATTGAGTAATCCAAACATGTACATGTTGGAGGATATAATGTGTTCTATACTCAAGGATCATAGTAATTTTATTCTTATAAAAAATAAACAATGACGAGGTTCCCAATTAATTATATTTAATTGATTCACTAAGTGATTTTAAACTTGTTAAATAATTAGTATAATGGGGAAGGAATACTCATGTGGGAATTACCTAAGTATTACCACTCATTCGTTCCACTAAATTCTGTTTTGTTTTAATAAATTACTTTTTTTATAATCTCAAAACCCTAAAACACATCACTTTATATTTTATTTAAAACATAGAAATAGTATAAGTGATAATAAAAAGAAAATATTGACTGATTAACAAGCCTCTTTTAGAGAAAACTCAAGGTTTTCACTGTTACCCCATTCCTTTAGGAAATTATAATATCATTGATAAGACCCAACAAAAATGCATTTTATCAATTTCCTTGTATATATCAGTGATTCTATTTGATTTAATTTATAAAATCTAATATTAATCCATAAAATTAACATGTTTTAAAATTTCAATATATAACTCTTTATACAATCAATAATTTTTATGTAGATATAATGATACTTAATTATAATAAATGATACATTAAAATATTTAATGTAAATGATTAAAATTTTAAGAAACATAAATCCCACTCAACAGTATCTATTTTACAATAGGTAATGAAGCCAAAATTTGTTGAATGAATCACAATCCCTAGTCTAGTGTAAATTCAACATTAAGTATTATTGTATGTATATCTTTTTTCAATAGTTATTTAAAGTTCCAAAATGATTGTTACTCCCAATATATAAGAATTATCATAATAAAATATTTACTTATTAATTATAATCAATAAATCACCATCCTTAATTGAAATAAAATAATTATTATAATATACCGTATCCTGAAACTCCATAATTATATAGTATAACATTTTATAGAAGCAGTTTAAACAATTTAATCAGAATATATTAAGCATTATATTATAAACATTTATATTCATAATTATAGGAATAAATAAATTAAGAATTCATAATCTCAAAAATGTGATATAATAAGTATTTCGTAAATCATGAATATAAAAATTTATAATTTATAATTATAATTTATAATAAAGTAATATGGATAGTCATTATGAAATAAATATAAATATTTTACATTTTTAACCTTTATAATCTCCACTCAAATAATTTGTTATGCTTTAAATAAGATTTAGTAAATAAAGAATAATTATGAGAATTTCATATTATAATTTAAAACCTTTGATAAAGCCAATATACAACATTATATTTTATTTTATTTATAAAGAAATTGTAAAATAAATTATAATTTTATCATAAAAACTTTACATTAAAATTATAAATTTTATACCATGTAAATCAAGGAACATAACATTAATATTTAATATTAATAACTTTTATTAAATATTTAATAAATATCTAATAAGTTATTATGAAAAATTTGTAATTTTATCATTAATTTATGAAATATTCCTAAATTAAATAAATATTTTAAATTCCTTTAATATATAAATTATAAATTTTTTATAAATTATAATTTCATTTCATAAATTAAAATAAAAAAAAATAAAAACCTCTTATAAATAGTTCAATGATTTAACTTATATTGCTACTTATGATATGGGTAATGAAATATTGCTATAAAAAACCCTTATTGATATGTCATATCATTGTTTTTATTTCATTCTTTATCATAGAAAATGATATCATATGTCACTTATTACAGTACAAAGATTTATAACTATGACATTTCTATCATAGATATAATTTTTATCTTTCTCAGTGAAACCAATATATATTTAGTATTTTTTCAATACCAAATAGTGATATTATTATATTTCCAACCATGTTTTATAAAAAAAGTGTTTTTAACAACAACATAGACCACAATATCCTTTATTGAACATGTGTGACAATAATCTATTTTAGGAACATGTGAACCAGATCTATCATGGGAAAAGATATCTCATATCACTATCCACGGTTCTTTGATCAATGAATTATATTTTTCAATGTCTTCCATGCACATATATTAGATAGAGATATTGAGATATCAAAACCTATAATTCCCCTTTTCTTCAAAATTTTAAAAAAAATCACACTGTATATTTGTTAATTCAAATCATCATGTAGTGTTTTTGATACCATTGTTTGGATTTGATGAATATATACCATGCCCAAATTCTATGGAAACAACTCTATAAAACCCCTTGTTTATGAGATCTACCATGAGGGGTCACAAATTATAGCATAAAATAAAGTAAATTATTAACTATATTAATGAAGATTTTTCTTTAATAGGTGATTGATAAAGAAATATAAATGAAAACTGAATGAATCCTATCTTCAGAGGTATCCAATAGTTTTATAAAACACCAAAAAACTTTTTATGACCTCTCAAATATTCACAGTACGATAATATTTTAGGATAATTAATATAGAGTGAAAACGAGTTTTGTTCTTAATATTTTTTTTAAAATCACAATGATTTTACAATAGGATCTCATTCCTTTAATCTCACCTTAATCCATATTATATAATCTTCTTTTGACACTCCATGGAATGAATAATTCAATAATATTATAAATGATCTATACATTATAACTCTTTGTAATGAATGCTTTCATTATTCAATATCAAACAGAACATGAATGCCAAATATTTAAATATTTAATGATGTCTTATAATTCTCATGAACATCATATAATGATGTTAAATTATATATATAGATTTATAGGAATAGATAAAATTGAAGTGTATAGTATCCCAAATCACATTAATATCACTCTATGTGGTGGTTTATGTTGAACAAAGGGATAAATTTCATATTAGTATTTTACTATAAGATATATTTTTATATCATATTCCACTGCCACTATATCACATATTGTGAGATATTCATATCACAAGCTGTGATATGACTTTTGTAAATACACATATATTTTAATTATATCCCATGGTTATTAAAAAACATGTTAATGAAATTTAATTCTATGTTATGTAGAAATAACCATGTCTATTAGTTCCCCCCACACTCAGATGAGGTGGTTGGGGGGAGGGGTTTGGGGAACTGGTTGTAGGGTTGATTCCTCAGTCCATTTATCTTTGGATTTTCATTGTAGCATATGGGATTTTCCATTTGGTGGTTGTAAACCATCCATTAAGAAAAAATCATATCTACTAGTTATGAAAATTTAATAGAAATCTTTATTAACTTTCAATATATATTTTCACTTAGGAAAAAGTATTAATATTTAAATGTCTCTTATAAAATTAATATGCTTCTTTTTTGATTCCTATTTAGGAAATACATCTCTATGTCTCTTTTTTCATAAAAGGTTATCTTGGACCCAAATTCTTACTCACTAAGGAAAAATAATTGAAATTATTGAGGAGTATCTATGAGGAACAATTAATTTGTAATTTAATTCACTACCAAAATATTATAATGACAACATTAATACTTCTATTTTTCACATACTATATTTGTTATATTAAATTTTCGTCATTTAGTTATATATTATCTCTTGTAATTATTTAGTCCACTCCCTATGTTATAAAAAATAGTATATATACTCTTAAAATATTTTCCATTCTTTGTATTATTTCCCATGAAGAAATATGGAATAATTTTTTATTATTAGACTTAGGTAAATTATAATTCTATTATAAAACCTAGTTTTGGTTATAGACTCACTCATGGGGTTTAAAACATAATCTTACATAGTATAGTTGCTTGACAGTGGATTTAATATAAGTTACATAGGATTGTGGAATTTATTATTATTTAAAATGCTTTTTAAAATTAAATTATGCACATTTTAATTAATTAATTATTATTATTACTTTAATATTGTTGTATTTTAACTTATACTAATTCATAGTTTCTTATAATTTGAAGATAATATTTACCAAATCAATGTTTAATTTTTCAAAATGTTTTGTTTTCAATACTATATTTATATTTATATTATTTATATCCTCTAGAGTGTATTTTATTATTTTATGAATAAATTAATTTAAAAAGTTAATTTATATTAATATGTATTTAATTTAATATTTATATGTGATTTTAAGAAATAATTAGAATAATTTAAAACTCTTTCTATCATTATTATTACATGTATATGTGAATTTAAATTGAGTGATTTTAAATGTGATTTTAAACATTTAATTTATAAAATTAAATTATAAAAACTAAATTCTCCCCCTTTGGAATATAATTTTGGAAAAATTTGGTATTAGAGATTTAATGATTAGTGTTTTTTTTGAATTTTATCGACTACAAAAGAAAATGATCATTTTCTTAGTAACATGGAGTCCTAAAGATAGTAAAACCATTAAAATAATAGACTATATTATTTTAATGTAACTATCTATACCTAATAGAATATTAAAATGAAAATACATTTAGAAAGCTTGGCCTTTGAAATTTGGGTAGAATTGAAGATAATTATGAGAAGATGATGGTACATCGAAGGTACTAGAGTGATGCTATTATAAGTGTTTATAATAAACAGTTTATGGACTTAAATTCAATTATCTATGCTTTAGGATAAATTATATTTAATTACGACCCTACTTAATCTACCACCTATGAGATGTAGGATAATATTATTGATTCTCAAGAGATAATGATTAGTGTTAAAGATATGAACCTAAATACTCATAAGAATCATTATAATAATTTTAAATAGTCTTACTGAATCTATTTTAAAAATTGATTATAATTTCAATGAAACATAAGTAAAAAATTATGATATCATTGAAGATTTAACCAGATAAGTGGGAAAGTAAAAAAATTGAAGTTTGAAAATCTCATGAAATTGATAAACTTAAAATAAAGATATCAATTAGAAAACTAATGATGCGTAAATAAATAATCTGATAAAAAAATGGGATGATGATGAACTAAAAGGTAAAAATATTTCATTTAAATCATCTATAAAAGGAAACAATGTTGGGAGTGATCCAAAAAAATGATAGTAATAATGATGAATAAATCTGTCAAATGAAAAGGAGGTTCAAAAAAAATTATATAAAGATAATACTTTTACACTTGAAATCAACTTCAAATCTGAATATAATAAAAATGGATACTAGAAGAAAGATCAAGATTCCTATAAAGTTATATAAAATTAAATCAAATTAAAAATACACACAAAGCCACATTATAAAAATAATAATTATAATAAAAGTTATGAATAAGTTAAATTTGAAAAGAAAATTATGAAGGATGTCACTTGTAGTGTGTATAAGTAAAACATGATTAATTTATATCGTAGTGGTCAATAAGGAATCAAATAAGAAGAAAATCCTCTGTTTTATAGATTATTCCAATGTCATGCCTCTTACTCCAATTTTATTATACTTTTAAATTAATGATGATTCTATGATGGCTAATAAGGAACTATAGAAATTAAATTTTATACTTGCAGAATCTATTAATGCAGTGAAGGATAAGAATAATAATATTAAAAAGACTAATTACCTGAGGCAGATAAACCAGGTTTTACTGGGAAGTAAAAGGTCTTTGGTGTCTATCCAGGTCCTTCTTAAATCGCTCATTGTCGAGCTCACTTCTCTTGTCAAAGGAGGGATCTCATCGGTGGAAGTGTGCTATTTTCTCAGTCGCCCCTACATTCAGCCTAGAGGCAGAGAAAGATGGGTGTGGTGGCACCCTCCAAACCAGGGTCTGAAGCTGAACATTGATGGCTCCTGTATGGGGGGGGGGGGGGGGTCATGAGGGGAGGTGGTCTACTTAGGGACTGTTGGGGTTATGTTATACTTGATTTTAGTGCCTTTTATGGCTCAGGGAATTCTTTGTGTGCGGAGGTCCAGACTATCCTTTCTGGCTTGATGGTGTGTAGGCGGAGAGGGATGCAGGTGACGGAGGTGGAGTCAGATTCTGAGACTCTAGTGAAGATGTTACAGGGAGGCCATGACACTCAGTGGGAGTTGATTTACCTCATTTGAAGGTGCAGGGTGGAGACTAACTATGGAAGGTCTATTCATCACAGTTGGAGGGAGTCTAATTTTGCGGCAGATGCTCTCGCTCGATTGGGCAGACAGGAGGAGCCACTTATGATCTTTGATAGTTTGAATTCCCTCCCCCTTGAGTGCTTCACTGTGGTGCAAGGGGATTCTCTTGGACTTCACTATTTTTGGCCTTCTTGAAGGGAGGTTCCTTGTGTTGTTTCTATATTTCCAAGAATAATAAAAAAAAGTAACTTGCAGTCCTATTATATGAAGTTTGATAATAATTCATGAAATATTTATACTTACAGGCATGATTCAGCTTTTATTACAAAGTGATACGTACATATTTATGCTTAAATATTTTATTTCTCAACTTGTAAACTTCTTGAGTTCTTTTTATAGATAATATTATTCCTATCATTATAGGATTAGACAAGTCACTAAGAAATTTAACTAATAAATGTTAAATTAGAGATATTCTATAATTATAATTCTAAAAAAATATTTCATCCCATAAAAAATAGAATTAAACCCAATATTTTATTCAAACCAATGAAATAGGTTTCTTACTCAAAACCACTATAAATGGTCTACATGGATTTTATTAGGCATTTTTTGTGTTTCTATTATAAGTGGAAAGAAATATGATTATTTCATAGTTTATAATTATTCAAGATATAACTATATTAAATTTCATTTCACAAATGTTAATCTTTTTACTATTTATATAAAATTGTAAATACATTATAGAAGCTTAATAGAATTACCATAAAGAATTTGAGAAGTTCCCATGCTTTTGAGTTTAAAAATATATAATTTACTTCTATTTACTAACTAAATTCCTATACTAATAACATATTTTCCCCTAGAACAGCTAAATAAAAGAGGTTTTTTTTAAATGAGAAAAAAACAATCCATGATATTTCCTTGACCATGTTCAATGAGTGTAAGTTTCCTATTTGTTTTTTGGCTGATTCGATGACTATAACTTTTTATATTATTATAAAAATTTAGATTATACCTCTTGTAAATAAATATTCTTATAAATTATATATTTTAATGAAACCTATGATAAATTATTTCAAATTATTTTGCATTAAGATTTTAATTATTAACACTGAAGATAATTTAGAAAAAAAAATTCAATTAAGTTAGACGAAGGAATTTTCACTTATTAATAAACCTATAGAATGTCATATAGAGTTTTAAATAAAATAAAAAAAATCATGGAAGAATCTATTAAATTCACATTTTTTGAGTGTAAAACCCTTTATTATCATATTTCAAATTATTTAGAAGGAATGCGAATTTTAGTGGAGAAAAAAAACATATGAATTAATTTTTTTGGATTAGAATAGATATGAAGGTTTTTGTATGAGTCTCTCAAGATCTTAAAAAATGTATTAGAGGTGGTAGGGTTTTCATAAAATGCAATGAGAGGGGATTTATTATGGAGTTAGATAAACTGTGTTTGGTGGGATACTATAACACCCACTAGATACCTGATGAATGATCTTCGAGAGCCTAGATGGATAGGCATTGACATTCTACCACTTTCACTATAACTAGAAACACATTGTATTGTTGGAATCTTGGTGATGGCCCACTATGAGGTTGGTGGAATGGCCCTATCCATTTTTAAAAAGGGTCTTTTTGGTTGTTTTAGGGGTTCTATTTTAGAAACCCCTTATTATTTTCTTATTATAATTAACTAAATTGAGGACATGTATTCACTATTTCACAAATATTTCCTCTATTGTTCCCCCATTAATTCAATGTGATTTTTTCCTTAGTTATTTATATCAAGGATAAAAGGGTGTTCCCTCTTATTTTTCCCTTCTTATTCAATTAATTCATTTGATGAAAATTTGGATTGTGATTTCACTAGTGTTGAATATGAATTGAAACATTTGAATCTTATTGTATGATCTTTGTATATCATAATCCTTAATTTGTATGTAATGTGCACCAGATATAAAGATATAAGGAAATATATTAAATTGTGTGATGCCTATGATGTTTCATAAGATATAATCATGGTTTATGACATATAATGTCATATTTCATGATTTATAACCATGTATCTTGAAGGTTTTGTTTAATTTATGAATAATTTTGGAAATTAATTTATGAAATGATAAACTTATTATTTTCATTGAAATGATCAATGATCATAACACATTAAATGAATAATGTTATGATTAATGTATATCAGTTTAAAATCATTGGATACCGACACTTGACCTCCCTTGATTGATTAAATAGAATATATATAAAAGGTATGATATTTACCATTGATGTATGTGGTGTTCAATCTAACTAATATGAATCTTTCTTCCTCCCCGTTATCAATTTTTCATCAAGGTAAAGGTGTTATCACACCTTTAGAGTCTGGTTGTCCTAAAAAACATACATAGATTCTAGTGTCTAGTACACTACTTGTTTAAGAAAGAGGTTGGGTGTTATTACTTAGTGATTTTACTCAAGCATAGTTTATAAAGAATGAGAAAAAATAGATTTTAGTTATTCATTTTTATATTTATATTATTCATTTAAATATTAATTCTATAATGATTGATCTAGCTATTTATTGTGTTTTTTCTGCTATTATGAGTATATAATGTCCTTAAAAAATCCTTGAGTTGTATCACATCCACCTACATTGTTGAATCTAAATGTTTTAATATTGATTTTATGAAGAACACATATGTATTAAGCTGACCAATTTGATATTGTATGATATTATATGACACGATTAAGTTTTATCCATTAGATTACTATGCCAATGTTTATGATATGCCGTATGAAAGGTGTGATTTAGTATTTTTATTTATTATAGGGTATGAATGGATGAATCACAATATACAAATTATCAGATCTCATTATTTTATAATACATCATAAGCAATGTTAAGTGTCATTGTTGAAAATGAAAGATAATATTTGTTTCAAAAAATAGAGTGCTGTATCATAATAATGATATAAGTGATATTACTAGACATAATATAGATCTGACACTATACAATAGTGTATATCATTGAAAATTATCAGGAACCTATGATCACACCTATCATATTCCGTGATTGGATCATAACTTACAATAGATATTATTTATCTCAAAAAATGATATAGGCTAAAAATGTGAAAACAATTAAGATAAATTCTTATAGTTTATAATTTTTTTATAAAATATAACTATTAGTCATTATAATTGAATTATTTTTATGCCTAAATTGAATATAAAATTCTCATATTAATATATCATGTTTAATTTTTTTAATTATTTATACTTATTAAATATAAATGTTTATAAAATGTTTATATGATGTCAATATTATATATTCTTATATTTATGTAATAAATTAATTCTTATAAAATTTTCATACCATGCATTACATGCCAGGTATAACTATATAAGATTTATTTTTCATATACCTTGATGTTAATTTCTTATAATGTTATGCGCATGAATTTAGAGGTTGAGTATAATTTATGCATATTATGTATTTCAGTTATGATGGAATTAAAGTTTTTATAAATTAAATAAACATGGGTATAGAGACTTTTGGTCAGATTACTCACTATAATGGGGTTTTTTTTGTTTTTTAGAAAAGTAGAGAATGGCTACCTATTTCTCAATTCATGGTATTGTATGGATTTTTTGGATTCATACAATTTTATATATTTATTTGACTGATTTTCATATACCTTATGCATGGGATTCATTTGGATAGTTGTAATTATATTTTGATTCTAATTTTTATTGAGTAACACAAAAAATAAGTTGTAGAAAGAGTTACATGTTAATATGGTCAAAAAATGTTAATTTAGTAAATAGAATGGGGATTTCAAAACTGAATTGTTCAATGTATATATAATTATAGGAATACAACATGAGATTATAAATATTTCATGAAATACAATAGTTTAGTATTTAATATTCATGTGATATATTCTAAATTGGTGATACTATGAAAACCCATCAAATACTAATTGTGATATTCCATCCAAAGATAACACATTCCATGACCTCAGTTATCCAATTAGGAAGGTTTATTATAAATCTGTGTTCCCGTGGATTATATTGTGTTAATTATGGTGGAAATGGATAATGTTAAGAGTTAGGTAACCAAATCACACTATTATATTAGGGTGGTAATTATCTAGGGAACCAAATGAGGAAGAATACCAGAGGGATAGTGTTAAGATAATTCATATAATAAATTGGTCAAAGAGTTTTTCACTTAAATATCTAAGAATAATTTGTGGTATGATTGAAACAAGGTCCTAGCAAAATATATATTCTTTGATAGGAACACAAAAGTGGCCTCAAAACATAGTGAAATATAGAGAGTGTTTCAAAAAAGGTAATGATTTATGAGGCCGTCATTTTATTTGGATTAAATTCATTAAATGTCCTTGAATGAAATATATAAAACATGATACTCAATATATATATATATTTATTTATTATAGATTATGTCATGCCTAATGATTATCTTTTTGAGATCACTTATAGGAATGAACTATAAAACCATTATTGATTTTTATCTAAGGTCGATAAGTGTTATCATGGAGAGATAGTTTGAGCGTATGGATGTGAATATTTATGAAATCAATTTATTTGATTCAATATCATGGTTATTTAATATCAGGTGTGCATCACATATATATACTAATAAACACAATCTCTAAAACATATGATATTTGATGAAAATTTTACTAGGTCTATACACGGACAATGGGGAAAGAGTTTCTATATTAGTGTTTATTACATATGATATGAGTCTACCTAGTGGATTAGTTATAGAATTAGAAAACTGTTATTGTGTTCCTAATATAAAAAAAGTTATTTTTTTATCTTGTTTATAAAATAATGCTTTTTCATACACTATTAAGAACAAGTGCAGAAATATATATATATATGAATAAATTTTTTTAGGACAATGAGGATATGATGAAATAATTATGGATCATAGAAATGCATAGTCCAATCTATACCGTTCAGGACAATAAGTTAAGTGTTGATTATAAAAACAATTATCATTGTCATTGTCACCCTAGGAATATAAATAAGAAAAATTTCCAAAGTCTCTATAGAGAAAGGTCATCGGACTAACTTGATAATGAAATATTGGATAATTTAAATTTTTTTTATTTAGAAAAATAACCAAGGAAACATTTAGTGGAAAATGATAGAGGGATAGTGGGATACTGGATCTTTTAAAAAGAAATTTATGTGGGATAATGTGTACTCATAAAAGTGATGGATATGGGTACTTAGTAGACTTTAAAGATGATTTTAGTTAGTATGATTATTTATTTCTCATGATAGATTAGTTTAAAAATTTTATAAAGTTTAAATAGTTTTATAAATAAGTATAAAATCAACCAAGAAAAATATCAATAATATCCAATCTAACTGGAATGGTTAATACATGATTCATAAACTTACTAATAATACGAGAGACTGTGGAATTATTCCTTAAATAAATCCTTTGGGAAATTTGCAGTAGAATGGTGTGTTTGAAAATTGAAATCATACCTTTTTGGACATGTTATGATTGATTATGAGTCAGTGTGACCTTCCTTTATCATTATTTGGATTTTCTTCGGAATCATAATATTTCAATCTAAATCATGTTCCATCAAAAGTAGTTATAAAGAAGCCATATGAGATACAGATTGGGAAATATCACAATATATTTTTATGGTTATTTTGGGTTATGAGGCATATATATTATATTTTGTCCAAAAATAATATATCTAAATATAAAAAATTATTATTATTTTTATTAACATAAGAAAACTATGGGATATTATTTAATTAATCCTATCAAACACAAAGTGTTTGTGGATTAATGTAATTTTTTCCTTAACAAGGGTCACATGAATTGGTGTGTCAGTGGAAGTAAAATTGAACTTAGAAATATTTTGGACCAAAAAAAGTATTGTTACTCATATAGAAACAGAGATAATGCCACAATGCACTTTGGAAGTATAACTAACTTAGGTTACAGAAGAACCTAAAATTTCTTGAAGGATTTACTATGATCCCGAGTGATAATAATTTATTGTGTAAAATTATGATGAAGTGATGGAAATATATGATTAACTCACTACTTATTAAGATTATATGAAAAGTTTTTACTTAGAGAAACAGTTAATGTATATAAACCCTTATATGGACTCTATATACACAATATAGGCTTGGAACACAATGGATATATATAAAGGAGTGATACCCATAGGGTGAAAGTGGGGTTTCATTATGAAAATTGATATGGATGGTAAAATATATACCTATAAGTCTTATCTATTCACTAAAGGCTATAAAAAAATTCATGATGTTAATTATATTTAAATAGTTTTTCCTGATAGGATAATAAATCCCATTAGGATATTTCATACCATAGTGGATCATTATGATGATGAGGTATGTACAATAGATGTCAGGACCTCTTTGATTAATTAGAATATTTCAAGGATGTTTGTATATTATAACCCAAGGGTTTTGAAGTACCAAATGAACCCATTAGGGTTTCAAAGTTAGAATGGTCTGTTTATAGATTAGTGTATGCTTCTCGATGTTGGGGAATCTAGTTTGAAGATACGATCAAAGAGTAGTTTATTAATAATTAAGACGATTCATAGGTATACAAGTGGTTTTGTGGGACTATTTTATATTTATGATATTATATAAAGATGGAATACTAATTATTGAAAATAATGTCCATATTTTCCAGTTTATAAATAGATGGTTTGGAATATTCTTATATATAAAAATGGGTGAAGTATCCTATATAATAGGTATATATATATAAGTCAAATAATTTTGTTAGATTGATTTTTAATACATTTATTTAGAAAGTTATAAATTCATTTAACATAGAGAACTCCAATAGGTGTCTTTACTAGTGTTTCAAGGCATGAATATTAGTAAGATTTATGATCATTCTAAATTATTAGAAAATAATGATAATATTCTTTATGAATAACTATATGATCTACCATGTATGACATGTTGTGTAATTAACCTAATTGTGTATATTCATTGAGCATAAAATAATATACCAATTTAATCCTGATGAGAGTCACTAGGTTGTTGTGAAGAACATAATTAAGTAATAATGGAGAAGTAAGAATATGTTCTTGGTTTATGGATGTGAGGATGAGATCAATGTAGAAAGTTGTAGTGAATTTAGTCTTGAATATAACAAGGATAATATTAGATCTCAATCGAGTTTTATTTTTTTCATTAATGCTGTCGCTATCAGTTAGAGGAGTTCAAAACAATCCACTATTCTAGAATAAAAAAGGAAAAGTTCATCACTGTATTAGTTAATATGAAGGAATCTATTCAGATAAATATTTTTATTAATCAACTTGGGGTGGATCCTAGAATTGGGGAATAAATTGATCTTTATAGTGAAAGAGGGGGACATTTCTTAGTCTGAATAAGAATGGACTTACCAAAGGACCAAATAGATTCTTTTAAAAATACCATCTCATTTGAGAGATTATAGAGATAGTTGATATAAAGATTTAATGGGTGGATATAGAAGAGAAAATAGAGTATTTATTGAAGACCAATTATTTTAGTAAGAAAAAGTATTAAATTTTTGAGATATTTTATATAATGGATATAAAATGTATCATGATTTAATAAGAAATGGAATCTATATTTGTCATCAATTCATACATGATGAACCTTTTAAACAAGATTAATGGAATGATAAATCCCCCTCTAAGTATGAATTTTTGTTATCATTAATTGAAGATCATCAAAAAAACTATGGGTTATAATGATATGTTAAGATTATAATTAGTAAAATATTAGATATGATATGGAGTGGATTCTTGAGACAATAGGTTGAGGTTTATTATCATGACTAAACTATTAAATTATATCACATGGAATGTAATACAATAAGTAATACACTTAATGGTGTATTCTTATCATCAAATCCTTGTTACATAATCTTAGAAAGATACTTATTATGAGAACTTTCATACATTAAATATCATTATTATAGAACCCTTGAGGCTATGTAAATCAGGGTGAGGTTAGGTATGTTGTTGATCATGATCTTAGTTGAGTTTATCCAAGATGTGATTTTTTCACTTGTATTATAAGAAAATAAATTTGGTCATTTGATTGAGTGATTAATGTAATGTATGAACATGAATAGATAAGTGATATGCGATGTTCATATATACTAATATGATTAACATGTGATGTAGTTATTTTGTATTATTAATCTACTCATACAATAAAAATGTTTGAGTTAACCTATACTATATTGACATGTTCTTCGTCTAGTGATCACTTAGTGTCATGTAAAGTGAGAATATATAATTAAAAATATGTTGTATTAGATACATATTATGTTGGACATGTTCATATGGATATATTATTATTCTTGATCAAGTTCACACTTTAACCCTTTATAGCTTTTGTAATAGTAACATTTTTTTAGAGGACACTCTTTACATAAATTTTTTTATTCAATAATTCAAATTTGTTTTCAATACTACAAAGTCTCATAGGGTCACACAGTTAAGAATTAGACTAAATATTAAATTTTGAACAATATATTTGATCCATAATGATGAGAGCATGAAAAACCATTTCTAAGGACATAAAGTTTATGTTAAGTTAGATAAAATTAATTAAACACTACAACTAAGGACATAAAACCACCACATATTATGTTAAATTTTTTAATTAATCTATAATAAACACTAATATGGTAAACCATTAAATATTTTGAAGGTCAATAATTTATGAGTTAATACTGAATAAGATTATTTTAGTAAAATAAATTCTATCTATAATATATATTTTATTTAAAAATAGAAATTTACATGTTTTATAATCTTGTATATCAAAACTTACTTAGTATGTTTTTTTTGAGTTTTTCCTGAAAAAGTTGATTTTCAATAGAAAAGTAAACAGTTTTTGGGAAAATTATACATTTTGTGATTTTGTAATTTTTTAATATTGTCCTAAAATATTAAAAAAGCTTTAAAGTAATAAAATTATCTTTTAATGAATAAAATTATTCATTTTAAAATATTCTATTAAAATATAATCCTATTTCAAATATTTTTTTAAACTAAATTAAAATGTTACATAAATAAAAAAATGTTTTGTCCCTTTTCACTCATTAAGTGTTTATATGGTGAAATTAGATATTGGATTGCATTTAAATACTCCTAAATTTTATGTTTTTTTATAATAAATCCATTTATTTCATTAAAATCATTATCGTAGAAAATTATATCTTATATATAAATTTACTCTTAAAAATGTTATTTTTCAAAAAAAAAAATTACGTTATTATGTGTGTTTATTTTAAAATTAAATTTTCATTTATTTAAAAAATTTATGTGTTAAAATTGTTTTCAAATTTTAAATTATAATATGAGAATTGGATAAAAGTATCCAATCTTATTTTTTTTCATGTTTGTTAATTTCTAAGGTTAAAAATTAATTACCAAGGTAAGATTTAATTTTGGAAAAAGGTTAAAAGTAAAAAATCCCTAAATAACTCTTATTATGTATCAAAATTAATAGATGATATGAAATTATAACTTATATTATCCCAAATCCCATATTTTTCCATTTTTGATCCATTTAACCTTGAATAGTGACTTGAAATTATTAACAAATGACATGTGTTTCCAAAAAAGTGTCATTTTCTTCTGTTATAAAAGGATACCACTTATACCCTTTCATGTTACTCTTAAACATTAGATTAATTATTGAAAATTTATTCATTTTAATCCTCCTAAAACCCTATCCAACCTCAATAAGCTTATATTCATCTAAAATTTTCTTAATTCCTTCACTTATAAAGAGTTTTCAAGGGAAAACTCATGCTTCGAATGTGAGTATTATCATCTCTTAGTATTTTATTTCATTCTACTCCTACATAATATAATTTCTAATCCCATTATATAATTAAATTCATATCATTATTATAAAAAATCAAATTATATTAATTAGAATAAAATATTAAATCCTTTCTATTGACTATGAAAATAAAATAACATCGATCGTGAAAATGTGTAGACTACTGCCTACACGATGCGACACAGTTTTTTTCATCATCATCTCTCAAGTATGATAGAAAGGATATATTTTTTGAATATATAGTTTTTTTATGTGATAAATATAATTATAAAAGTATTGTTTTGTCATATACCATCGTTCCACTGATTCATTAGAAAATGGGATCATTAATCATTTGTATGTGCGGACTACCGCCTCCACAGACTACAAATATCATTTTTCATAACCACTGATATTATATGGTTCTAATAATGAGTTTAATTAAGATGTGTGATGAATATTATATTTTGAATATTATGTAAAAGTTTTATTAAAACTATATAATAACATTCTCTAACTCATTTGATAATTACAACACACTATTATTTAGGTCATTTTTACCACCCACATGAGTGATGTTGTAATGTATACGCCATGAATGATTAAGGAATGTCATATTATGGTTTGAAAATATAATAATAAATTATTAAATTTGTGTAAATTATTATAGAGTCATATTATCTATCATTTACCAACCTGACTACCCTTGTGCACCAGTACTCGAGCCAATAATGACACAGACCAGAGGGTGTTCCCATTCCCCATGGGATGGAGACTAGATCATGAAAATAAGTAAAGGGACAAAGGAACAAATTACACCATAAGAATAATCAATAAATATAGAACATTAAAAGACAAATAAATGACCAATTGTTATGAAAAGCACTCCCTACGAAGATAAAACACCACAAGAAGATAAATAAATATGAAACAATGTCTTATCCAAATAAATGACATAATATTTATTATGAAAAAGACCTAGAATATCCATGTGATGAGGGGATTCTAGATGTACTGGTCACCACCATTACCCAAGGTCTCACTATTCAAGCACACCCACAACATACAATTGATGCTTTCCCTTTTCCAAAACCGAGTATAACATACTCTAAAAATGTCCAAAGGTAAAGTTAGGGTGTGAACAAAATATCCAAATAGGATATCAACAAATGTTAAATAATAAATTCCATAAAAAATAAAACATTTATGCTTGAATTTAAATAAATAACTGGAATTAAAAATCATTTTCAAATTTTCAATCAAATGATATTTCAAATTATGTAGATAGAAAATATATCAAGAATAGGATTAATTTTTTTTAATAAAACAAAATGGATTGAAACAATTAGTTCAATAAAAATATATATGTAATAATAAAATCAAAATAGAGAACCATAGTTATATTCAATGAGGTATGTTAGTTCCACTCTATAGGATCCTCACACTACCCAATCAATTAATCATGGATCTAAGTGAACACATGTCCTTAAATATCATCCCATCAGTGTCGAATAAATCAACACCCCATTTGGGAAAAATCACGATTAACTTAGTTTAGGTAGACTTTCCATCCTGAGTTCATTATTAGGGGTCAAATTTCTAGTTTGCTTATCCTATAAACTAACTAACAACTTAGGCTCACATTTTCTTTTAATAAATCCAAAAATAATGGTAAATTCATTCACTCCAATTCAGTTCATTATTCACAATTTAAATTCCTAATTTCATGTTTCAACAAGAAATTTCATTTTCAAAACCAAATCATAGGTTTTTATCAAGTTCATGACTTTAAAAATAATCTTTCATTTTAAGAAATTTTTTCTCAAGAATCAACATCAAATCATTTCATCTAATAAATTTTCATTTCAATCGATTGTTTCTAAATTCCACCCAATATTTTCATAGCCTTTGAAAAGGTGGGTTTTTCACAATCCCATTTCTTTAGAAATCAAAAATAAAATTTTCTTAAATAAAGAAATAGATATCAATTAAAAATACATAAAAAATAACGTAACCATAAAAGGTTTCAAGTTTAGGTAAAATCATTATGGAACCACCTACCACCAGTCACAAGATCATTCAATCACCCAAAATAGGAACCACCAATAGAGAGATGAAGTTGAATAAGATCAATGAAGAATCCCTCGAATTACAATTCTGGAAATCATAGTACCAAATAAATAAAAAACCAAGGGATTCACTACTCTAAAGGAAGGTGAGAGTGGAAGAAAATAGAAATATTAATCAAAGAAGTTTCATGTACTAAAGAGGGATTAGTCATATCCATTAACAATGTGATATGATATTGTAATTGTTTATAGAAGATAAAATCACCTAGAGAGATCCTCTAAAAATGAGAGGGTTGAATTAGGTTTGATTAAGAAGAGTTTGGAAATTATAATAGGGTTTTGAGAATTTTTATAAAAATATTAAAAGAATGAAAAACCCATTGCATAGTACCCTGGAATAGTTCGTATAGTTTGAGTTAATTGTGTACCTATCCGTGCACCCTTACTGGGATTATAGAGAGAGTTTCATGGTTTTTCCACATAGTTTTACAAATGATGTACCAAACATGCACTCCCTCCTTGGATCCTAGTGAGACATGCACAATTTTTCCTTTATTTTGAAAAACCATGAACCAACATTGCATGACCCACTATCCCACACCACATAGTTTTAGGGGGAGGAAACATAGTTTTAACAAACCATGAACTCTACTCCTAAACTCAGACATATGGTTGATGATTTAATTGGTTGACCCGAAATGTTGTCTCTAACTGTGATCCAACCATTCATTGTCCTAGAAACTTCTAAGAATTTATAAATGTATCCCAAAACATTTCAAAAAAATATCCAAAAAATGTAAGATAAAAAAGGGTGAAAATTTCCTGAAATATGGTTACAAGATGTTATAAAATCCCCACCATAAATGTTTTATACCCTCAAAAAGGTTATCAAGAAGAATCTATATCAAATAGATGTGGCCAAAAATATCTAATGTATGACTCATACTCTTAGGTATCATATAAATTGGAACCATACTTCCAAATCATTCGAATTAGTGGTATGGAAATTATATAAAGAACCATTGTATTAGAATCAATAATCAAAACTGGATTCCCAATCATAGATAAATCAAGTCCCATATCATGTTCTTCCTATATAAATACATGAGATGGGTCAGATAGACACCTTATAAGTTGAAACACATTAAAAATTTAATGAATTGATGTTAACAAATGTAGAAATCCCAAAGGGAAATACACTTTTTCAATCTTCTATACAACCTCAAATGATGACACATACCATAGTGCTAGTATTCCCTATTTTCTAAGCCATCAGTGACCCAACCCAGGTGAAACTCTCAAAAACACTTTATCACAAATTGGAAACTCAACATGGCATCAATGATGATAAATATAGGATTTATACCATCTTTGATCCATCAATATTATATGATGAATCAAATGAATATTTACCATTGTATCTTGGACTAATATATGTCCAACCATGGAATCTTCACCAATTTTTGACCACCACAATAGATATTTTCATTGTCAAACATAAAAGGCCATAAAGGGTAAAATCTTGATGGATGAATAGCTACCATTGTTATAGAAAAACTCAACCAGTCTCAAGTGCCTATAGTAAGCTCCACTGAAGTTGAGAAAGAAAGAAAATAGAATGTATTCATGGTTTTTTATATCTCATTATATATGGACATCCATCTTTAGATGATATTTTGGGGTCAATCTAACCTAGGATCCCATCACCTATAGGAGGACTCTCTAAAATTAAGAAGTGAATTGTGGATCTCTCTATGGAAATATAACATATATAAATCCATGTAATATGATGATATCTTACACATACTGACTTTCCAAGTCCTCCACATTGGTTATATCATGAATGGAAATAATGTGACCCCATTTGGTCAATAGAGAGATTACCACCTATATCAAATTATTACCCTTAGTGGTACATGGGAACCTAATCAAATTGTCCATAAATATCTCATCCCATTTCCATGTAATCTCATAAAGGGGATGAAACAAACCCAAAGGGTTTTGGTTCTTGACCTTGACCTACTAATATTAATAACAACAAGAAACAAAATTAGTGATATACTATCTCATACATAGCCACTAGAATCCTCACCACATATTTTAAACCATCTTCATAAATCTTGTGTATACCACAAACTAGGGATTATGAGAATCCCCTATCATATATTTTATTATATGAAAAGGTATGAAAAACTAGATCCATAATAATATGATACACCCAGAAGATATTAACCAATCACTGATGGTGTACCCTCTATAAATAGAGTTCATAATTCCGTGATACTCATCATAAAGATCATGTTTCCAAACAATAATCTCATGAAGAGAGGAGGTCACCTGATTTCCCAACAGAACAATATAAGCATCATCATACCAAACTCCCAAACGTATAAAAGTAAATAGACTTATCAAATTACACTATTTTGATGGATTTTTCATGACATGGGTTAGTAGATTCTTGATTAAGGCATTATAAATGACATTAACCTTACCAAGGGTGTTAGAAATTTTAAAATCAAAAGATTCTCGGTACTCCACCCATCACTGATAGTAGAGATTGAAATCACTTTTCATGAAGATATAACTAAATTTTGTTCATCATAATAAATGGTAGACCTTTCAATGAAAATGTAATGTAAACAACTCTTAATATCATGCATCAAAATTTTGAGTTTGAGATCATGAGTATGATATTTTTTCTCATGTGGCTCATGTTTTTAGGAACCATATGTCCCCATGTGATTACCTTATAAGATAATTCAATCCAAACCCAAATCTGGTGTGTCAAAAAAGACCACGTATGATTTCCCAGAATCTGGAAGAGTCAAAATTGGTGCATAAATATAAGGTATATTCAATTCATCAAAAGAATAATAGTATAATGAATCCCCTGAGAACTACACCCCTTACTGAGTGAGTGTGGTCATCAGATATGGCATTTTGAGAAATATTTTATGAACCTACAGTAATACTCTACAGACATCCCAAGATGATATCAATCTCAAAAAAAATTTATAGTTTATTCCATGCCATAATTTCCTTTACATTCTTAGGTTCAACTGAAATACCATGTTCTGAAACTACATGTCCTAGGAAATTCACTTCCTGAATCATAATATTATATTTTTCTCGATTGGTGTAAATTTAGAAATCTATCAAATTTTATAGAAATAATCATAGATGATCCACATGATCTTCCTTAGTTTTAGAGTTAAACAAGATGTTATTTATAAATACCACAATGAAAAAATCGAGAAACTCATGGAATATACTATTCATCAGTTCCATAGAAATCATAGGAACAATTGTTAGACCAAAAGGAATAAAATGCTACAAAAAATGGCCATACCTAATTTATAAGGTAGTCTTAGCTGTATTAGACTCTTTGACTCTTAGCCGGTGATAACCAAGAAAAATATCAATATTTTAGATCCACTTAAACCCTTTAAATTGTGAAAAATTATAAATATGAGGCAATAATTACTTTTTATTTACTGTGAATCGATTTTGTTTTTGGTAATCAACAAAGAGGTTAAGGGTTCCATCATATTTTTTTACAAAAATGATAGGCACCACTCAAGGTAAAACAATAATTAAAATAAATCCTTTATTAAAAAACCATCCCAATAGATATTTAACTCCTTTAATTTAGTTGTTTCCATATGACAAGAGAGAATAGAGATAATCTAGGTAATTAGTACCAAGTCAATAAAAAAATTAATATCCATCACTGATAGAAATCCATAAAATATAGATAGAAACACACTAGGAAACTCAACAACCACTGGAGGAAGATCACTAATCTACGTCAGAAGAAAACATAGATATCATCTTTTTCAACTTAGGAGGAGGTTGTTTAACTCTACTTAACCTCAAGATCCATTCTCTCGAGAAAACACGAAACACTCTATCAGGGGTAGTAAAGGCAACTCACAAAAGATAAGATCTAATCCAATATTTTTTATAAATTAGTTAATCTATCTAAAAAATGACATACATAGTGTTTATATTGAGAAAAAAATCCTAATTTATCTAAATCTCTAATAAAGATAAGAAAAAAGAATGGTATTAGAGACCCTTATATATATTCATTCTTAGGTGTGTATAAATATACATCACATAAGTCATAGTATATATAGAATAGTTTAACATATTCAAAATGTGAGTCAATATGAATGAATGTGATACAAAAATATCAAATAGAGCAATCACTAATGATTATGCTATAGTGATGATACCTCTCACCATTTTAGACTCACAATAGCGACCACTAGAGTTTCATCCACAACATGAAAAAGAATTTTTCTAGATGCCTATGTATGAAAACCATTTATATCTTGATGAATCTCACTACACCAATGATATTTTTGGGAATGATAATATTGTTCCACTACATGGGACAAAAAAGATATTAGATAATTTCAGTAAGTGGCCTGAGTGACCGCATGGACCATAAATCTTTGGTTCATCTTTACCAAATTATATTAAATGCCTTATCTTTCCACATTCAAAGAATTAAATGGTACTTTTATAGAAAATGCAAAAGTCTTAGAAGATGTCCACTATCATGATTCCCCGTGAGACACTTCTCACTTCCTATTACTATTAAGGGAATAAATAGAACTTTTACTAGGATTAAGGGGAACTCCTTCCAACCCAGACTTACCATCTTGGTCAAGCTCATCCATGAAAGATATATGCATTACAACCACATAATAAGATATCTTTAACATGAAAAAATAAGATCAAATATCAGATAAAATACCCATATCAAATCTTCATGCATATGAATTCTCATTCAATACTACCATAGGAGAAAATTGAACAAGTTATGCATGTAGTTTTCATACCGAGTATAGAATCTATCTCTTTTTTGGAGGTTAAAAATAACATAGAAATTAAAAGAATCATTGATTTTGAATATAATTTCTCTATAAAAATATATTTGAATACTATCCCCTCAAATACTTCATTTTTCTTAATTGTAACCATAAAATACCAGCATATATTTGTATTCCCTTCAATCTTGAAGGTATCACATTTCACATTTATTGATTTTGGAATTTCCAATAACTCAAAAATCCACTCAATATTTTTCAACCAGTCTTTTACCACATAAGGATCATTTGAGCCTTGGAAAACTAGAGATTTATGAAAAATAAACTGTTTAACAAGATCTCTTGTTTCATCCCTTCGAGGTTTCACTACTGGATCCTAGAGAGGAATGGGTGTAGATATCATTCCCATATCATGGGCTATATGTGCTACTATACCAAAATATTTTTGGTCAAATATAGGATTCGATTATTGTGGTTCCCCTACAGATTCTTCCTATAATCTATTTAAATGTCTTATTGGGGAAATGGTACTATGTAAAATTAATAGAAAACATGAAAAAATTGGAGAGGATACTCAGATAATAAACTTAATCAGTAGATATAGTAATATCAATTCCATTAGATTTAGTTAACATTTTATAGGATTTCAAAATACTCAGATGAATTTTAGTGAAAGAATAAAATCAAATAAATTTATTTCCCAAAGTCGCTCTTCCCAAACACCCATGATGGCTCAAGGATCACTATGATTATAAGTATCCTAAAAATTACACATAAAGTACACCATAAGTCTCAAATATTACCTCCTATCTACTAGTACAACATAGACTGCATATTAACATCAAGGAATGATGCTCAACTTATATTTCATTTTATACCATTTTATCAAGAACCAACCTGACTACCCAGGTGCACCGGTACTTGACTTGGGACTGACACAACCTAAATCAAATTACTAATCCCCATTTGTTGTCAATTACCACATAGGAATCAAAAAATGGTTTGAGGGAATAATTTATCCATTAGAAAAATAAATAAATATAAAATAGTGGAAGATAAATCAATGAACAGTCTGTTTTCTAAAAATTTATCAAGGAGAAAACCCCAATAAGAAAATAAATATAGATAAAATGGTACATAATTCAAAGAAACTACACTATATCTATAAAGATAAATTTCATGAATCTCTATGTTATGAGTGGATCACTGCTCCACTGATCACCGCTATCACCTAAGGCCATGTGGGTGAAGAACACCGGCCCCATCCAAGTAGTGTTTCCCCTTTTCCTGGACCTGGTATAGCATAATATATAATTGACCAAAGGAAAAGGTAGTGTGTGAGAAAACTATTCGAGTAGTATATCACCAAATTTTCTATAAGAAATTCAATAATAAATAAACCATTTATTCTTTAATTTTAATAAATAAAAGTCATGCCAATTTATTTACACATTTTTAGTGTAATGAGTTTTTAAATTAGGTAGATAGAATGTATACCAATAATGGGATGAAATTAATATTTTCATGAATGATAAGGGTATGAAATAATCAGTTCAATGTACAATGACATGTAATAATCAAATAAAAACAAAGCAGCATATCAATATACCCCGAGGTCTATTAGATCTTGGATCAAGGATCCTCACAATACATAGTCAATAAATCATGACTCAAAGTGTGTACACACCCCAAAGGCTCATCCCATCAACATAGAATCAATAAATAACCCATCAAGTAAAATCATTGTGAATTTTTTTGTGATAATTATCATTTTCAGTCTTTTTAGGGGGTTAGAGTCCCATCATGCTTGTCCTAGTCACCCACTAACTACTCAGGGTCACATGTTATTTCCATCAATCAACCAATCATGAGAAAATCATTCATTTAAATTAAATTAATTATTCAAATTCCAAATTCCAAATTTCATTTTTCTATATACCATTTCACCTTCAAACGCAAATCCAAGGTTTTTATCAAGTTCATGAATTTCAAAATCATTGTTCATTTAATCACGTTATCTCAAGAATTAATATCCCATAATTTCATCAAATCATTTTTTATTGTGGCTATCATTTCTTAAAATCCACCCATTATTTTAAAAGACTTAGAAAATATGGTTTTATTAAAAAATAACACTCCTTCTAAAATAAAACATAAAATATTCCCAATTCACAATTTGTGATTCAATTCCAAATACATTTAAAATCAAGAAAGGAAATAAGGTTTCAACTATTCATAAAATACTTATGGGAGAAGCTAAATTTAGTCACACTATTAATAAATTACGTAAAAAAGGAATTTAAAATAGTGATCCAAATGCACTGAAAATAAATGAATAATCTGTGTAATTATAATTCATGAAACTAAGGTTACAAATCGATAAACAGTAGTAGTTTCACCACTCTCAAGGAATGTGAGAGGAAGAGATAAAATAATTCCCAATTAATGTGGTTTCACTTACTAGAGAGGGATAAATCACATCCACTATCACTTTGATCTAATAATATTAGAGGCTTAAGGTGAAAAATTTTCCTCTACAGAGCCACTAAAACCTAGAGTATTTAATTAGCTTAAATTATGAGGAGTTTAGAATTTGTAATGGGTGCTTCAATATTTTAATTTTTTTGGAGAATTAAATATCATAACAAGGTTTCTTGGGATGGTTCAGATGGTTATAGATAACCATATTAAAAACATGAAACATTACATGGAATATAGAGATATTTTCTTGATTAGGCCATACAGTTTGAGAAATCCAATGGTGCACCCCCTCCTAGGCTCCTGGAGAGTTCTACATTATTTGGCCACATAGTTTAACATACTTTGTTCCAAACATACATACCATGATATCCTACACCACATATATTTAAGGGTAGTATAAAAAATTTAAACTAACCATTAACCCCCTCTATAACGAGAAAATATGTTATATAGTTTCATAATCTAACCCATGCAGTTTTCCAAAACCGTTCACCAACTGTGCATTGGACTTGAAACATCCCAAAATTTACAAATGTCTCCAAATAAAACCTGAAACAAGATAAAAAAAGTATGATCATAAAAAAGTGATAAAATTACCCAAAATTTAGTAATGATATGTTACATTATCAGTATCTAATTATGTTTCCAATATATCATCATTTTATTCCATAAACACACTAAAATGAGCTTATCTTTGATTTTTCATCACAAAACCTTCCCAAAATACCTAATAAATGAAATTAAACGTATATAAAATATTTTAAAACAACTATTATAGTACTTATTATGATCAAGTAATGATGAAATTTGGGAAATAATTAATATGAACTCTACCATTATAAAAATAGTTTAAAATAATCATGATTTATGACATGAAATTTTGAAAATAGATGATAACTAACCCATATAAATGTAAAGAATATTTAAAAAATTATTTTATAATTTTTTATATAAATAATAATTTTATGAAATAGGTGATTGAGATAGTTTTTTTTGTGATATAGTAGGTTAGAACACATTCGACTAAGTGGGAGTAAAGGTAAGGGTTCTTCATCACAACTTCACTCTATTCAGACATGTTTTAATGTTATGAACCTTTTATTTATTTTCATGGTGTATATACATAAAAATAATTTATTTTGAAATAATTTATGGTTTAATTTATATGATTTTTATATAAATATGATTTTCAATATTCCAATGAATTTTGATTCAAAAATTACTAAATTCATAAGGCTTTTTCATGATTCAAATCCTTCCATTGGGTTGTAATCACTTGTCTTTATTTAAAACATTTTCAAGTAAAATTTATTCTTACCTATTATGATTTTATGTTATTTAAACATTATTTTCAATGAAAATATTTTTTCACACCAAATTAATATTCCTTAATTAATCTATTATTTTATAGAAATATTTTTTTTGAAAATTATTCCCATATTTGTAAATATATTTTCCCTCTATATCCCCATTTTTACATCCCCCCAATGTTCTCCTTTCCCTATTTGAAACTAATATTTTTATCTTCAATTCCATTTATATTACTTTTTATTTTATAACTAAGGTTTTCATATCCTTTTTATGTTGTGGGTTTTTAATAATGGAATTTTCAAATATTTCAGAGGATTTTACTTTCACGATCATATATTCTGACCTTCTAAATTGCATTTTTAAAAATGATTTAAATATTTTCAAGGTATTTTATTAGAATTTGTTTTAATAAAATGTTTTAATATATCTTATATTTATTATAAAAAATGGTTTTGGAATGTGAATTGAAAATTATGACTTTTTAGATGATATTATGAAAACAAATTCAGAAAAATACTTTTTGTTATTTATCATTTTGTCAAAGGATTACACTTCAATTAAGTAATGGTTCATAAATCACATGATATATTCTATTTTGTGGTGATCATATATTTTGTATCAAATGATAATGTTTTTATGTGATATCATATGGAATTTCTAGGTAGCCCATTTTTATTCCCAAATGTTATTTATGATAAGATGAATGATTTAATTTTAAGTGGAACTAATATTTCTGGAGAATGATGATTGGGGTTCTATACCACCCTCTAATTAATTTGTTATCATTTTAGATCTATTAACTTAATGATTTATGGTCATACATTATTTTTTTTCATAAGAAAATGGTGCACATACTTGGATTTGTTCATAAAATTAAAGGGGGCATACTTGGATTTGTTCAAAATGTTTTTACATACTTATATTTGTGACACTACTTCCCTAAAATAATCTATATTTTAAAACTATTCCAACTCTTTATGATATTTAATGTTTTAAAAGTATTATACTTTCTTATTTATTGATTTCATGTTTGTTATATGTTTAAAATCTATGTTTTTTATGATGTTTCTATGGTCTTATATTCCTATGTTGTAATCCTTAGTGATAAATTCATTTTTTCACTTATTATATCCTGATATTTGGATCTAATATTACTCCCAAAATCATGTTTTATCACTTATTTAAGTTGTCACCATTATGACTAGTTGACATGTTTCTCTTACTAAGCATTCGATCTCACACCTTCTTATGTTTCCATTCCCTAGTTTGGGAAGACAATTATCTCATATGATATGTATATAACATAGTCTAGAAGAGAATAATTATGGATAAATATTCATAATTGTTGTAAAATAATATGTTTATGTATCTATTATTTAGAATTCTAAGCCTTTCGGTCCTTGTTTTGTTTCACTATTTGTGGAATTTATCAATTTAACCATTAAAACAGTGTATTATTTATATATGAATATCTTGTGTTGGTATAGTTCATATTCAAGGGATGGTTTAGTTATTTTGGTGATTATTATAGGGAAATTTATTGATAACTCTATAAATGAGTCTAATTATTGGATAACATCCTGATGTTTTGATAAACTATATATTAGGTGGTTTTCTTAGCAATACATACCTGTCTAAATTTTTTTAGGTGAATGTGACTATGAAATAGATTCTCTTAGGGGTAATCACCTTGAAAAGGGTTGTTTGTGCCTTAACAAGACCATCAACCTAATACACAATAAGTGGGACCAATACCTCACCCCATTCTAGAAACTTCTTCGGGATATTCATAGGTTAATTAAATTTTTTATTTATATACCATTATAAATTATTTGGTTATCATGATAGCTTGTGTGGTTAAGGAAATTATAGTAGGTAAATAATAATGAATAACGTATATTTAAACTTAGGGAGTTGTTAATAAGTAATATACTTATTTTTAATGAGTAATTTATTATATGGTCATAGCATTCCCAAAGAACATGAAGTTTAATTCCCCATTGAAGTCATTCTGGGATCATTTCCTATATTAAAAATTCCTTATAGAATAGATTCTATTAAATTAAAGGAATTTAATAATAATTATAAGAGTATATTGACATGGGTTTTATATTCCATAGTGCTTAACCATGGGGAGCATTAGAACTCTTTGTAATAAAGGATAGATTAATGCATATTTTCATTGATTACTATGATCATAATAAAAAAATGATAAAAAGGGTCCTATGCCTTGTATTGATGACATGTTACATTAACTCATCGGATCAAAATTTTTATTGATGTTTGATCTTCAATCGAAATATCATTAGTTGAGGGTTAATAGGGAAGATATACCCAAGACAAGTTTATGCACAAGTAATAAACACTATTATTTTATAGTGATTACATTTAGGATTACCAATTATTATTTTATCTTTATGTACATGATGAATATAGGATTTATATTTTACCTTGAAAAATATATAATAGTATTCATTGATGAAATTATCATGTATTCTAGGAGTAATGGAGAACATGAAGATAAATTTGTAAAAATTTCTATGGACTTTATGACAGTATAAATTATATTCCAAATTTAGGAAATGTGAATTTTTATTTCAAAGAGTATCCTTATTAGGTTATGTTATCACCAACAAAGGTATATCTATGGACACATCAAAGAAAAATGTAATTAAAAAATTCCTGAGACAAACCTTTGTGACTGAGATCCGATTTTTTCATGAATTAGATGCATACTTCTAGAATTTTATGAGAAACTTCTCATGATTATCCAATCCACTAAAAAAGTTGACCCATAAGAGAGTTATGTTCCTCTGGAAAATATAATTTGAGAAAATATTCAGGGATATTAAAAAGATATCGGTCATTATGCCTATGCTTACATTACCATATAGCGGTGAAGATAAAATAACTCTTGAAATATTATGTAGGGTAAATAAAAAGGTAGGGAATATTCTAGAGATAGAATTTGATAAAGATATAGATATAATGTTTGGAACCTAGATATGTATCCCATATATACTATAAATAAAGAAGGAAATTTTGGGTGATGTACATAAATCATCCTTCTTCATCCATCTAAGAGGCACAACAATGTAATGGGATTTGAAAAAAAGATTTTGGTGGGATAACATTAAGAAAAAAATTGTAGAGTATATATCTTAGTAATTGATATGTCCACATGTTAAGGTAGAGATACTGAATCCTAAATTAACGATGTAGGGTACATAAAATTTTAGGGAATATTCTGGAGTTCGAATTTGATAAAGATAAAGATATAAAGTTTGGAACCTGGATATGTATCCCATATGTACTATAAATAAAGAATGAAATTTTGGATTATGTACATAAATCATCCTTCTTCATCCATATAAGAGGCACAATGTTGTAAAGTGATTTTAAAGAAATCTTTCTGTGGGATAAAATGAAGAAGTAAATTGTAGAGTATATATCTTAATACTTGATATGTACACATGTTAAGGTAGAGAGACTAAATCCTAAATGGATGATGTAACGATTACCCATACCATTTTGTAAATGGGAAAAATTTACCATGGAATTCATCATATGACTCCCAAAACGTATAAAGGTAATAATTCCATATGGGTTATAGTCAATATCCTTTTAAATCTAGTCAATTTTATTTCCATCAAAGAAGATTTATCCTGAGACAGAATCACCATGTTATATATTAAGGGATGTGGTAAATTTATATGGAGTACTCATATCCATTGTATCTAATTGGGACCCAATGTTTAACTAAAGGATTTAGAGAATTATTTAGATATTATATGGTTCATAGCTGATCTTTATCACTGTAGATCATCCTCATAATGATAGTTAGTCAGAGAGGTTTATTCAAATTCCAGAGGATATTTTGAGATCTTGTTTGAGGGAAAGAATGTGGCGATAAACACCTCCCTTGGAAGAGTTCTCATATAAAAGTAGTTTCTATTCTAGTATTTAGATGGAACCATATGAGAATTCGAATTGGAAGATATTTAGGACCCTAATATGCTAGGATAATTTGGAGAGATGAAGATAATAAGTCCAAACCTGGTCTAAGAAACAATAGATAAGGTTTAAACCATTAAATGACATATGAAGTAGAATAAAGTCAAAAAATTAGTTATGAAGATAACAATTAATGATATATTGTGTTTTAATTTGGTGATAAGGTCTTCCTACATATATCTCCATGGAAGTTGGTTATGATATTTTGGAAGAAAGGGAAGATCAGAACTAGGTACATCTATCCCATAGAGATCCTTGATCATGTCAGGGCAGAAGGTTATCAATTAAAAATAACTCCTAACTTGTCCAAAGAACATGATGTATTCCATATATCAATTTTGAGGAAGTAAATTATCATGAACCATCCTAGTGGGGCCTCTTCCGTGACTCCCAAATCTAGCCTCTAATAAACTAGAGGCTTGTGACTTGTACCAAGTAGGAATATCGCTAACTTGGGAGGAATTTTTTTAGTACCTATTTTCATGCACACATCAATAAGACCACAATGATGAAATATAAAAACCACTAAGATATAAATTCATGCATACCATTATAACCCAATTAGAGTATGAAAGTAAAGTAAAGTATTGTAAGGGAAACCATGATATAATAAAAGACCACAAAAAAGAATGTCTGTAAACAAGTTCCTAAAAATCATCTAAAAGAATCCCTACTTGGTCCAACCTAAAGGAAAGGTGCTTGAACTTCTTCCTAAAGCCTTAGGAACACCTCAACATGCTTGATCTTACAAGGCTGTATCCTGTCCTAGTCTTCCATAGACTCTATCCAATAACCACTCATCTGCAGAAGACATGAAATTTATGGGAAAATCCCAAGCAGGGGTGTGTTTAACAATACTCATTAAGACACCCCAAAACCACAAAGAAATATACAAAGAGTGAGATAAAGTCATCTCTGAATAGGTACATGTCTAAAAAAAATATAACAAGAGTATCTAGATATACCGAAACCATGACACATTGTCAAGAGATAAGCAACAACTATCACATACCACCACTAGGGATTCAGTCTAAAGATTCCACAAAGAACTCATTCGAGAGAAGACACTTCTATGTCCGATATCCCTAATGAAGTTCATTTGAGAAGTAATATTTGTCAAGAAATTCCATGAGAGATAAATTCTGATAGATCTGGATTGAGAGATAAGATACATTAGAGGATGATCCCAACCATGGCCATGGGGTGATTCCAAAAAATTCATCTGGATTAACCATCTATGTAGAATATCGACACCTGGTGATGTTTTTCATGTCAATACTGAGGACTCTACTTAGGTCATGAAGAAAGAATAGAGGATCTACTCCGGGACTCTCAAGGATTTCCAATAACTCTATCTTGGAAGTCCTAGTAAAGGGATCATACTCTTGTGAGTAGGAAAATATACCAAAAAACCATTAGGGAAATAATAATGGGAATAAAACCTAATAGAAATCATCAAAGATATAATGGATGAGAGAATAAATATGCATAGTGAAGGAGGGTGTACGGTGAGTAGTGGTCACACCTACCGTGTCATTTGACCCCAAGTACTTCCCATGTAAATGGCCTAAGTAATTGAAAATATATTTTGATATAAAACCCCTATTGGTCTCATAAGGAATATCCCAATGTCATAGTCCCAATTACTCATATGGATCGTCAATCAGATGTACATTTTGAAAGATATGGTCGTTTTAGTGAAAAGGTCTAACCCGGGTCTGGTCCGGATCTGACCCGACCCACTGGTCGACTAGAACCGGTCTGATGAAACTGACCTAACACAGTTAGGCCTGACCAATTGGGGATAGTCTGACCTAGTCTACTAGGCTTGTTGGGCTACCTAGACTGGTCCAATTCTACTAGTCTAGCCCTCACACACACAGTCCGACTTGTCCACCACACGTGGCCTACCCCAACTGTGTGCCCCTTAGTCCCTATGGTGCTGCATTGTGGCCCACATGGTTGGGACACTTCGTCTTTTCATGCCCTAGTGCTCCACCTTCCCATGACCTCACTACCATTGTAGGCTCCCTTTCTGAGGATAATCCATGTTCCACCTCCACTGGCATCCTCATCAGCGGATTTTCATCCACCTCACCATCAGCCTAGACCAGCCCCCTAGACCCATGCTGCCGCTCACCTGGACCGACCAGAGCCACCAATTCGGCTTCCACCATGTTCCGCCACCTATACCACATTTCACCACTGTCCAAACAAAATCATGTCGCACCTTCACCATCACACCCCCACTATATCATTATGAGGACATATATCTAATTTCAGATCATTTCACTAAGAATCGAAGATGCAAATATTGTTCTTTAATATCCCGTGAGGAATGAAGAACATGCCAGCAAAAGGGGGAAAAATCAAATGGAACCAAATCAAGGATGAAACCTCAACCTTTGTTCATTATGGTCTTGATCTATTCCCATAAAAATGAACAATCAAAACTAAACAGTATAATAATAATAATCCCTAAATAATTCCCGCAATAAAACACATCTCAGAAGAAAGATTGATCTATGGTTCAACCTGTTCATGGGTAGATCTGCATTCATCATTGATTATAAGAATGAGGAAAGAATGAAATGAAATCACAATAACCTACATGGGGAAGGATCATTCACTATTGAGGATTCGTTGATGATGGTGATCCATGAAGAACAATGTCAATCCACCATCCCTTCATCGTCTGTCGAGAGAGGGTTCTTTCTCCATGATTGAAAAGAATTACATGGTTATGGTGAAAATCTTGAATTCATTGAAAAATGATTATTAAAAATGAAATGTTGATGCATCATCGTGTAATGTCAAATAAAATAAAACATAATTTATTTAATTATTTAAAACGTCCAAAAATTATCTTTCATAGCCAACCCGAACAGGTAGATGTTCGGCCTCACCTTTGATCAAATTGCTACTGTGAATGCAATGAAACCCTTGTATTTCTAATCTGGGCACCCATTTAGAAGTCATTATACTTTTTTAATAAAACCTACAATGCATTATATTTAATGTTTAATATTTTTCGAAAATTTATATTAGGAACATCAAGCCTCATAATCTTACAATGTCTTAGTTCTTGGTATCAAAATAATTCCATATAATATATAAAATAATACATGAAAAATTATGGGACATTACATTTTCCCCACCTCAGGGCTTTACATCCTCAAAAAATCCAAAACAAATGGATACTAAAAAATATGTGGCTACTGTGCACAAACCTGAGCCTCCCCACTCCCACGTGCTCTCATGGAGATTCTTATGCTGCCAATTGACAAATGCTAAGTTAAACACTCACCTACAAAGGATCATATTGTGCTAGTCATTGATATCCACTTGGTACCCTGCAAATGTCACCCCATCCTCAATGTATGGCTCGCCCCAGTCGATGACATGTGATGGGTCATGCACATACCTTCTCTGCTGGGACACGTGGAAGATGTCATATACCCGATGCAACTGTGGGGGTAGATCTAGGCGGTACGCCACCTCAAAAACTATACACAATATCTAAAAAGGAACGATGAACCTTAGAGATAACTTTCTACCCTGACCAAATCATTGCAACCCACGTCAAGGTGAGATCTAAAGTAACACATGGTATCCCTCCTTGAAATACAAAGGTCTCTGTCTCCTATCGATATATAACTCTTACCAGCTCTACACAGTCTTCATTCACTCCTTGACAATTTACACCATCTCAGTAGTAGCTCACACCAACTCTGGGACCATGAGTGTCGACTCTCCAAGGTCATTCTAACAAATTGGTGACCTGTAGGGTCTCTTATATAGATCCATGAATGGTTTCATACCAATGGTGGAGTGATAGATGTTATTTTATGAAAACTCGACTAGTGGTATGTGATCTTCCCAACTAAAATTGATTTCCCAAATGTATTCCCTTAACATTTCCTCCAGAGCCTGAATGTTCCTCTCCATCGGGCCATCCTTCTGGGGATGAAACACCATGCTCAAGAGTAGCTGAGACCCCAATGAATCCTATAATCCATTCCAAAACCAGAATGTGAAATGAGCATCACGATCTGAAAAAATAATTGATGGCACTAGTTGTAATGTCTCCAGAACACAGATACGCCCCAAGATATCCACTGAATTCTATTCCAAGATAGGTAGTAAGTGGGATGACTTCCTGAGTTGATCAATGATCACCCAAATGATATTATTCCCCTAGGCGTACATGGTAAACCCATCACAATGTCCATAAATATCTCATCTTGCATCCACTCTGGAACCTCAAGGGTTTGATCCAAACCCACAAGAAACTAGTGCTCAGCCTTCTCTTGCTGACAAGTGAGGCATCGTGAAACAAACTCCATAACTCTATTCTTCATTCTGGGACACCAAAATTGATGTTGGAGGTCCTGGTACATCTTCACCACACCTGAATGCACAACTAAAGGGGATGGATGAAACCCCCTCAAAAACTCCTCCCACAACACCACTGCTACAACTATACATCCTTTGAAAAAACAACATGCTCCTATCTTTTTGAATATCCATCAGGAGAATGTACTATGGATAACTGAGCATGTAGAGTCTCGTGGTCAGCATCCCTAAGCTACACCCCACCAACTCACTGTAAGAGTGTTGGTTTAATAACAATTTACTGGAGGTAAGCTCCCACATATCCTTCCACAAAGTATTACTACAATGAGGCCAACTAAACTCATCTAGCAACTATGACCTCAATCTCTAACTTAGAGCATCTACCACCACATTCCCCTTCCCTTGAGTATAGATGATCTCAAAGACATAATCATTGAGGAAGTCTAGCCGTCACCTCTAAATCATATTTAGATCCTTCTAGCAGAATATATACTTGAGACTCTTTTGATTAGAGTATACGATGAATTGTTATCCCATCAAGTAGTGTTTCCTCAACTTCAATGTGATGACTACCACTGAGAACTCAAGATCATGGGTCACATAGTTTTACTCACGTGGTATCAATTGAAGTGAACTATAGGCAATCACTTCTTGCCTCTACATCATGAAACACCCAAGATCGGTTCATGATGCATCACATAACACTATGTACTCGAAACCCTCCTCCGAAAATCTCAAGAACAGGGCATTTGTCAAAATCTTCCTCAACTACTAGAAAAACCGTGAACAATTCTTCGTCCACACGAAAGGATTCCCCTTTTATGTCAAAGCTATCATAGGTGATGATATCTTGGTGAAATCAGGTATGAATCTCCAATAATAGAAATCCAGACCCAGGAATCTCTACACCTCCATCATGCTCCTAGGTGGATCCAATCCTAACATTACCTCAACCTTGGATGAGTCCACTACCATTCCGTTCACTGAGATAACATGTCCCAGAAAGTGGACCACCTGAATCTAAAAATGGAACTTAGAGTGTTTCCCATAAAGATGGTGCTCTCAGAGCATGTATAGAACCATTATTAAGTGTCCCACATGCTCCTCCTCTAATGTTGAGTACACAACAATATTGTCGATGAGGACTACCTTGAACCGGTGTAATTAGGGCTGGAAGATCTGGTTCATGAGTCCCATGAACACTGTTGGGGAGTTTTTCATTCCAAAGGGAATCACCATGTATTTAAAATGACCCTATCATCATCTAAAAGCTATCTTTGGTATATCCTTGTCCCACACTCACAACTGCTGATAATCTAATCTAAGATCAACCTTCAAGAACCATCATGCCCCTCTCAACTGTTCAAAGAGGTCATTGATCCTCAGTAGTGGATACTTGTTCTTCATGGTCACCTAGTTCAAGAGCTGATAATACACACAAAAAATCAAGCCCCCATTTCTATTTTTGGAAAAAAAATTCTGGGGCTGAATTGGGGGACCACTGGGTCTCACAAAACCCTTCCACTGTAAATCCTTGAACTGCACCCTCATCTCCCAAATCTCTGTGGGATCCATAAAATATTCTGGTGAGGTTATCTATTCCATAATGGGGTATTTTTCTATGCATAATTTGACTCCTGATGGGGAGGTAACACTGAAACATATTCTAAGAAGACATCCTCATACTCCACCACTACTTCCGAGAACTGAAAACTCAAAAAAGATACTAAACTTAGGGTCAAGAAATCTATGTGATGAGTGATTGAGTACACCCTCCTATGTACAATTCTATCCTGTGCTTCTTGTTTTTCCTTTTCACTAACAAAGGAAAAAATCATTCCATTGTTGCAGAAATACCACACCCTTTTCCTAAAACATTCAATATGGGAATGGACTATAGATAACAAATCCATAACATGAATTATTTCATAAGGCCTAGGTGCTACCACTAAGAAGTTCCAAACAAAACTCTCACCTCCAAGGGTTAGGTCACACTTTTGGCATATATGTGTGATCATGGAGTCTCCTATAGTAGGTTTCTCGAAGCATAATGTTCGATTCAATGGTTCAACTAGAATCTCAAGGCCTCATACAAGATATGTGGTGAGAAATGAATGACTGGAATTTACTTTCTATTAGTATGGAATCTATGGTAGAAAAGACACATATCATATCTTGAATCATTCATGGAGAACCTAGTTCATATGGCTCGACCGTGTGTAATTGTCCCAGCCCCTATCCTTCTACTCAATGATCCTGGTGCAAACCACTTAGGGGTGGTGGTGGTAGCAAGTCAAAACATCAACCACCTCTTACTGCTCTCTCAGCTCTCCTACCATTTCTACTGTGATACATATCTGTCTACTCCTGCCTCTTCCTCTACATTGGTGGTCTATCTACTCTCTCCCTACCAGTAGAACAATGGGTTCGACAATCTCAAGAAAGATGTCCCCTAATGTAACATGATTAGAACCACCTCTCTCTAGGCTGACTGGATCCACCCTTTCAACCAGGAACTGTAGATCCTCTATCATGGGACCTACTCCTGAAACATCTCCCACGTTCGGATCCCTGACACTGATGTCAGCTCCCTACTACTAAGGTCTCCCCACCTTCCTGTCCTCTACTAACTATCACCAGTTATCTATACATAGTCAGGAAGCTATCCCCCACCAAGGCCCGCTCAATCACCCCAGTATAAGTATGAATTCACAGAGGGATAATACTAGTTCAAATGTCTCTATGCATATATCGCTCAAAGGTGTGAGCCTGGAAGTAATGATCCCTGACCATATCCATAGAGTACCTAAAGAGGTGGGTAAACCGTGATGAATAATAAACTACTACCATACTACCCTACTGGAGTTGGAGAAGATATTGTATACACATAGATCTATGTATAACTGGTGATAACTCCTCTCTGAAGAGGCATTTGAACTCTTTCCATGAGATCATCGCCTCGTTGTGAGTCTGGGAATCCAAACTCTACATCACCATAATGATCCTTGCAGAAGGCTCACAGCCGGGACCAACATATGATGGAATGGTGTCTTGAATGGATATAAAAATCCAGTCACCACGTTAAGAAATTCCTCATCTGACTGAGGGTTGGGATCACCTCTTAACCTAAGTGGTATCTATCTCTAAAACTCATGGAGCATGCTCAGCCAACACTCCTCACCTGCTGGTACTGAATGTACAACTGGTATCTCTAAAAGTGGCATTATAACGGGAGAACAACACGGAGGTAACATCAGGAAAAATGGTCCCTCTACAAAAACCTGTCACTGAGGGATCATCCTTATGATCAATATAATGAATATTAGCTGGTATGTGTCACTGAGGGATCCTATAAAAAAAAAGATATTCCATGGTCAATGAGTATATCTGGATAGTTAACTCAAGAAGGATATGTATATCAAAACCCATTCTTATATGATGGATGTACCATTTTCCCCATGAAACTAGTTTTATCATTTACCGAGTTGAAAATAAGGTTGTTAGATTTTTTGTGTATGGATACATCTTTCGCTGCACTAACACTAGATTCCCTAGTCTAAAAGTCGATCACAAAACACCTAATACTATTTTATCAAACCAATCATCGTAACTCTCAATCCTAATGTATATCCAACTAGCTTTGATAGCACTCTATCTTGACTTGTCCTAGTGGGGCCCATACTGCACCTCCTCAAGCCCACCTTCAAGAGGGAAGGGGATGATGATTATCACCAAGTAGGCATATCACTAACATGGGATGAATTTCCTTAGTAACCATACTCATGTAGAAATCTCCAAGCCCATAGTGATGAAAATTAAAAACCACTAAGAAAAAATGCATGCATACCAGTATAACCCAAACAGAGTATGATATGAAAGTAATGTACAGTAAGGTAAACCGGGACAGAATATAAGCCTAGTAGAAATAAATTCTATAAACAAGATCCTGAAACTCATCTACGGAAAACCCTATCGGATCCCACATGGTGGAAAGCTGCTGGAACTATAGTATGAAGTTTTAGGAACCCCTCGACCTACGTGATCTCACAAGGCTTCATCCGATCTTGGTCCACCCTAGACTCTTTAAAAGGCCTCGTGTCTACGTAATACATAACACGTGAAAGAAAAGACTGTGCATGGTTGAGTATAAAAATACTTAGTAGGATACCCCAAAAGCACAATGAAATACAAAATGAGAGAGATATAATTAACTCTATAAAAGTATATGCCTACAAAACATATAACAGCAATATCAAGATATACCCAAACCAAGACACACAGTCGAGAGATAGTCCAAAACTATCACATACCACCATAAGGGATTCAACATGAAGATTCCATGAATCACTCATTCAAGAGAAAACATTCATGAGTCTGATAGACTTGATGAAATCTATTCGATAAGTACTGTTTGTTGGGAAATTCTTTGAGGCAGATATACTGATAGATCAAAAGAGATGGATATGATACATCATAGGATGATCACAACCTTGTCCATAGTGTGATACACAAAACTCAATCTGGATTAACCCTCTAAGAAGAGGATAAAATCCTAGTGAAGGTTGTCAAATCAATACCAAAGACTCTACTTGAGCCACGAAGAAGGAATAAAGGATCCTCTCCGGGATTCTTGTGGGATTCCAACAACTCTATCATGGTAGTCTTGCTGAAGGGAGAATACTCCCGTGAGTAGGAAACGATACCAAATAACCATTAGGGAAATGATAAAGGTAATTAACCCTAAAGAAACTTGTCCAAGATACGGTCGATGAGAAAATCAATCCTCATAAAAAAGGAGGGTTCAAGGTGAGTAGTGCTCACACCCACTATGCCCCTTGAGCCCGGGTACTGCCTGTGTAAATGGCCCATGTCACTGGAAAAACTTTCTGAGATAAAACCCACCATTAGTTTCATAAGAACTATATCAACGTTAGGGTCATAATGTTACATACATCTTTTCAATCCGACATAAATTTTAAAAAATATTGTTGTTTTACTGAAAAGGTCCACCCTGGTCCATTCCATATTTGACCCAATCTCTTGGCTGACCCAACCTCTTGGCTGACCAAACCTGACATGATCCAGCCTACTGGGATTCCTGGCATAGCCCAAATCTCTAGGTCCATCTAGCACACACAAATAACAGTTTTTTCACAACAGACGACCCACCCCGACCGCGTGCCCCCTAGTCCCCATGGTTTCGCACCGCATCCCACGAGGATAAACTTTTGTGTCTGTGTGCTCCCCTATTTTCTATAACCTCACCACCACCAAGGGACCCATTTTGCATTTAATCCATGTTTTTCCACTTCTAGCCACCTTTCTGACGGCTCACCGTCGCCTGGACCCATGCCACCACTCACTTGAACTGACCAGATCCACCGCACCAGTTGCTATTGTGCACCGCTATGCCCCACCATCCTGGGCAAATCACATAAGAAATTCATAGTCACACCTTTAATGCATCGTTATGAGTTATAACTCCAATGTTTGATCATTTCTCCAAGAATTGAAGGCACATCGACCATTTTTTCATATCCCATAAATAATAAATAACACATAGGGAAAATAGGGTAGAAATCACTTGGAACAAACTTGAGGAATGAATCTCAATTTTTTTTTGTTCTAGTCTCAATCCATTCCTATAAAAATGATCAATCAAAACTAAAAAGTATAATAATAATAATTCCTAAATAATTCTTGCAATCAAACCCATCCTGTAAGAAAGATCATATCACGAGTCAACCTATTCTTGTGTTGATCTTCATTCTTCATTGATTATAAGAACGAAGAAATAAATAACTAAAATCACAACTCCCAACCTATGGAAGGATCATTCATTGTCGAGGATTTTTTTTCCAATGATGATCCATCAAGAGATATCTTGATCCACCATACCTTCATCATCCATTGATATAGGGTTCTTTATCCACACATTAAAGGGATTCCAGTGTCATTGAGATAACCCTGAATTCTATCGAAAAGGATTATTAAAAAGGACACGTCACTGCATCATTGTGTAATGTCAAATAAAATAAAACATAATTTATTTCATTATTTAAAATTTTCAAAAAATATATTTCACAGTGGACCTGCACTAGAAAATGTTAGCCCCCACCTAGGGTAAAATCACTATCTGGACGCAATAGTGCCCTCAGATTTCTAATCTAGGGGCACATTCATATGTTATTTTAATTTTTTAAGAAAACCACTCATGCGTTCTATTTAAGGATTAATATTTTTAAAACATTTATTCTAGGCACACTAAGCCTCAGAATCTCATGCCCTCTTAGTGACTAGTCTCGATATAATTCTATAGAATATTTAAAATAATACATGGAAAAAGAAGGGACATTATATACATACCAAAATAATTACATGTATATAATTTAGAAGTTGTAAAACTGGAAAATTATCTCTCACATGAAAAACAACTAGAAAAAATTCTAGATCAAAGAGATAAGGTTCTATGGAACAAGAACACTCATCTGGTCAATGTTATTCAAAGAAATCCTAAGTTTGAGGAAGCTAGAAGGGAACCATAAGACATGATGATGGAAAAGTAACCTCTCTTTTTTCCTATATTTAATAAAACTTTTGGGATGAAATTATTTTAAGGGGGTAGAAAGCAATGAACCAAAATTCTAGGCTTCATAAAATAGATGGGTTGTTTGATAAATTGTTTTACATGCTACACATACTAAGAAAAAGCAAAAAAAATTTAAAATAATTTTATTAATAAATCAATAATAAATCCTGATAGACTAAACCATTGATTATTTAAAAGGTGAATAATTAATATGTGTTAATATTCAAACAATTATTTTCAATAAAATCCATTTTCTTTGTATTATATAATTTCTTTTAAAAGATAAATTTAAAAGTTTTAAAATTTAAATTTTATAAAATAAAATTCATTTTTAATTCCATGCATTAAAATTTACTTAGTACGAATTTTTGTGTTTTTTTTCAAAGGGTGATTTTCAGTTGAAAAAAATGGTTTAAAAAAAACTAATTTGTATGATTTTATCATTTTTTGATGTTGTACTATATAATTTAAAAAAACTTTAAATTAATATGATATTTAATTAAGGAATAATATTATGATTTTTAAAATATTATATGAAACTATAATCATTTTTCTAATATTTTTTAAAACAAAATTAAAAAGATACATTAATAAAAAATGATTTTCAGCCAATTCCTTTAATTAAGTGTTTATATGGTGAAATTATGTTTTGTTACCTAACTTTAAAGCCTCTAATGCTTAAATTGTTTTTACACTAGATCAATTTATTTCATTATATTAATTATCCAAGATAATTATATAATATATAATTTAAAGCTTAAAATAATTATTTTTCTATGAACTTTTTTTAGGTGATTAAGTGTGTTTATTTAGAGATTAACCTTTTACACCTTTAGAAATTTTATGTGTTAAAATTATTTTCAAATTTAAAATCATAAGGATAAAATTAGGTAAAATTATCCAATCATAGTTTTTGTCATTAATTATAATTATTAATGGTAAAAATTAATTACCAAAGTAAGAGTTAATTTGGGTAAATGGTTAAAAGTAAAAAAAGCATTTAATCAACATTAAATTTTCTAACAAAATTAATGGAAGGATTTTAGACCTTATATTTTCCCACACCCCCAATTTTCTACTTTTGATCCATTTATCTTTGAATAGTTTCATTTTATAATTAATAAATTATGTGTGTTTTCAAAATCTCACTTTTCTTCTCTTATAAAAGTATACCACTTCCAAGCTTTTATGTTACACTTAAAATTTTAATTACTCATTTAACCACCACCACTTCATCCTCATATAACCCCATACCACCAACATAATATTCTACTCATCTTAATGTTTCTTAAGGTGTTCACTTCTAAGGAGTTTTCCAAGAGAAAACACAAGCTTCAAATGTGCATATTATCCTATCTTATTATTTTATCTTATTACACTTCTCCATAAAATAATTTATAACCTTGTTAATATAATTAAATTGTTATAATTATTATATTTAAATTTAATTATAATAAATAAATAACAAATATTTAATCCTTTTTATTCATTAATAAAATAAAATAACATCGATCATTTGAACATATGGACTACTGTCTGCATGACACAATGCATTTTTTACATCCTCGTCTCTTAAGGATGGTAAAAAAAATAATTTTATGAATAAATAGTTTGTATATATAAAACATAAGATTCTAAAATTTTCATTTTTTATATACCATCATTCATCCCTTTCATTGAGAAATGGGATCGTTAATCGTGAAAACCTAAGGACTACCGCTTCCACGTACAAAAAACTTCTTTTCTCATAACCACTAAATTTGGATGCTTCTAAAAATTAGTTTAATGATGATATATGATACCTATGAAAAGTTAATTATTTTTTATAATTTATATTAACATTATATAAAAACATTATCTTACTCATTCAATCATTATAACTCACTTTTTTAGGGTTTCTTACAACCTAAATGAGTTATGCTATGATGTTTATGTTATTGTTTATTAATGAATGTTATATTCAATCACAAAAATTTAATAATAAGTTATTAAATATTTATAAATTATTCTGGATTCATATTATCATTATCTGATAATGTTATTAATATATTACCATTTTATTCATTAAACTCACCAAAACAAGATCGTATTCGATTTCATCATCACGAAACATTACTAAAAAAATAGGAAATGATATTATAAATTAATGAATTATTATTAAAAAGTATTATAGTACCAATGATGATCTAGTAATGATTAAATTTTGGATAATAATGATTAAGAACACTACCATTACAGAACGTGTTCAAAATGATCATGATTTATGACACCCAATTTTCAAAATAGTTAATAACTAGCTAACATAAATGTAATTAATATTTATAAATGGATTTTATAAAAGGTTATATAAATTAATAAGTTCATGAAATATATTATTAAGATAGTTAGTTTTGTGATACAATAGTTTAGGGCACATCAGACTAAGCAGGATTAAAGGAAAGGGTTTTTTATCTCAAAGTCTCTTTAATGAGACATGCTTCAATTTTTTGCAGAAATTTCTTATTTATACAGTGTATATACTAAAAAAGAAATTATTTTAAAATAATAAATTATTTAATTCATGTTATTTACTGAAATATATGATTTTTATGCTTCTAATGACTTTGGATTCAAAAATTACTAAAGTCCTATGCGTATATCATGACTCAAATCCTTTCCTTGGGTCATTATCACTTATCTTTGTCTAAAAACTTTCGAAGTACTATAATTTCAACCATATTATAATTTTATATTTTATTTACCCATTATTTTTTAGGGAATACATGTTTCACACAAACATATTCCTCCTTTATTAATCTATTATTATGTGGAAATGAAATTTTGTTCAGAATAATTCTATTCTTTTTCAATGGATTTATCCTCGATATCCATAATTTAACCACCCTCCATTGTTCTAATTTCACTAGTGGAGAATATAATTATTTCTATCTCCAATTACCCTTATATTATTCTTTATTTTTAAACCAAGGATTCAATATCCTTTTAATAATGCAGTTTTTTCAATAAAGGTTTTCAAATATTCCAAAGTCTTATCCTTTCAATGATCATGTATTATTCCCTTATACATAAAATTTTGAAATATTATTTTTTTATATTTAAGGAATTTTAATTAGAATTTGTTTTGAAATAAATGTTCTAATATTTTGCTTCAATTTCAAAAAAATCGAACGTGACTAAAAAATAATGACTTTTAAAAATGATCTTAAGAAAAAAAATTATATATTTTTTTATGATTTCTATTTTATTTTTGAATGTTTATTATGTAATAAATTAATAGTTCATAAATAACCTGATATATTCTCTTTTGTGATAAATATTTTTTTCAAATAAAATGATAAAAAAAATAATGTGACGACATTTGGAAAATTTTTGAAACCCATTTTTATTAACGTAGATTATTTATGATAAGATGAATGTTTTGATTTTAATTAGAACTCATAGTTATGAATGATAATGATTGTGGTCCTATATCACCCACCAATTCATTTTTATGGTATTATATTTCATGTGATAGTGATGGATGTACATACTTGTATTTATTCATAGTTTTTTCAATGATTAGGTTTGTATTATTACTTCTATAAAATGTGCCTTATTTTCAAACATTGATTTTTTATGATATTTAATGTTAAAATTATATTATACATTATTATTTATTGATTTCATTTTCATTATATGTTTTTAATAAATGTTTTTTATGATCTTTATTTGGTCCTATATTCCTATGTTGTGATTCTTAATCATCAATTATGATTTCTTTTCACTTATGATCTCAGGATATTTTCATCAGATATTACTCTATTACTTATTTTTTCCATCAAAAATAATATCTAAACATTATGACAAGACAATATGTTTCCCTTACTGAGAATTCAAACTCACTATCTTATGTTTCCATTCCCTGGGTTATGTAGATGATTCTGTCATATTAGATGTCTAATAGAGGGTCAATAGGAGAATATTTAAGAAGAAATAGTTGTAAGTATTGTTAAATAATATGTTTACGTATCTAGTATCCAAGGCACTAGACCTTTTTGTCCCTGGTTTGTGATACTATTTGTGGAATTTATTAATTAATATATGAAATCAATGTTTAATTTATATATGATTTTCTTATGTTTTCATATTTCTAAAGAGTTTTGAAGTTTTTTATGCAGTCCTTAGAATATTTTATTAAATGTGGTTTATTTTTTTATTTGAAAAAACACAAATGAATTATATTTTATGATTCAATTATATAATAATTCATTATATACATGTGAATCTTATTTCATATAATGATATAAAAAAATATCATATGACAAGTGATGCCTATCTTGCTTCATTGGATATGCCTATGTTTTAAAATATACGACAAAAAATTGCATGACTTACTTACACATCTATAGAATTGTTTCATTTTGTTTATGAATCATTATAATGATTATTTTATGGTGTTATAAATATACTATGATCATTAAAGTTTTCAATTATTGTAAAATGTTAAATAGGGTATGTTATGGGTAACTTATACCAATTTCCAAACATTGGAATATAATTTATGACCTCCTTAATTGATAGATGTGGTTCTATATAATGTATTTTACCCATCCCATTGACATGTTTAGTGAAATATATAAAAAAATTAGTCTCTCTTCCTTATCGTTCTCCATTTTTCTTCAAGTTGATGGTTTGAGAACACCTATAGAGTCTAGGGGACCTTACATACCATACAAAGATTCTAGTTGCATGTGTAATACATGTGGAGGAATGATCTTGATTATTATTGATCAATGATATTTTCAATCATACTCAATTGATATGGATGACACTATATTTTATGTACACGTGTTTATATTTATAATCTTCATTTACATGTTGATATTATGATGATAGATCTGATTATTTATTGGGACTTTTTTGATGTTATGAGAATATGGTTTTCTTATAAAATACATCATCTAGATCATTATGAAATCACATCATAATAATTGTATTTTCTTGCACAGTGGATAGTGAAGGCTCAAAAAATAAGAACACACCCCAAAAAGAGTTGTTTATGTGTATGTTATTTTAATTTTTATTAATGACTTGGATTTTTGAGAAATTGGATAAAATTAAATAATGATTTGGAATATGAAATTGGGGATTTTATTATTAGAGGCTTGAGAGGATATTGTGGGTAATCTATATTCTATAGATTTAAATTCTCGAATCATTACACTATTTTATTATTTTTTCCTTATTTATGGAAATTATGGATTTTTGAATTTATATTAATATCTTATGGAATTGTTAGATTCCTAATGAGATAATTACCCATTGGATTTGAGGATAAATGGTATGAGCATAAATTAATATTTTCAATGTCATGTGAGGTAATTGAACATTACTTAATTAGTTTATTGACCATTTGTGTTGTGTTATCTTTCTTTATAGTTATTTTATTCTTATGTGTGGTATTATTTTTATAACCATCATGTCTGTATAACATTATATAACTTTTTATAATGGGTTGAAATCATGTTTGCTTAAATATTACCAAAACGTTACATTTCATAACAAAATAATTTTTCTCATAGTTCCCTAGATGAATATGTTTTGGTGACCCATCTCATGGCCTATTGGGGAGGTTCGAGTTGATTTTAGTCTAGATTTTATAAAATTAAATATTTGAAATTTAAAAAGGATTTTTAGAAGTAAAAAAATGATTAAAAACATGGTTTCAAAGGAAAAAAAATATTTAACATTTAAAAAATAATTTTAAATGAAATTATTAATTTTGAAGTGAGATTTAAAAAGAAAATAATTTTTACAATGAATGATTTTGAAATACGATTTCAAAATAGAAAATTATTGATTTATAAATAGTGTTTCACCAAAATTTGGATAAGGGAATTGGGTTGGACACCTTATTTTGAATTCGTGAAGGGTGACAGAGTTCACCATCATCTTTGTGGTAAGTGTTATACATATTATGGGTTATAAAATGTATTTCATTGATTAATAGCTAAATCTAGGTTTGGGAAGATATCCCTAGTGTTCTCATTATCTTTAGATAATTTTGGGATATTTGGATAGGTTGAAATAAGGTTACCACCTTTAAGAGGTTGCATTTTTATAGTGTTAGACATTGTAATTGGGAATATTTTTTATAGGTGGGGATTATTTTTTTATAGACCTCAACTATAGATGTGATGAATAAGAAAGAATCAGAGGATATAATCGACTCAAAAAATGTGTTTTACCTTATTATGAGGTCATGTGCATGGATAATGAGACACATAATTTGTTTCAATTCCTCCCCTAGTAGTGCTCTTATTTGTTGGTGGCTAGATGCAGTGCAATAGTATATCAGGCTCTAGGTAATAAGGGTGACAATGTTGGGTTGATGAGACAATACCTACTTTATTGATGGTCATTTTTCTACTAGGAATTACAATGGATAAGGAGAATTAGACGTTTTTATGATGTTATAAAGTCTAATTTAAGGAATAAATATATTTCTATATTTTTATTAGATTGTGAACTAGGATCCACCCTTATGTTGGTGCACAATACATGGGATAAAGGAGGATATGATCTATGGGTATTATGGAAAATATATTTAATGAAGAATAATGATGTGAGATGGGGAATTTCATTAGTGATATGATCTATGCTATTTGAGGTGTTTGGGCCCCATTTTTTTGCTACCTATTTTTATCCTGGTTTTACTATTATTTATTTATTTTTTAAATCCGCATTGATTTCCAATTTAATATTCATTATAGTTTGATGATTTTTTTATTAAAATAATGACCCTATTGGATTTCTTATTATTATTTTTCTTAATATTATTTTCATTTCCCATGAGACTTTGATCTATATATATTAACTATTTGTGCAATAGATGAATTTCTAGGTTGGAATCTGATGAGTTGATAGTCACTGATATTGTGAGGTGTGACCGATTAAGGATTATCTCTAATGACACAATCATGTGGAGACTTAGAAAATCCATGTGTGGGAAATTTCTATTGTCTTCTATATGATAGCTTCAAGAGAGGTGTATTAATGATGTCACAAATGAAACAATTTTACCACTCAAGACAACAAGTTCTGCAAAATTTATAAGTTTTTAACTAATCAGAGTAATGAATATTAATAAAAGTAGTATAAAAAATATTCTTAGAAGTTATAAAATATCATAATTAAAAAAGATAAATTAAATGAGAAAAAAAAATGAAATAATTCATAGGGGTTTTGTACGACAATTTGAAAATTCCATTAAAAATATTAATAAAGGATATAAATAGTTTTAATCAAGGAAATATTGTCTTTTAATTAAATAGGGTAGGAGGATAAGTACTAAAATCTAACGGAACTAAATTCTGAAACATTGGTAATTCCTTAATCTAAAAGATCAAAAACACAACCCTTATCTACAAGTTTCTTTAACAGATTTCCAGAGCTAAAATATTTATCCCTAAGATTTTATTCGATTAGATGATTAGTATAAATTCATATCCCCGGACTTCTTCAAACTAAAAGTTCATAAAAAATATTATTTTCCCTAAAATATATTAAATCAAATAGGATAATAATTAAATTATTACAAAATTAAATATTAGAGATTCTATAATGAAATTACTCAAAATTCGAATATTTTTGAATAATCAAAAAACATATACCAATTAAATAAATCAATCACTGATAGGGTTCAAATGAAATGTATGAGTTTTTGATAGTGTGTATTGAACTCAAATGCATCATAAAAAATATTATTCCCTGAAGCCTTGATAATTTATTTAGTTGTTTGTGATGTAAAAAATATCCAATGGTAAATAGTGAGTTCTTTCGGAACACCCACCACTTCTAAAATAGTTTAACTTGATCATATGTTCAAAGTAGTTTTGGTGACTTTACAATGATATGAAAGTCAATGAATCAGAATCAAATCATAAAAAACAAATGAATATAAATTTAAATCTGGATAAATAAAACATATAAAAATTTAAGGTTAGCATAAGTGAAATATGAAGTGTATTATGATTTTCAAAAAAATGGATATGTAAGAAGTCATTTAATAAATGACCCAAAATTATATAGGTGCATCTTAAATATCATTAAATTTTGAAACAACCTATAGTTCTATATCATTTTTGAGTATCCCAGGGTGTGTATCTATAATGGTTTGAATTAGAAGTTATGATTCCTTTTAGGTTTTTGGAGTTTCAGAGTTAAACTTTGAATTTTTGGAGGAGTAGGAAATGATACATAGTTAGAAAAAAGTTAAACTAACTCTGTAACTCAACCATGCATGTCTATATAATTTTATAGTATCATCACATGGATAGTATCATTCTTATCCTAATATTGAATACTAATAGTGCATCATTAAATAATTATCTAATTGATCTATGTAGATATTGTTTGTTCCTCAATATAGATAGGAATGACAAGTGGGAAGGGGTGAATTTCCAATATTAAAACTATTATATTAATTTAAAAGTTAGAAAAAGTTGGATGGAATAATGTATTAAAAAATTGGAGTATAGTAAAGTGAATATGGAGTAGGTGTGCAAAGAGTATGAAGTAAAGTAGAGATAAAGAAGGAAAAAAATAGTGTTTCATATCAAAATATTCTTACATCTTCACTTCATACCCCTAGTTTGAGAGTATGAATATCCATTATATCCCTCACTTTTCCTAGGAGTGAAAATCCAATACAAATAATTCTATTTTACATGGGTTTATATAGAACCCAGTATTTTACATTGGAGTAGGTAAAACCTATAATTTAACAAAGAAAATGTCCCAACGTATCTTCCTTTTACCAGGTTGAGGCACAACCTTGTTAACCAAATTTTTGGTTAGGTAACCATAACCATAATTTTTCCTTTTAAAAGAGATATAACTAGCGTAAAGGTTAAGCGATTAAAACTCGATATAAAATTTATATCTCAAGATATTTATATTTTAATGTAATAAATAAAATAGTAATACTTTTATAAGTAATAGATTGAGGTTATGGAGTGCAACAGTAAAGTCTCTAACTTAAGTATAGTATGAATGATAAAGCCATAGAAACTAGAAAGATTTACTTAATTCATTCAGATTGGTTTTAATTAAAATTCCATATCACAAAATGACCAAAACTTCAATATCTAATATATAGGAATAGAATTATTACTATAGAATCATTGATATATTTAAATCTCAGAATTATAAATGAATATTTCTAATCAAAAAACATAAAAAAGATTCCCTATAATGTTTCAATATCCACTTCACATGGGTCCCTACAAAATTTATTTTTTTCCCTTAATCATAATGGTTAGAATATTTAAAATATTGGATAACTATGTTACTGACATTTAAAATTCCATGTGTCTTTTTTCCAATGTATTATTACTGTATTTTTAAATATTGTGTTATCACATCATCATAGATTCACATTTTAACTTTACAATACATTGTGTCTAATATAGTCTTACAATATCAATTTTCTATGTGTTTTATACATTACATAATCTCACTTATATCCTTTTGATAATACATTATCCTAATTTCATAATCTCACATCAACTCCATATACTAAATTCCTTCTAATATAATATCACCACACATTTCAAGTTAACATTATTCACATAACATATCATTCATTTATATAACATATATAAGGATAGTTGTAGAACATGAAGTCATTCATTAGTTTGGTAACATCATCATGAATTTTCTATCCATGTTTTCATGTAAATATTTATTTAGATGAAAATATTCCAAGATGGATGTACATTTATTGATGCTTATTTTTTACACTATATAGTGCTTTGTATAAATAAAAATAAAAAACCGACACATCACTGCCTGTATAATTACATTCCAATGTTTATCTCATTTGAAAAAAAATAATTAGATTCAAAACATTCCACATATATCATCATTAAAGAAATAATAAGAATATAAAAATGAAAAGTCTGTGTGAATAAACTATATTATAACATATTTATTTAGGTAATAAGAATGGTGAATGAAAAAGTCATTGCAATACTCATTACATTGAGTCGAGTTCATATGTTGCATTGGAATTATTGAGATTCCATTTGAGTGGTCATGTATCTTGTATAGACTAACCCACACTCCATTGGTATTATCTTAATGGAAATTGGATTCTTGACAGTAATTTGTTTTTGTAACTATAATATACCACCCCCTCAGGCCACTAATAGGTACCCAAACTGGTGGTCACTACTGCACCTCAAGCACCCCCCAATGATGGAGGTTTATGAATAGTAGTGGATGTTTAAGGAGGTCCCATGGGGAGTCCTTACCCCATGTACCAGAGTGCTAAATCACAATATAAATTTCAAAACTCATTCATAAATATAGATATCTATCATATTGTGAAAAAAATTGAATATGATTAATGAAATAAATGTTGACATATAAGCATACTGACTGATCCCCCATTAGGATGACCACATATACAAATAAAAAAGAATTAAACTAATAGTGAAACTAAAGTAAATGAGGATCCACTAAAATCTATAAGACTCACATCATCCAAAACTACAAGCACCATATAAGATTCTATAGCTTAATCATACAATCTCAGGACTCATCCCATCCTCAAACTATAACAAATGAGGGCTGCTCAGGTACCCAAGTGTAGTGGTGGCCTGATATGGTTGGGAGTACATCTCAACAGGACACCACCAATGAAATCCCTAAGAATAACCAATATGAAGGAACATACATGTGAATTTTATCAAGGTAAAATAGTTATAAATAAACATTTTAAAACTAATATTAATAAATTGAATACCGTACCCATGGGATGAGATCACCAAATAAATTTTATGTACTTGTTTCGGCAGTTTTAGGGTTTCTCTGAGCACATCTTGATGACTGTTTCATCCATATATCCTGACCTAGGTTAATATACCCATCCTTGGACCCAAAGAGTGACACTCAAGGGTAATATACCCATCCCTAGAGCCCCAACCTCCACTTGAGGGCCATGTTAATCATAGGTTTAACCATAACCCACAAAAACTAGGGTTCATGTTCACCTCGAGTTAAACCATAACTTGTATCCACCTGAATCTCATGTTTACTCTAGGTTTAACCATAAACTACATCTACTAGGGGCCATGCTCACACCATGTTTAACTATCAAGTGTACCCATGAAAACTAAACATGATGAAAATTAAATTACATAAAATAAAAAAAGGTATAATGATTTATTTAAAATTTCCATTTCAATTCAAGTATCATTATGCAAAGAAACATTTCAATAATCATTTCCACTATAATGTCTCATTTTCTATTTCCAATATTGTTTAAAATACCATTTTAAATAAAACCCAAGCCAAAATACCAACACATACCAACAAACCACATTCCCATTTCCATTTAAGGAAATAAACATGGTTTCCCAATTCCACGTTTTTTCATTTAAAAATTAAAAACAATTTACCATGAAAAAATGAAAAATATTGAAAAATTCATTTCGAATTACTAATTCCATTTTAAAAATCCAAATCCATTATTTTCACCTTACAGACCAAAATTATAAATTTCCATTTGATTATTACAATTTTATTAGGTTAAAAGAAAAGGTAAACTCATCTTGAAAATATGGGTGATGGTGAAATTCCATTTCACAATTAAAAATTCACACAATTAATTATATTTTTTATGTTTAATAATAATTTACTCATTTAAAAAAAATAGAAACTCATTAGTAAAACTTTTAAATAAAATCATTCTAATGCATGCATAGTTGGAATAACCACACATCACATCACTTATATAATGAGATGAGACAATGGGTTAATTAGATGGTATAACTTCCTCAAACATGAAGTTTCTCCCTTCATTAATTATTTGGTCAACCACTCCACACATAATTAATAAGCCTTCTAATAATAAATTGAGCTCATCCAAGATCACACTATATCCCAATCCGCTAACTCAAGCCAAGAAACCCCAAATTATTGAAATATACATTAAGAATTAATTTATCAAATTAATTATAAAATTTCATAACAATAAAAAATCTCACTAGTAACCTTGTTTCTCCATAATTGTGACCAAATGCACACAAAATACACATTGTTCACCCTAAACCTCAACCCAGGAAAAATCCCCAACTTGAATAATACATTCCATAAGCATTTAAATTTAAATTTAAATATAAATCACATAAAATTAATGATACCAAAAACCTTCATCACACATCCAATAGGATATGTGTAGTTGGGGTCTTGATATGTCATGTTCTATGGAAATATATAAACCCTAACTCATTCATCAAATTCCACCATGATCCAATGGTATTGTAATGAAACCCAAAATCAAGAGGCAATGAAATTAGAATGAAATGAGGAGGAAATTAATACAGATCATTAAATTTGAAGATATGTCTAAAATACTAGAAAAATTACAAGAATTACACCACTTGATAATGTGGTAAGAGGGGGAGAAATAGGAGGGGATTCTATGGGTACATGAGAAAAAATAGAGGGAAACGAAGGGGGTTTCCCCTTAAATGTTCAAGGGGTAAAATTTCACCCCCTAAGATTCTCACCACCAAGAGGTGGCTACATAGTGACCATATAAGTTATTGAAGCTACAAACACTATGTAGACCAACCACCATGACTTATCTTGATGATTATTTAACCAATTAGACTGGATTACAAGATCTATTATATGACTAATTACACCCATTTGAGGTGTTCAAACTCTTTTAAAATCATTCTAAATTCTATTTCAAAATCTTAACATTCCACAAAATTAATAACTCAAATTCATTCTATAATTTTCAACCAGTTGATACTCATGGAGATTTACATACTCATAAATAATAAAGACAATGTTTTCATTTTTTTTAATTTTTATTTCAATGATTTAATACCTTACAATTTAAAAATTTTAGCAGATTCACATTATTTTATGATTTCTTGTGATTTTTTGTTTAAAATGTAATTTTTTTAGTTTTGGAATTTTAAAAATTTTCTATCACGTATTTATTCCAATAATAATTTTTTTTAATATTTATGAAAATGGAGTTATTTTTTTTAGGATTCCTTTTTTCTTGTGATTCAACTTATCTGACTGGACTCGATGCTCATTTAAAATTCAATAGGCCTAAATAAAAAAATTATGTTGAAAAATCTATCTAGAATCCAGAATGGACCACTACTCATTAATTGGTGTGTACCTCATGATAAAAACCTCCAAATTAAGTAATTATACCTTTTAATGAAATATGACTCTAAGTTTCATGAGAAAATTAATTTTCATAGAGAAATATTCTCATTAATATATCCATTTCACTGACCAATGTGGGGCAAGATAAAGGGTCTCTTTTTCCATTAAAATTATGCTTGAGTAATTCATGAATAAATTTTTGTTCACATTTCAAAAATAATTTAAATTTATTAGTTAAACATCCAAATTAGTTGTGAAATTTTTTAAGAAGTAATGTTGGAACAATTTATCCTTATGAATGGTGTAAAAGGACAAAATCTTTAGAGAACATATTTTGGAAAAATGTATGATTTAACATTTTTATTTTTTGTTCTTATTATGTTTTTAATGTCTTCCAATTCCCTTTTATTCTTGGTTACCCTTAACATGGAGGGTTAAACATATGCTTGATTAGGGAAGGGTAGGTTTTCTTTTTGTAATTATTAATTTATTTCACTTCATGGAATAAAAATCATTTTTCTCCACTATGAAGTCAGTTTCATTTTCAAATAGTAGTTTTTATTATCAAGAATGAATGTATTTGGATTTAGAATATATTATTGATATTTATTTATTCAATTATAATTTTCTCCCTCAACTAGGTTTTGGTTTATATACAATGGAATACAGTGTGTCTTATTGGTGAAGTATTTGGTAATCGTCTATATGTGTGGGAGGTGTAGCGGGTACTCTTGATTTTTTGGGATAAACAAGAACCAATTGAGTATTTCTTAATTCAATTGTGTGTTTTAACTGAAACTCTCTCACGCATTGGAAGTATTGAACACCAAGATTCATTTTGGAAAGGCTTATTCTCACCACCACTCATTGACCAAGGGATTGGGAGGAAGAGATTATAGAATATCACTTTTTTAGGACCAATAGGGGCCTATATACCCTGAGAGGGGGGGGGGGGTGAATCAGGGTATGGATATTCTTTTTCAAAGTTCTTCCTGCCCCACTGGATCTTGACCTCTTTATTACAAGGGTCACTTCATTTGCAGTTGTGTGTTTATTATGATCACTTATTTTCTTCTTTATCTGATGATGATGCTTTAAATGCAACGTAGGTAAATATGCAGGCAGACACACATATTTTTACTTGGTTCAACCTCACTGGGCTAAGTCCAAGGAGCATACGCCGACAAGTTTCCGGTCATACCTAATTCCACTATTCTTCACTAGATGTGGACATAATGGTTCAGGCTAGATCACTTCTATGCCCAGGCTCACTGCCTTTACAAAGTTTAGGGTCAGCTCACTACTTTCCCAAGGGTCACTCCCTGTTTCTCTCTCTATGGCTCACTGCCGGTGGAGAGGATCACCTTCTTCCTCTTCCTTTGCTCACTACTCCGGAAAGGATCCACTCACAGTTTATAGACCTGTAGGTCTCTTCATTTGCATGAAGTAATGCATCTTCCTATGTAAGTAGATGCTCTGTTGAAGCCCAATTTTTACCCGTAGATGAATCTCTCTTTGCACCAAAGGTATCGGGAAAACTTTCAGCTTCCACACAGCCCAAAAATAGCTGCTGGAAATAAACCTTACTTGGCACATAAGTCAATCTTGGTGCGCAAGTATCGGTGTGCAAGTCACAACTGGCGCGCAAGTCCTCCTTAGAAACTTGCGCGACACAAGCTTCCCCAACTCCAAACTTGCGTGACTCTCTTCCTTTTACACCCAAACCAATATTGGCACACAATTCCTAACCGACACGCAACTTCTCACACTGGAGTGCAACTTCAACCACAGGCGCGCAACTTCACTTGCGCGACCCTCACACCACTTGTGCGACCACCTCACCTACGTGACGAGAGCTCTGATTTCTCAAAGTGTTGAACTCTGGTAAAGAATGAAGAGGGGTGGTCCAGTATTTATAGGCAAATTGACCACCCTGCGTGACGGCGCGCAAGTATACCTTCGGCGCGCAAGTCTCGGCGCGCAGCTCTCTGCCCCTCCAAGTCATTTGTGCGACCCACTTCCAAACTTGCGCGAACCTCTTGCCTTTTCCATATTTTGATATTCTGATATTGAAAAACCATAGGCGCGCAATTTCTCAAGCTTCCAAGGCATCGACGCACAAGTATCTTTCATGGTGCGCAAGTCACCTACGTGACCTCACTAAAACTTGTGAAAACCTTATCCCTTTTCCATATTTTGATGATATGATCTTGAAAAACATATGGAATGAAAGTTTCCAAGCCTTCATGTACATGACGCGCAAGTCCCTTTTCCAAAAACCACTTTTCTTCATTTGTCTATTTTCAGGCCCAAAAATTTGGAAAACACTTGAAAACGGTGCCACCTTGTATCTGTTCTTTTTTACCCCCTCCAGATCATCCATTCCTTTTGTCGTCGTTCTTGAATCAAACATGGATCGTTGAACTCAGCTCTTGAACTCGACATTCCATCATGAAATCCTCTTTGTCAACAAATTTGTATGTCATTGTTTTGCTTTGTCAACAATCACCACTCAGATGTCCACTTTGTCAACAAACACAATCACTTCAAAAATGCTTCAATGATGCCTTGATGGATTTTTGCCCAACACACTTTAATCATCATTGAAAAAGGTGGTTAGATAACTTGGAATTAGGATATAATTTCAATTTTAAATAGAACCGAAACTAATAAACCAAATTATATAACTATTTTAAATAACATTAATCTTAAATTTGTTTTTGATATTTTGTTTCATTTCATTCATTTGTTTATAGAATCATACAATTTAAAAAAATACACTTGTTCCTCTAATTCAATGTGAGAAAATTGATTTTTGTGCACTTCACTCTAAATACAACCTATGTTGAATAATATAATTTATTTTAACATAGTAAATAATTATTTTATACACACCCCATGATAGGAATGTGTCACATACCATAGAACATATCATCCCCAAGAATCCCCATTAGGAATTTTATTATTGGTGAAGACCTATATGGGTCATCAACTCCCAACTAATGAAAATTTTATAAGATCTAATGATCAACACATTCTTAAGAAAAATTTTCAGCACAAGTCACTCAACCAACCGGAACCTAATACAAATATTATGAGCATCCTCGAAACAACAAGATAATGATTACCTAAGATCATATATCAAAAGACACACTCATGTAATAACTCAAATAATCATTCGGTCTATGGTGCTCCTCATCATATGCTTTAGCTTACTAAAGAAAATTCTAATACCTTAGTTATCCCCTCTACTAGAATTTCCATCATACTACACGTGGTCCCCTAAAACTCTTAACATGATTCCCAATTTTCTAAACCCAAATATATGAAAAACCACCCACCCATTACTATTACTAGCTCTTTATTATCAATTACCGACTAAAACAGAGAAGCTATGAACACCCAACATAAGGAAAAATCATGCCAATTTTTCCTTGATATCCAAAACCACAACCTGAGACATCCTTTCATTTCCAATACAATGGTCCCAATATAGTTCCCTGCTCACCTTTCCCATTTACATGTGAGGTTGGAAGTCGAACCGCCCCAATCCAACTTCTCTAAAAAAACACTCAATTACACCACTGATTCACATCTATTTTACCCAGTCACAATGCCTCAAACACACTCTCTAGAGTCAATACATGGATCTCAATGAATTCCAAGGCTAAAAATCCCATCGATCCCAAATAATCTGTTATGCTCTGCCATACTACATGAATTGACGTAACTCCAATAAAAAGACTCCATTCTACCTCAAATCACCATAATATTGAATCCAAAATCAAAATCGACCTCATACCACACCCTAATTTACAATTATAATCCACCAAAGAAACCAGATGCACTACAACTATTTTATCCCTAACATCCCGATGCCAATTCATCCACATAATGGTTGGTTCCATGAAACCATGAATCTACCCACAAGGGTGTTATAAAGGCCTTGAAAAAAATCACACTCCCCACCATAGGATCACATTTTTTGTTTCTTTTTAATGTTTAATTCTCAACCATCTCATAACTCACATCCCTCATCGATGGACAAAATGAGTGGTGTGGAAAAGCACTCATGTTGTAGCCCTAACATGAAACATGAATTTCCAACCATCCCTAGATAATGGAAACATCATCATCTGGAACCTTTTGAAACTACCTCAATAACCAAGTTTTGACCCTAAAACTTCTTATGGTAGATTCCCCACCATATGGATCACCTTACTCCACTCCTCATGTGTCACCTCAATAGATCCATCTCTTCATGAGTGTCACTCTTCCTAATAAATTCTCCATATCATGTCAATACCATACCATGACTGAGCCTGATTGAATGTACTACTGAACCTGATCCATTTGTGATGTTTCTAATACCATGGAGGGATGTTACAAATCCTCATCCAAGAAAGAGATTAAAAGCCCATGATATCTCATCGATTTATATCAAGCCATGTGTTACACACAAAAAATATCAAATTTAATTCAATAGGTCTCACACATGAACATCATGAATCAACTAGATTTATATCTAAAGGCAATGGGTTTATGATCCAATAACACATGATCATTAGAGATAGACTAGGAACAGAAGACCATTTAATGACTAACCATTCCTCTTGTGTGTAATTTTCACCAAACCAAAATTATCATAGCTGATTTCATCTAAATAGGATCAAAGCATCTCACCTTATTTCTAGGTTCACTACACAAACTACTAATTAAGTCCCTTCAAAATGTTATCTCTATCCAATAAAGAGAACCATGTGAACTTATCTTAAAAAAATAGGCACTTCACCCATGACACGACTTACTTTATAATCACCCACTACCGGGGTACCATTCCTATAACACATGTATTAATCTATGCTCTGAGGAGGGATAATATCATTCGAATTATTAGACAGCACCCGGTTCCATAATAAAAATAAAATTTCCTACCCAAACATGTATAGTGTAATTTATGTTCACCCCACACCGCTAGGGAAAGACACACCACTGGCTCTTCCTATACATTCCTTATTCAACACCAAACACTAACACTCTAAGTGATTGAACTCTCCATTGAACAAGGAATTATTTATAACTTCAATAAAACTATTCTAGGGGTAATATCATATTCAGGATCCAAAACATGTTATCCAAGCCCATCATGCCCATAGGATTATCCTCATGGAATTACCAAGTCTAAGCCACATTATTAGCACCTCACTTAAACCAATCTTAATTAATGAATTTGTTCATGATTCCTATAGTAAAGAAGAATATTGCCTCAGGATAACACCTATGATGGGTTACCCTCAGTCATACAGAATAGTGTCTTGAAAACACCCTTTTCGGGGACTCTAGGGTTTCTCACCAAGTCTATAGGCCAAGTCTCATTTGAGGGTCACCAAGTCTAACCACATATCCTCAAGTCCAAAAATCACATAATTTCATAGTTCATTAGGTGTCAACAATTATTTTATTTCAACCCATGTTCCCAACACACACACATGTGTCCCACACATATCAGGTATTACTTGAAAAAACAATATGCCCATAAGATATCGGTTCTCAAAAGAATCCACATAGGAAACTTCTCCTTGATGAATCATGATCCCAATAGTCCACTCTTCCTTAACTATGGTATCATCCTAGATGATCTGTATCAATGGGATAACAAGCACTAGCTCGATTAAATATGGTTTCATTCAATGATATATGTTTATACTCCCTAGATGTTTTTACTTACACATTAACTTAACAAACCAAGATAAAAAAACTAAGAAATGTTTCACTCTAAGTACAAACAATACCTAACTAACCTATTAGTGTTGATGAACATCCTATACATATGATAAAAATTCTATAATCATTAGTCACCTTGTCATATATCATCATGACCTTCCATCAGAATAAAATAAATACATACATGGTAGACCAACTGAGTAGAATGAAACTAAGTACTTATATGGGAAAATGTTGTATGTGAAATTGTTGAAGCATTAAATAGATAATCCACTCACTAGTGATTAAAATCACACATAGGTAGAAATATATGTCATGTATATCCTATGAATTTAATCATGATGTATGTGATTCCTCTTTCCTTAGTAATCTAGGAGTAAAATTTTAAATAATTGTATTTATTACAATAGAACAAGAGATAGAAATGAAGATTAAATAAAAAAAATATTGAACAACATGTGTTAAATGACTTGAAAATTATATCAACTATAACAATGAAAAATCAGAACATTAATCTCATACTTGGTAACATATAATTTTTATTAGAACAAGTGTTCATGACGCACTAACCAAGAATCTGTCACATGCTTTAACACATGCCTATATCTCATGGATACTAAATCTCATAATAGTAATATAGAAGAAAAATAATGATCTGATACCACTCTATAACATCTCGCCACCCTAGGACAATGACTGGTGCTAGGGCTGACAAAATTTACTACACCTCTAGCACTCCTCCCAAAATTCCAATGGTTTCTGACTAGTAGCAAGGGTCTAAAGATGTACCGTGGGGAGGTTATATCCCTTATATAAACGTTCCCAATCATAATATAAATAAAAAAATGTTATCCATAAATATATACATCAATTAAAGTATGAATAAAGGAAAAATAAACTGAATACGTTGAATAAAATAAATTATAACATACAAGCATACTGATTAATCTCCCACTGGGAAAACCACATAAACATATATAAAAAATTAATGAAAATTAAATTAAAACAAAAGATCCTGAGGCACCACTTTAATCATTGAGCCTCACCTAATCCTAAACTTCAATTCCCATAGGAGCTGCTCTAGCTTTATCATAAAACATTGGGCCTAATCCCAACTTGAAATTGTAACAAGTGAGGGATTCTTAGGTACCCAAGTCTAGTGGTAGCCTGAGTAGATTGTGGGTAAAACTCAATAGGCCACCACCAATGGAATCCCTATATATAACCAGTCTGATAGAAATTTCATGCATATGTGGTCAAGGTAAAATATTTAGATTAAAAAATTTTAAAAAATTTAAACTAATATACATAAAATTAATGTAGAACCCATGGAATGATTTCAACCCATGAATAGTACATACATACTTCAGCCAGTGCCAAGGTGCCTCTAAGAATGTCCCAATAAAAATTCCAACCATCTCTCCCAAACATTGGTAATATACCCACACTTAGTACAAGAAATGGTGCTCGGGGTTATTATAACCATACTAGGGGCCACAACATCCAACCGATGGTTTTGTTCACCCTAGTTTTAACCATAACCTACGTTCACTCACGGGTTGTCTTCACTTTAAGTTTAACCATAACCCGTGCCAACCAAGGGGGGCTATGGTAACTCTAATTTTAACCATAACCTATATCCACTCAAGTGTTATGTTGACCATATGTTTAACTTAAAATTACTCAAAATGAAACATACACATGTTAAAAATTACATAAAAAATAACAATAAATTTGTAAGGAATCATTTAACGTTTCCATTTAAAAAAAATCAAGATTTGTTAGATAAATGAATTCAAAAACTATTTCCACTACTGTGGTATATTTACTACTTCCAATCCTATTTAAAATACCATTTCAAATAAAAACCAAACTAGAATCCAAAAAAAAATCTCAATAAACCACATTCCCATTTCTAATTAATGAAATAAGCCTTGCTTCACATTTTAATATTTTCTCATGAAAAAAATCCAAAAAAAATATTAGTTAAAAAATACATCTTCAAAACCCCATTTCAAATTTCCAATTTCATTTTACAATTCCAAAACCATATTTAAACCATTATTTAAACTTTAGGACCAACTAGTATAAATTTTCATCTGATTCATACCATTTTTATTAGGTCCAAATCCATGGTTAACTCAACAAAAAAATATTAGGGATTTTAAAATTCACTTTCACAATCCCTGATTGACATGATTAATTATATTTATGATGTTTAAGAATAATTTACACAATTCTTTAAAAAATATATCAAGTTAGGATTAAAACATTCAATTAAAATAAGTCCAATACAATAAGAGTAGGCACAAATGGACATTAAATCACTTATATAATAATATGATACTATGGAAAAATTAGAGTTACCAACTACCTGAAACAAGAAGCCACTACCTCTATAGAATACCTATTTTATTGCACTACCTAGGATTACTAATCATTTATGTGATAAACTGATCTCATCCATGATCAGATGGATTCCCAATTCCCTATCTCTAGAAAAGAAATCTCAAATGATTAAACTATACATTAAAAATTATATATCAAATTAATCCTAAAATTCCATAACTAGCAAAAATATAATCATGGAATTATTTACACTGAAATCATGACAAAAATTACACAAAAAACCTATGGCATACCGTCAACCTCAACTTGGGAAAAATCCCCAATGTGCATTTCTAATTCCAAAAGTATTTCAATTTAAATTTAAATATTAATCTCAAAAAATTCACCATGATGACATACCTTCACCAACCCTCTAATAGAATACACACATATGGGGTTCTACAACATACTATTCTAATGAATAGTGAAATCCCCAACTTATTCGATGGATTCCAGCAATATTAAGAGTAATCTGAATTGAACCACTAACTGAGGGATAATGAAATTAGAATAGTGGGGCGATGAAATTGATAGAGATCATTAAAGATCAATACATACATAAAATGTAGTTAAATGCTAACAATAACACCCCATCATCAATGTAATGAAGAATATGAAAGGGAGTGAAGCTCATGAACACATAAGAAAAATGATATATAGAGAAGAGGGATTGCCCCTTAAATTCTCAAGGGGGAAAATGTCATTCCCCACACAAAAATCTTAATCCGATAGTTGATGTTCCCATGTAGTGAGATAGGTAAATGGTCAGTACATCAAATATCATTTTCCTATCTAGTAGCTATCTGGTTGTTGTAGGCTATAACCACCTTGAAACCCAGCCACTCGAGCCTTCTCCTAATGCTTTCTGAACCCCTCAACTAAGATTCCAAGATCTATTCCTTGTCCAATTACACCCATTTGAGTTATTAAAACTCCTGCAACTTTGTTGTGATGTCCGATTCATAATTTACCACTTTCACTAAATTTACAACTCAAATTTCTTCTAAAATTTCTAACAAATTTTCACACAAATGATTTTACAACAACAATATCATAGTTAAATTCTTAGGATTTCATTGATTTGTAATAGTATATTAAAAAATGATATGGATTTCATTATGATTATATCATAATGTTGAGTTCTATTATACTGTCACATTATGGAAAACATAATATAATATTATGTCATATTAAATGTTCTATTGATATAATAATATGATATTCCACTTGTATCATTCGTTCTGGTTATATTGTAGCATCAAGTTATAAATTACAATTTTGTTATATCACTATCCTATAATGTTTTATATATAGTGACCAACACAAGTGATAATGCATGCTATAAATTTATATGTATCACTTTATAGGTTCATTCCTTATATGTAATTGTTGCTCATGCAACCCCTCACACATCCTATCATAAATCCAAGATAGAAACCATTTATATATACTTCATATGATTTTATTTCCATGATACATACACAAATATCTAATTAATAATGATTAATCATGAAAATATAATAAATAAAAATTTATAATTCTACCATATTTAGGTAAAATATAGAATAATTGAATAATTTATTAAATTAAATATTAAATCATGTAACATAATGAATAAAATAATCATACATAGGGTTTTTCAATTATTAAAACTAATGAAATAAAAGGTGGATACACTAATTTTTTTCTCTATTTCTAATAATTAAAAAAATTCATAAACACTCTCCCCCTCTTTGTGAATATAAAAAGGTATGAAAATAATAATAAAACACATGAAAAGATTATATAAACACTAAATTAATTAATATATTCATTTGAATTTAAAAAATAAAAACCAACAATAAAACTATGAATTCTCATATGGGATGCAAATTTTTAGAAGATAAACCAAAATTAAAATAGTAATCTATTCCCCCTTAATCCAAGAAACATCATTGAAAAATATCACATAGTGAATGCTCAATAATTGGTAAACTCCCCCTAAATAAAACATTTTACTTTAAGGAGCTATGAAACTTCTCAAATATTTTCAATGAATTTAAAATTATATGAAATAAATTAGTTACAAAAATTTAAAGACAATCCATGTACTCAAATGATAAATTAAGATATTTAGAAAATAACCAAATGAAAATATCATTTGTAAATCATATTCCAACACACCAGAAGATAAAACCATTAATGCATTCATACTGGCTATCCTAAAATTAATTGAATTGGCATGTAGACCAACTTAATTGCATTCATATTTGTATAAGATACTTTATGAACCCAATATATACAAGGTTTGGGAAATTTAATATTTAAAGTAGACTTAGAAATATAGTTTTTCTTGTATCCAAATGATTGAACAATCATAAAATAATAATCATATTCATAATTTCCAAATTAAACACATTTTAAATAATTAATATCAGAAATACCATTATTGTTATCTTTGAAAAAATTATTTATATAAATATTTGGTTATATACCATCATATTTGAAACAATTTTTTACCTTTTAATTAATGGCAGTGACATCATATGGTTATAATTATCCATTCCCTTTGTGAATCTATATGAGGTTTTATTCAAACATTATATCCTAGACTTTACCTTTCAATTTTATATCTATATAATTTCTATATACTCACAAACCTTCTTATTAGTTGTAGAATTAATATTTTAAATTTATCATTTTATTCATTGATTTTATATACTATATAATCAATATTAATTTTCACCTCAATCAACTGTTTATTTTTGTTTCTAAATTTCTTATATAGATTTGATATATTAAGAATATCATATCAGAGATTCCCAATAATATTTATTCAACTCTTAAACACATAGTTTATAATACTCAAAATCAATAATATATTCATAATAAAAATCATAACCTGGACCACTAACATCGTTAACTATTTACATTAGACATAGATTTTTAGATTAATTTTTAGTTCTAGAATCATCAATTGAGTTAAAGTGTTTAGTACATCCACATGCACCCATCACCAATTTTTTATTTTTCATGTTTTTATTTTTTATTATTTTCTTTTTTTAGTCTTAAAAATTCTTATTTTTATTCCATTTCTTCCTAAATTAACAATAGAAAATATCTGCATTAAAATTTGAACTTGAGTTAAACATTCCTGTTTTTCTTTCTAAACATAATTCTGTCTCTTCTAGAATTTTTATTCTCTTTGATGTATCTATACACTCATTTTAGAATTTGATTTATCCTCATTTTTATATTAGTTAAGAAAAATTAATCATCATTAAAGAATCTATAAGATGTAATTATAGTATTTAAATAAATACTCTTCTTAGTATCATAAATCCCATTATCAATATTTTTCAATTCTAGATTATATTATAAAAGTGAGGAAATAAGATAATACATGATATATTCCATAAAATACATTCATTTATCAATAAAAACATTCATCAAATTCTACATTCTAGGTTCTTCTTAAATAATACAAACAATTATAAATTCATTCTTCCAAATCATTCTAAGAGTGATCATATTTTACAGTATCCTTTTGAATTTGTGATATATCTCATTAACACTTTAATTATCTATAATTTTGAAATCAAAAAACAATACCTTATACATTATAATATTATTTAAATGTAACTTTTAAGATCCTTTATGAGTGAACAAAAAAAGTCCCCCAAATGTTAAAATATGTTTTATAAGAATATATATGGATATAAACATATAGGAACCAAGGTTTTTAATGGTGATGATTAATGAAATATAGTCATTCCATGAAGTATGAAATTTATTATCCATGTAATATTATAAATAGATATATATTTTAGTTTTTAATAAGTTTTATGTTTGAAAATGAGTTTTAAGTTGAAGGTAGATTATTTTAATATGTTTTCCTTATGATATAGCTTTCCATGTAACTTGTAGATATTGAATCTTATATATTGATCAATTGTGAAGAAGAATCTAATACAGGGGTCAATATTCCACAATTATTTAAAATTTTAATGGAAAGGATAATTTTTAGAAAATATTCAAATTCAATTGAGAAGTTACATAGGAAATTTAGAGTAAATAAGTATTTTCACGTATGTAATTCATCAAGTAGGTTATCCACAAAGAATCTTATTTAAACAAGCTTCATATAAATCCAAATTGGATTATCATGGAACCAAAATCCTTTTATAATTAAATTCAATAGTGGTTTGTGAACCATATAGGGTGTAACCTATGATATGTCATTAAATGTGGTTCTTTTTGCTTTCAGTTGGTAGTGATTTACATTTTTTAAAAAGGAAAACATATAAAAAGTGGGGATATATGAAGGGATTAAGTGTAATATTATACTATGAAAGTTTTTAGAGAAATATTCCTATAAATAAAACATTAATAATTTGATTTAGGATGGATAAAAAAATGGAATATCAAGAAATTTATCATATCATTTTTGGGTAGTATAATTTCACAAAAAGAAAATTAAAATGGGTTAGGAAGAAGTGACTGAATGAACAATTCAGTCATGAAGAAAAGTTTTTTAAAAATTATACTCATTTTTGAATAAGAAACATTCTCAAAAGGAATATCTTTTCATCATAAAGAGTTGGATATGAAGTTAAAAACCGTTCATGAAGCAAATACCATGAAGGAGTTGTGTAAATGACAGGTTTCGAGTGAAGGATTTATGTGGTGAATAGTAAATCATACATAATTTAGGAGCTTATTATTGGATTTTATTCTTGAGATTAAATATTTATCTATAGAATTATATTCTGTCCTTCATAAGGTTAAATTATTTATAAATTATTATTGATATATAAGTAACCTACATACTGATAAACTAAGAAGATTTCATTCCAAAGTAGTGAGAAATAGAGGACTCTATAGAAGTTTTTCATGGGTGTCAGTGGACTATTACCTAAAAATAATTTTCAATGAACTATTAAAGATAAAAATTGACTTTGAACAAAAAATACATCCATAAAACAAGTGAAACTATAAGGAACAAAACCTGAATACCATCCAAACTGATATCTGAGCTGATTCACCACTATCCCAAAAATCATTCCTGATCTCCACGAGATGGTGACATGTACCTCAGCTTCAAAAAAAAACCTTTGGGAATTATTTCACCAAAAAATTCTATAATAATAAAAATACCCTATAAAAATAATATAAAATACATAAATTGGTATAATCATATCATGATCAAGGAGATGATATTGAAATGGAAATAAAAAAAAGCTATCAAAAACCTATATCATGGTGGTTTGTGACCACACACCAGGTCCTAAATCACCCACCCTTGGTAATTCTATCTCTAAACCATAAAGGAAGGTGAACGAATGGGCACCTGATATAAGATCATAAAGGGATACAAACACCAAATAGGACATGTAGTGTGTGATCTATAAATCCCATTAGGATTCCACCAAAGATTCTATGCAGTTACTTCATAAGGAAAGTAAAAAAATTATAATATAAGAGTAAAATTAAGATATTATAAATCTATGTTTAAAAATATATTTTAAATCATTTAAAAATAATTTATCAAAACAAACAAGTAAAACATTACATTTCACCATTTATAAACTAAACTTTTTCTAGAAAAGATTTGAAAAATATTTCACATGCTAAAGTTAGGAAATTAAGAAAGATGATCATATACACCTAAGATCTGGAGCTACACAAGAGTCAATACAATATATACAAGGTTCATAATAATAATAAATAAATCAGATAAGTGTAGTAATCAATCAATAAAGGAAAATATGGTGCCAAGTAGTGAAAAAAACATTGTCATGTATCAAGAATCAAGTATAAGGTTGTCATGGGTACAACCTAGGCATGATAGAAATTCAAACATAGAATAGCTAATAAAAAATCATCAAGGTTAATCTCCAAGAAAACATATCATCTCTTGGGTCTCAAGAAAACCAATTCCATGCAGACTCGCTTTCTAGAATGCATGTCCATAGACTAAACATTTCATTCCCCCATAGATCCACTAGATTGAGCATGAGTAAACTAATGAATAATATATCTAGATCATACCATCTAACTATATAGGTTCCCATGACTAATAATAGTCCTAGAGTGAGATAATCAACTTATAGAGATCATAATGGGGATCCTTGTTAATATCAATCATGGGATCATTCCCTCACATCACATCTCAATCTCACTCCCATGATGCCTTAAAGTAAATAATCCCTTTTTCAACACCCAACAATGGGAATTATAAGAATAAAAAAAAGTTACAATAAGGGATTATTACCTGATATAATTATCAAAAAGTTTAAACTGGGCCTTTGAAAATCATAAATTTCAATTCAAAACCTTTTATACAATTCAACATTTAAAATGGTAATTATACCTACTTACTTTAAAAAACATCATTATAATTCAAAAAATTCCTTCAAAAGAATCATTTATTTCAAATATACCCAAAAAAACTCAAATAATGTAATACAATTTTAAAAGTATTGAATAAATTTCAAAACATAGGTTTACACTCTCCTTCCATGTGAATAAATCACCAATTTTAAATCACCCAATATCAATTATTTTAAAAAAGGGGAAAATCATTCAAAGATGGATCTTAGTAATTTCAAAAATTCCAAAAATTGAACCTATTTAGAAAAAATATAATAGTTAAACTAATTAAATTTTAATGAAGTAATTTTATTTTAGGAATAAAAACCATGTCTAAATACATTAATTTTACCAAAAAATACATTAAAAGTTCTTTGAAAATAAATCTAAAGAAACATGTCATTTAAAAAATTCATAAACCTTTGTGGTAATCAAAATCATTTCCATTTAAATCATACCATGTTCAATTCAATTAAAATAGATTCAAAGATGTTTTCACATGGATTTTCAAGAAAAAATTTCAAAGAATATGTGTTAAAAATTAAGAAACATGTGTCTATGCATTCCCAAGAAACAATGAATTACAAGATGGTAAAAATACATAGAAATAACTACATAGAAAATCTGATATCCAACTGAAATAGATACAAGACGTGTCTCCTCCAATGGAGATCACCAAATTAAGGAAGAATGATCTCAACAGGAAAAATAACTTAGATCCATAATTCTACATCAATAATTTAGGATCCAACAAAAACACAAGTCCATTATAACCACTAGAAATAAAGAATCAAGATAAAAAGATATATCAATGAATAGGAAGGAAAGAACTTACCAGAAGAGGATGACCACATTGATCAGCACATAGATCTACCAAGAATTGAGATTGGGAGATCCAAAATGCCTCTAGATGACTCCCAAAATCCAAAGGATCAATTTAGGTTCAAGTGGGATAATTTTGGTGTTAATTAGGGGGGGGGTGGGTGGGGGTTAGGATTTTAATTAAATTTTTTAAATAATTAAAATACAATCACCTGATTTTCTAGGATAGTTTGCATAGTTAGTAATAACCGTGCTCCTAACCATGCACCCCAAACAAATCCCCTCTAAGTTATTCATGTTTAGGCTACATGGTTAGTTTATCTTTGCACCAACTATGTGGCCCCCATATATCTAGGTTGTATGGTTTTTATAACCCAGTGAAAGAAATGCACAAACCATGTTCCCCAACTTGGGATACAATAAATGTAACATGGTTTGGCTGCATGGTCTTTCAAACCATGCACCAACCATACACAAGCCTAGAAACCATTAAAAAATACGAAAAAACATTAGAAACAGTCTGTAAATTGATCCAATCATTTGATACTCAAATCATTTGGTTAAAAGGCCTAAAAACATGTAACATGATGTTAAAACCTCACCACCATAGGACTTTCTATGCCTAGAATGATTCCAGTCTGAAATATTGAAAAAGATAACCCAAAAATAACTCCATCACTCAACTTGTAAGGTGAATGATCCATGGTCTATAAGAGTGACTCAACCAAAGTTAAAAATATACACAAAACTCCAATATCAACACACCAAGATCATCGCATGTCTCCAAACGAGAGAAGGGATATATACCTAGCATAGGTCTCCCCACCATTTAAGGATTACTCAAAATGGTGTGACATAAGAAAAGAACATACCTTTTATCTAAATAAGGGACTTTAACCACTCACCATATATATACAACTATGATCAAACATCCACAAGCAATGAAATGACCCGACATGGATTTTTACCCTAGGTAAGTACTCGATGAGAACATATGATTTTAAAATCCAAGCCTCACCCCTTGATGAGCTCATCAAATCATATGTCAAAACCACCAGGTTCCTAGTCTATCCAAAATATATATCATCCTATTTACATGAGTACATTCCCATTTTCTATGTATGTCTAATTTGAAAGAGCTCAAACATCCATGTCAATGCACAATAGGGAACTATACTCTCACAAGGGAGATTATTCAACATATCAAAATTGAGCTATAACCATCAAGGAAAAAAACAATAAAATACATAGGAACAAAAACTCTAAAACATTTCAAGGATTTTCAATAAAATATTCAACTTCATAACTAGGATAATTATGAACATCAAGGAACTAAATTTAGAAAAGAAGGCTAAGCATTCAAGAGTGCACATCCATAAGGATCAGCCATATAGGTCACATGAAAAGGTAACCATTATCACATCATCCATCCAAAAATGACCCAAACCAAGGTACACAATGAATCATTATAAAATATACCAAAATAAAAGGATTAAAAAAATAGTAAAGTCACAAGAAGAAAAAACTCAACCAGTTTCCACTCGAATTTTGTAAACAAAATGATAGATCTACATGAACCACATCCAGCAATCGAAAGTTGACATCTCCTCCACTGCATTAAAAACTTCTATATGAGGCCTATAGATAGATCTATATTATCTTGAATAATATACTACCCCATAGTAAAGATCCTATGATACTAACCAAAACTTCACTTTCTAGCTACACAACTAGTATAACTTCTTAAGGTGACACAAACAGTCACATTGTTCACAAACTCTCAGAGCCATTTTACACAACCAACTTGAATGACCAGGTTATCCCCACTTGAAACACACAATATGTATATTATTTTCCCAAGAAGGTTTTCCTCTATCAACCATGAAATATGAATTCTTTCCCTCATGGCATTTAATTATCACCACTTCTATTGAAAAATCCTTATTGAGCATATCTGAATAAGATATCAACCTAACCACATGCATGGTGATAAAAACGAATAGGTGAAAAACTTTTCTAAAATAGATAGGATTATAAAATTAATAACCAATAATCCTTGTTATGAAACATACCAAATCTAAGAATTACTTGGCATAGTCCGCAGTTGATAGCTCATCCTGATAAGAACACAGGAACTAAGAAAAGTTTTCCTTCATTACTTATTTTGTATAATTCCACTGACTGAAGATTGACATAAAAAATTACGTGGACATTATTTCATATAGAAAAGAGGGAATGAAAACTTCCCCATACTCCTATATAGGTGCCTCAAATAAGAATTATATAAAATTGACCTTTAGAGCATCATGAGTTTTAAGAGAATTAAAGATCCCATCAACTTCTTCAAGCCACTTTTATTCCTTAAGAGAACCCTGTTTTCCTTTATAAGAATATGGATGGCAATACAATAATTAATTTATTGGATTCGAAGGCTTAAAAGTATTAGTATCCACCACTTTACATGGATTTTGGGTACATTGGTTAAAAAGACATGCCACTTATTAAAAATTTGAACGGCCACTCTAAAAACCAGATCGATCAATGAACATTCTATAATTCATGGAAAACTTCTTGGGTCACATTTGTATACATCAAAAAACATAATCATATCGACTTAGGTATCAATGAACACTTAAAAAGAGCACAATATATTTTAAACAAGGTGATTACCCACTTTTATCAAAGCACCATTGGTTTAAAAACAAACAAGTTTTCACCATTTACAAAACATTATTCACTCCTTCAAAAATGATAAATCTTATTATAAATCCATCTCAATTTTCACAAATCATATTCTTTCTCATGGAAATTAATCCATGGTTTCAAAAACATTTTCCCCATTTTACAATTATCAAAAACATTTCTATTTCAAACCCATTACCAACCAAATATCTTCTTAAAAGTTTTCTTTATAAAATCACATAATATTCTTTGAAAATAAGTTTTTCGAACAAAAAATGTCCTAAAACTCACTTTTTGGTAATTGAAAACATTTCTCAATGAACTCAATCATAACTTTTTTAATCCATAAATTATTTTTATAAAGGGATATAAAATAATCAACAAGGGATTAAAGATTAAACAACCTCATAAGATCATGAAACAAATCACATCAATAACCTTTCCATCTAGACCCACACAAGAGAATTCATCCTGGAAACTATAGAATAGGGTTCTATGTGTTGGTTAGAGTATAGATATGTATGACATGGTTTCAGGATCTGGTAAACCACACACCTACTACAAAACAGTTCTTAGATTGAACTCTAGATTAGTAACATTAATTATTCATAGTTTACTAGATCATGTAGGCATAATGAAAATTTATTCAACTTTTCATTCCAACCACAAACTCATAAGATATTTGAAAAATAAAATATGATTTCATCAGGAATCAAAATATAATTAATCCTTAGGAAAATAATAACTTAAAAGAAATAATCATGTCCCCACATCCCTTGTAACTCAAGTCTCATTGTGAAGAGGTTGTGCTCAAGAACCTGCTTACGAACTACCACTTGGGTCCTAAAACATTCTTATCATCCATTCTATATTGAATCACCCCAAATAAAATAATTGAATTATAGGAGAAGTGATTCCTTTCATGTATATACATCCTTTGATACTTTTTAATGAACCAACTAAGAATAACATCCAAACTGATATCTAGACCGATTTCCTACTAACTCGAAGAGAATTCATGATCTCCATTAGCTGGTGAAAATAACCCGAGCATCAAGAAATAGCCTTTGGGAAAGATTTTTAATACTAAATATTATAATAATAAATGTAAACTATGGAAACAATATCATATAAAAAATCAATATAATCATATCATGAGCTAAGAGATGATACAAAACTAGAAATAAATCTAAGTTTCCAAAAACTCATCCCTTGGTGGTCCACAACCATCCACCATGTCCCAAATCACCTGGCCTTATTCAACCTAGCTCAAACCATAAAGAAATATGAAATCACGAGCACATTTTATAAGATCATAAAGGGATGAAAATAGAAAACAGTACCAGTAGTGTGTGATATATAAAGTCTAGTAGTATTCCACAAAATATTCTATTTAGTTACTTCATAAGTTAAGTAAAAAATGTTAAAAGAGGAGTAAAATAAAGAGATTATAAATATTAGTTTAAAAATATAGTTTTAATCATTCATCAATAATTTATCTTCCCAAAATTTTAAAACATGCCATTTCTCCATTTAAAAACTAAACATTTTCTTGAAAATAATTGAAAAGTATTCCACAATATAATGTTATGAAATCAAGAAAAGATGATAATATGCACCCTAGATCAAGAACTATACAAGAGTTAACACAATATAATTAAGGGGCATAATAACAATAAATAGATCAATCAAGAGAAGTAGTCAATCAAGCTAGGAAATTCTGGTTCCAAGAAATGACAATGAATACTATCGTGTATTGAGAATCAAGTATAAGGATGTCATGGGAATTACATTGGTGTGATAGTGAGTCAACCATAGAATATATAATCAAACTTCATCATGACTAATCTCTAAGATTATATACAATTTCATGGGTCTTAAAAAAACTAGTTCCACACACACCCACTTTCCTAGAAACACATTTATATACTGAACCTTTCATGTTATCTAAAAATCCACTAGATAGGGTGTGAGTATACTAGTGAATCAATCATGGGTTCATGTCTCCAAATCTCATCTCACTCTCACCCCCATGATCCCTCAATTTAAATAATCCCTTTTTGAAATTCAAAAATTTGAAGTATAATAATCAAATAAGTGATAAGAGGGGATTATTACATAAGATAATTATGGTAAAGTTCCAACCCTTCAATCAAGCGTCATCACCTAAGATCACCTATTTTAAGGGGGGGGGGGGATAATTCAAATATGGATCTTAGTAATTTCAAAAATTCAATCATTTTAAACTATTTAGAAAACATAAAATAGTTGAAATAATTTCATTTGAATTAAGGAATTTCATTTTAGGAATAAAAACCAAGATCAAATCCCTCACTTTCACCAAAACTACATTTAAAAGTTCTTGGAAAATAAATACAAACAAAAATGGAATTTAAAGAATTAAAAAAACGTTGCGACAGATCAATATCATATCAATTTTAAATCATACGATGTTCAATTGAAAGATAATAGGTTCGAAGAATATTTCATTAAAAATTTCTAGATCAGTTTTCATAGAACATGAATTAAAAATTAAGCAACACATATAAATGAATTCTCAAGAAACAACATGTTACAAGATGAAGAAAAATCATAGAAACAACTACCTGGAAAATATAATATCCAACCGTAATAGATCTGAGATGTGTCACCTCCAATGGTGATCACCAAATCTAGAAAGAAGGATCTAGAGAAAAGATTAAAAAGACCCTATATAAAAAATTATACATTAGTAATTCATGATCTAATGAAAACTCAAGGCAATTATAATTATTAAAAATAAGGAATAAAGAGAGGAAGAGAGGGAAAAGACCCAGACGGAAAGAACTCATAGAAAGGGGATCATCACTTCAATTGACATTTTAATCTACCAAGAAATATGACTGGGAGATCCAAAATACCTCTAGATGGATCCCAAAATCGAAAGGATCGATTTAGGTTCAAGTGGGATAAGTTTTGGGTTAATTAGGTGGGATTTGGGATTTTAATTAAAAAACATGGAGAATGAATATTAGTCGTACAATTTCAAAGGATAGGCCACATGGTTAGTTGTAACATCCCAAGGTTTTCTAAAAATAAATTGAAAATGCTTGAAATTTTGTTTAAGGTATATATTTATAAGTATCCTTTAAACATAATTTTATTTCTTCTATGTTTTGAATTTCAAGAAACTGTCATCTACAATTGTGTTCAGTATGTTATTTAGAGTCTGATAGAAGAAACTTGTTTTTTTGGTGAATAGTAACATGACCTTATGAATAGTAATATGAATAGGGATATGACCTCATGAATAGTAAATAATAATATTATTTTATTTTCCCATGGCAATAGGATAATGGGATCTTAATTAATTTTCCAATGTCACATAAAACTAATTGCACTTCAATATTGTTATTTTTTGAATTAACTGTGACCTTATTTAAAAATTAAATTAATAATATTTAGAAAATTATTTTTGAAAAATGGATTTCACTTTTGAATTCTACACGTCGAAAAATGGTAGGGGTAAATTTTTGGTATTTTTCTGAAACCCTTGAATTTTCAGTGAATAGTGAAATACGATAAAATACCGTATAATCAATTTATCAGTAAAAATGCACTATTTATGACATCATAAGTGATGCAAGGCCACTTTCTTTGAAATCACATGATATTGACACTATTTAGGGCCACTTTATTTGAGATTATTCATAGTCTTGATAAAAATATTATAATAATAATTAAAATAATCTAAAATACCTCCCCTCCTCCACTATAAATATCACCCTCACTCCCCTCTTCCTCTCACACCTATCAAGCCTTGAGCATTGTCTAATTTCTGCAAAATTCCCTCCCCAATCTTCTTCCCCACGTCCTAGAGTTGCTGGTCTCACCAAAAGACCAAAATCAAAGCCCTTAAGAAGGATCTCAAGGAGAAGAGATCAAGAGGTAAACATCCTCTTTCATTTTCATTCTTTCCTTCCATTTTATGTTATTCTCTTCCCTTCCCTTTTGTCTTTTGTTGGGATATTTCATTTAATATTTCCCCTTACTGTCCAAATTTTGTATGAATGATGAGATATTCCATTCCTCTCATCAATCTTATTTTTATGAAATTTTAAGAGACGTCGTTAGGCTGCCGAATTTTTGTAAGAAATTTCTCATGTTTTCTTCATTTCAAGATTCCCTTCTCTTCGTTCTTCACCCACTCTTATCCAAGAGGCATGAAATCTCCAGAATCATGTATATTCTGGATGTTGTCATGTTTATGGAAAATTACAAATCATTATTCCTCTCCTATCTCACTTATTTAAAGAATCAAAAAACATTGTCCATTTGTGTCGAATTACCGATATCGTGGACGATGTATTTTCAATCTCCATTAATTCTTTCAAGTCTGGTCATGAAACCATTTATATGGTTGAACAAGGTTATAATATATGTTTTATGAATCATATAAGGTTCTGGAATTCTTTTGTACTCATGATTCAAATTTACAAGACTAAATGAAGTTGTAATTATCAAAGAACCACATAAATTATCTAAACGAACATAATTAATGTTTACCTTATAAATCATCATCATATAAAGCACCAAAGTAATAAATGGTATAATTTATGGTACTGGAATTATTTAAATACTACTCCATTCCAATTCTGGAGTTTCACCTCCAATCAACAAGAAAGATTCATCATGAACCGATTGTGAAAATCACAAAAGAACTCACCCAAAATAATGCAAGGAACAAAATCCTAACAATTAAGGGGTGAAATGAGGTTATGAAATGACCATATAAGATGTTATAAACATGAAAATGTTTCTGTAAAGTAATAATAACACTCTTTTAACCATTATACAGGAGGTTTAAACAATTTTGAAGTAATACAAGCCCAAGGTAAGGGAATTCTTAACCCGATTTCCATTATTTGGGTTAACCTTCTACTTTATAATTTATGTGCTGTTTAAATTGTTTTTGTGATGGTTTCTGTTTATATTATGTTTAATTATGTGTATTTACAGAGTATATACATATTCCATCCACTCAATTAAGCCTCACTTCAAGTATATGATGTTTATAAGGGACTTTTCTTCTAAAATCTTCTTTTAAAATTCTGTTTTATAAGATTCAAAGGCAATGTTTTTATGCTATTGTTTATGTTGTATGATTATGTTTTGGTTATTGGGAATTGTTTAGGATGAATGGTGGGACCTATATTTCCCTCCAATTCATTGGGTATGAGTAAGTTGGAGGTCGGCCGTATGGTTACTCCAAGTGTAACTGTGATGGTTACACAAAGTAAGGTAGCCGTGAGGGTTGCAAATTTTAAGGTAGCCAAGATGGTTACAAGATTATGTAAGTAATGCCCCAATATACCTCTATGGTTATAATTATGTTTGTATGGATCTTGTGTAAATCTCATGGTACGCTAAGTAAAATTTTATGGGTGGAAAGCATGTCTTTTGAAAATGTTTTCATACGTCATGCGTATTCATGGACTAATGTGATTTTTCCCTCTTTTTCATACCTTACTGAGCTTTTGTGCTCATCCCAAGTTTTTAAATGATTTTTCACAGGTTAATGATGAGTAATACAAGGAAGGAAGACATGTTAAATGTTGAAGAATTGTCAAGGAGTCTTGTTTTGTGATTTAATGTTTTATATTCTGAGGATAATGGAAACTGATTTTATGGTATCCACTATGTAACAATGTGTAATGTTACGAATGTTTTATCTTAATTCTCTAAAGCTCTAAACTTGAAAAGATCCTCAATGTATAATGACGTGTTTTCTTAAATAAATTCAAGATTATGTATGAAATAAGTGCGGGTCCTTACATTTGGTATCAGAGGAGGAACCCAGCCTTAAGTGCGCGGTGCACTGCCTGGGTTGAGATGTAGGGCCCACAACGAGGGCGTTGTGCTCTAAAGGGGGGGGGGGGGGTGAATGTAACATCCCCAAATGATAAAAGGGTTAAATGACTAAATGATATGACTCATGTCAACAAGGTGCACCTTCCTTTTCGGGAGCCTGTCCGATTAGAACTCCACAGTTAAGCGTGCTTGGCCTGGAGTAGTGATCAGGATGGGTGACCTTCTGGGAAGTTTCCCAGGGTGTGTGTGAGTGAGGACAAAGCACACTAGAAAGGACATGTGTTGGCCTGTGGGGACAATCATTAGTCAGATGACCCGTTCGGGCATGTGGGTGGACCCTGGGGTGGGCCCCACATGTCTGTGGGGGCAACCGGTGGTACCTGGTGGGCCAGGACCCGACGGCCATGTTAAGGCGGGGTGGCTGTGCTGTCACCGGGACCCACATGTCTGTGGGGACAATCATTAGTCAGATGACCCGTTCGGGCATGTGGGTGGACCCTGGGGTGGGCCCCACATGTCTGTGGGGGCAACCGGTGGTACCTGGTGGGCTAGGACCCAACGACCATGTTAAGGCGGGGTGGCTGTGCTGTCACCGGGACCCAGTTGTCACATTAGTACTAACCATGCACCTAACTATGCACCTTAGAAGAGCCCTTAGAAGTTCTTCATGGTTAGGCTACATAGTTAGTTTTATCATATTCCAATAATATGACCTCTTTATATTCAGGTTTCATGGTTTGGATAACTAGGCACAATCTAAGCACAAACTGCACGCCCCAATCTAGCCTAATTGAAATGTTGCACGGTTTGTATCTGTGGGTTTTCAAACCATGATCCAACTGTTCATATATCTATAAACTATAAAAAAAGTCTGAAAAAAACTCAAAACAACCTATAAAGAGATCTCATCATTGGATACTCAAATCAATGGGTAAAAAAACCTAAAAATAGGTAATATGATGTTATAGAAACATAGTGGATTTTGACACCTTAACACATCGTTGGTTTGTGATCATTTTGTGTGCCCCTTAGTGGCAAACCAAGTAACAATTATTATTCCATTTTTTTTAGTTTTTATATTTTCAAATTTGGAATATTTTAGACTAACTCTAATGACCTGAATTTTTTCATTATTAAATAAATATTGTTTTTGATAATGTGAATTACATACAACAACTAACATAAAAAACCAAAAAATATTAAAATAAAATTATTCATAAATCAATAATAAGCACTAGGATAACAAACCATTAAAATAAATTACTTTATGAAGATAAATAATCAGTAATCTTTAATATTTAAAAAGGTTATTTTCAATAAAATCCATTTTTTTATATTATATTTTGTTTCAATAAATTGATTTAAAAATTTTAGAATATAAATTTGATAAAATAAAATTCAAATTTCAATTCCTCTAATCAAAATCAACTTATTATTATTTTTCATTTATTTCTAAAAAGATAAAATTTTAGTAAAAAATATTGATTTTTTTGAAAATTATATTTATTATGATTTTATCATTATTTATTAACCCCAGATGTTGAAAATAGATAACAACAACATAATACATGAAGATAATTGTTATTATTGGAGAGTATAAGTGGAAATGTTTATGAATAATTTTGTGAAATGGGTAATTAATATTTAAACATTTATGATATAGTAGGTTGAAAAACTTTGAAGGAAATAATTGTAAATATAAGGGACTAGGTAACTCAAACTCTTTTCTTGGAGTTATACAATTTATTATTTGGAATTTATTTTTCCAAGTTGTTCCATTTAAAATTATGTTCTCATTTTATTTTTGGGTAAAAAGTGTTTTTGAACCAAATTTAATTTCATTAATGGATTTATTTTTAATTATCCTAAAAAAAATGAGGATTTATTTTTGAAAATAAACTCATAACTATAAATTCTACAAATGATGAATACAAAATGTTTTGAAAAAGATATTTTCCTGCTTTTATTTCCATTATATTAAAATGATATATCTTCAAAGGAGTTATGTTTCATGTTTTAACCTATATTTTCTTTTATTATGTTATTATTTTTTGTGATAAAATTTTTGGAATCAAATGAATTAATTCATGATGTAATTTTATGCTATTGTGTTGTTTTATAAAAACCATTTTATTACCTTGGTTTATTTATGGAAATTTAATGATTTTTATTTAGATATTGTATAATACCAGTACTATTTTTTTGGAATATTTTAAATTTGTAATGTGAATGTTTTTTGAATGGAACACGTATGTATGGATGAGTGATGGGCGATTCTGTTATAAACCAAGGTTGGGTGGTTACATTATAAACAAATGATATGTGTTTATGTTATAAACCTATGACAGGTGGGTTCATTATAGACCCATAATGGATTTTAAGAGTTTAAATCTCATGATATAGTTATTTGTGCTTATATTTTAGTTTCTCATAATCATGAGAACTAATGGTGTGGCTCATGAATGTAATATTTCCCTATGATAATGTTTGTTCTACAATTAAAGGATGTTATTCATTATGATATTATACTCTCATGATTCAAGGTTTATGTTAAAATATTTTAATCTAAGTTATAGATATTATTTTTATACATTGATATTTTTTGGATTTAAGTTCATACACTATGTTATTTTATAATCAATTATGTTTTATTGTTATGAATCATGATGTAATGATATTTCTATTATACTCATGTTTTTAATTATTTTTATAGATTCATCCTTGATGAGTGACTATTCACCCATTATTTGGTTTTTTAGCTCACACATTGTTTAGATTTTCATTCCCAAGGTTTTTGGATGATTATTACTAATGATATATCAATAAGATGGTGTAGTAGGGACCCTTTAAGGATAAAAATTCTCTAGTATTGTAAAATAAAATGATTGTATTTATTTTCTCTAAATAAACTGAACCTATCAATCCTTATGATATTATTATATATATAATGTAATGTTTTAAATCATATAAAATATGTATAATGAATGCATGTTTAGCTTGTTTGTATATAATTTGTAACTGAGCAAAGGTTTAGTTACTTTTAGATATTAGAGAATCTATTTCTTAAATTAGGATTAGGGAACCTTACTAGAAATTGAAAGAGACGAGTCAATGTATCAGATGATATCTTAAAATATTGGTAAAGTCTTGAGTGGGAGGTTTTCTTAAAAAACACTTCTATGTATGGGTATTAGAAAGTGAAAGAAAGATTTGGTATAAATATACCTAGGGGTAATAACCCTGATGAGGTTGTGTTGGTTGTTAAATCAACCATGACCTAGTGTACAACAAAGAGTCCTAACTACACAACTGGATAGACACTCATGGGGGATATTATTTTCTTAATAGCATTTAATTTTAAACCATTTTGAAGGATTGATTTACTATTACTTTGTGGGACTATGTTGATAAGTATATGATAACCTAACTTAACGTAGTCTAGGTTAAACTATGATTGATATTAGTTTCTGAAACTACAACCCAACAACCTCCTAAATAGATGGAATAAGGAAGTTAATTCACAATCACTGCCGATGAGGTTGATCATGATAGAAAAGTGATTTGAGGTACATAAAATCTTTATTCTAGATTTTTAATTTCATTATTTGATTATAGTTTGTTACATTATTTTATACCACACAAAAATTATAATATTGATGAATCACCTCCTCAAGTGATGGATACTGAACAATTAATGAAAACACCTAATGGCTCTATATTAACATATAATATATATAAATCTTATCTGATTGATATTTGTGGGAGGTTACTTATTGTAGATCTAATTATTTTACACTTAGTTGAATTTGATGTGATTTTTAGTATGGATTGGCTAACCCTACATAGATACCATACCTATTATTGGGAGAAGGATATATTATTTAATATTTCAAATCATCCAATTTTATAGTATCAACATGAATATGATCTCCCATCAAAAGAAAATTATATAATATGGGTTCTAATACCCAATAATGAGGATTATCTCCCTAAATGATTGGGGTGGAAGTAATCAATGTTTACATGCCTATAGTCTGGGAATAAAATATTTCATTTCTAGATGAAAAACATAGTCTTTCCCCAATGCATGAGGTTGAGTTATCAATTGAAATTATACCAAGATATATTATTATCTTAGGGATTCCATATATAATAGCTCTCATTTAATTACATGAATTAAAGAACCATCTAAAGGATAATTTGGAAAGGGATTTTACTAGCCCCAATGTTTCCCCATGTGGAAAACCAGTCCAATTTGTTAAGTAAAAAGATATATCATTTATTATTGGCATTTACTATAATGGTCTTACAAAGATCATAATTATGAATAAATGTCATTTAATCTGTGTTGATGAATAGTTAAATCAAATTAGAGGATCTCAGTACTTCTTTAAGATTGACCATTGATCTAGATATCGCCATTTAAGGGTCAAAAGGGATGATATTTAAAAAATAGTATTCCAAATGATGTATGAACACTATGAGTTAACTGTGATTACATTCAGATTGATGAAATCCCCTGCCATCTTCATGGATCTAATAAATAGACTCTTTAAAGACTACCTTCATCTATTTGTGGTTTTCATTATAGTTTATATTCTAATATACTAAAAAATAAAGGTATAACATGAATATAATTTGGTGATAGTGTTAATGACCCTATGAAAGGATAATTTGTATTCCAAATTTATAAAATGTGAATTATGACTATAAAGGGTGTCATTCTTTGATTATTTAATCATCAGTAAGGGTATATCTATAGGTCCTTCATAAAAAAAGTTATTAAACAATGGCCTATATTTACCACTGTGACATATATCCATAGTTTTATTAGCTTATAAATATATTATTGATGATTTATGAGAAATTTCTCAGGACTATAAAATCCACTAACCATGTTAAAATGGGAAGGGATAACGATTCGTTATAAAAAGGAATGTAAATAAATTTTCAAGGAACTAAAGAAGAGGTTGTTCATTATCCCTGTATGTATATTACCCTATAATGGGGGAAGTGTTTTTAATATATATTGATTCCTCAAAGAATGTATTAGGATTCATCCTCATGAAAAATGAAAATTTAATTGATTATGACCCCTGAAAATTAAAAAATCATGAGAAAAATACCCGACACATGATTTATAGTTAGAAAGAGTGATTATTATATTGAAAATTTGGTGATATTATCTATAAGGAGAAAAGTGTGATATATATAAAAATAAAAAAATATTGATGTATATATTCTAACATAAGGAATTGAATATATTCCAAATGATATGGTTTTGATTGATAAATTATTATTAATTCTCAATATATTACCACCTAGGGAAGGAAAATAAGTAAGATGATGTTCTGAGCAAGAAATACCTTTCTACTCTATCCATGATGATGATTCAAAAAGACCCAATAGTCATGTATTTGTAGATGACGAATCTTAAAGTCATAATGTTGGGGAATAAATCATATATTTTCCATGAGGCATCTCAAAATTTCATTCATTTTAAGATCAATCATTCCTATAAATATGATGTAGAGCTATAAAAAAGGTAGAGAGTATTCAGATGTTAAACTTGAAAAAATATGGATTTATAAGGTTTGGAACCTAAATATGAATCCCATTAAAACCAAAACTAAAGAGGAAACTTTGGGATGGATCTCATAGCTCATCCATCTATATTAATTCAGTAATCAAATTGATTTATAGATATTTGAATAAAAACATATGGTTGGATAATGTAAAGAGATAGATTGAAGAATATGTATATAGATTCTTATCATTCTAGTAGGTTAAGGCTGACTCAAAAATGTTTAAGGATTTGTTTAAACCATTACTTATACTAGTATGGAAATGGAAAAATATCACAATTGATATCATCATAGGTTTCCCCAAAATTTATAGAGATCATAATTTTATTGAGGTTGTATTTTATTTCATACAAAGTCATTACATTTTTTACCATTAAAGAAGATTTATCCCTTGATCAAATTAGTATGAAATACATAAGGGTAATGATGAGGATACCAAGAGTAAAACATTATATTGTATTTTATTGGTATCTATGGTTTACAATGAGTTTCAAGATAATTATTCATAAATAATTGGAGGCAGATATGTGTTTCAACATTACTTATTATCTATAGAAATATAGTTAGTCTTAAAGGAAAAATAAAACCCCAGAGGATATACAAATATTTTCTTCAATGGATTTACATTGATGTTGGGGTATAAACCTCCTCATGGAAGATGTTTCATATAATAATTTTTTCCATTTGATCATTGCAATGAAATCATATGATACTTTGTATGGGAAGAGATGAAGGACTCCAACATGCTGGGATGAAGTTGGAGAGAGGAGGCTGATTGGTCCAAACATTGTCTAAAAAATGATAGAAAATGTTCAAACCAATTAGAGGCATACGGAAATAACATAAATTAGATATAATAGTTTTATATATAATAATATATGAGATCTAGAGTTTTAAGTTGGTGATAATGTGCTCTTTTTAATATCTCCTTGGATGTTCATTATGAGCATTGGTAATAAAGAGAAGCTGGGCCCTTGGTATATCGGTCTCTTCAAGATCCTTGATCATGTTTTTTCTATATCTTATTTCATATAAATCCCACCAAAACTCTACAAAGTACATGACACATTACATGTTTTTATTTTTAGTAAGTACATACTAGACTCCTCACTTGTACTGAACTCATAATCTATTCAACTGGATCATGATATCTCATTTGAGGAACTACTATAAGAAATTTTGGATCGAATAAATGAGGTGATGAGGAACAGTTCAACTCATACAGTCAATGTTATAAGGTGAAATCACATGTTTGAGGAGGCAATAAGAGAACCTAAGGATGCGATGAGAGAAAAGTACCATCACTTTTTTTCTTCCATGTAAAGAATTTTCAAGGATGAAATTATTTTTAAGTGGGGGTATAATGTATTGACCTAAGTTATTTCCTCTTTAAATAAATTTTTTATTTGATAAGTTGTGTTACACACTACACCCAATGTTAAAAAAACCACAATATATTAGAAGGAAAGTACTAATAAATCAAAAATAAACACTACGATAATAAACTATTAATATCTATTGCCTTTATAAGATAAATAAATAATATGAGTTAATGTTGAAAAATGTTATTTTCAATAAAAGTTGTTTTAATTTTGTTATATTTTCCCATAAAAATTTAATTTAAAATAATTATAATATAAATTATATAAAATAAAATCCATTTTATTAATTATACTGATCTAAATTTACTTAGTATTAATTTTTTAATTCTTCTAAAAAGATTTATTTTTAGTCTAACAATAGAGGTTTTGTGAAAGTTATAATTTTTATGATTTTATCATTATATAAGAATATACATGATATTTTAGAAAAAAAATTAAGTAATAAAATACTTATTTATGGAATAAACGTTTTCATTTTAATATATTCTTTGATCTTACAAATCCCATGTCCAATATTTCTTGAACAAAATTAAAATGTTCGTTAAAAAAATATTTTCAAACTTTTCTTTGAATGAAGTATTTTCAAGTTACTATTTGGTAGGTTAATTCCTTGAAAGATTAAGGCCTTTAATTTATTTTATAATAAAAAAATTTATGTAAATTAAATAATTAAAAATTATACATTTATCTTATATATAAATTTGAAGTTGAAAAAATTATTTTTTTTATAAAAAATATTTTTACCTGAATAAGTGTGATTATTTTAATATTAAATTTCCAAATATTTTATAATTTGATATTATAAAATTATTTACATATTTTAAATATGATGTTTGAAATTATGTAATAAAGTTAATATTAATTTTGGTAATTAAAATTAACTAATAAAGTTAAAAAATAGTTACCCCAGTAAAAAAACTAAAAATGAAAACAATTATTTCACAAAGGTTTAAGGGAAAAAACATGTTAACAACATATTTTAAAATGCATTATTGGGGTTATTTTCTAACCAAAACCACTTTACCCTCCACTTTTTTCTTTTTTTGAGCCACTAACCCTTGAATAGTGTAATGGAATTATTGAAAAATGATGAATTGTTCCAAAAGTTCCCTTTTCTTCTCTTATAAATAAATAAAAATTCCACCATTAAAAGTTATAATTAACCTTAGAATTACTCTTTGAGACTATGATATTTGTATCCCACCATAACCCACTCCAAATACCTAAGTCCTCTAGTCACACAAAGATAACATAAATAATTCCATTCTAATGAGTATTCCAAAAAAAGATCAAGTCTCCATTTTAAGCATTATCTCCTTTTTTTATTTCTAAGTTTCCATCGTATTTTTGATAATATATTATCACCCTAATAATAGGATAAGTTCATTATAATTCATATAATAAGATATTTTTATATTAATTTTAAAAAAAAATTTCATTCATTTTAATCCACTTATAAAAATATTGAAACGTCAATCATACATGTGTGTGTACTACCACTCTAACAACAAAACTAGCCTTTAACAGGGATAGAAATGGCCATTATCAGCACTATAAAAGAACTTATCAATTCAGTGATGTTAAAAGACCAAGAATTTTATCAGTACTAAAAAATTGATGATAAAGGGTCCATTTATCTGTGCTAAAAAAGAGCTGATAAATAGGACATTTATCAACACTTTTAAAAGTGATGATAAAGATGTCATTTATCAGCACTTTAATTTAGTGACTCTAAAGTATTCCCTTATTAGTTCTTATAAAAGCACTTATAAAGGCCTTTTATTAGTGCTAATATAATCATTGATAAGGTAGACATTCATCACTACTTTTAGAAGTGCTGATAAATGTCTCTTTTATCATCACTTCTAAAAGTACTTATAAAGGGACATACTGCAGTGTGCTGTTACAACACACCACAACACAAAAAATACACCCTAAACACATATAATATCACCAAAACAAGTCCAAATATAGAATTTAAATGAAATGAAATTACAACACAAATACTTGAAAAGAAACATTATATTATAAATATTTCAAACATTTTTTATACAATTACATAAATATAAATTATTACATACATTAAAAAACATCAATGTTCCTTTTTCTTTCTATCCTAACCTAAATCATGCTATTTACAAAAATACCACCCCTACTAAAGAAAAATAACACACCTATATAAGAAAAATAATCTTATGTTAGTAATAAAATAAACGAACTCTATAACAAATAATGATAATGAAATCAACATTAAATTATAGAATTTTTCAGTAAAATAGAGAAAGTATATCGTAACATTAGTTTTAGATATTTCCAAAGTGTTTCATTCATTATAATTTTTTCTTCCGAGGGATTGGTATCATCATCCTGTGAAGAATATATTTTCTGAATGAGTAGTTAAACATTTAATTTATATTATTTTAATTTAGTAGAGAACATAAAATATTACGAGGGAAAAAATAATATATAAATAAAACTTACCTTCTCATTGAAATCTTTTTTTTAATGGTTTCAAGGATTTGGTTCCTCTTTCAAATATCAAAATCCCTCATTGTGGTCCCCTATAACATAAAAGAAATTGTCTGCATTGCGACCAGTATGAACTAATTGTGATGCCCCAATGAAAGGATCGTCCATGATTGAATTTTCATCTGACTCAAAATTTGTTTTATATCCATCAGGATAATTTAATAATTATTATTTGTTGGACTAGATAAATAAAATAATTTCAATCCTAATGATTCCAATATGAGAGAATAATCTTTCTCCCCTTCTACTTTTAAATTCACCTTCACAAATCCCATTTCATCAACTTTTACTCCGTTGATATTATCATCCCATTTGAAATAGAAAAGTGGCACTTGAAATATTGTATAATCCAACTCATATATCAGTTCAATAATGCCAAAATATGACATATTTTCATAAATTGGATTTCTATCCTTGGAACCCGATATGTGCATCACTTTTTCCACTAGAATATCACCATTATTTTTCATCGTAATGAAGTCATCTTGTTCTTTTATATAGAATGTATATCCATTGATTACAAAACTAGTGTAATATATAACAATTGTATTTGGTCATCTGGCTAGCCATTGAAGTCATTCATCAATTGAATTTGGATTTTCAAACAACTGCTTATAAATTTATCTCTAAACCATATTAAATATTATAGACTATGTGTATCTGATGTACATCTTTCATCCCTTGATGGATTCAAATATCTAAGATTTTCTTTATGGGATTCAATGTATGTATTGCCATCTTCACTATTATGTAATATGTAATGATGGGTTTTCTTCCACTTTTGAAACATAATTATAAAAACATCTCTTCCAGAGAGACCTTTTCCCATATATAATTTACAGTGATGAGACTTTGGGAGACAAATGCTTTCAACATCTGATAGGTAATCTATATGGAATTCAATTTATTCTTCAATAATATATCTTTCTATAATGGAACCTTTTGGAAGACTTCGATTCTTGACATATGCTTTAAAAATCTTCATATACCATTCAATGGGGTATATCCTTTTGTAATGGATATGACAACATGTTGAACCTATATAACCACCTAAACCATTAGTTAGACCATCATATCAAACAATGACTGTGGGAAGAACATTTCTAATTCACATAATATGATTGAAATATCCTTATTCATGATGGGGAACTTCACTGGGACTATAAATTTAATTCATATGGATTTAACAAAGAATCAATATTTTGTTAATGTATGTCATAAATTGTGAGAAAAAATGAAATGAAAAGAAATAAGCATTAAATATTTAATCAAAACATGATAGATGTGTGATTTTAGTCCTTGTAACTTCAAATTAGTCATTGACACAACATTATTTATATTTTATAAATACCCCTGTGGAACATTTACACTCATAAGGAAAAGGAAAAATAGAAAATTTTCCATTTTGGATAGAGTGTAACCTGTTGGAGGAAGAAACTTCCACCTTTTACCCTTCACCACTGCCAATTATTCCCTTATCCCCATTTCAATCAAGTCCAACCTAGCCTTGATGCCATCTTTTGTTTTGTGAGGAACATTTAGTAACGTACCAATAACACTTTCAAAGAATTTTTTTTCTACATGAATAACATCAAGAAAATGTATAACATACAAACATTTCCAATATGGTAATATAATGAAAATTGATTTATTCTTCAAACCTAATTTTGTAAGGTTTTTAAGAAATGGTTTACTAAAAATAGTGTTAATCTTTTTTATTTTTTTGTACATTTTATTTCCCATTTCTAGAGACATTGTTGTACCTTGTTCGGCATTCATTTCAAATACTATTATCCCAGATCAGTATTTATGTCATCAAGGTAAAACAATCGATGTCCTAAAATCATATAATTAGAGGAATGTTCCAACCAAACTAAGTATGTTCATTATTTACAAATAGGACACCCCAACATGCCTTAAATTCTATAGCCTGATAAATTTACATTAGTGATGAAGTAATTTATCATTACATACAATATGGACCTCAATGTGAATTATTCGCTTATATGAGTATTATACATTATAACACATGTATTCCGCATCAATTTTAGATCTTCGATCAATAGAGAAAAATAGATATCAATATCATTACTAGGTTAATTTTGTCCATATATTAGCAGAGACAACATAATATATTTGTGCTTCATTCCTAGTCATGGAAAGAAGTTATAATTTACCAACATGAAAGTCCATGTATAGTGAGTACTAATATATACACCAAAAGGATTTATTTTATTTATAGATAATGAAAGAGTAATGTTTCTCAGCTCATCTCTAAATTCAGTAAAATTGTAATCAATTTTCTACCACTAAGGAGAATATGTTGGATAACATAGCTTCCCAACTTTAATTATTGTATCTGTATTCCATGTTGATTTTATATTGGTTTCCTAACATCCTTATATTCTTCTAAACCATGGAATTATAGGCATGTACCCTACAAGTCAACATGCTAAAAAACAAATTTGATGAAAAGCATAATCCTTACCTTCCCATATATGAAAAAGAATATCAACAGTGGGTTCACACAGAAAAGCACCCTTTATCTATCCTCCACCATGATCAACAAATAGGCAGTATCATTGGAATAATGCCAACAGATAATACAACCAGTGGCCCTCAAGATATGGGAAGATATATTAAACCCTTCACCATACTTTCTGATAGGATCACACAATTTTCAAGTAGTGAATGAGATATCTTGATATATCTATAATTTTATGTGCATGATTGCAATAAGAGACATCATAACAACAAAAATTAGTGTCCTATTTTTCATCAAGATCAATTGATGAGTTGGTATAAACAACCAATCATACATCGGTATTCAATATAAAAAACGGACCACAAATCATTCCCTAAATAGAAGATCAAAAACAAATCGTAAACAATGGATCATATACAACAGGTCATAAACAAATCAAAGAAGAAGAACTCAAAAATGAAACAAAAAATAAAAATAGAAAATCTGATTACCTACCTCTCTATGTTAAAGAAAATTGGACACCCTCTTTGAATGTTGGATGAGATGTTCAGATGCGGTTGAGTGGGGTGATTAGACCTTCGATTCACTGAGGAGGAGCACCGGTAGCGGGTGGCTTCTTCAGAAAGATCTATATCGTGAAAAGTTCACAAATGGTTAGGGTTTTTAAAATTGACGTAGACAATTTTATCTGCCCTTACAAATAAGCATTGATAAAACCAATATTTTCAGTGCTAAAATTAGAGCATAGATAAATGTTAATTTTATCGGTGCTTTATTAAGCACAAATAAATACTCATCTTTATCAACATAAAAAAGTGCTGATAATGATTCTTTTTTTAGCGCTTATTACTGAAGTTCAGTTAAAGTATTTATAATTATAAATATAAATAAAAAATATAAAAATTTATAAATACTTAATAGATATATATAAATATCAATATAGTAAATATATTCCTTTTTAAATATATTTATTATAATTTTATAGTTATTTATTTCTAATTATATAAATATTTTTAAAAAATATAACTTATATCATTATATATATTTATATAATTATACACATATATTTAATAAATATATATAAATATAAATATATTAAAAATATTCATTATTTGGGTAAATTTATTATAAATTTAATAATTATTTAAATATACATAATTATTTATTTATAATTATATAAATAATTATAAAAACATATTTATTTATTTATAATTATAAACATATAATTGTATATATATAGTGACTGTAAATTTATAAATAAATTTATTTCTAAATATTTTTTACAGATATATTTTTAACAATATTAATGAATATTTAATTTGGAGTGCATACATATATGTTAAAAATGTGTGAAATTGAACAAATTAAGAATATAGGAACACTTTAACAATATTGAAAAAATGGATAAGTTCTCTCTATGTGTGTTTATTGTATATAAAAATGCATTAATTACTTATATTTGAAATCAATATAACCCATATTTGATCTATATTAAATTGGAAAATAAATCAATATTCAATTATATGTCGAGTATTATGCAATTAGTCAATATTTTTAATTCATAAGAATTTTTAATTATATACCATTATTCAATAAATATATGAATATTTAATGTAAAGCGCATTTATATTTTGTAATATAGATATCATATTTATATACATTAGTATATACCTATAAATTTAATATATATAATTTAATAATATTTATTATCATAATTATCTAATTTATAAATTTTTTAATATGTAATAATGTATAATTAATCAATTAATTTCTATCAATAATTTAATTTGTAAAAAATGTAATAAACAAATTTTTTAATTTTAATTTATTTAATTATTTCATTTTATCAACGTTAAAAATGCGTTGATGAAAGAAATATTTACCAATTCAAAGCATAAATCACTAAATACTTTTACCCTTTATCTACTCTAAAACATTAGTGCTGACAAGGGATACCCTTTATCAGTGATAAAAATAAGGCGCTAATAAAGGATACCCTTTATCAGTGCTAAAAATAAAGACCTAATAAAGGTTTCCTTTATCAGCGATAAAATAAATGTGCTGATAAATGGTTAAATGCATCATTGCTTAATTTATTTGTGATAAATATTCCATTTATCAAAATTTTCTTCGAGCAATAATAAATTAAAATGCTATTAATGGCTATTTTTGTAGTAGTGCCACCCCTATGAAGAATCGTTTTCCCATTCTTCTTCTAGTTTTTAATTATTTATCCAAAAAAATTCAAATATGGTTTCAAATAAATAAAAAACAATATATTTTCATTATTATTCTATTATAATTATATTATGACAAATTAAATTCCACTTTAACCATACACACACATAAAGTTAAAGTCTAATCAAGTTTGGGTCAATTTAACCACCAATATGAATGACTCTATAAAACATTATCATAGATGAATATCGGAACATAAATACTAATATTATTATAATATAATATGAAAATTATGGATTGCATATGATTATAATATTATATTAACTATTTAACCTATTATAAAATTATCATATTTGTTTCGCTAAAATCACTGAAACAAGCCAACATCAATTCAAATTTCATACAATGTAACTAAAACACTAGTTGGATGATATGAGATATTTATAAATCATTATATTTTACATATTATAGTAATATAAATAATATATTAATTATGAAATTTTAACCAAATCATGGGTAATGATGTCTACATTTTGAATTGTGCACTAATGGTTAAAGTTATCAACACTCGATGTTGAAAAGACATAAAAACATAACACATAAAGAGAATTGTTATTAATGAAGAGTATATGTGTAAATTTATATGAATAAGGTTATAAAAAAGGTAATTAATATGTAATTATTTATTATACATTGTGATAAAGAACTTCCAAGGAAATCAAGAGTAAAGGTAAGATACTTAGAAACTCAAACTAATTTCTTTGAGTTATACAATTTCTTATTAGAACTTCATTTTTCCAAGACATTCCATTTTAAATGATGTTATATTTTTTATTTATATGTAAAATATTTTATCAACTAAATCCATTTTCAAAACGGGTTTTCTATTTATTTTTTTTAAAATTTATGGGGTCTTATTTTGAATGGAGACCCATATGAATTTTACAAACAATGAATACAATATGTTGTTGAAAATATATTTTCATGATTTAGTTTTCATTATCTTAAGACAATATATATCAAAGGGAGTTTTTTTTTATTTTTTGAAACTATATTTTCTTTTATTATGTGATTATTTTGGGTGATTAATTTTTCAGTATTAAACAATTTAATTTATGATGATATTTTAAGCCATTTGTATATTGAAACCCACTTTATTTCTATTAGTTATTTATAAAAAGAGAAATATTTTAATTAGTGTGTTTTATATAAGAAATTTTATTTAAATTTGTTCTTTATGATGTGAAATGTGAATGATCTTTAAGGGGAAAACATATGTATGGATGAGTGACATGGGTTTCATTATAAACAAAGTATGGGTGGGTTTATTATAAAACAAGGATAGGTGGTTATGCTATAAACTAAAAATAGGTTGGTTCATTATAGCTCTATAGTGCAATGGTTATGAGTTTATATCTAATTATATAGGTATTCATAAGTATATTTTAGTTTTTCTTTATCCTAGGCACTGATGGTGTGGCTCAAGAATGTTATGTTTCCCTTTTCTAGCGTTGGTGTCATAGTTGATGGATTTTATTAATTATTATCTTATTCTCTCATGATTAAAGGTTTATATTAAATGATATTAATATTTTTATAGGTATTATGTTTCTATGTAGATATTTTATGGGTTTATGTTTTTATTACATGTACTTTGAATATCAATTATGTTTTTGGGTAATCACTCATGAGGCTATGACATTACTCTTGTGCTCACGTTTTCACTTATTCTTATGAGCTCGAAATTTTTGAAATTTTTATTAACCCCTTACTAAGTATTTTATCTCACCCATTTCTTATGTTTTCATTCCCATGTTTATAAGGAAAGTCTTACAAATGATATTTTTATAGGATGGTACAGCAGGGCGCCTTTGAGGAGAAATAATCTTATGTCTTGTAAAATATAATGATTATGTTTCTAATATCCAAGGAAATTGGACCTATTGGTCCTTGGGATATTATTATCTATTAGATTTAATTTTTTATATCATGTAAAATATGTCAAATAAAGGCATATTTTCATTAGGTCTCTATACTAACCAATACATGTTTAAATAATTCCTAACAATTTTGGAATAAGATCCTTCATAACTTCAAAACAATTCACATGCTGAGTAACCCCTTTTTTGGGGTGTCTTGAGTTTCGAAAAGATGTATTAATGCTAGGTTATAGCAATTGAGTCTATCATCTGAAGCACATCAACATAAAGAAAATAGTGAGTGAAAAAATGAGTACCATTATTCAATTATTTTAGTTACCAAATCTATAAGAATATGATGCGATAACATTTATGGACAATTATGTAAGATTTTTTCTTACATTGTATGTCATGAATCGAGATGGGTCGCCATCCGACCCTGTGCCCGAACCAGTTTGCGACATGGCCCGAAGGGTGTTCTCGAACCCCACAGGCTGGCACAAGTTCCCTGGTATCAAGAGTAACCTTTGGGAATGGTTTACTAGAAATAAGAGGCAGAGAAACAACTAAGAAGATAAATAAACTAACACTGGAAAATAAAACCAAACAAAACATTAACATTGGACAAAACATATAGTTTATAATTCATCCCAAAAATCCAAGAAGACTGCAAAGGAAAGAAAGATAACACATCTATTCTCACCTTCTTGCAACATGAGGAGCCACCTCCTTAAACAACCATTGTCAGACCTGGACGGGAAGACCATCGATAACTTGGACCACTATTAGTAAGCACGATGTCAAAACCTAGAATAAACAAGAAACAAGGTCTACATACACCCAAAGTTGTATGTATGGTGTGATCAAAGAGCCCAGTAGGACGTCACCCAACAAAAATGTTCCACATATAAACTTTAAATGACAAATACATTTTCAATATTAACTAAAGAAAATAAATGAATGTTTGAACAGTTTAAAAGAAAACGGGATTAAAGAAAATAGTTTCAAATGGAATAACTTAAATTAAACCACACACACACACGCACTTTTTAAAATAACTAATTTTCCACACTGATGAGCTTAAGGTAACCAATGAGCACTAATATGTGAGTGGCCTCGTGGGTGTTAGCTATCTTGGGCACCAAGATCTTCGTGTCTCAGTGAAACATTGCATTGGAGGCCACGACCCTAAAAAACATGGCTTAGAAGGCCACAACCCACAGAAAACAAGGCATAGAAGGCTAGGACCCTAAAAAATATGGCTTAGAAGGCAATGACCCTCAAAAAAGCATATGTTTTTCAGTGTTGTAATCGTTAGTCCTGTCTGTGAAACCGGATCGAGTCACCATCGGAACACTAGCCCACCAGTCTAGTCCACCCTCTTAGCTACCTGGGCTTCCTGCTTGGTGCCCAAACAGGTTACTAGTTCATGTCAAAAGTCATATTTATGCACCCAAATAAACAAGACACTACAAATTCCAAAACCACTACTCTTTCTCAAAAAAATAATTTTGAAAGAATACGCACACTATGAATATTTCAAAACTAAATTTGCACTACTTGCATAGCCAATTAAAATTACTACGTGCTAAAAAAACATTCATAGTCAAAAGAACCATTAAAGGAATTTATAAAACAATTTCAACATGCGTCACATGACTTTAAACACCAAAAATCCACCCAAATTCTCATTTAATACAGATGCTACACCCAAACACCAATTTCACCCTTTGCACCCACAAATTCTCTAAGGATAATAATAATAATAATAATAATAATAATAATAATAATTATCATCATATGCATGCCAAGAATCTTTACACAACTCAATTAAAACAATTTTTCATCCTTAAAAACTATTAAATAAAATATTTAAGATTTTAATAAACAAATTTTGAAGAGCAGAACATAAACTGCCACTTTGCACATTTTCAAAAAACAAAAGCAGACATTATAAAAAACTAGTAGAAAACTCAGTATATGTTTTCACAGCAACATCCTACTCAACACACACAATTCCTTCACTTATGACAATGCACATGCAACACCATGTCGAAGGCGCGATTAACACCACTTTCATAGATGAAAAACAAACTGCACAACTTAAAAATTACTATCAACTGACTAGATATAATTTCTCAATAGAAAACACACATGTAACATATACATGCTACTTAATTATTTAAATACAAATCAAACTTCAATTAAAACTAACTTTTCAACTACACAAAATAATTAAATAATATGATAAACAAATTAAGCTTGAAAATTAATTCATAAAATAATGATTATATGTGGAAACACCTACCTTTGACACCGGGACTTCCAAACATGGGTGTGAAACTCCAATCAAAACAAATTTTCATCACAACCTACTCAATTTATACCCTAAAAATAGAATTCAAACAAACAGAGAGTCCAAAACAACCCTTAAATAGCCTCATACCCATTGGAAGGAACAAAACACAAAGGGGAAAAACAAGATAACTTAACCAGAGGGGGAGGTGTGGGAGATACCAGCAGGCCGGTTGGGAGGCGTGATAAAGGGGATGAGCAATGCGACGGGGTTTAAGTGGGTGGCACGAATTGGGTAGCAGGAGGCAGTGCAAATGGGGAAAGATGGATGGAAGGAAGGCGGGTGGTCCGGTGGTGGTTGGGTTGTGAAACCTAGAGGGAGGTCGGACAATGGTTCCATGATGCACGGAAGCAGAGGGTTTCTTGGGGGGGGGGGTTGCTGCTTAACACCAAGGGGAGTAGGGTTTCGGCGCAGTAGGTAGGACAGGGAATCAAGGGGTGCGCTAGGGTTCAGCGCGCAGGCTAAAGGGGGTCTGTTGGAAAAAGGGGGAAGGAGAGGTAGAGGGATGAAATAAGAATGAGGAATAAAAATAAAAAAAATAAAAAAATAAAAGAAATAAAAAAAATAAAAACAAAAAACCAATAATAATAATAGCATAATAAAAGCTACACCCTTAAAATGAAAATGTTGTTAATTAAAATTGTAACAATCATAATGATAATAATTATTAATAATAATAATAATATTATCATTAAAACTAAATTCATGAAATTTTTAACATAGTTATTATATATATATTTTTACCAGTCATTTAATTATACTTCATTATTATTAACATATTTTATTTAATTATTTGGTCATCGGGCAGGTCACACGGCAGCCCGGGCGAAACCGCACAGCTTCGCAATCATAATTCGATTGCACGTCGCACGCTGCCAAGCCTCAAAGACTCATTTATCGACAAAACTAAAAATTCAAAAAAATTAATTATTATAATATTAATAACAACATAATAAAATTTATATAATTAGCGCCATCAATAATAATAATAATAATAATAATAATAATGATGATGATGATGATAATATCCTCAGAAAATATTATTATCATTAAAGTAGTTCCTTAATTATTTTTTTTAATAATAATTTACATTTTTAATTTTATTTTTCTTTTTAATATTCATTTCCTTTTATTTAAATACCTTGAACATTAAGCAGGTCATGCGGTGAACCGGGCGAGGTCGTGTGATGACTTGGGCGAGGCCGCACGGCTTCAACTGTGGTGTTCTGAACACTTTCAAGGCCAAGACATGTGTTCATTGAATAAGAACTCCAAAATTTTAATTTGGGCTTCAACCTTGAATACCCAATGCCCTTAAAATTAATAATTTTAAAAATGACGAGTGTGAAAATTCTCTTCATGTTAAAGCTTTCCATCCCCCGAAATCCACAACTAAGGTTGAGACTCAAAGAAGAAACAGATACCCCACTATATATCAAATAGGATCCCCATAATCAATAAGACAAAAGAGGCAAAAGCATCGTGTTTAGAGAAAGTGACTCAAAGACAAATTCACGAAATGCGTAAAAAGACTCTCTAATACGTGTCGCCCAACCCTATGATCTAGAATGCCTCTAGTTGACTGATCAAAGAAAGGAACTCTAGCACCCATGGAAACCAACTTCACTAGTCGAAACACCTCAATCACTATTAAATGAAAACGAAAACATTTGGCTGGAAAGAACAAACAAAACCAACCACGTCCAAAGAATACTCTTATCACTTACCACCAAGTCATCTCTAGATACATAACTAAAAAGGACAACAAGGGAAATCCCAAAGGGGCTCCCCACCATTATAAATATGCTAACTCCTAAGAGAAAGTTGTAAAATCGACAAGAGGTGGCCCGAGAAGACTCCCCACCATTGTAAAAAAGGCCAACACCGATTCATTCCAGAGGCTTTTGAGCGAGACCCATTGTGGGTCTCCCCACCATTAGGATCGATGAAAGATACAAAACATTGAGAATTTACCGATAGTGACCAAACACCCCACCAAAAGGGGCGGGGAGGGAGGGGCCCAACTACTGGGGCGTCAAAACCACATCTGAAGACAAACCAACATCTCCACATCCCTAGATGATCCTTATTCAACTTTGAGACCAATTCGCCCAAAAAGGCCCCATAAAGACCAGTAAAAGTGATTACATCTGGTGGGATGCAACCCCCACCCCCAAGACATTAAGGTAACGAGTCGACCATGCCTCCTCATAGCCACAAAAAACCTCACGCACCCAGACATGTTGTTCGAGATGGAACAACTACAGAAAATGATTTAAAATGCTTTGAATTTCAACACTGATGATAGAAATAAAGTCAGGGCCCCATACATTCCTGGGGTTCCTGACCATGCACCAGCTTCATTCATAGGCCTATGGCTAGAGCCCGAATGTTTTAAGCATCTCCTGCATCATATTTAGGCATGGAAGACTCTCAAACAAAGCTTCCCCTTTTTTTCCACATGCAACCACACCGCAACCGAGATAACACCAACAAACACAATACACCACGACATCCAACTACTCCCACACAGAGCATTTTCCAACACATGGGTTTAGATGATGCACATGAATCACCTCTTCACCTTAACTAAGAAACATAAGAAAGAAAGATGCAAGACAAACACTCCTCTTTCGACTGAAAAATCAAAACTCTCTAAGAGGAGGACACTCTCTTTTGAAAACAGGTATTCTCGAAAGGTTCCACGAAATCCACCTTTGCTCTTTAAGAGAACTCACGATGCAGATGTCACCAAACATGACCCTTATAGACGATGGAAGCACTAAAAACCTTTCATGACATCGATCAGCATAGATAATTCCAAACCACCTTCACCCTTCCCCGCTAATATTCCTTTCACCCTTTCTAGGGATACCTTCAAACACAATAATGTCAAACTTCGCACCCGACAGATCACAATACTCAAGGAGGCTAAAACTATTATCAAGTACCATCTCATCTATCATCCCTTTATGAGTGGATCCATCTAGTTGTAAAAAGGAGAGGCGAGTTCAATTCTAGAATTCTAGAAGAGAGCCATATGATCATCTGGAGGGCTGGCCAATGACGAATTTCCTGTGGACACACATCAATCGCATGTTAACGCTTTATGGGGGGCGTACACTAGCCAAGAAAAAAACCATGGACCCAACCAAATTGGTCCAATGGTCAAGACGTACCACAAGAGAACACTAAACATATAGGGGGAACCACTGCAAGGGATTCCCGAAGCACTTTTCAAAATAATTCACTAACTACACGCTTCTATACCAAATTACAAATAAGAATTAAAACTCAGGACAGAAATCTATCAAAAAGGATTCTCAGCACGAAATGCCTCACATCCAACATGTCAAAATCACAAGGACACACCATGCAATCGCCGGGTACTAAAACACTAAATTTTTATTTAACAAAACATTTTGAAAATAAGTAAAGATAGTGGGTTGCACAAACACCACTGGTGTCCCATGGGCCTCGCACATGCATGTCCTCATTCCACACAGACACCCACCTCATACCCACCCAATAATTCATTCGATCAGGTCATTTACCATTTCTTTTTCCATAAAAACTCATGCATGTGGTTTCCCACAAGAACACCATGTATCGAAACCAAACCTTTCCATTTTTCAAAACCAAAACATTCAAACCACACCTTTAAAACCAGATACATCATTTACTTTTTAGAGTGATTTATTTCAAAACATTTTCCAAGACCAAATCCTTTTTACTTAAAAACCAAATTTCCACAATTCCAAAACAATGAAGTGAGGAACAGTGCAAGAGAAAACTAGTGTTAGTGGGTGAATGAAACATATAGTTGGTGGCCAAACGCCAATCATACCACCGCCACAAAGAGTATTCATGGACAGCATCCCCAGATCCACATTGCTTGAAAAACCCTGCGAGATCCCTGGGACCACTTTCCCAACTCCCTTTTCATTTCCCCTAGACAAGATTAATCTCAATGACCAAAGACTTAGACAAACCTCAACTTAATTTGGTAAGTCGAGTCCCGACACAAGATGTGCTAGCCATAAACCTGACTCATAGCCAGGACGCCGGGTCCTGACAACCATAACTTTGGTATACCCTGACTATATCCCAAAAGAACATGACCCAAGAGGAAAAACATGCCACTGATACCATTTTTTCACGAACTGATCCGGGTCGCCATCCGACCTGGCGCCCGACCATGTCCGCGACATGTCCTGAAGGGCATTCCCGATCCCCACGGGTTGGCACAAGTGCCCGGGTATCAAGTGTAACTTGTGGGAATGATTTACCTGAAATAAGAGGCAGAAAAAAACTAACAAAATAAATAAACAAACTCTAGAAAAAAGAACCAAACAAACCCTTAAAATTGGACAAAACATAAAGTTTACAATTAATCCCAAAACTCCAAGAATATTGAAACGGAAAGAAATATAACATATCTATTCACACCTTCATGCAACATGAGGAGCCACCTCCTTAAACAACCATCATCTGACCTGCACAGGAAGACCATCGATAACTCAGACCACTATCACTAAGCACAATGTCACAACCTGGAATAAACATGAAAAATGGTCTACATACACCCAGAGGTATATGTAGGGTGTGAGCCAAGAGCCCAGTAGGACGTCATCGAACAAAAAGGTTCCATGTATAAACATTAAATGACCAATACATTAGCAATATTAACTAAAGAAAAGAAATTAATGCATGAACAGTTTAAAAGAAAATGGGATTAAAGAAAAAAATTTCAAATGGAACAACATAAATTAAAAAACGCACACTCACTTTTTAAAATAACTAATTTGTCTATCTGATGAGCATAAGGTAACCAATGAGCACTAATATGGGAGAGGCCTCATGGGTGTTAGCTAGCTTGGGCCACTAGATATCTGTGTCTCAATGAAACATGGCTTAGAAGGCCACGACCCTTAGAAAATGTGGCTTAGAAGGCCACGAAACTTAGAAAAGAAAATGTTTAGTCAGTATTGCAATCACCATTCTTGTCAGTGAAACCAGATCAAGTCACCTCCAGAACACTCGACCACCAGTCTAGTCCACCCTCCTAGCTACTCGGGCTCCCCACTTTGTGCTGAAACAAGTTCCAAGTTCGTGTCACAAGTCATATTTATGCCCCCAAATAAACAGGATACTACACATGCCAAAACCACTACTCTCTCTAAAAAAACATTTTGAAAGAATACGCACACTAAGAATATTTCAAAACTAAAGTTGCACTACTTGCACAACCAATTAAAATTACTACCTCTCAAAAAAACACTTTAATAGTCAGACAAACCATTAAAGGAATTTATAAAACAATTTCATCATGCTTCGCACGACTTTAAACACCAAAAATCCACCTGAATGCCCATTTATGATAGACACTACACCAAAACACCAATTTCACCCTTTTCACACACAAATTCTCTAAGGATAATAATAAAAATAAAAATAAAAATAAAAATAAAAATAATAATAATCATCACCATCATATGCATGCCAAGAATCTTTACACAATTCAATTAAAACAATTTGGCATCCATAATAACTATTTAATAAACCTTTTATGATTTTAATAACAAAATTTGAAGAGCAGAACATAAACCATCACTTTTCACATTTTCACAAAAAAAATATGAATTTATAAAACACTAGTAGACAACTCATTACAGGTTTTCATAGCAACAAACTACTCAACACACACAACGCCTTCAATTATGACAAAGTACATGCAACACAATGTTGAAGGCGCGACTAACACCACTTGCACAAATGAAAAAAACTGCACAATTTAAAAATTACTACCAACTGACTAGATATAATTTCTCAACAGAAAACACACATGTAACATAAACATGCTACTTAATGATTTCAAACTATAATGCAAACCAACTTCTCAACTACAATAATTAATTAAATAATATGATAAACAAATTATGCTTGAAAATTAATTCATCAAATAATGATTAAATGTGGAACCACCTACCTTTGATAACTAGACATCCAAACATGGGTGAGAAACTCCAATATCAACCAATTCGCATCACAAAAAACTCAATTTATACCCTTAAAATAGAATTCTAACAAAATAGAGAGTAGAAAACAACGCTTAACAAGCCTCGTACTCATTGGAAGGAACAAAAAAAATGGAAAAAACAAGAGAACTTAACTGGAGGGGGAGGTGTTGGAAATACCAGCAGGCTGGTCGGGAGGTATGGCGAAGGGGATGAGTGGCACATTGTGGTTTAAGGGGGAATCCCGAATTGTGTAGCAAGAGGAAGTGCGAATGGGGAAATCTGGTTTGAAGGAAGGTGGGTGGTCCGGTGGCTACAGGGTTTTGAAACTAGGATGGGAGGTCGACAGGTGGTGTCACGATTTAAGGAAGCTGATGGTTTACAAAGGGGGGGGGGGGCTTAGCTTAACACCAAGGGGAGTAGGGGAGTGATATAGTGGGTAGGAGAGGGAAGTAGGGGGCATGCTAGGGTTCAGCGCGTAGGCCAAAGGGTGTCCAATGGGAAAAGGGCGAAGGAGGTAGAGGGAGGAAATAAGAATGAGAGAAAAAAGAAAAAAAGAAACAAAAATAAAATAAACCCAAAAAAAAGCTAAAAACAAAAACCAATAATAATAATACAATAATAAAAGCTACGCACTTAAAATGACAACATTGTTAATTAAAATATTAACAATCATAATGATAATAATTAAAATAATAACATTATTATTATCATTAAAAATAAATTCATTAAATTTTTAACAAACTTGTTATATATATATATATTTACTACTCATTTAATTATATATAATTATTATTAACTTATTTTATTAAATTATTTGATCATCGAGTATGTCACACGGTGACTCAAGAAAAACCACACAGCTTCACAATCATGATTCGCTTGTGCATCACACGCTGCCAAGCCTCGAAGACTCATTTATCGACAAAACTCAAAATTCAAAAATATTAATTATTATAATATTAGTAAAAACTTTATAAAATTTATATTTTTAATTCCATAAATAATAAGAATAATAATATTCTCAAAAAATATTAGTATCATTAAAGTAGTCCCTTAATTATTATTTTTTAATATTCTTTACATTTTTATTTTTAATTTTAATATTACTATTCATTTAATTTTATTTACCTACATTGAACATAAAGCAGGTCGTGCAGTGAACTGGGAAAGGTGGTGCGATGACTCAGGTGAGGCCGCACGGCTTCAACCATTTTGCGCTAAACACTATCAATGCCAAGACATGTGTTCTTTAAATAAGAACTCAAAAAATTTAAGCCGGGCTTCAAGCCCGACTACCAAATGCCCATAAAATTAATAAAATTAAAATTTTTAAAAACGATGACCGTGACATTGTATAAATGGTTTAAACACAAGAGATGTTATAGAGTAGTCCATGACTAAAATATTTATGAAGAATCATGATAAAAATTCAGAATCTCAAAATGAATTATCTATATCTATTTTGAAATCTATTTACATGAAGATAATGAATTTAATTATCTCCAAACCCATGCAGGATATATTAGATAATATATTTAAGGGTGAAAATTAGGTAACAGAGGAAAAGAATCAAGTTCTTCATAATAAGACTGATGAGTGAAAAATATTACATATTGAAAATTTTAATGGATTATTCAACCAAATGATTACTTTTTATGGTTTATTTTAAGTACATAGAACAAATATTAAATATATAGATAATGTAAACAAGATCATGTAATAACTTCCACCTATTTTTAATATAAAGGTATTATCTCTTGAAGAGAGAAACTTTGTAAAAATTTCATTGGATGATTTGTAAAGAAGTTTGGTTTCATATGAAATGTGTGTTAATCTTAAAGGAAAATCAAATCAATACAATAAAAAGATATATTTTAAATATATAGAAGAAACTGATATCTCAAATGGTAAAGATGAGGAAAATGTGGTAAGTGATGAGTTCTTTTCTCTTGTGGTAAGTAAATCCAAGAGAGGAAAGGGTAGAGATAATAGTAAACTACCCTTGTCATGTTTCCAGGGTGGAAAAGTTAGAAAAATTTAACTAGGTTATCGATGAAGATTTTATGGTGATTCAGAAGAAGAATCAATTATACAGAATCCATGAAGGATGTTATCACCTAAAAGAGACATCAAACTATGAAATTATTCTGAAAAATAAATTTCAGAGGAAGTGATTCGTGAGTAAAGAATAATTGAATGGTAAATATTATTTGGATGAAGTAGAAATAGAATTTATGTATGATATAGATTATTTTATGATATATATAGTTGAATAGAAATAATTTGAATTGGATAAATGATTTTCACCAGAAGGTGTTGTTGATCTCAAGGTGGAACATGGGGGAGTTCTTGAAGATTTCGATGCTCAATGAAATAAAAATCCAAATTTTAGTGGTTTGTTGAAAGATTCATAACTATATATGGATTAAATTGTATATAATATTGACATTCTATAAAAATAATTTTATTATTAATCAATCATTGAAGTGAATAAAAAAGAAGTAGTGAATCTATTTCTAAAGAATAATGAACAAGATAAGGTGATTGATGACCTTAATTCTTTTTTAAAGGAGTAAAAAAAGAATTAATAATCCCTTGAATTATAGTTTTTTATGTAGAGAAATAAATTTTTATCAAGCTTCTGATCACTTATGTATATAAAAATTCTTTCATGTTCAAATAATATTATTTAATTATATGTTACTATGTTTGGGAAAATATAATGTGTTTGGTAAGATGAGTTGAGATAGGATTACGTCTCAGAATTTTGAGATAACACCAATGTTGTGGATTTCTTATCCCTTTCTATCTTTATTGATAATATGTTCTTAGAATATACAATATTGTTAATTTCAAATTCTTGAAGAACTTACACTTCAACTTTTAAATATATGATACCACCAGACACACCGTCAACTTTTCATCCACATACAAGAGTCATATGATTAATGTCCCACCATCCATGTAATACCAGTAATAATAATGATCTATGATGAACCATTTGAATCCAAATTACAATATTTATTTTTTCAAAATTATGTTAACATTCCCAGGATGTCTTACTTATTCCATAAATAATTTTATTCAATTTTTAAACCAAATTCTAATTCCTATTTTCTATGAACCTTATGAAGGATTTATGAAAATTTCTTCCTCTAAATCACTATAAAGGAAGGCAATTTTTTACATCCTTTTTTTCTAAGAATAGATCTGTAACTTTATATCACTATTTTTAGGTATTCCAAAACCCATCTTTTTAAAATGATTTGGTTTGGTTTCTTTTGAGATTTCTTCAGGTGAAACTTTTAATGTTTTAAAAAATTTGGTGTTATTTCACTGTTGTCGCATGAGTTTCTGAAACCGCGTGCCCTCTCAGGGAAAACCGTGCGCACCCAGACTATTGGATTTTTCCTGGCTTGTGAATGGTTTGAAAAACTATACTCCTACTTAGAAGAAAGTGTGCTAAAAAATTAAAATAGGTGAAAATATAAGGTGTATGGTTTAATCTAACCATGCGGCCCTACATAGGAAACCACACGTATAAATTTTTTAATCCAAAAATTAGTTTTTAAAACACCCAAACCCCCTTTTTTAAGGTGGATGATAGACTTGTGTAAACCATAATTGTTTTCTCCATTATAATAATCTCTCAAGATTATTTTTCCCTCATTACACCCCTATAGAATCAAATAAAATCTAGAATAACAACTTTCAATATTATCCCAGTATGTTTTCTCCTCCCATTCTCTATCTCTTGATCTCTCCTCTTTCCTCCATAGGGTTTCTTAGATCTCATTATTGATTAGAGGATCTAATACCTTCTATTTTGGGATCTTAAACCTATATTTGTATACTGGTTTCTAATTTCATCATTCTCTATTGGAAAATCCCAATTAGGGTTTGGAGTATCGAGATCTAGTGATTCCAAGGTAGGTGGTTGGGTTATGATGTCTAATTTTTATTAACCATAAATTTATTGATTAAGATTAAATTTTTTTATTTAAATTAAATTTCTATTATAAATGAAATTTCTTTCAATTGATCGATAAAAACCCATATTCCATTATATTTGTGTTTTTTAAAGTGAATTTTTTCATGAAAATTCGGAAACCCCAAATTCGATTGAATATAGTTGTGATTGTGAAATTGGTGGAAAATTGTTATAATTTAAAAAGTGAAATTAATTGATATTATTTCTATTAAATCTGTGAATTTATTTATGGGAATTTAATTTTGAAATTAAATTGTGAATTGATTTCAAATTCTTATGTAGGAAACCCCCCTAATTCCGTTGAATTGGCATGTGATTTTGAATTTGAGGGAAAATTCTAGATATATAAATTGTTGAATTTAAATTGTGAAATTGATGGATATTATTACAATTAAATTTTTGAATTTAATTGTAGAAATGTAATTGTTAAATTAAATTTTTAATTGATTTCAAAATTTTATTAGTGCAAAAATGGATTAAAATGGGTTTGGTAGAAACCTTTGTGTTTAATCCTGAAAAAATATGTTTTGATTAAATTTTTTTTTTAGTTTTATATGGAAATGGGAGAATAGGATTTAATTTTATTTTATGTTTACTTAAAATAAATTACCCTCCATTTATTTGTACTTGGGTATGTGAAAGACTAGGTAGTTAGTGAGTTGTTATGGTCAAACATGATAGGATAGGAATTCCCTAGCACCATATTGATGCTTTAAAACTCTAATATAAATTTTTTGGAACATTTTATTCCTTAATAGGATGTTTATGAGTCCCCTTTGACCAATTTCAAGGGCTGTGTGTACACATATTCATTGTCATTATATAATTGTGTGAGTATTCTATAACCTAGAACTATCATACCTATTGGAGGATGACCATGTTGCTCACTTATTTATATATGAGATATAAATGCATGCCAATGTTTTTGAACTATTTTAAATAAAATTTGCATCTATATAAACTGCTTTATATAAAATGTTTATTTAAGCCATTTGTTTAAAATTAATTACATAATATGAAATGTAAATCCTGATTTGTTTAAATATTCTTTAAAAATGACAAACCTATTTATTTAAATTGAATGATATTTATTTTTATAATTAAATATTGGGATCTTATCATGGAATCCTTTGTGAGATCCTACTAATATTTTAGCTCACACCATACCGGTTCTTTCTGGTGTTTGTATATTATCTCTGTCCAGGTTTGAGTAGGGGTAAAACACCACTTGTATGTGGTTCTAGCTGTTGATCTGTGGAATTGGTGAGTTGCATCTGTTGGTACATTGGTGTGTTTCCAATTTTCTGGTATTTTGATGTAGTACTTTGGGCTATTCTTGCCTATTTGAATTCTTCAACACTTCTCCCTATGGAGTTTCTTTATTATTAATACTTACTTGTTTTTATTTACATCTATAATAAATGTGGTAAAATAATTCCCACTTTCATTTTTTATTATTCCAAGTGCTAGTTGCCAACACATGGTGATTAGGAATTCCCTTCAGGCCATGTTAGAGCTAGATCATTTATTTGATTACAAGGGTACTTGGTATGGTCCATAAAAAAGTTATATTATAGTTCTAGGTTGTTCTTCTTATCTTGATTTCGGTATAATATTGAGTAATCTTGTCGAGACTGTAAAGGTAGTCTTAATTGAGTGTCTGTCTATATGTCAGCACAATGATATTTAAGTCACTAGGGGTAGTTTGGGAAAGACATTTTGAGGATTTATTCTAGTATTTTCCCTGATTTTTAATTTGTCTATGATGAAATCCAAATCATGTTTACCTATATATTATGATTAATCTCTCTTGTCGCTATATTTGAGTGTCAATATGATGTATTATTTGTTTTCTTATGATTTTTTATAGCATAATACCTCCATGAAGATGTGAAAATTGAATCCAGAAGGAATCTGTTTCGATCCTCAGTGAGAAAATCCTCCTTTTGACCTAAGTATGGTTAAGGTGATTGTGCATAATTTCCAAGCTCTAAGATAGGCACCACCACCATCTCCAAATCAAGCTCCAACTATGGTCCCTCATAGGTATGTTATCTAGAATCTTTCTTAGGATTTCTTTATGTAGAATCCTCCAATGTTCAAAGGATCCAAATATCCTCAAGATGTAATGGAATGGTTGAGTAGGATTGAGCATTTTTTCTATTTCATGGAGACACCAAAAAAATATAAGGTGAAGTGAACCACCTTCGTGCTAGATGGAACGATCAAGAGATGGTAGGAAATGATGGTGATAGTGAAGAAACATGAGGGATTAGAGTGGAAAGATATAAATGTTATTTTCATCGACCAGGTCAACCCATAGTTGATGCTTTTGGACAAGGATATGGAGTTTTTATAACTTCAATAGGCTGATAGGATCATTACACAATATAGAAACTATTTTGCTGAGATTATGCAGTTTTCACCTGAGATAATATCAAATCAGAAGATGAAGGCTTGATGGTTTGAGTTTGGACTTTGAAAATATATCCATTATAAACTTTTCTTGTTGAATATGACCACTTTTTGATGTTTTGGATAGAGCATTGAAGGATGAAACAACCCAGGATGGAAATTTAGGGGTGTTGGGTATTTCATTCTCTCCCAATGGAAGTGAAAATTCCATCAATAGAAAGCAGAAGCGTGATGATTCTCAAATGGGTTATCAAGAGTAGGGTCATTCTAGACCTTCTATAGTTCCTAGAAGAGGTCCATTGATTTGTTACCAGTGTGGAAATTTAGGTCATTCAAGGTGGGTTTTCACTAAGGCACCAAATATATGTCCCATACAAATGCTTAGGTCAAATACATTTGTTATGCATTATTTATTTCACTCCTCATAGTGGCAGCAGATCATTATCTGTTTATAAATTAGTATGGAAATCATATTCTTTCAAGGAAAAAATGGTTTTATCCATAGGAATCTAGAACGAAGCTTCTTCACATAGTGGAATAGTCATGAGAGGGAGAATATACAAGTCTAGAGACTTTGATAGGTACTATCACTGTAACTTCATCATTAGTGACTACTTTATTTAATATAGATACATCTGATTTGTTTAGTTGAACTTGTATTTTCAATCATCTAAATATTTTTATGGATATTTTATCTTATGTAATGGATTTTACAACAACCCTTGGTATGAATATGAAGTAGGGTCATTGTAGTCTCATGTGTGTTTTCTCTCTGTTGGATGTTGAGATTTCTCAGAGTTTTCTAATTCTCAATATGAAATCTCTTAACTTCATTTTTGGGATGGATTGGATCATTAACAATAAATCGTGGATATATTGTTAGCTTTGACGGGTCCCCTTCACAACACCTGATGGTCTATCATGTGTCTTCAAAGGAGAATGAGACCCAAGGTCAAGTAGATCTAGACCTTCTTATCTAGATTTGGAGAAGGTGATATCTATGTTTGATTTTGATATGGTACGAGAATATTTGAGTGGTGATCTCCCTCTAATTGGCATTGATTTTATTGATATGTTTCCTTTAGACATATCTAGTTTTCCCCTAGTAAGGGAGGTATAGTTTTCTATATATTTAGTTCATGTTAATCAACTAGTTTCTATTCCCTATTACCACATGGAACCAACTAAAATGAAAGAGATAAAGTATATGTTGGATGTTCTTCTAGGGAAAGGATTTATATGTTCGAGTGTGTCACCTTGGGAGACAATAGTTTTCTTTTCTAAGAAATTTGATGCTTTATTCTACATATTTACTCATTACTAAAAAATAAACAAAGTCATAGTAAAGAACAAATATCCATTTACCATGGATTGATGACCTCTTTGATCTATTGAAAAGGTAAAATATTTTCTTAGAGATTGATCTTTGGTATAGTTACCGTCAGTATAAGATAAACAATCTAAGGTTCTAAGAAATGCCTTTCAGAGTAGGTATGACCATTATGAGTACCTTTTCACCCCCTTCAATATATCCAATACTCCGGTAGTTTTCAAGGTTTTTATGAACAATATTTTCCAAGAGTATCTTGATAACTTTGTGGTGGTATTTGTAGATGAAATCATTGTTTACTCTATTTTCTCGTAGGATCATGTGATTCATCATAGAGAATTTAGCATTTTTCGAGTAATCATCACCTTTATGCCAAGATTTTGAAATGTGATTTATGAATTTCAGAGGTCTTGGGACATGTGGTGTTGGAACATGTAATTTTAGTTGATCCTAAAAAGGTGAAGTTTTTTATGAAATGGGAACAACCAAAAAATGTTTTTGATATTCAGGGCATCTTGGGTTTTGCTGGGTATTACTACTAGTTTATTAAGGACTTATCGAAGTTGGCTTCTTCGATGATTGCTCTAACTTAGAAGGGAGTAAATTGTTCTTGGGGTGAAAAATTTCAATGTTTTATTAGATGAAACTTTTCTTGATGACTACTATGGTACTGACTCTTCTAGAGTCCAAACAGGGATATGTGGTCTTCTGTGATGCATCAGGTTCAAGTTTGGATTGTGTTCTTATATAGGGTGATCATGTCATTACTTCTGATTCTCATTAGCTTAGTCCCAATGAGAAGAATTATCCGCACCATGACCTTGAACATGTAGCTATGATGTAGGTGTTTAAGAGTTGGGGGAATTACCTTTATAGATAAAGGTTTACCATGTTTTCAAACCACACGATCTTGAGTGAAATATTCCTGAAAAATTATTTGAATCTCATCCAAAGCTGTTGGGTGGAACTCCTATAGTATTTCGATTACAACATTTCTTATACCTCGAAGAGAGGGAATGACATTGTAGATTATATGAGTTAGAAACTTCAAACCCATATCATGAAATAATATTTGGAAGAGTGGAACTTGATGTCTCTCTTTTCAGAGTTGCAAATTGGTGTATAGGAATCAGGGGACCACGTTTTCCTGGACAATGTTCAGTTTAAATCTTCTCTTATCGAGATGATTCTGTAGGAACAATATCTTGATGATGAGTTCTATATTATTAGATAATCTCTTTATGGTGGTGAGACCGTCTATGATTCTTCATTCTCCACTAATGACACACTATGATATCATAATCAATTTTTTTTGTCATTAGCTAAAAGGAAAGAGGTTATGGGGGATTTCCATAAATCTCCATGGGTGGTGAAACCATGAACCATGAAGATATTATATGAAATGCGATGTAGATTATGTTGGCATGGTATGTGATGGGGAATTTCTAAATTTGTCTCTCATTGTTATACATGCTAATAGGTTAAGGTCAAGCACAAGAAACCTTTAGGTTTTCTTTTTCCACTTACAGTCCCTACTTTTAAGTGGGACGAGATCTCTACATACTTTGTGGTTGGGTTTCCACATACCTAGATAAAAAAGAATGTGATATGGGTTGTGATTGATCGGCCAACTAAATCAGCCACTTTATACCCATTTGTGATAAAACCAAAGTTGAGGGGTTAGGAAATCTATACGTGGAAGTGGTTTTTCATTTTCATATAGCTATATCTTCTATAGTTTATAATAGGGATCCTTGGTTCACTCAATACTTTGGGAGAGGCCTTTAAGGGGAACTGACGTCTCATGTCCGTTTGAGCATGGCATACCATCCATAGTCGAATGGCGAGATCGAAAGATCCATATAGATTCTAGAGGATATGCTCTGTGCTTGTGTTATAAACTTTTGTGGGGCATGGTATGATCATTTTGGGATGGTTGAGTTTTCTTAAAACAAAAGTTACCAGTTCACGATCAGAATGGATCCTATTGAGGCCTTTTATGGATGCCCTTGTGGATCTCTATTGTATTTGTTATAGATTAGTGAAAGTTCCCTAGTTAGAAAAATATTGGTTGAAGAGAAGATATAATATATTCAATTGAATCATTAGAGAATGTTTGAAACACAAATATGGTATAAGTCTTCTGCTGATCATCATTACTGAACATTAAAATTCTCAGTTGGTGATCAGGTGTTCTTTAATGTTTCACCCCTTTTGGGTCATCGACAGCTTTAGAGGTAAGGGACACTTTCTCCTAATTTTTTGGTAACATTTGAGGTTCTTTCTATATTGGTAAATGTTAAATATAATTTGTCACTTCCCCCATAGATAATGTCAATAAATAACATGTTCAGTGTATTGTAGCTGAGAATATATCAATCAGATCCATCTCATGTTCTGATATGGATTGATCTTAAGGTTGAACTTGATTTATGGGTGACTGAATGGACAATCAAGATAATTGATTCTCAATCCAAGGTACTTCATGAGAGGGTTAATCCTTTTGTTTGAGTGATTTGGTACCATGGTTCTAATAATCTTGAGAAATGGGAGAGAGAGGTACTTATGAGAGAGAAGTTGCCTCATTTTTTGGCATGGAAGCTTCTTCATAGAATTTTTGGGCAAAGAAAGTTTCTATTGTGGGGATGTTGTAACATAATGTTATTGTTTTGTGGTATTCCTAGACCCCCTTTTTACAACAGTTTGACTATATTTCATTTGGATTTTTTGAGTGACATTTTTAATGTTTTGATAATTTCTAGGCTAATTCATGGAAGCCTCATGGTTTCCTGAAATCGTGCTCCTCCTGAGGAAAATATTACAAACCCAGACAATGGGGTTTCTCATAGATTCCATAATGTTTGAAAAAATATTCACCCACTTAAGAGAAAACATGAATCCCATTTATAACTAGCACACAACCAGGGAACACATTTTGGATCGAACTGGACGAACCTACCTAGGAAACCAAGTATATGATAATTTTAATCTGAAAATTATTTTTTTAAACACCCGAACACCTTGATTAAGTTTCCTGAATGACATGTACAACCCATAATCATTTTACCTATACCTAATAGCTCTAAAGAGTAGTTTTTATCCCCCAGACACCCTTTTAGATGATAATTGAATCTAGGAGAATGATGTTCAATATTCTCCTTGTTAGTTTTCTCTTCTCATTCTCTATCCCCTTCTCTCTCCTATTTATTATCAAGGGTTTTTTAAATATATTTATTTATTTGAGGATCTAATACCCTCTATTTTGTGATCATAATCCTAGGTTTGATTCCCAATTTCTTTTTTCTTCTTTATCTATTGTAAAATCCTAATTAGGGTTTGGAGTTTCGAGATCTATCAATTCTAAGCTAGGTGGTTCCATCAGAATACCCAATTTTTGTTAAACCTAAATGGCATGATCTAAATTAAATTTTTGATTTAAATTCCATTGTTGTCATAAATTAAATTTATTTAAATTGATTTATTAAAAACCAAATTTCATTGAATTTGGGGTTTTGAAAATTTAATTTTGGTATGAAATTATGAAAAAACCCGATTCTATTGAATTTTGGTGTGACTATGAAATTGGTGGAAAATTGTTTACATTTAAATTTTGAAATTGATGGAAATTATTTCAATTAAATTATTAAATTTAATTTTTTAAATTTAACTTTTAATTGATTTAAAATTATTATTTGTGGAAAAACCCAATTCCATCGAATTGGGTTGTGATTGTGAAATTGATAAAAAATTATGCAGATTTAAATTATTGAATTTAAATTGGGAAATTAATGGAAATTAATTCAATTAAATTGTTGAACTTAATTATGAAAATTGAATTATGAAATTTAATTTGGAATTGATTTCAAATTCTAATTTTGGAAAAAATGGCTTAAAATAGTTTTGATATAAACCTTTGGGTTTTATCTTGGGATATGTATGTTTTGATTTAAAACACATTATCAGTTTTAAATGGAAAATTGGAAATTTTGAAATGGGAGAATAATATTTAATTATATTTTATATCTGATTAAAATAAATAAACCATCATTGATTTCTACAAGAATACAATAAGGCTTAGTTAGTTAGTGGGTTATTAGAAAAAATGTTAGGATGGGAATTCCCTAACACCAAATTGATGCTTTACAACACTAATATGAACTTTTTGGGACATTTTATTCCTCAATAGTATGACGATGATTCCTTATTGACCGATGTTGAGGCATGTGTGTACACATTGTTATTATGATTATACATGTGTGTGAGGATCCCATAACTTGGAACTATCATACCACTTGGAAGATGACAATGTTTCTCAATTATTTATATATGAGATATAAATATTTGTCAATGTTTTTGAACTATTTTACATGCCTTCTGAATTTATATAAATAGTGTTATATAAAATTTTTGTCTAATCCATTTGTGTAAAATTACTTCTATCATTTTAAATATAAGCCATTATTTGCTTAAATATGGTATTAAAATTCCAAACCTATTTATTTAAAATTGATATCACTTTATATGGAAAATTAAATATTAGAATATTACCATTGAATCCTTTATGAGACCATATGGGGATTTTGGCTCAAACCCTACTTGTGCCTTTGAGTTTTTATCGATTATCTCATTCCTGGTTCGAGCAGGGGTAAATAACTACTTGTAGTTTTTTATAGTTTTTGATTCGTAGACATGCTGAATTATGTCTATTTGGACTTGGGTAGTTTTTCTTATTTTTTGTACTTTGTTATAGTACTTTGGGTTGGTCATACTTGTTATAATTTTGGTACACTTATCCTTGTAGAGTTTCTTTGGAATGAAAACTAACTTTTTTGTCTTTAGTTTTGTAGTTCTTGTAAAAAAATTATTCTCATTTTAATTTTTTTATGATGCTTTGTGATAGTCACCAAATAATAGGGATCTAGAGATGGCCTTCAGTCCATGTCAGTTTTGGATCAGTTATTGGGTTACTAGGGAACCCTCTCCAGTTTTTTATAACATCTACTAATTTCACCATTCTTAGAATTATCTGAATAATCACATGTTTAACTAATAGTTAAATTATAATTGAAAAATTAGGTACTTTTTGTCAAAATCCCTTACCTACTACTGTTCTCTGAAATATTTCATTTTATTAGCCTATTCTTTCAAATATTAAAACAAATTATTTTAAAGTTCCCATTTCCCTTCTGATAAATTAATGAATTAATATATTCAATTTTATTTCAATGAAGATATATTTTCATCCATTAATGACTTATATTTTGCAAGTGATTAGGTGTTCCCAAATCTTATGATCTTTCTAGTTTCCATGTATCCATTGAAAGATTAATGTTTATATCATCCCAAAACCTATGAATAAGTCTTATGACTCTATATTATCTCTTTAATTGAGTTGGTTTACCTATATTTTTCAAATATTCTTTTTCTCATGGTGCTTTAACATCTAGTACTCCCACTAAAGATTTAGTAATCCATGAAATTTCTAGAATATCTACCAATATCCTCACCTCTAGAGTTTCAATTCTTATATCCATGTTCTTCATAACTTATACCCCTACAATATATTTACATAGGACAATTCTACAATTATATTTAACAATTTTAACCCAAATTATTTTTCTAAGGAATTCAGGTCCTTCTATAGAACACTTTTGTTGAAGTAAACATATTGACTTTTGATGAATTTTCTCTTATCATCATCTAATAAATGGAATGAAAATTTCACATAACTATAAAAAATAAAAAATAATACTTCATACTTATCAATAAGATTTTCCCTATCCTTAATTTAAATATGAATATATTCTGAGCATCTAAAGTGTATCATCCATTTTTTGGACTGAAGAAATTATAAAAGGAATTAAAACATTATGATTTAGTGGATAGGTCGAATCGTAAACTAAGACTATGAATGTAAATCCTAATACTATAAGAGATAAAAAAATTAACATATATAGTAGTATAAGATATGGAATATATAGGGTTAATTGAATTATTAGTTAAAAGATAATTCAAATTAGAGAGAGAATATAGAAGAAAACATGAGATTTATTTAAACATATTTCAAAATAAGGAAGGTGGAGATTCTATGACATCATATAGAAGGTGAAGCTATATTCATGATAATGTTCATATCTAGTCTTTGATGGATTATCACTTGGATGAAAATTAGTAACTTTCTACTATATGTGCATCAATAGTAATTGTGTTATGTTTTTGTATTGGCTTTCATTCCAAAGCTATTTTTTCTTGAGGTAGTGAGAAAAGAGAGAGGAGTAAGGGAGTTACCCTTATAAGGGGAATTTTACTAGGATTGGAGTGACCTTACCAAAACCCCCACTAAAAATTGAGTTTAGTGTATTTTTAATCATCAATTTTTTTATTGTATTCTCCTAGTATTATCCCCATGTAGGAAAACCATGTAAAATTCTTATGTCGAATGTGAAATATTTACATACATTTTGTAATACATAAATCTGTTTGTGTTAGATAAGTAATAAAAAAAATAAAATATAGCTAAGGAATGTATAAGTGAAATAATAATTAGATAAATATAGAATGAAAAAATTAAGTGTGAACCTATATTCAATTTTTTAATGATCATCTATGGTGTTTAGAGTTTAAGGATTAGGCTTTTTATATTAGAAAGTGTTTCATGTCCTAATTTACCCACATCTTTGAAAATTTATCACTAATGACCCTTGTGGACCTAATAGTACACAATATATTGATTGATACCACATATATATATATATATATATATAAAATTAACTATTTCCTCCTTGGATATGCATGGGTTTGTAGAACCTCCCATCTGTTGGGAATGATCTCCTTTAAGCCACAGTCTACTAGAACTTTATTTAAAGGATTGGGTAAAATGAGAGAGAGTTTTTTTTAACCATAAGAGTTTGATGGTTTTCATGTTCATGTATCTTTATCAGAAACCATAAAAACTATGATATTATTTGTGTATAATATCCATTGATTCTTCATTAAGTCTAAATATTCATCATTTTTTTGTCAATAGTGAATTGTTTTTCAAATCTATTCAATATATCTCATGTTTTGGATTAATTCTTTAATAGTCATAAAATTATTTAGGATATTAAAAATTATTGAACAATCATCAGGTTAAATTTAAAAAATGATCGATATTACTTTAGATAAATAAGGTATCCTAGAAAATTGATATCTTACATCATGTCAATTGTCATGTATACCAACATGGCATGGTGAGATTCACTACATAGTGGTGCATCACAACAGAGACCATAATGTCGTATAAACCATGATGTCATGGTTATTCATTTAGTGAAAATATTCAACATATTATATACATAAAAAATAATAAATTTTAATAATGAAATCATGTATAAAACATCAATAAAATAATAACATAAACCACAATAACCAGAGAAACTATAATAATCATTAATAAATCACATCCTATTTATTTAATCGAATTCATTATATTTTTTATGTTTAATTTCAAGTCATTGACTGAGGAATTTTAAATCATATTTAGCCGACATTAACATAGAAAATGATAAGAGAGAATCCAATCCACCTACCTAAAATGAAGATCAATCAATAAAATAACAAGAAAAGATGGAAACCAATTTTTCAACATCTGTAAAACTGAAAGGTTTCTTCAAAAACTTATAGTACATTAATCCCCCATAAATATTTTGTAAAATATAAATAAACATCAAGTACCATTTATACTATAGATCCCTTTTAAATAATAACCAGGTAAATTAAAACTAAAATTGGGGGAAGGTAACCTAAATCTATAAGGAATAAATTACACAAGGATATGAAATTAGAGATCCACTAATAGTCTAGAAAATAAATTAGAATAAAACCCACTATCACCTAGGATTCAATGAAAGAAAAGGGAACTTAATAAAAGGATAGGGGTTCCTAAATTTATAATAAATATATGGGGGAAAAATATAACATAGAGATACTAAACTATGCCACAAATTAGATTGTTTATTTTAAAACTGAAAATCATTTATTTTAAAATATTTACCCCTCATTATATGTTTATAATAAATTTCTTACTTGAAAACACTTATTATTAATCCATGAAGTGTCTATATTGCAACAAGACTTGGTTCTTTGACCCACCCATCAGAATCTAAACCAACCATGAAACAATTATTACAAAAACATGTCATTTTCCTCCATAATGACCAACAAAAAAAAATTCATTATCCTTATAGTGAAATTTATTTCATTACCAACGATTACTAAAAAATTTGGGACATTAGAAAAACCATTCCATGTTTTTCAACCATTATTTAATTTGACGCCCAAAATGGATAGATTTAATTCCAAATCCTATTCCCTAGAAAAAAATTTACAATACTATAAACACATATATAAATATAATGAACTTAACAAAACCCTAATGTGGTGAAGGATAAACCATAATGTATTTTCATTTGAAGTTATAAAACTCATCCATTAAAAAAATATCTCTAAACACACATATACCATCTCTAACACTTATAAAACACATGAATAGGGCCTGGGAAAATTCATTCCTCTCTAAAGAATATTTAATTATTACTATTCTATGATGGAAAAAAAGTTTATCGCACTCTTAGTTAAATGTTTCATGCAACCTTATCGATGATGATGATGTAAAGAAACACAATTTTCTTGGTTATACAATGTATAAATATGAAAATCATATGAAAAGGTAGTAATTCATATGATTCCCAATTTATCCCCTTACCATATATCTATGTGAAGATCAAGGAGACTTAAATGGATGACATGAATATAAATAAGAATGTAACAAATTTATTAATGTTCAACCATAAAAAATATAAAGTTATAAGTTTTAGAACATGAAAATGTGTCATATAAATTTAAAAATCAAAGAACGATGTGTTGGATGATGAAGAAAATTTATCATTCTATATTCAACCAATATGCACAAAAAATGAATCGTGATCTTAGATTGAACTTATAGTAAAGTAACATAAATAGGGACATTTTGGAATATAAATAACAATTTATTCATTTCTATAAATTTAAGGATTTTTTTGAGATTAATTATATGATCTAACCATTACTCAAACTCATATGAAAATGGGGAAAATACTATATATTTCATAAAAGGTCTCCCAAAGACCTCAAATGAAATATTGTCATTTTAGTCATGGTTGATCACTTAAAAAAGGTGAATCAATTAATTATTATATATTATAATTTTTTATTAAATTGGATTTAATAGAGGTATATATAATGTAATAAGTAAGTATACCTAGAGTACCATTTTCAATTATATCTAACAAAGATCCAAGGTTAACCCCAAAGTTCAAAGAATTATTTAATAAGAATTGAATATAGATTTAAACTAACTAAAAAAATTATGAAAGGAATATTAATAAATTTAATGATATGATTAGATATAGCTTGTTGGTTTTCAATAGAGGGTATAATACTTATCTTTAATTTTTTAGTTCTTATATAATAACAATTTCCACTCGATCAGTTTGATAGGATCTTATAAGGGTTTATATAAGAATGAGTGTAGATCTCTAATATACTATGATATATTTGAATTAAAAAAGAAATTGGAACCAAATAATTCTTAGTAAATTATAGAGATTATCCAAATCATTCATTAGATTTTTAAATCAATACAAAATTAAATAGAGGAGTTTTGCTGATAATCGCTAGTGGAATCAAGATATTGACGTTGGAGAAAAATTATTCCTTTTAATATCACCATGGAAGAGGTTTGTGATATTTAAGAATAAGGAAATGTTAATCCCTCAGAACCTCTAATATTATTGATCAATTGGTAACTATAACTTTTCAACTAGAATGTCTACCAAACTTCCCATAAGTGCACAATGTGTTCCATAAATCACTTTTGAGGAAGTATATACCAGATTCATCACATGTACTTAGAAAGGATGTTTTATAATTATATAATTATCTCTTATATAAATAAAAATTGATATAAGTATTGGATCATAGAGATTTATTATTATAAAATAGTATCACTCACATGGTTAATGTTTTGTATATAAATCATATGTATATGAGGAAGTGATACGGTAAAAAAAGTTTTAAAAAGAAAAGTACCCTATTATATTCTCATATGAGTAAGGTAATTTCTAGGGTGAAAATTTTTATGTGGGTATGCAAGACCAAATATTCTAATATGAATCTTCTTTATATAGATTTTTTATTTTTCCTTATATAATTACTTGATATATGCACAATAAAAATATAAAAGGAAAAATAATTTATTTTATTAAGGTAGAATATTAAAATAAGAAAAATTTATTATTATTATTAAAACATATATGGAATATAATTATTTTAAAATTTAAGAGGGAAATAAATTCATGTAAGTAAATAGATAGTAATATTGTAGTTTTACTCTTCTTTGACTGTCATGAATACCATACTTCCATCTATAACTATATCTGTAAATAAAAAAATTACAAATATGAAAAACAATTAATATAATTTCATGATTGATTTATAGAGATGTATGTAAGTTCTTATATATGAATGTAAAAATGGATAATGGGACTGTTATATGGTTATTGGGTATGTATATTACCATTTGGTATTATTGTGGATTCAAATTGATACATGATTGACACATAGATTTGATGAAATAAGAGTTTTTTGATAATAAAATGTTCATAAGTTGGTAATATTTTGAATATTTTATATTTTCGTTAGAAAATATTATTATTTTAATATTTAAATAAAAGTAAGTATTCTTAGTGTTTAATGGATCAATTTTTCTTTACCTCAATTTCTATATTTCTAATAAAACAATTATCTAAATATTTTTTATAGAATTTTAATTTTAATATTAACTCCAGAAAAATGTAATGAAATTGGAATGCTTGAATTAATAACTTCATCTTTTGTGATTTTATTTTAGAAATATATTTTAGGAATAAATTTAATTATCATTTTAAAAATATATTTATTAATTGATTATTTTGTTAATTTTAGTTTTTTAATTGATTATTTTCATTTTTATTTTATTATTTTCGTATTTTGGTTGTGTATAAAGGTTGAATGGAATTTTTGTAAATGTATTTGGATATGTTTGTAAGGTTTTGTCTCAACTGAACCACCATAAGAGCAATGGACATTCTAGACCTGACCTACCACAAGATAAAGGACATAGTGACCAAAAGTCTGGATTAGCTACCTACGGTTACATGTGTCATTGAAAGGTCCTAGTATAGAAGCCCAAGACTTCTAATCCATATTATTACATGATTTGTTTTTAATATAAACATAACCTAATTATCATGAGACCTAGTGTATTTAGAAGACTAGGTACATAATACATAAAAAGAAAAATAATATACAATATCAATATTTTAATATTTTTAATGAACACCAAAATCCATTTGATCTCTTAAAACTGAATGGGACAATCTGGGGAATACATAAAAGAAATGGGTGATCTATAAATCCGAGAAAGGGAATAAATATGAAAATAAAGCATTACATGTGAGTAAAAAAAGCATAACATGATATCATAAAATATAAGGCTCATGAATTATCACATAGAAGAATTAAATAAGTATCATGGTATCATAATATCATGGAAAAATCATAAATTGGTTAAAATATAAAATATTACAAAAGCATAAGTCATGGATATCTATCGAGACAACATCACATGGTAGACAAAGTCCTATAGTGGATTAGATTCACTCCCTAATATCATACATTAAATATTATAGGAAAAACACATTACACAATTCATTTGAGAGGTGTCTGGGAGAACCATAATATCATATACATGTCTATGTGTTCTACAAAAGGATGTATATCTTAAGGAATAAATATAAGAATTACCCCTGGAAAGAAATGGGTTTCATAATATTTCCTCATATCATAATCAAAAGTGATTTAATAAAGATTCCAAAAACAAGAAGGAATTAAATATTTTGGATGTTTATATCAAATTACATATTCAGAATAATCCAAAAATTATATTCATTTGGAGAAAAATAATGATATCGGTTAGAGAATTGGGTATTGAAATGAACATTCAAAATGGGGTTATAAAAAATTAGCTAATGACTTTTGGTGAAAGAGTGAGTATAAAATTTTATTTGAAATCCATATTTAAACCATAATGGTTATACAAAAAATATTCATTTATTTAATGAAATAATTATTTTTAAAAAAACTTTTAATGATCATTCTAGAAAATGGTTACGGGATAGAAAAGTTCCCCTTTATCGGGTTTTATTTGAAAGAAGGAATTTAAGAAATGAACTTAAGGCATTTATTTTTCTATCAAAGGAATGAATAATAAGAGAGAAATATATGTAATAGATATATACATAGAATTAATAATCCTTAAATAATATCAAATATAGAGATAATTTGAGTTATAGAGAGAAAGTTTATAACCTCAAGAAAAAGGGTGGTTCAAAGAGATCTTTTACCTTATGTCTGAGAATCATTTTTCACTTGAACTTAATGTCCTAAATAATAAAATTAGATTAATTAATTACATTTTGAATATAATTTTTTTATATAATTTTTTTATGATCATTTATTACAATTTCATTGAGATTTAAATGCTATTTTTTTGTTCTGAGGGGGTTTGTTTCATGATTCCATGGTCGGGTTACCTATGGATAATTTTTGAAGTTCTTTTCAAATGGAAATAAAACACAAAAATTAAAATGAAATGGAATTAATATCATTAAAAAACATGAAATGTTCTTAATTAACCAATTTTTTCTAATATATAGATGATTCACTTAGTAAATATGTTAATACTATGTGGTTAGTTTATTTAGGATGGTTTACTAACTGTCATGAAGTAGATTTTTTTATTTAATATTTTCATTATATATTCACTAGAAACATAAATGAAGTTATACTATTATTATTAATATATTATTTAACCAAAAAAATATTTGTTTTACCAACCTTTAAGGCAGTGGAGAAAAATGAAGTATGTTGTTCATGAAGGCACTGAACAAACCATATTTTAAACAACATTTTCTTTTTAAAAATTAAATAAAAGAGATATAAGATGGATATTACACCATTATAATATTATATAAGTATATTTTGGATACTTATTTTAATATTATTAGGTGTATGGGGATTATATGGGGGAGGAGGAAGAAGAATTAAATTAAAATGTATTAGTCGATAATCATACCTCTTTTTTAGGCTGTCTCCTCTAGGATACCCCTTAAGGATCCATAAAATGGTCTTTTTTTGATACTATATGAACTAAGATGTGTGGTAGATGATTGGTAACTGAAGTTTTCAAAAATTTGGAAATATATAATCTTTAAAAGGCGTTAGGATAAGGAGCAGTATTTATATGGGGAGAGATGGGTGTTTTTGATTATTATATTAATTATTTTATTATTTTGGATCAAGAATATAAATATTATTGATTATTGTGAATAAATAAAATAAATGGTGAATGTATGGTCTAAATAATGGATTCTTAAATATTCCAGGACACAAAAATTCATGAATTTTTCTTATAATGTTAAATACTATATTTTACTATTCACCAAAGATTCAACTATTCTATAAAAATACCAAAACTTCACCCTAACCATTTTTTGGCACGTATATTCCCAAAATAAAATCCATTTTATGTAAATAATTTATAAATATGAGAAATATATTTTTTAAATTTAATCATTTTTTATTTGAAAGATATCAATTTTAATATTATGATCAATTTTATGACCTATTGAAATTTTTTATAGTCTCACAAGATTATTTTATCACTATAATAAAACATAATATTAATTTATAAATCCATTTTATGAAAGTAAAATTTATTTTAAATAATTATATTTTTCATAAAAGTGAAATTAAAACATTTATGTTCTACAAAAAACCAACACATTATTTATCATTTTTAAAACATTTATTTACTTATCACATGGTATAAATATAAAATATTTTAGTTTTATAAGATACATAAATATTATATTAAACTTCTATAGGTGAGGATAATGTTATAATGGTCAGGTTACTCTAATTAATGGTTATATTACTATTCTAAAAACAATGTTACCATTCCAGTGGTCATATTACTTTTCTAATGGTCATATTTTTAATAGTTATATGGTTTTCATACTTTATATAAATACATAACCTTTAATTCATTATTTATTCAATTCAATTTTTTCTTAAATATATATGTTTTTTTATTTTCAAAATGCATATTACAATACTAATATATTTCTTCATTTCTACTGTGTTTGTTCGTGAGTACAATTATTCTGGGGGATCCAACATATCCATGTTTTCCTATTACTATTTCTTATTTTATATTTTTTATCCCATTAAAATAATTTTAATTCTTATATAAACATTTATTTACTAAATATAATTTTAAAAATTAATATAATAAAATGTTTTTGGATTCATCATATGGTGCATGTGATTTATAATATATTACTAAATATGACATATTTATATAATATTAAGGGAAATTAAATTTATAAAATAAGCGGTCATCACATTCTTCTCCTCATAAGAAATTTCAATCTAAAAATGTTAATTTACATATAAAGGTAAAAGTAGTTTTGGGTACTTCTACATCATCGATTCATATGGTTCCCATGTCACCTCCTCATACTTATGGGTTTTTCAGGGTACTTTAAGATGGTGAGTTATCTTTTTTGTTTAGTACTTTATCTATATATTTTAAGATCTTCACAAGATCCTCCTCATATTAATGGCCATTTTCATGTTAATCCTCCTCATAATGCAATACTTTTTAGGGATCTGACATGTATTTCTTAGAGAGGGATATTTGGAAAACATCATGTACTTGAGAAGGGGTCGGTGGGAGTGCTATACAAAAGGCCACTACTATGATATGATCGATAATATCAAAGGGGGTGATTTAACATGGAAATATCTTTAACATTTTCCCAAATATCACAATTTTTTTCCATAGTGATATATGTAGGAACACTTTATCTCAGACCTAAAACTCTAGATCTCATCGATGATTTTCAAAATAGCTCTTATATCAATTTTGATCAGCCCTGATGTGTTATTGAATGGTCATGTCCTTTTATATCATTTCACGTACCAAATGCTTGCATTCACCTATTTCACGCCAACACATAGGTGGTCTATCTCTCTTCTCATAAAGGGATTCATAGGGAACCATTTGGATTCTCGAGTGAAAACAATTTTTATAAAAGAATTTAACTAGAGTAATATGTTGATCTTAGCCTCCTTTTAAGAACATTGAGCATACTATTAACATATATACAAGAGTCTAGATACTCTTCTTTGATTGGTCATCAGTTTGGTTTCTATAATCCTAAATGATGTTCAATTTAGTATTTAGTGCTTGTGGAAGACTTTTCCAAAACATCGAGGAAAATCTCAGCTCCCAGTCAGATATAATTAATATTCATGTTCCATATAGCCACTTATATAATATATATCCTTACAAGATGATTAAGTTACATTTAATCTCAAATTTTAATGAATTGAGTACTCTTTGTAAGATGATCCAATGCAAACCGTATATAATTAAATTATAAGAGTATGGTGTTTGATAGAAAATTAAAAGAAATTTTCTATTCAATTTTTATTTTTTTATTTCTTATTACTTTTAACATATTGGTTAACATTTTTGTGTTTTAATATTTGGGTAATGCACTAGAGTAAGACTTAAGATATTATCAATATATCAAGGAGGATATTTTTAGATTATGTTCTAGAAATTGAGAGGACATTTTGGAAGAAGATGAAGGAAAACAAGGACAAAATTGAATAAAATCAATAATTCATTAATACCGTGTAAAGATAATAGTAAAATGAAATAAATTTAGTAGATTATGATTTACTATTAATTAATTAAGTGTGAGAAATCATTCTATAATCACTAGTCACTTGCAACTAGTTTGTAATAAACTTATCATAATTAAAATGGTATGAAATAACATTTTGTATAGTGGATTGTGATCTAAATACCTATATACAAGCCTATTAAGTAATCTAGAATTATATGATAATTTTTGTGTGTAATATATCCTTGTACACTAGTTTAATTTAGAGATATATTTTATTTGAAAGATATATTCAAGGAAAAAATTTAAAAAAAATGACATTATAAGTCATTATAATATGAGATTACATGGAATAAATTTTCATAAAAACATATTCTTTAAAAAAATTGATGAATATATATAATTTTATATAGTTTTAATTTATAGAACATCAAGTATGATAAATTCTAACAATTTTGGAGAAATTATCACTATAATCGTTTAGATATGTGAACTCTAACTCAAAATATTTATAAATCTTTGACTGAAAGTAACAAATCGGTCGCTGATGTCACGTTAAAAGGATTTTTAATAAGAAAGGTTTATCTATAATATTAAAAAATATCATATAATAATTTTAGAAATATTTTTCAATAAAAATTAAATTGGAATGAACAAAGTATATGTTTTCACATGGTAGAAGAAAAATGAAATCATAGTTGCATAAGTGGATTTCATTACAAAAAAAGTTGACATAATCATATCACTTATTCACAATTTAGTTATTAAAGAAGCTAAGTTATTTTGTTTTAATAGTAAATTAAATTTAAATAAATAATATAGTACCCATGTTAAATATATATGAAGTGGTTAGACTACCAACACAATATATGAGCTTAAAAATTTCACAATTACCAAAAAAACATGATCAGAATTACCCAAATCAGTATTTTGTCTATATGAACCATTTATTAAAATCATGAATCCAACAAATGTTTCATTCAGTAATCAATTCACATTGATGTGAAATTTTGATTTTTCATATTGGGATACTATGACCCTAATTAAATTAGATTAACGAAGGTATTTTATTAGGTGAAAATGAAGTCATCCCAAGAGGAAATTTGAGTGTTTTCTTGTTGAGAAGTGAACAATGATGTTAAAATATTTAATATTGAACCACGGGTTTATAATTTAATGGTATATAAATATTAGGTTTTAGTTGTTTAAAATTTTCTGTTCATTTTGTTAATGTGACATCAATAGTTAAAATAGTAATTTTATTATAGTAAATGACGTAATTTTTTTTGTTATTTTTCTATTGTGTTTTTAAATTAATCTTTCACATTGGAATATATGTTTGGTGTTATTAAAAGTGGTTTTGAGTTTTGAGAGTTTAATTAATTAATGAACTAACTAACTAAATATCAAATTTTCCATTTTTTTGGAGAAAAAATTTAATATTATAAAATCTAATCTCATATTGAGAAATAATCAATGTAGTGATACTTTAAAAGATGTTTTTCATTTAACACTAATCTAATTTCATGTGTGGATCTAGGACTAACATCAGCTAGTTTTTTTGTAAATATTATAATATTATTCATGAATCAATCATTTTTTATACATGAATTAAGGTTGTGGTCCATGTGATGGAGTGAAAGTATTTGGTTAACACTCATAGGTTAGATCCTAAACCGTATAATCAATTTATTTCATGTTTTATAACAATTGGATACTCAATTATGTTATATAATTTAATTTGAGAATAATAATAATCCATTTATTATTATTTTTTTATAATTACTTTTTATATTTTAGTTATTGGTTACTACTAACTTCATTTGTCAATCAATTCATGACCAATGGTCATGAATTCAACCATTCTTGGGAACAGGAGAGGGAGGGATCATCGACCTTTGGTTTGTTCAAAATTAGAATCATCGATTGTAGGAATAAATTGGGTAAATTGTGTTTATAAGGGACAACAATATATCCAAATATTTATTATAGTCATATTATGTGAGTGATTGGTATCATAAGAAAGATATTGCGATGTGTAGTCACAAAGCTTTATCAACAAGGGAATACGTTATACTCGAGGATTAAGACAAAGAGTTAAGGTGAGGGTGGTGATAGAAAGTTTTCATTCTATTTCACTGGTTTAGGTATTATATATGAGAGATACACCTAATGAGGAGTATAGAGTCGCACTTGGTGGTTCTTCATTCAAAGGAGGAGGGGCCATCTAGTGTGGTGTCAATGGTAGTGGAAACTTGTTCTATATAACTCCCTAATCTGAATCACCTAATCTGATCTAGAGTGTCGCATGGATTCATATGTATCTTCCCATATGAAATATATTTTCAACTAGTATTTATAGTTCAAACACCATATGTGGGGTTACTATACCCTTAGTATCAGTAAAGACAATCATAACACTATATAACACATCAAATTAAAAAAACAATTCTATAATAATGGAATCCGATGTATCTTAATACATATAGGATAATAATCCCAAGGCCCCCAAAAGTGGTAGGTCATACAAAAGTATAAGTAACATGACTATGTAAATAAGACACCATAGTATTTCTTTTTAGTTAGTCATGATACCACATTTGAACATCATCCTTTGTCTCCTAGATCAATGTCCTTGGGGCCTTACCCTTTCTTACATCTTTAATCAATATGTTTTCACACATATTGATATTCCCATGAATGGTGTGATTATAAACCCAAAAGTAAACCAATAATTTTTCTTTAACATGAGTGATTATGAATAAAAGTATATATCATGATAAAAAATAAATATTTAAGCATCAACATACAATTATGTTCTAAAAATTCAAGTACTAACCAAGCTTGCACAACACCCATTCTTACCTGATTCATCTCCATGCTAGAAACATTTTCATAATAGATTTTTTGAATGAGAGTCAACCACATAGTCACCACACCTATTCCACATCCATTAAAAGTATATGAATCTCATGTCTGGACATAAGGCCATGATTCCTCATCTCTCTCATGGTCTAAAACTACATCATGTTAGTCCATAAGGCCATACGAACCATGACATAGTCCATGTCATCAAATATCATAATTCCTCACTGTCACCTCATAGGTCATATCTCATAAGACCATCATTCTCCCAGGAGTGACTACAAGGTGACCACTCCCCATCATCTAACTCATTCCTATCATCACATCATATGCAGAATCTATACCTACTCCCCCTCTAGGGCCTGTAATCCATGACATTCCCACTCATTACATTAGTACCATTCATAGAACAACTACATAGAAATTACCAATACAACACATGGAAATAGTTTCATCACCTATAGAGGCATACCATATCATGATAAAATTGAGAAAAAATAGCCAAACCAACACAAAAGTGTGATTCTACTACCATTGCTGAAGCCAGTAGAATGAAAACGACTCATCTCTCTTGGAAGGTAACTACTAAGTGGGTCAATCTCCTTGAAAATATCTCTTCAATGAACTACTTCTTTACACACACATTTTAGGAGGCAAAATATCCTACTGATAACCATGCAAATAAAGTTGTTATGGAAAATGGATGCAAATACTCCAATACTCTACCTAGTTACATGTTCCCAGCTTTCCTAAGAGACAAATGTAAAATTCATTCCATTTGATCTGTGCAACCTTTTCTTTTTCATTAATACAAAGCAAATAATCTTGTATTTATAAAAAAAATAAAGCATACCAACACACAATATTATAACACTATAAAATCATATACATGCCCCTTATATTTTAAATAATTCCCTACCTTGATCATTTTACCATTAACATTAAATTATGTCAAGAGATATGTCGCCCGAGCCACATTTGTACACTAACCAAAACAATATTTCACAAAAAATTCTAAAATCAATTCCAATGTGGAATAAAAACTATTCTAGAATTAAACTCAAGAAGTAATCAAGCTAAGGGTGGATCTGACACTTAACCAACATTCAACACCATTAAAAGCAGTCTTCATGTCCGATTGAAAAAAGAAGAGGTTTCTATCACTCTTGGACAACAAAAAAATAAAAGATTAAAGGATATAATAGATCTGGTTCATTAAGAGTAGGAATAAACCTCCTAAGGAATGATCTTATAGAAAGGCCAATAAATAAGAAAAAAAATGAGAAATAATCACCCAATATCATTGCTTCATAAAGAATTTTCATTCAAATCCTTTCCAAAAAATTTATAATATTTATTTTGAAATACATTTGGGTAAATAGAGAATTTTATAATTGATTAATTGAGGGAGAATAATTTACTAATAACATATTTGAGACCACTCAATAATGATAAATATGTTTCTACCTTGAAAATGGTCAATATCCAAGGAAGGAGGTGATGGTTTTTTCCATTTCAATGCCCACATGAACCCACCATGGCGTCCACCATAACATTAACATGTCCATGGTGTTATTGGAAACACTATCAGGAAACAACATACCATATGATGTGATCCCAAGTCCTAGTATGGGTTCCCTCAACATAGCCTCTAAAATGGCGTGGTTATATTGCTTAATCCATTCCCCACAACAACTTTCTCTGATCACCATGCCTTTGTCTATGCCCATTTTTTCATTGCTCGTTTTACACAGGATTGCATTGGGGACCACCACAGCTTTCACCATGGACATGGTGTTTCCTATTTTGGACAGTAACATCTCAAATGACCCAAAAAAACTTCTTAAAATATTAGAAAACTTTAAGTAATAATGTTTCAAAATAAAAAATCAATGTAAACAAGAAAATAAAATATTCAAATCCAAAATTCCATGATTTTACAATCTATCCTATAAGGACTTCTCATCCTTAAGAAGCGTCTATAATAATCCTACTCAAATAACTCTGGTTGCTAAATTTGATCATCAAACTCCCCCTCCCAACTATCCTTATAGACCCATTTATTTCTCCATAAGACTTAAACACATGGAACTATCTTCCCCTATGGCATCCTCTCACTCTAGTCTGTTGTCCATAATGGGAACTCTATAAAATAATTTTTTTGTTCCAACTCAACATCCTTATAATCAATCAAATGTGTAAGATTAGGCTTATACCTCTAAAGTTGAGAAATATGGAACACACCATGCCTACATTGATTATTTGGAAGAAGGTATAGTCCATAAGAAACTTCTCTGATTAGTTCAATGGTCTCAAATGTTGCCACAAAACATGGAACCATATTCCCTTATATTGTTGGAAATTCACCAAACAAGTTAAAAACTATAAGAAAACCCATTCACTAATAGAAAACTGTAAAATTAATATCCTTTGATTGAAATAAGATCAATTACTTTTCTGAGTATAAAAAACCAATTCATGATCAACGTGGCTCTCTCATAGGTATCCTACACCATAATCAACCTAAAAATTCTTTCCTCACCCACCTTATTATAGTATAGCGATGAGTGGAACAACCATCCATAGAGATACTAAAAAGGTTCTATATTAATAGTGTCATAGAACTTATTATTGTATATGGACTCTACCAGTACTAGGTGCTCATCCCATGCTCCACTAAAGTCTTGGATTTATTCCCAAAGCATTTCCTCAAGGAATACAATCATCCCCTCCAAATATCTATCACTCAACATGTGATATGTTGTACGTATCTAATTGAGACCCCAAATATTTCTGTATTCCATATAGAAACTGTGATGTAAAACATGCATCTCTAACTAATATGAAACTATAAGGCAGTGCATTCTATTTTATAATCTCATAGAAATATATCTTTCCAAAATCATCAATAAAGTTAATATCTTGGATCGATAATAAGCATGATACATTCCTCATCCAATCGAATTTCACCCAAATGGAATCATGACTCCTTGGGGTCCTAGATATACACATCTCTATGTTCATCGGTACCACATCATAATTCCACTTAGGTATGTGGCTGAAAAAAACCACTTGGAATTTGATGATTTAAATTTACTATCTAAAAATTAAGGCATAGTTAAACCAAAACAATAATGGTTCTCTTAGTACCTAGCTACTAGAACTGACATTATATATCAATGTACATCTTCATCAACCCTGGATGCACTAAAAACATTGAATTATGAGAGTCTCTCATCATATCATACCTTAAAGAAAGTTTTCACTACCAACATCTCTTAAAAATATATCACATTGTAATTAAATAAGGTTCATCCTAGAATTAGATCATTTCCCACCAAGAATTATCATATTACTATTCACTTAGGGCCTGACTTTTTGCTTACTATAACATGGTCCACCATGGAAGATGTGATCAATAAAGGCTCCCAAGCCATTACTCCATGATCCTATGATGAATTCACAAGCCACTGAACTATCAAACTCAACTGACATCATTATGTTTTTGAAGGTCTCTCTCCATGACCCTACATTGGTGTTTTCTTATTGATTGAATCTACCAAAAAATTACCTTTCCTAGGGGAATAGACCATATTAAGGTAAAATTTATATAGATAATCCACCCAATGACTCTACCTTATCTTTAGATCCCAATAATATATGATATATTAGAGGATAATGTGGTCTGTGTAAATAAAAAACCTTTCATCGAAGAGATAATGTCACCAACACTTCCGATCATGGAAAATAGATTCCAAATCCAAGTAATGAATTAGGTAGTTCCACTCAATTGGCTTCAGCTTAGCTTACTCATAAAAAAAACCTAATCTCTTTATATATATATATATATATCTCCCAACCAAACTCATGTGTAATTACAATAGACTGTGTATCCAAACAATGGCTCTAGAATTGATAGAATCAGGTCTATCATAAATATCTTGTTCATCTATAGGATTTATTCATTAAAAATTTCTTCCCACTCAATCTTTACTCTCTTCTTTGTGAGCTCTTTCATAGATACATCTAATTAATAAAAGTCATGTATGAATCATCTGTAATACCCAACTAAACCATAGAAGCTCATGTTCTAAAACAAATTCGATGGATGATCCCAGTATATAAACACCACAACCTTTTCTAGATTTATAGAAATTCTCCCCCCAGAGACAAAATTCCCATGGAACCACAACTTTTTAATCCAAAAGTGTAACTTTGATAGTTTGGTATAAATATGATGTTCTCAAAGTATACATATTATAATATTATGGTATGGTGCATTCATTTATTAGGTCTATGAGTATATGAGGATATCATTAAAAAAACCACAATGAAGGATTCAAGATATAGATGAAATATACTATTCATGAGATCTATGAAAACTATCATCACATTAGTCGGCTTGAAAGGAATATAAATATACTCATACATAATATATATACTCTTATTCAATATATTAGGAATATCTGCCTCTCTTACCTAAATCTAGTGCTAAAATAACCATAATTCAATCTTAGAAAACCACCAATCTCCCTAAAAATTATCAAATAATTCAACAATTATCATCAATAGGTTTTAATTTCTCTTGGTCCCATAATCCACATTCCTAGAGTATACCAACAAATAAAGACTACCATATACTTTCTTTGTGAACAACACTATATCACCCCAAGGAAATACACTCGACATGATCAAATCATCCACCTCTAAATTCTGGAGTTGAACCATGGATTCTTCTAACTCATCTAATCACAACAGATATGAGAGAATCTATATTTGTTGTTCCCATATCATGAGTTTGATCAAAACTTCATTTCCCCTCTTAGGAGAGATACCTAAAAAATTGTTAGGAATACATCCTCATATAGCTCCACCATAGGAGTAAAATAATAGGTTACTACTGGCTTTACTTCAAGAACCATGCTGACTACATTAATTGAAATTTATCTTATCTCGATTATGTATGGTCCTAATCTACAGGGTTTAACATCCCATTCAATGATGGACACAAAATTATCCCCCATGGGAATATCAATGGATATATGTCTCTTTTAGTAGTCAATGTGTACTTGATAACAAGTCAACTGATCTATTTTGAAGATCACATCAAAGATAATAATATAAAGGATCATGAAATTACATAGATTCCCATAACCATAATCTAATACACGGTATCCAAGAAATATCATAAGATGATCAACTTTCTTCTTAAAGGGTGTATCAAGAGATCAAAACTTGGGAGATAAGTTGATTGATAATTCAATCCCAACAATAATTTGAGTAGATATAAATTAATGGAAAGTACCAATATCAGGAAAAGTGAAAAAATAATAGAGTTAGTCAAGACCATACCTCAAATATTCAATGGTTTCTATTTATAGCCTGTTAGAACCTAGTCCACTAAAAACACTCAGCCTACCTCATCTCCACATCCATGTACCTAATATGCATGAATCACTGGATTAATCATTTTTAATGGGTTTGAAATTAATGTTGATGGACCCAATCAATCCCGCAAATCAATTACTAAATCTAATTTAAACCCTCAAGATATTTCATCCATGATGCCTTTAAGGAGAAACAATACAGATTCCCTATATCATTTCACTAATGACACTTGATCTAAGGCTTTGGAAAAATTGTTATAGTGAACACTATTTCTATAATTGAAGCACATAAGAATACATTATCCTATATAAAATGTTGGAAAAAATTCTCTTTTATGGGTTTCTTCCTCTTCTTGGATAAGAATCATCTACCTTCTTCTTCATATAACTAGAAGTATCACTAGGAAGTCCATTGATTGATAAAAGAATACCTACAACCATGTATTACTTTATAAAATTCAAAACTATTAAGGGCATGTGAAGAACCTATATCTTTTTCAATGGGATAAAGATCTTGATCTGATTCTATAACTCCGTTTTGAGGATGATCTAAAAATTAATAGACTTCTATACCCTGTTCACATCCAAGCAAGTATTAAATCATAGTAACTCCATAAATGTCTCAATTATTAATATAGGATCATTGATCCCTATTGAAGCTCAATAAACTCATAGGTGTTATTTATTTTCAACATACCTGGAAATAAGTCCTCAAATAAAAGGTATTTGAAGGTTATACCTATAACACCTTGACGTATCCCATCTCGGTTCATAACACCCATCTGTCTTTAGTTGGGTACCTAAATCATGATGGAAAATAGCTTTACTAAATGATCCTCTGGATTATCTACTAGTTTGAAGATTCTTTGAATGATTTTAATATAAGATATATTAATATGATGAACACCAATTCCCTAGATGAATGAAGGATATTGGATCTAAACATCCAATTCATAATCTACCATATTCTAGGAAGCTGCTCTGGCTTGAACATGCACTATTCAGAATATTATTGGATTAAGTGGCCCTTCAAACTAGACCACTGAAGCTAGTGAGGGAGTACAATCAGTTTAATTCTATTGTATGACTAGTGGTAGAACTGAAATTTCCTCCATTATGGGAGAATTCAGGTCTTCTATTCTAGTAGTCCAATCAAGAATCTCTGAGGAATTATTTTTTAAATTTCCATATAACATTCCAAACACCTTTAAAAACATTATTAAGAAGTTAGAAGGAATGCACAAAGTATTTCTATAGAAATATGTCCTATTATTTATCCACACAACGTATAACCCTCAAAGTTCTACCCTAGGCTCAAGCTTGCTCCTTTGTCCCTACATGTTAGGCATGGCCATATATATATAAGAACAATAAAAATAAAGTTAAATTAACTAATTTCATATGGATATATCATAACAGATGATAACATAGATGTATAACTCAATAATTTTCATATATGAAGTAATTTAATTTATTAAGTACCATGAAACACCCAACGGACAAATATATAAGACTTGTGATCCTAATTTCATTTCCATGATGCATTAAAATGCCTAAATCCCATAAAATAGTTACAACATAATATAATTAGGATAAATAGAAAACCATAAATCCATAACCATAATAGAAATCCCAATAATATTAACTCATATGTCTATTTCACCATTATTAGCCACACACACATGAACCTCCCTTTCCTAAGTCCTAAATAGCCCAACTCCATTTTACCTTTTCAGAAAACATATTCAAGAAGAGGATAGAAGCAAAACATTCTATGATACCACTTTGAAACACCCCAACCCTAATCATTGAATCCAAGCTGGAGTAACACATATCCTCATGTGAATCTCATCATAAGTGAGAGGTTGGCCACTAGTAGAGTGGGTATGAACACAATTATTGGGGTGAAAAACCCTTCGTATCAATAAAGACAATAATAACACATGATTACACAACATATTTAAAAAAACATTGTTATAACACTGGAATGGAAAGTATCTAAATTTATATAGGATAATAAACCAAGGACCCCCAAAGTGGAAAGCCAAAATAGAGTGTCATTAATATATAAAAGTAAATAAAACTCCACTTCATCCCTCCATAGTCTATCTCTATACTACTTATTAACACCATGCTCTATCTCTTAGATCCATTTCATTTGGGACTTTCCCTTTCTAGTATCCTTGATCATAAATTCTACATGTGTATCAAGATTCCCATGAAAATGTGAATATAAACCCATTATAAAATCAACAGTGTTTCTTTAACATGAGTGAAAATATATAAGAGTATATTTAATGATAAAAAATACATGTATAAGAACCAACATAAAACCATGCATTGAGATGTTGTGAACTAACCAGGCTTCCATAATCCCTAGTCCTACCTGTTTCAGTTCTATACCACAAATATAGTCATATAAAAATTCATGAACAAGAGTCAACCACAATGTCATCACATATGTCTATTATCCAACATAAGTATAAGAGTATTAGGTCAGGTAACAAAGCCATCATGCTTGTCTCTCTCACGGTTAGGCACTACCCCAGGTCCGGCCATAAGGCCATCATATACCAGAACCCAATCCAAAGTCAGATATATAAAGACCATCACACTTTATTTTCTCCTAATGGGTAAGATCTCTTAATACCATCATCCCTAAAGGTCAGGCCATAAGTCCATGATTCTAAATCATCTAACTTAGTCCTACCATCATGTCACATGCATCATTTAAGCATTCTACGCCTCTTGGGATGTTGATCTATGATAGGTCCACCTTTCAATTTTGTGCCACGAATAAAACACTTAAAACATAACAAATAAAAATACACCAAATGGAAATAATTTCATCACATAGAAAAACATAATAAAATTTCAATGGTGAGAAATAGTAGCCAAACACGCACACATGTGATCAAACTCATAAATGGATCTCAAGGGATATGCTTGCACACACATGAGATCAAACTGAATCATGGTATAAATAATATCAAAAAAAATTTTCATATAATATAAACATCACATAAAGGGCCTATTCATGGTAAATAAATCCTAACATAAATCGTGTCATTGTCAATGTGAATGTTTTTCAAGAGTGTTGTCACTCAAACCACATTTTCACACCAATCAAAGTAATATTTCCCACCAAGAACTTCTAAAATAAATTAAAAATATATATAAAAAAAGTTATTTAGTGAAACTCATAAAATAATAAATATATAGGTATATCTAACACTAAATCAACATTTAAAACTATCAATGGTTGTCTTCAAGTTTTATCGAAGGAAGAATAAGTTTCCATCACTCTTAGACAATAAAAAAATAGATGCAAGGCTCAAAAAGACCAAGTTCATCAATAGTAGGACTCAACCTCCCGAGGTATGAACTTCAAGAATGTTTGATCAAGAAGAAACAAGTATAATAAATTTCCCAAGACCATATCTTTAGTAAGATATTTTGTTCAAATCATTTCCATAAAATTCCCATATGTTTTCAGAAAAAAATATAGATCCATATATGTGGGTCGAATTGATTAGTAGAGGGATAATAAATGATAAATAATACAATTTAAACCCCTTAATAATTATCCACATGACTTCCCATTAAAAATTCAAGATCCAGGGAAGTAGGTAATAGTTATTTCCATTCGAAAGCCCACGCGAACACCACCACACCCTCTCATAGAGATTTACCAAGATCATGGTGTTTTTGAACAGACCATCTCATGAAAAACTTCCTTATGGAATGTTCTAAAATCACAAGAAATTTTTCCCCACCATGGACTCCAAAGTAGACCTAGTGAGGTCCCTTAAGACATGGTCCACAAAAACCTTCCTGGGTCACCACACCTTTAGCTACACCCATTTTCTCTTTAGTAGTTTTATAGGTGAGTGTACTAGGGACCACTAAGGCTTTCACCACGACCATGGTGTTTCCTATTTTGGATTAAAACATATCCAAACACCAAAAAACTAATTAAAACCCCACTAAACTTTAACCTATCTTGGAACACCATAAAAAACACAATGAAAATGATGGAAATAAGGCTTGATCATATTAGAAAAAATATTTTTGAGACATTACAATTCACCTCTAAGTAGATACATGTTGTTTTCATTAAGAAATTTTTGGGTCGATTAATAAAAGATTTGTATTGAATAATAGGAGTAAATATAGATATCTACATACTAGGTGAATGGGAAAAAGATGATTTTTTTCTAAAACGTGGTAGGAGAAGAGAGTATTGTGTATTAAACCAAATTCAAAACCTTTGGATCGATGATAGGCTAAATATTTGAACTAGAGTGGAAATGTGTTTTAAAATTCACATAATATTAAATAATATACATATTTTATAAATTATATATTGATATAATAAACATTATTATTATTATTACATCTGTGTGTTGGTATTTCTATATATATGATTCTGATAAAAATATATATAATAAAAATTGAATAATAAAATATTTTTTTAATAAGATTTTTTAATAATATTAGTATCGATAATAATGATAATAATGATAAGAAAAATAAGAATATTATTATTATTGTTAGTTATAATCATGTATAACTTAAGAAAAATACTACTTTTCACCATTGTGTTGGAAGTTGATAAATGAGAAGTAAATTTTACACATTTTTTATATAGATTATGAATATTAATTTTTTTAAGAAAATAAAGATCATTTAATGATTTATTTAATTTAATAATATTGGACACTGATATTGATTAAAATCACCCTAAATTAAAAAATAATGTTTTGTGATGGGTTATTTGCAATGGATTCCTATCACAAAAAGATAATTTCTATGATAATCCATCACAAATAACTCATCATGGAATATCACATCACAATTACTATTATTTATTATTTACAATAATAATTACGTTCATTATGATATTAGGTTTTATATATTCACAATTCCATTGGAAATAACATTTACGAAAAATACTACGTATAATAGGAATTATAATTCCATCAAAAAGAGTTATTTGAAATATATTAAAATTTACATCAGAAAAAATTGTTTACGATGGAATTATATATTCACCATAAATAACTACAAATAAAAATAATCAAATTAACTAAAAAAACTATAAAAAAATTTAAATTAAAGTTAAATAAATTTTAAAAATAGATTTATATTAATAATAATTTTTAAAAAAGATTTTAAAATTAACTTCTACATTGTTTACAAATAGTAAATATATAAATAATAATGTGATGATAAAATGTAATTAAACTCCAACTTACAAAATAATAATAAATTAACTATTTTTTTAAATAATCATCATAAATATAGTTATTTAATATAGTTTTTAGAGATTTTTGAGTGTTTGAAAGATGATATATAGTGGGTGAAAGGGGATCAAAATTTATTTACTATTTTCATTATTGTGATAGAATTTTCACGATGGATTATTCCATAAAAAACCATTTGTTAACTATTTTATACTAATATTTATGATGAAGTTTGTATTTTTTAATTGGTATTTCTAAAAAAATGGATATCTTTGAAAAAATATGTAACGTCCCGGTTCCAGAAGCCACCCAGAGGTGCCCCATACCTGGTCTGTCATGTGGCCTCATGCACATTTCCCCAAATTCCAGAGGATGCCGACTAGCAGCGAGGGTCTTGGGTGTGATAGTGGCGAAACTATGTCCTCATTGGCAGAGTATACAATAGAAGTAAATAACACATGCAACAATGAAAGTAGTAAATATCCAACAACTGCAAACTGCGAAAGACTAAAATAGTAAACAACTGGAGCACATACACACACACACACTCACACACATATATATATATATATGAAATGATGCATGATACATATATATCTAAGAAAGCAGCCAAACAAGTCACAATGATGAATACAATACTAAAACAAAGTGCAAAAGAAAAACAGATAAGCAACTCCATAACATCGCAAGCCTCGGCTTGGTCCCACGCTCTCCTGCTCCAATGCAAGTCAAGTACCTGAAGTAGAATGGTGCTTGCACTTATCTATACCTACAACAATGTAATTTGTTTTGGCAAAAAAGAATGACCTAAACAGGGTGTGCAACTAAATCCCAGTAGGAAACCACCAGAAGATCTATGCCTAAAATTCAGTGAGTATATGGCAGGTAAAGTATAGTAAACGGTATAAAGTAAAAATTATCATGAAAATACACAGCAGTAAACAATCTACAGATCAAACAAGCAACAGTGAAGCAAACAGCTAACCACAACAGATAACCCTCTAGGAAGTACTCATGACCATCCTCTCTGGTCCTATCCAAGAAGTACCAACAACCCTCGAGGCAGTACACTCAGCCTAAACCCTCTAGTTTGGTCATAAAAAAATATAAGACTCTATGAGGAAGAACGCTCAGTTAATTCCCCTTATAGTCTAAGGTAGTCAGGGAATCTTTGAGGAAGATCACGTGGTCGATTCCCCTTATATCCCCAAGGTCTAGAGACTCTCTGAGAAAGCTCACTCAGTCAATTCCTCTTATATCCTTAGGTCTATCACAGACTCTCTGAGGAAGGTCACTCGGTCAATTCCTCCTATAGCCTGGAATGGTTTAAGGAAATTCAAAAAAAAAAACAAAGACTCTTTGAGGAATCTCACTCGATTTATCCCCTTATAGTCTATAAATCTCTAGACTCTCTGAGGAATCTCACTCGGTCTATCCCCTATAGTCTATAATGTCCAAGGCTCTCCGAGGAAGCTCACTCAGTCTATCCCCTTAGAGTCTATGGCACCAGGTCATCTCAGCCCCGTGCTAGTCAGTTCATAATAATGCTATACGGCCAAATTAAACCTACAGAGCTACTTGGATAACGAGTCTACTGCATAATAATAATGTCAGGGAATAACGCTCCATCCTACGGTCACAAGGGATGGAAAATAGGTATAACGGCCAATATGCTGAACAAGACCAAAAGGTCATAAATAGAACAAGGCATGGGAAAAACATCCAAGCATATAAATTGTCATTATACACAACCAAATTACCTCTACACAAGCATACAAGAAAGGTAGGAAAACAAAAGTGGTAAAATAGTAAACACGCAATACCCCATTCATGGGTATTGGTGGAATTTGCACATAAAACATAATGAATTTCAACAGAAAGGCACAAAACACCTACCTTGGCGCTAGGAGATCGATATACTTGAACAATGGGGCTCAAATATCCTTAGAACTTCATAGATATATGAAAACACAGAAAATTTCCATCCCATGATAACTTGAAAAAGAGGAAGAATTAGAAAACGAATCTCTAGGAGAAGGAAGAGCTTAACACTACGGTTCCAATGCAATTGATGAAGATCAATTCAGAGAACGGATAGAGGCTCGGAGTATCAGAGGAGATTCGCAGCCGTACAGGATTCACTCAGTCGAAGAAGCTGGAGAAGAAGCATGTTCTGGCGATTAGATGTGACCTCGGTCCATTTAATGAAAAAACAAAGTACATGGAATTCACTTTTGGAGTACACTGTGTGTACTAGACTTTTCCATACTCTGCATTAAGAGGCCTCCACATAAACCCTACATGGCCGTGTGTGTGGCCCGGACACGGGCAGTACACGGCCTCACGTGGAAAGGGAGTACACGACGTATACTCTTAAAATACACGGTGTGTACTTCAAAAAATTCGAAAAACTCCTCTTTTCCCAAAAAATCTAGAAAAAGAAAAAACATAACTAAATATAAGGTCTAGGTTCTTAAAAAATATATCCACCATACATAATTTTCATACTTATCTAAAAAAAAATTTTGATGGATAGAACCTATCACAAATAATACACTGAACAACTATTTGTGATGGTATATTATAAATAATCCTGTAGAGATGATTATTTACAATGGACTATATAATCCATCACAAATACTCATTTATTATTGAGATTATATGTGAAAGACTCACCAATAATTAAAAATAATAATTTTTCCAATGATTATTTTCAATGGAGTGGATATTTTTTCGTAACTAATCATTTCCCACTAAAATAGGGCTATAAAACATTTGATGTTACTATTTTTGAGGAATTTTTTCACATCAATTTATAGGGAATTAAATGGATTTTTTAATTGTGAAATTAATTTTGTAATGGATATTAATTATATTTACAAAAATAGTTTGGAAATTCTCCCTCAATGAAAATATTTTGGAAATTTTTTATTTTTAGAGATTAATAGATTTAATTATTCTTTATTTTATTTTTATAAAAAAATTGAATAAACATTTCCCATACTATTTAAATCCAATTTTTTTAGTTTATTCTAATGACTACAAATATTTTACAATTTGATATTTTAAATTGAAAATATTTCATGGAATTATTTATCATTGAAAATAAAATTTTGATTTCTTTTATTCATTGAATTCTATAAAATTAAATTGACGATTTTGGTTATAATAGATTATTTGTTTTGGAATTAATTATATTATGATTTAAGAAATTTTATTTTGTAATTCAAATGTTTTTTTTATTTGTATGATTGATGTTTTGAATGTTTGAGAATCAAATTTTTTTAATTATTTATAGAATCCTATTTATAATTGGGTGAATTGTTTGGTTTATATTTTATTGAAATCATTTTTGAACAATGTTACTAATTTTGAAATTTTACGTGTTTTTAGTACTACTTTCTGTCTCTTATTTTTAATACCTCTATTTACCTTCAACTATAATTGTGTTTTTCTACCTCCAATACCATACAATCATTGAAAAAATAACTTTGATACCATAAGGCTTACATTCTTCTACTTCCATACTAGTATCACCAACCCATATAGCCTGGTACTAAAAATATCATCTCAGGTTGTCCCCTTAACCTCATCATCGATACATTTTTTGAATCTTATGAAATCTACTTTATGGTTTAGTAGGAATAAAACATTCTAAAAAAATACACCAACATAGATATAAATTGAAAATTTGAAATTAAAACTATGATTCAAAAAAATTCATGATATCACCTCTTACAACAAGGTCTAACACATATCTCATTCCACAAAATCTTCCCCATCAATAAATCTCCACCATCATCATCAAAATTCCATCAGCAATAGAAGATGACCACAACTAGCACCATTTCTGGAAAACCATGAAGAAAATACATCACCTAAAATGTCACATAAGAAACCACCACCCCCACCATCACCCGATCACCACTAAAGATGAAATTTGAAACAAAAGAAGGCCCTTCAAACAAAACATCAGAAAACCACCAATGAGGAATCATGAAACAACACCATAATCCATGAAATCACCTTTTGATTGATGAAAAAGAAGAAAGAAAAACCATAACATGAGGAAAACTGTAGATTTGATGAATCCAGCATGGGAAGAGACTCATGGAACACCATAGATTGATTGAACCACAGTTCCAAAATCAATCATAAAACTTCCATAGATGATCTAATAGGATGGAAATGAAAAAACCAAATATAGAGTAATGATATAATTAGTATAGGAACTCAATAGAGAAGCACATCCTTTATTGTGTCACCAACCCCAACCGATGAATCCAACGCTATATGAAATCACAACTGAAACAACTGAAAAGAAATAACACCACCAAGAAGAAAGAACTGATAGAGGATGAGTCCAGATATATCAAATCACTTCAGAATCCCATGTAACTCACACATCCCAAATCTCCCCAAGAATACCATCTCACCAAAATAGATTGGATTCAGAAACACGGCCACCAAGAGGAAAGATAAGAGGTATTGAAAAAGAGGGCTTCATTAGGGGGAAAAGGCCAGAAAAGGGGTCGAACAAGAGTGAAAGAGGCAGAAAAAGTGGAAAAAAGAGGAGAGAATTGAGAAATATGGAAATAGATAATAGGGGGAGGGATAATGAAGGATGGAGGAAAGGGAGGGACGAAGTTAGAGAAATAATGTGTTGGCCTCCCCCCTCTAAGGTACCATTGAAGAAACCCCAACTGAGAGCATCGAGGGGGAGAAACTACATAGAGGCCCCTCCCATATTGAAAATCCTCTCACTATTTTACCATTAACCTCACTTTTAGGTTGGACATTGTATCAGTTTCATTTTTCTAATGATTTTTCTCATCATTCAATCAGGTATGGGATATGAAAATGAAATTTATAAGATAGTAAAAAAAATATTAGTGGTCAGATCCCTCCACAAACTATTGGTAAGTCCATCTGTGAACTCTTTACCAAATCCATTGGTGAACCCCTTATTAAAAACAATAGTGAAACCCTTAGTGAACCATTTTACATAACCGTTGGTGATGACTTCCAAAGTGATTAAAGGACTATATTTTCCTCCATTCGACATCATCATCAATCTAGTCTAATTTTTCCATTAACAAAGATGGATGAAGATAAAGGGTTAATTTGGTCTCTATTTTTTAGTCTATTAAAAAATTATTAGAGTGGAAGGCATAGAGTTTTATTTTTTGGTATGTTTATAAATTTTTATATCTATGTAAATTGATAGATTAATATTGTCTTAGTTCATATTTGTAGGTGTGGGTTTTTGGACATTTTTATTTATTTCTATGGGTTTCATTAAAAAGATAAGTTTTTTAATCATGCATATAATTAAATTGAACAATATGAATATAAAAATTTGTATGTTTCCTATTGGGATATTCAACTAGTAATTTTTAGTTGAAGTTTATTTTTTTATAATAATTTATTGAATGGGAAATTTCAATAGAAATTCTAATTAATTTTCATTATGAGTTTCACCTAGAATTTGTTATTGTCATCAAATTGAGTTGTAGTGTGAATTTCCACTTCTATTTTTAATTTCCAATATGAACAGTTAATTTCCATTGCAAATTTACATTAAAAAATATCCATCAGTATTTAACACTGAATATTTCAAATTGTTTGAAATAACTAATAGTTTGTATTGGAATTTTCCAATTAATTGGAATTGATAAATATTTATGGATTATCTATCCTTTTTGAGTATTTTCAAAAGAGGGAATTGTTGGTTGACATTTATAGAAAAAAATTTAAATGGTAATTTTTAATGGAATTCAATTTACAATTGAATTTTTTCTTATAATATCTATTTGGAGTTTCAACCTGGAATTTCAAATGGGAATTTCCACTAGGAATTTTCACTTGGGATTTACAATGTAAATTATCATTGGAAAATTCCATCAGAAATTTTGATTTTATACAACATAACATATTTTCAATTACAAATTAATTCAATGTGTACCTTTCATCTAGAAATTTGCAGTTATAATTATAAGATGAATAAAATTTCAAAATACCTCTAAGAGTTTGCACAATATATTTACAATTTATTTTTTGAATAGGTATTCCTACTGAGAATTGTTATTCACTAATAATTATCCTTGGGAATTTTTAGTGATAATTATGGATGATAATTTCTCTTTGGAATTTCCCACTCGTCATTCCAAGTGGAAATTCAAACTAGGAATTCCAAATCATAATTTCTACGAACTAGTAATTTCTATTATATATTTACATAGTAAACCAAGAATGGAATTTCTAATTCAATACAACTTGAAATTACTAGTGATGATTCTTTAATTATTACAAAAAAATATTTTAAATTTTGAATTGATTGGTTCTAATATTTCAATTTCCATTTAAAAATTTCAATTCACTATAACTTGAAATTTGAACATAAGAAATTTTTAAAGGATATATATTAGTTAAAATTCTACTTTTAGTTCATACTCTAAATTAAATATTGGAATGTACCACTATAAATCCTAGAGTTCCAATTCCTAGTAGAAATTCCAGAGTTGAAATTCCAAAATGAAAAATCCCAGAGGAAATTATGAGTAGAATTCAATTTTAAATTCCAACAAGAAAATATGTTTTTTTTGGAAGAATTGAAAATTTCCACTAATAATTTCTAGTATAAATTATCAATGTAACGTTGTCCCAAACCAACATGGGTTAACCCCAAACTAGTCACCTAATATGGGTGATGAATATTTCTAAGAGGCATTCCCAATCATCCTTTTCTAGAAACTAGTGTTAGGAATCAATAATCATGAAATTGGGAATGATTTGTCCCATAATAGAGATATGGAGAACAAACCAAAGATAAAACAAAACACAAAACCACTGATCACAAATAAATAAACAACTAAAATAGATACAACGACCATAAAACATGAAAAAAATAAAACCAAACCAAAACTAAACCAAAAATGGACAGACAAGATATTTTTGTGACCTCTTGGTCACCACCATCCCTAAGAACATCCCACTCCAAGTAAAAACCTATGTAGAACTTAACCTACAAAATAACATGGGTCTACCGACATTGAGTGGAACAAGTAGGGTCTAATAATAAAAAAACTCAGTGGGTAACAACCATATAATCCATACATGTACTTTCCCAAAATATTCTATAAACTCAAGTTTGAAATATATTTAATAAAGTAGGGGTTTTATCTTTTAAACAAATAGTACCATTATCTAGAAATCCCACCTTAAATACAAAACATTTTTACCAGTATAAAGTGATTCGTTATTTGAAGTGCATTTTGAAGACCCAAAATTAAGTTAAAGTATAACCCAAACAATAAATAAGGGAAATGAAAATATAAACAAAAAGCAAGTAGTAGGGGATATCCAACAAAATCAATAACAAAGAAGCATCACAAGTACAAGTATATAAATACCAAATAGGAAAGTAATCAATTTTCTATAAAATAAAACATGATAATGAAGTTATTTAATCATGGAAATTTCCTAAACATCCCTCGAAGTAATCCCTAGATGTACTTATTATGGACCTACTTTCTAGTGTATGGTGTAACTCTATAATCAATTACCAGCCTAAATTCTCTAAACAAGACTCACTAGAGGAAAATACCACATGGACTATCCTATATTTAGAGAGTTATAATCTATGAAATCATCACTTGAACCTGTATATAACCTATAGGAATCCCATGATAAAAAAATAAATGGTAATGATGAGTTCATCACATGCTTTTCATTAACACAAATCACATATGCCACAATGAATGCCTTTCCAAATACCTGACACCAACTATACGAAGGCCCTCTCATCATAGGATGACCATAGGGGTTCCCATAATACATCAAACCCTTCAACATTTTAACCAAGCCTGTACATCATATGAGTTTTTAAAACTAATTTTGAAAACATCACAAAGTACCAACTTGGCCTTTACATTTACAATTATAAAAATATTTCCATTGTGAATACCATTTATATTGAAACAATTTTCAAAACCAAATAAGGACACCATTTATTCTTGGAATATTCCAAATGGTCTTTTCATTCACTTTAGTTACCAAATTAATTCTCAAGGTTACAAATATACAATAATTTAGAAAGAAATTTTAAACCAAATTTTAAATCACATAGAAATCAAGGAACAATTTAGAGAACATGGGACATTTTTTGAAAAACTATTTGAGAGTTGGTGTGGAAGGGAAAATGAAGATGGATGAAAAGTGTTTTGAATAAATGGGTTTTAATGTTGAAATTACTATAGAATTCCATTCATGTGTGTGTGTTCCTATCTGTATGTTCACCATGTACACATATGGATATGCCCACGCCTAAGGCAGATACATACATATAGAAAACCATGAAAGAGAACCTAAATATTCAATCAAGAATTAAAATAATCCTCTTGACCATTCACTATATTTACCAAACAATAAAACTCTCCAAATCCCATACGCAAAACTCAATTTACGGGAAAACAAAATTACCAAAACTCAAAAAATGAAAAAAAGGTAAATCAAACTCTCAAAATACCCAAATCAATTTCAAAATTCATATTAGAATTTTATAAAGCACCTTTAATGCATATACATATGTATAACTAAGGAAAAATATTTAAAACCCATTTTATTCAATTTTTTTCCATGAAAAACCACAACAAATTAAACTAATTCCTCAAAAGAATGATTAACACATTTAAAAATTAATTAGAAAAGTTTAACCATCACATGGAATGTTCTTGAAAGGAAATGGATGGAAACACCTACCTCAACATTGTGTGAATGCGACAAAACTCTGAGAAAAGGAATAACCAAGCCCGAGGAACAAACCACACACCCTAAAATCAAATGAAACAACCCACATTGGCTAACCCTCATCCTAGGGTTTGTCCAAGAGGGATCCAATCCAAGAAAACCCAAAAATTAAATAGTGGGGGAAGAGAAGAATATGAAAAAGACCAAGAATCATGAGGAAATAACCTTATAAGGTTAACGAAGAATCAACCATGGAAGTGTAAGCAAAAGAGAATGGGTTTGGGAGCACTATCATGTGGAAAAATCACAAAAAGGTAGATTGGTTGAATAGTGTTAAAAAAAATTATGAATGACTTGTAATTCTATCTTTTAGGAGTCTGTATAAGTCAACTCGTTTGGCCTCACATTTTTCCAAACCGTGCGTCAACTGTGTGCACCCTACTGGAAGGAATGGTCACCTACAATGGTAGTTCACATAGTTTGTGAAATTGTGTGCCAAAAATGAATGTATCCTCTATAAAAATTGTAGAGGCTCTCTCATGCTTGTGGTACAATTTTTCTAAATCGTGCGTAAGTCGTGTGACTTTTCTATAACACCACCAAAGAGTCAAAAAATTTCACCTTTGTCTTTCATGGTTTGGGATAAACTATGTGTGTTCCATGAAAGTAAAAAATATACCTAAAGCACCCCTAACTTAACCAACATCATGATTTCTATCCAAACCATGCACACTAATTGTGAACAGGTCCAAAAAACACCTGAAACTAGCAAAACACAAATAACTCTCACGAGATACTAAACCTAACCCTCATTAAAAAGATCCGAATCAAAAATAAACAAAAATAAAAGAAAATTGGGGGTGGTTTTGGATAATTATTCCAACCAATAAAACATTATTCCCCTAGAAATTCGCCCTACTAAAAGAGGAACTAATATTGAGCTTAAACTGAATGAGGCCAGTTAAAACCATGAACCATGGAGTGGGATTTCACTCCTCAAGTAACACCAAATAATCTCTTGAGAAAACTACAACAAAAATAACCATGGGGGAGGAAAAGGAAGGGTCCTTCCAACCATAAGAAACATGCTAACATGGACTCCAAACTTAAACTCCTAGTACGGACCAAACCCCAACACAAGGACCCCCGACAGAAGAAACTCAAGCTAGAAATTTGCCCAAATTACATGCCATCATTTCCAAAAGACCCAAGAATCTCCAAAGTGACCCAAACCAAAAACTAAAACCAATCCATTAAAAGGAGTATCAATTAATGATTCAAATCCATAAAACACCACTTGAAAATTCTAGGAATACAATGCTATCAAAATCTTTAAAATAAGATGTATTTTCAAAAACAAGGGAAACCACACAATAAAGAGAACATAAAACTTCCCCAGTCTGACTTTGGGGAAAAAATATGGCACAAGCTTACCCAGACACAATAATTCCTAACTATATAAAGATCTTTAACTCGATGCCAATAGTTGGATCCTTGGTGCCTTGAAGCATCTATTCCCTCACAATAAAGATATGACCACCTATGACCCGATCTTATTCTTCTAGGGATGCTTCTTGTCAAATTAAACTAGATTAATCCAATGGTCATATAAGCTATAATCCTTCAAAGGATTATGAAAAGATTTATTCAACATCCCGAACTGACCACAATGGAATCACACTATCACGAACCAAATCTGGTCTCCAAAAAAACTAGCACCCAACCCGGCCTGGGGAAAGGCTCGAAGGGTGTTCCCGATCTCCATGTGCTGGCACAAGTGCTCGGGTATCGTAAACTGAAAATTGGGAATTATTTACCCGAGTTTATAAACATTAAAAAATAAACTAATTCAACATGAAAAATCGGGATTTTTCGAAACAAACCATCTTTTACAAAAAAACCAGAATTGAATTACATTGTATAAAACAATTATAAAATTCAAAAACAACTGTTTAACCCTACAATTTATAGCCCAAGAACCATATTTATGGAAAGAGGCACTGCCCTCTAGCCATCTCCAGAAGACAACACCACGAAGGACGTGCTAGAATCCCAAACCAAAGCCACTAAACTATACCCAAACCTGTGAAAAAAATAACCAAAGTCTACATACACCCATGGGTGTAAGTAGGGTGTGAGAAAAATCCCAGTAAGATACCACAACTAAGTGATTCTATGTGATAAACATTCAAAGACAAAAATCTTGCAAGTTTTAATAAAAAGTAAATGCTAGTTAAAATTTCTATAAGATAAAAATTTAAAGAAAAACATTTATCAAGTGGGATTATTTAAAGATTCATCACTTTTAAAATAAATTCCAAATATACAAAATTTTCCATCCTAAGCATGTAATGAGTATATGCAATTAGAAGTAACCACTAGGCACTAGATCATTATGGGTCCCAGGTACCTCCTATCTCGGTGAAAGTAACCATCATTAATATTTGTTCTTGTGCACAAGAGACTAGTAGGGAACATACCCATAACATAGTAGATCCCAATAATCATAATCATAGTTTTAAGTAGTGTTGTAAGCATCAATATTCCTATGTGAAACTGAGGCCAAACCCCCTAGGATCACAAGTATACTAGTACATGTCCACCCACCAAGATACTCTAGTTTCCCTCTTGTGCACAAAAAAGTTCAACAAGAAAAGAAATATAATTTTCCCATGAAAATATTACTTCCACATCACACATTCACCAAAAATCACACATGTACATCACAAAAGTCACAAAATCCACTTTTCATTCAAAATAACTTTGAAATAAAACTCACACCAAAATAGACGACAACACATATTTCACACCTCTCAAAATTCAACAAATCCATTAACAATTTTATAAAATATATCCCAAGAGGATAAACATCACATAATATCCCACTCACATGTTACATAATACCATTTTCAGAAACAAATTCCATTTTTCACATCGCACTCACACAAAAAATCCCAAAAACATGTTTCGCACCCACATCACAATTTCATAAATCACCTCGACAAATTAAAAAACTTTACCCAAACATTTGACATCAAAAATAACCAATTTATGTTTTAGAAACACAGTTTTAGAACATAATACCACCAAAATAGTACATAAGAAACCATTTCACACATTGTGTAAATCATTAAATCATTTACAATTTTCCTAAAACCAACCCAAGGGGTATAACTATGTTTTTCCCACAAAACACAATTCCAAATCCTCTTTCAAAGCCAAAATCATACCAATACCAATCCAAATATTAATTTTCAGCCCTAGAAATATTTCTCTAACCACTCTAAAGTATAATATAATCACCTCAAATAATACCACAAAAGATTCACTTGAAAAACAAACATTTTCATAAAATTCTTTCAAGAGGCATTACATGGTTTCACACATAAACCCCATTTAAATACCCACTTTCAAACCCAAATGCAGACCATGACCCTTAAAAATCAGAATTGGCTGCCCCAAAAGATACATTACCCCAATTTCATATGTTATAAAACACACCCAAACTATACAGCAAGCGTTACACATGAAAACACTCGATTTTAAGCTAAAATGAAACTTTAAAATTAAATGCTTAACAAAATCCATCATAAACAGTTTTTTCACTACACACGGAATATTAGGAACATGAAAAATAATTACTTGAAGAAAAATAACTCATCTAGAAATGATTAGACATGGAATCACCTACCAAAAGTGTCGAAACCCTCAAATATTGGTGTGAAACATCAACCGCACCACCGCCACACCTCAAGGAAGTAAGAAAGAGACCTAAAAACTCAATATTTTACCCAAAAGATAGGAAGTTAGACCCTAGGCACAAACCCTAACTTATGGAAATTTTAGAACTCAAGAAAGGGTGAATGAAACTCTAAGGAATGAGAAGAAATCAAAGAGAGAAAATCTTACTTGAAGAAATGTTGAAGAAATCTACCTAAATCCACTAAAATTTCAATCTCCAAGTTACCAAAACTGGTATAGAGGATTGAAGGAGTCATAGTAGGTCATATGGGGAATGAAATGGGGGGGGGGGTATTGTGAAAATTGAGGGGGTTATGAAAGAATCATTTTACCTTTTCAAATCTGTTCAATTTGAGATAGATTTATAAAGATCACCCTAATCCGCTGGGGAGATGATCTCCAAAGAGTCAGACACTCTAATGGGGGTGATTTGAAGGTGTTTGGCTTAGAGTTGGAGGTTTAATCACCTAAAAAAAGTAAAAAATTAATGAGATATTGAAAAATTAAAAAAATAATTGAAAGTAAGAAATGCACTTACGTGCTACCCCATACCTTAATAAAAGTTCCCAATGCATCATGGTTATGGATTCTTATGTGATCCAAATGGATATGGAGACTTTAATATTCTAGGTTATGACAATTGTTTAGTGAAATGGGTGTAAAATGTTGAAATATTTTGGATTTATAAAAGTAACAAAAATTATTTTTAAATCTGGAGATGATCTCCCAGTTTGGCACATACTTTGAAAAACCACTATTTCCACCAAAATTCATGAGAAACCCCCAAAACAAAGAAATAATGGATATTAAATGAAAAATTTCACTTAAAGAAGTCATGGATTCCACAATTCTCCCCACCATAATGTTTTCTTCCCTTAGAAATCCACTATAAGCCCAAAAAAATCCCAACCCAACCGATAAACCAAGATGTACTTGTTTGCCAAGATTCGCCCCAAGGGACAAATCACCTCCAATGATAAATTAAGGAATAATTACTCTCACAACAAAAACGTACACCAAATTCCTAAAATGATCAAGCACATTCAGAATTTATCCCAAAAGAAATATTCTAAAACACTATCCGAACAAGAAGCATGAAATTCAACCAAATGAACAACAACATCAAACAATGTTACACTTACCTTACTTTAACTAAACAATTAGGTGCTCTCCAATACCATAATTTACTCATGGAAGATGTTGGTAGCTAGATAGCTCCAAAAAAGAATACCTACAGCCATGCCAAGGCGAAGGAGAAATCTATGTTACTATTATAGAGGGATAAAAATAGGCTCCCCACCATAAGAGACAACCTAAATTTCCCGAGAAAGATTCAAGACACTAACCGAGGAGGCCTGAACAGACTCCCTAGATCATGGGGTAGACTTCCATCAGACCTTTAAAAAAGAAATTATATAAGACTCATATTGGGTCTCCCCACCATAAGAACCAACCATATTAACCAACCAACACAGGCCAATATAGAAAGACCCCAAAATTTAAAGAGTTGGGACGGCCGCACGGTTTGTCTGCACAGTTTGGAAAACCGAGCGCTACCATGGGGATCCTACTATCTACGTGGTTCTGTAGGGAATGGTCACTACTAACCATGTGAAAACCATTCAATCAACCAGTCTACCTTAACATCAAACCTTTCTCTAAATACCTAGTCGAAACCGAAGGGGGAAAGTATGAACTCAGGCTACAACAGGGAAACAAAGTCCTCCCACCTCCAGCACTAAATGGGAACAACTCGAAAAAGTTGACGAAACCATAGGTTTTAAATATTCCTATCATTCATACTAAGGATAGGAATTTGTAAAAGGGTTTGAATGACCCAATGATTTCCCCAGAATACGTGCTAGATTTTCTCTGGGACCTATGGATAGAGCTCAAATGATTAAAGCATCTTCGGCCTCATTGTTAGGATTTGAAAACCATCGAAATAGAACTTCTTCTTCCGATGATACAAACTACTACACCACAATCCTTGATAAGCTTATCAAGACATAACACATTGCAAAATCACATTACCCTAACCCATCATTTCACTGAAACAAGGTCTTAGAAGATGCACACACATCACACCTTGTTTCATTGGGTGAGATACAACAGAAGGAAAGGACGCATATAAACACATTCTTTTGAAACCAATGATTTTGAAATTTTCCACAGGAGACATACTCCCAACATAACAGAGACTCTAAGAGTATTGCACAACATTCACCTTTACAGTATAACGAGAACATGACCTCACAAGGCATCACCGAACATGACCATTGTGACTGATAGAAACAATACATGGAACAAGACCTTATGCAAATTTCCTAAACAACACAAAAGTCCAGAAAGTGGACACAATAACCTCTCACGACCAGATTCCAAAAAACAGTGGTTTAACATGAACGTTTTCAAAGAAACTATAAAGAACTCAGAGGCCCTCTTAGACACCATCGAGATAGTCATCCAAACTAACAACCCCAGACCACTTCCACCTTTGATGAATCAGGAAAATTAAGAAACCAAGGTACCTTTCAACCTTCCATGAGCACTCTCCCGATACAAGAGGATCCACAAATAAAAGAATGGCATGGGTGTAGACTCAATAAACAAAGATCGGTAAAATATTCTTTATATTGATCAACTGGAGGATTTTCCAATGGCCAAACAATCCGGGTTGAACTTTAATTTTGAATTAACACTTAATGGGGGAATACCTTATCCAATGAAAGAACCAAAGGACCCAACCAAGCGGGTCCATTTGTCAAAACATGCAACAAACCACATCCAAACACATGAATTGATCCACCATAAAGGTGTCCCAAAATATATCTCATAAGAGACTACTAACCATACCTTCTACCTAGATTATTAACAAAACAAAAACCCAAAACACGATTCGAACAAGAGGGTTTCTTGGACTCAAAAACTTCCCACAAGCTCAATATTTTAAAAAATCACATAATATACACCATCCCAAACAATTCATCAAGACATCATGTTTTCCTTTAAAACCATTTCTTTGGAAACAAACGGTTTGGCGGTTAGCGTATCCACCAATGGTACCCCATGGGCTTCACACGTGCAAGTTTCTTTGCCACACCAGGTACCCTCATCATGTCCGTCCCGACACTCATCCATTCATGCCATCAACCTTTAATAATACCATATAACCCCTTTCATGTGCTCTCTTATAGAAATACCAAAGGCTAAAACAAAAATTCTTTCCACTTTTCAAAACCAAAACAGTCAACCAACACAACCTGTTTCTCAAAACTGATAACCACAAGATCAAAATCCCAATTAACATCTTACAAAACTTTTTAGAAACACACAAACATTTAGATAAGAAATCACTTTAATGTTATTCACATCAATTTAAAAACATCTCATCCCATTAAAAAACCCTTTGATTGTTTAGAAAACACTATTGGAAACACTTTTTCAAAACCAAAATCAATATAGTTCCTGCTTTCAAAAGAGGTGTAAGAACACCATTTTTCATTTAAAAATAATTATGAAAATTCACTTCCACCATTTCATAAATCAAACCATTCCCTCTTTATTTGAAAATAATTTCACCAAAACTTTACGCTTATTAAAACCATGTAACTTTAAAACCATTGTTCAAAGATTTCAAAACTAAAGAACACAAGACAATCCAAGAGGAATCTAGTTTTAGGGGGTGACTTGAATATATGGATGGAGGCCATATTCCAATAACTTCACTATCACAGAGAGTGTTCTAGGGAATATATCTGACACCACATGGCTTTCCAGGCCCTGCGAGCTCACTGAGACCATTAACCCAACTCTCTTTTCATTTCCCCTAATCATCATCAATCTAAGAAAACCAAAGGACTCAGATAAGTCCTGACTCACCTTGTGACTTGAATACCATCATGAGGTGTGGTGATCAGGAACAATAACCATAACTAGAATGCCATGTCCTAACAATACTAACTTCAAACTATCCTGACTCTTCTCGAAATAACATGACCCAAAGAGTTAACTTGAACCCCCTTTGATACCATTTTTCCCGAACCAAATCTGGTATCCATCAAAACCAGCACCCGAACTGGCCTGTGGAAAGGGACAAAGGGCGTTCCTGATCCCTACGGGTCGGCAAAAGTTCCCAATTATCATAAAATGAAAATTGGGAACAATTTACCCGAGTTTATAAACATTAAACAACAAACAAATTCAATATGACAAATCTTGATTTTTCTAAATAAACCATCATTTACAAAAATTAAGACTGATTTACATAGTTTAAAAAAATTATAAAAGAATAAAACAACTATATAAACCCACAATTGATAGCCTAAGAACCATCATCATGGAAATATGCACGGCCCTCGATCCATATCCACAAGACAACACCACTAAGGACCAGCTAGAATCACAAACCAAATGCACTAAAAACTGTACCCAAACCTGGGACAAAAATAACCAAGTCTAAATACACCCAAAGGTGTAAGTAGGGTGTGAAAAAAAGCCCAGTAGGATACCACCACTAATATATTCCATGTGATAAACATTCAAATATGAAAATCTTTCAAGTTTTCATAAATAATTAATTCTAGTTAAAATTTCTAAAAGATGAAACTTTAAATAAAAATAGTTTTCAAGTGGGATAATTTAAAGAATTTACACTTTTAAAATAAATTCCAAAGCTACTGAATTTTTCATCTAAATATACCATATGCCAACGGATAGTATAAATCATCTAATAAGTACAAGCAATTGGAAATAACCCCTAGGCACTAGTTTTATCTGGTTCCCATGTACCTCAAATCTCGGTGAAAGTAACCATCATAAATATCCATTCTCGTGGACAAGCCACGAGTAGGGAACATACACGTAACCTAGTGGTCCCCAATACTAATCATCATAGTTTAGTTAGTGTTGTAAGCATTAATCTTGCTACATGAAACTGAGGCCAAACTCAATGGGATCACAAGCATACTAGTACACGTCCACCCACCAAGATACATGGGTTTCCCTCTTATTCTCAAACATGTTCATCAAGATAAGAAATATAATTTTTACATGAAAATATCACATACACATCACACATTCACCAAACAGACCTCATGTACATCACACAAGTCACAAAATCCACTTTTTCATTCAAAATGATTTTGAAATCAAACTGACACCAAAAAAATCCCACAACACATTTTTCACATGTTTCCCAATTCAAAAAATCAATTAAAAATTTTATAAAATCGTTACCAAGATGATAAAATCACATTACCTCCCCCTCACATGTTACATAATATCATTTTCATAAAAAAAGTATATTTTACACATCACACTCACACAAAACATCCCAACAACATGTTTCACACCCACAACACAATTTCATAAATCAACTCGACAAATTAAAAAACATTACCAAAATGTTGGAAATCGCAACTAACCAATTTATCTTTAAAAAATAAATTTTAAGATCCTAGTACCACAAAACAGTACATAATCAACCATATCACACTTTGTGTAACTCATTAAATCATTTACAATTTTCATAAAACCAACCAAAGGGGTTTAACTATGTTTTGCCGACAAAACCCAATTCCAAATCCTCTTTAAAATCCAAAATCACACCAATACCCATCCAAATAGGAATTTTCATCCCTATAAAAATTTATTTAACCACTATCAAATATTATAAAATCACCTCAAATAATACCCCAAAATATGCACATGAATAACACACATTTTCATAAAATGCTTTCAAGAAGCATTACATGGTTTCACACATAAAACCCATTGAAAGACCCTATTTTATGCCCAAAGGCATACCAATACCCTAAGAAAGAATTATTTGAATCCCAATAATATTTATTTCACCAATTTAATATGTTATAAAATATAACCAAACATTACCCCAAGGGTTAAACATGAAAAACACCCAATTTAAAGCTAAAATGAAACTATAAAATTATATTCTTAACCAAATACATCATAAAATGTTTTCTAACCACAAAAATCATATGAGGAACATTAAAAATAAGTAATTAATGAAAACTAACTCATCTATAAATTATTACACATGGAATCACGTACTGAATGTGTTGAAACCCTCAAATATTGGTGAGAAACATCAACTACACCACCACCACACCTCACGGAAGTGAAAAGAATCCTAAAACCTCAATATTTCACCAAAAATACTGGAAGTTAGACCCTAGGAATAAGACCTAACTACTGGAAATTTTAGAACTCATGAAAGAGTGAAAGAAACCCCAAGGAAAGTGAAGAAATAATAGAGAGAAAGACTTACATGCAGAAATATTGAAGAAAGCCCCCTAAATCCACAAAACCCTGAATCTCCAAGAAACTAAGATTGCTATGGAGAATATAAGGAGTCATAGTAGGTCATGTGGTGACTGAAATGGGGGAAAATTGTTAAAATTGAGTGAGTTATGAAGGAATCATTTTACCTCTTGAAATATGGTCAATTTGAGAAATATTTATAAAGATCACCCTAATCTGCGGTAGGGATGATCTATAAATAGTCAAACTATCTAATGGGTGTGAGAATAAGGTATTTTTCATTGAGTGGGATGTAGAATCACTGAAAAATAGTAAATAATGAATGAGATATTGAAAAATTAAAACAATAATTTAAAGCAGGAAATGAGCTTATGGGCAAACCCAATACCTTAATAAAAAACTCAAATCCATCATGATTATGGATTCTTATATGGTCTAAATGGATATGGAGACTTTAATATACCAGGGTATGATAATTTGGAAGTGTAATGGGTGTAAAAGTTTGGAAAATGAATTATTTTTAAAAGAAACAAGAATTATTTTTAAATCTGGAAATGGGCTCCTAGTTTGGCCCAAATATTGAAAAACCACAATTTCCACCAAAATTCATGGGAAACCCCCAAAACAAAGAAATAATGGAAATTAAATGAAAATTTACCACTAAATAAGTCATGGATGTGAAACAAACAATTGAATAGTTTTATGAACAATGAGCGGGAACTAAAAAAGGATACTTCTTATAAACAGGTTCATCTAGTACAAACATCTCGTTGGGTGGGGGACCCTCACAAGCATCAAGAGAATCAAAATTTTTAACTAATAAAAACTATATTTCAGGCACTATCTTGGCTAGAATCACCACATCTAATATATTCTTGAACCTAAATTTCATGTATGAGGGGAATCAATCCTTTATTTAAGAATGAAGTCCCTAGACAAAGAGATGATCTTTCAACTAATTCTTTGATGCTAACTCCAGAGAATAACAAACCAGCTCTTTAAAGTGGTCAATATTGGTCTTAACCATCTTCTAACCCTTATTAACACACAATTTATTTTCCACTTTTTCCATGTTTCCATCCTCATGTCTGAACCATCAGATAAAAGTGGTCATAAACACTTCCCAAGACATCCTAACTGGAAACAGTTAAGGTACGATCACCTTCCACCAATCAAAACATGGAGCTTCAAATGAAATCAAAATAGCTTACACCCTTACAGATTTATGAGTTACCAAATATATAAAAACAACTTTGAGTTTCTGAAGCCACCCATATCCTCTGATAGACCCCAATCACCAAGAAAACTGACAATAATGGAGAAGAACATCACTCTACCACCCCACTAGAAGTATGGGTAGTGCCAAAAACTAGAATAGACTCATTGGAAACCCTAAGGATATATCTAGGTTTCATAATAAAATAACCTAAAGGAATAAAACCATATCAATATCCAACCCAAAATTCAACAAAAATAACATCTCAATTAAATACACAACTCCCAAGCCATACATCATACGACAAAACAAATAAAAATCCATTTTTTCAATAACAAACCTTTCACTTCCAAATTCCAAAACCATTTCATGTACAAAAATCACTTTTATATTAAAAAAACATAATGTTTTAATGTTCTACACCCATTTACTAAAGTAACATTCATTTCAAAATCCACTCACTCTAACTGAAATCAACCAAAACATAACAAACTCTGAAACTTCCAAAAATAGGGTACTAGTGGCCATGCATAACTAGACCACATTGTCTACTAGGACATGCCCCAAGAAAGAACCAACAAATAGAATTATCTTGAACTATTCACTCAGGATCCACATGGTCACTCCTCCATGAATGATCAATGCATAACATTATATGAATTCCACTTTCATCCCCCAAACCTCACAAACAAAAAAAACAAAACACTATATTCCCTGAATTTAATATAAGACCCATGTCTCGAACTTACCCTGGTAACTCGTGGATTGGGATATGTAAGAGTTCATTATGGTCTTCTCATACCTACCTATTAGTCCTGATATTGATATATCAAAACTACCTAGCACCCCAAATAATAAAGGGATACTCTAACACTATTTATTAATGAACCAACCTAGGCCGACCATGAACCGATTACCCAAGTCAGCCCGTGATAAGGATCGAGAGGAATTTCTAATCCTCCCAATATGAAAAATAGTGTTGAGCATAAAAGATCATGTAATTAAAAATGATTTATCCCATAATAAATAGATACAAAAGAAACTAGAAATAGAACCTAACACCAAGCCCCAAAACACAAATAAATAAATAAAGAAATAACAAAACTTGATACAATGGTTGTAAAACACAATAGAAAAAAATGAAAACCGAATCTGAACTAAAAAGGGATTGACACGACCTCCTCATGACCTCTTGTTCACCTCCACCACAAGACCATCCCACTCCATGGGAAAACTTAAGAATAATTGAACCTGAAAAATAGTTTAGGTATACCAATGCCAAGAAGCACAAGTAGGGTGTGAGAATAAAACTTCTCCATAGGCACTAAAGAATACATCCATGTCCTTTACCAAAATAATCTATAAATGAGAGTTTTAAATAAATTTAATAATTTTGTATTTTTATATTTAAATAAATCAGTATTGTTTTCAAAAAATTCCACACTGAAAACAAAACATGGTTTTCCATTCAAAAGAGTTTTTTTCATTTGAAGCCCATTTTCATGACCTGAAACCAAGTAGAAGCATAACCCAAAAAATGAATAAGAGAAATGATAATATAAACTAAAGTCATGTAGTAGGGGATATACCAAAAAATAACTAATAAAAAATCATTTCAGGTGAAAACAGATAGATACCAAATATGCAAGTAATCCAAGTGATGAAAAATAAAAAATGATCAAATAGATATGTAACCAGGTCCATTTACTAAACATCCCTAGAGGAAATACCAATACTTACTCAGTTTAGACCCACCTGTCTATGTATGGTGTAACGTTATAGCCAATAACCACCCTAGATTATCTAAAGTAACCTTGCAATGGGAAAATCCTGCCTAGACTATCCTCTATCCAGGGGTTCCAATTCAGCTAATCAAGACTAGAAGTTAACTGCAACTCAACCCTCTAGATGAAATTCAGAAATCCTATGATAATAGTATAATTTGGAATGATTTTGTTATCACATGATTATAATTAACACAACTCACAGATTCCATAGTGCATGCCTTTCCCAATCCCTGACACCAACTATGTGAAGACCCCCTCAATGAAGGATGACCAAAGGGTTTCCTATCACACATCAAAACAAACAAGGTTCCAACTATTACTATAATTAATATGTTTTTAATACCATTTTACAAAACATCACAAAGTACCAACATGGCATTTACATTTACAATTATAAAACCATTTCAAATGTGAATACCTTTCATCCCATACCCATTTCCAAAACCAAGTTAAAGACACTATTAATGATTGGAAGATACCAAATGGGACTTTCATTACATTTAGTTACCAAATTACATCTTACCATGGGATGTTTTTAGAAAAAAAATTAAGAGTTGGAGTTTAAGGGGTAATGAAAAATAGGAAAAAATTGTTTTAAAAAACTAGGGTTTATAGTGGACATTCCTGTGGAATTCGATTTGTGTTTTTGTGTGTGCCAATCCATATGTGAACATCATGAATATATGGATATTAACACACCCAAGGAACATATATAGATATATATATAGTAAACCATGAATGAAAACCCTAATATTCAATCATAAATTATAATAAACCTCATGACCATTCACTATATGTCCTAAACCATAAAAGTCACCAAAGCCCACAAACAAAATTCGATTCATAAGAATTTTTTTTTTTAAAAACCGAAACATGGAAAAAAGGTCAATCACACTCTCAAAATACCCAAACACATTTCAAAATACTAATTGGAATTTTTTCAAACAGCTTGTAAGAATATACATATGTATAACTAAAAAAACCATTGAAAATCCCATTTTCTTAAATTTTAAAACAAGAAAAATGCAAGAAAAATAAAACTAATGCATAAAAATAATAATAAACACATTTATAAATTTATTTTAAATTTTCAAGCATTATATGGCATGTTCTGAAAATGAAATGGATAGAAACACCTACCTCAATGGTTTGTAAATGCATCAAAACTATGAGAGAAGTAATAACTAAGCTTGAGGAAAAACACACACACACTAACATCAAAGGCAAAAACCCACATTAGCCAACCCTCTACTAAGGTTCATACAATATGGATCAAATCCAATAGAAACCAAGAATATAACAACCCTGATTTTTTTATTACACAACTAAACATAATTTATTACATAAGCATAAATTGATAAAACATAGAAGATCAAGAGGTCTAGTGTCTTTGGAGATTAGGATCATTACATAACAACAAAAAACATGAAAAAAAACATCTTTATTGAAAACATCCTTTACACGACCACTACATTCCCTTGTACTAAGCATTGCATGGGATAACCTGAGGACATGCATAAGAAAAAGGTGAGATATAAATCCTAGTAAGGGAATAAATAGGGAGTAACATGAGGAATAAAATAAATTTTAGACAATAGAAATATCAGTAGATAACAATATAGTCATAAACTTAAAGGCATGATAAAGCATGATAATCATAACATGGAAATGTGGCAGCAACACTTAACATGGAATCAGCATGAACCAATGATCATTGCCCAAGAAGAATGAGTAAATCCTCATTACAAATGAAGAAAGAGAAAAACATAATTGAACTTGAATTATCATGAGTAAACACCCATTTCACATGACATATCATGATACTATACTTTACCCAATGAATTGGAGCGCTATAAGGGCGCACCCTTCTTAAACAATTCATTTCATGCATAAGTGTGCCACATGGATCATATAACAGAGATTAATAAAAAACAATAATTTATTAAAATATAAAGGAATGTGGAATTAATACATGAAACTTTATAATCAATAAGTAAATGTGCATAAAGGTGAATACTTTTGATAGAGAAATGGGCATGGTATTCACTACACAATGACATTGGCTTGGAAAATCAGTGCAATTTCGGCAGTGTAACGGCGTGACGTAAGAATTTATAAAAATGGTTGATGAGAGTGAAAAGGGTGTCTCATCATATGTACATGAAATGGACTGTAAGGGGTTGATATAGATACATGTACCAAAAACTGTAATGGAATTTAGAGTCATGATTCAAAAGAATTGCTTGAATGTAAAATAGGAGAGAGAAATTCCTTTCGGAATTTCAGCATAGTAACAGGTGTACATGGGAGGAATTTAATGAGAGATAAATGGGTCTCCAATCATTAATACATAAAGAGGGAAGTATGGGGGAGGTTCAAAAAGATACCCCAACATTTATAATTGAAATTAAAATGGAATAACAATTTAAAGAATTTTGGACAAAAATGAGAGAGGAAGAAAAACCATTACTTGGATGTGGATTCCAAAGGCTTGAGAGAGGATTGAGAGTGGCTTATTGGGAGCTTGGGGAACCTTGGGAGGATTTTAGAGATAGTAGGGAAGAGGTTTGACAAACTCCAAAGGATTATAGTGAGGAGGAAGTGGGAGCCTGAGTGAGATTATATAAGAAATGTGAGTTAATTCTTTATTATTTAGGTTTGGGACACCTCACATTAAACTAATCCAAACCACAAACATGCCCATGGTTTTTGAAAAAGGGAAGTGGGAAAAATATTTTATAAGTCCAAAGTCCAAAATTCTTAAAATAATGGGGTTGCTTATGTGGAGGTGAGTCACTCTCCCAAGGAAAACAATTTAAAAAGCAAGATGATTAATAAGTCTTGAAGGGTCCATTAATGGTTTGTAAAATAAGTCAAAAAAATCCAGAATCAAATTATTTTAATGGTTAAACATATATTGGCCGAAAATAAAGATTATAGTATTTCATTACATCACTATTGGGTCATTATGATGTCATAAAACTCATTATTTATTTAAACGACATTTAATTTTTACCCAAAAATTTAACTATCTCAGAAAATAATGAAAAATTCACCGTTGGATAATTTCGACTTCATGATTCTAGAAATAATATTTATTTTATATAAATAATTTTCTAAATATGTTAATTTTCACATTTAAAATAAAAACTGTCATTTATCGAAAATTCACAGGTTTTGACAAAATGGCTTTCAAACCTTATTAAAAATTACAATTGCATTCATAAAATTATACGATCATTTATATTTCATAAAAATTAATTTAATAATAATAATAATATTTTATTAAAATATTATTTAATTCAAAAATCCATTAATTCATCAAAATATATTTCTTAGTTTAACTTTAACTAAAAAATACTATTTGAGCTTAAAAAACAATTTACAAGGTAACAAAAATAAAATGAAAGTATATTCATTATTATATACAAAAATAATGTACATAAATATAGTGCTAAGGTCTTGTTACGTAACCCATTATAACACCCGCATAAGACTGAAGAGTAAGGTGTGCGATGGTGACTGAATCTTGGGGTGACTCGGATAACATTGTTCGGGTGGTAATCTCCATCAAATTCCATTTTATCTCGTAAGCGGTCCCACTCAAGTTTAAAATATTAAAGCTCGGCTTGGGATTGATCAAGAGGGAAGCCCAATGCCACCACCTCCTTTCCGAGCTCTGACAAATTGGATTCTTATGGGTCACGTCTACTGGATGAGGCAATCGCTTGCTTTGTCTATGTAAATTAGATTTGTTAAAGCCCTATATTTATACTAATCATGTGATCACTTTTCGACGACTATATTAGCAACGATCACAATTCTTAACATAATACCAAAGAATTTGACATTTTATATAAAAATTTTACATAAAGAGACATTTAATTAGATAAAGATGGATTTCCATTAATGAAAGGTCGGGTCATTACAATCTCCCCCCCTTACAGAATTTCACCCTCTAAATTTTCTTTTCCCACAATAAAACAAATGTGGGAAACTCTGCTTCATCATTTCCTCCAATTCCCACATTGCTTCCTCAAATTTGTGGTTTTTCCACAACACCTCGATGAGGGGCATTGTCTTATTTCATAGAACTTTTTCTCTACGATCAAAGATCATCACTTGTTTCTCCTAATAAGAAATATCATCCTACAACAGTACCAACTCTGAAGAGAGTACATGTGAAGGGTCTAGTATTTACTTCCTTAAGAGGGATACGTGAAAGACATTATGTACTTTGGACATGGTTGGTGGAAGTGCTAGTCGATAGGCCACAACCCCGACATGATCAAGAATCTCAAAGGGGCCGATGTACTCTGGACTTAACTTCCCTTTCTTTCCAAACCTCATGACCTTTTTCCACGGAGATATGCATAGAAATACATTCTCCAAATTTAATCTCAAGGTCTCGTTAATGGTTTTCTACATCACTCTTTTGTCGACTATGCGATGTCTTAATATGATTCTGAATGGTTTTCACCTTCTCCACCATTTCTTCGATCATTTCTAGTCCAACCAGCTTACGCTCACCGACCTAATCCCAACACGCCAGTGTTCTGCACCTTTTCCCATAAAGGGCTTCATATGGTGCCATTGGGATGTTCGAGTGGAAACTATTATTATAAGAGAACTCAACCAGAGGAAGATGTTAATCCCATTATCCTTTAAAGTTCATTGAGAATGCTCTCAACTTGTCCTTAAGTGTTTGAATAGTCTGCTCAGATTGGCCATTAATTTGAGGATGATAGGCCGTACTAAAGTTCTGTTCAGTATTCAGAGCATGTTTAAGACTCTTCCAAAACATAGAGGTGAATCTTGGATCTCGATTGGACATAATAGATAGTGGTACTTCAAGTAGCCTTACCACATTCCTCATATATATCCATTCCAGTTGATCTAATGAGAAATACTGCTGAATATAAATGAAGTGTGCAACCTTTGAAAGATGATACACAACAACCCAGATTGCACTGTTGCCTTTGGATGTCTTCGGAAGTCCGAGGACAAAGTCCATGGTGATTTTCGTGCATTTCCATTCTAGTATGGGAAATGGTTGCATCTTCCCCTTAGACTTCTGCCTCTCTGACTTCACTTGCTGACAAACCAGGCACTTTGATGTATATTTAGCAATCTCCTTATTCATATTATCCCACCTATAATGCCCTCAGATATCTCGATACATCTTTGTGTTTCATAGGCGAATAGATAAATTTGAACTATGTTCATTATCCAAAAGTTCATTCTTCAGCTATGGAATTTTTGGAACATATATTCATTTCCCAAATCTCACAATTCCTTCTTTATTAACATTAAAATCGGAGGATTTTACTTTTTTGATAGATTCCACTTTTTCCTAAATTCACACATCATCCTTTTGAGCATCCTTTAACCTTTCGAATAGTGACAGTTGAGCAATAATTTGTCAAAGGATTGATGATGGTTCTTTATTTATGATTCCCATGTCCATCTTCATCAAATATAAGAAGATTGGATCCTTTTCAATTTTCATTAATGATATAATTGCTTGGTCCTTTCTACTTAGGGCATCCACCACCTTGTACACTTTCCCATGATGGTAATGGATTGAGAAGTCATAGTCTTTGATTATCTCTAACTGTATTCATTAGCGCATGTTCAACTCTTTATTTGTGAATATATACTTGAGGCTTTTCTGGTCCGTATATATTTCACACTTCTCCCCAAAGAGATAATGCTGCCAAATTTTTAAAGTGAAGATCACTATAGCCAAGTCGAGATCATGTGTTGGATAGTTTTTTTCATGAACTTTCAATTAACTAGAAGCATAGGGAATGACTTTTTCATTTTTCATCAACAAACAACCCATGGCCTTCTTCGAAGCATCACTAAATACCAAAAAAAGTTCTCTTCTTGTGGGTAAAGTGAGCACGGGCATAGTGATAATCCTCTTTTTCAACTCCTTAAAGCTTTCTTCGCATTCATCACTATAAGAAAACTTTACACCCTTACAAGTTAGCTTGGTAAGAGGGTTGGACAATCGTGAGAAATTTCTCACCAATCGTCGATAATATCCATCTAATCCCAAGAAGCTACAAATATCTGCTACATATGTTGGCGTCGACCACCCCTCAATTGCATCTGTTTTGGAGGGATCCATAGATATCCCATTTTTTGTGATGATATGGCCTACAAATTATACCTCCTTCAACTAGAACTCACACTTGTTGTACTTTGCATAGAGCTTATCCTTCTGTAAGGTCTCTAGTACAGTTCTCAGATGCTTATCATGATCCTCCTTGGTTTTGGATTATATCATAATATCATCTATAAAGACTACCATAAATTTTTTCAAGGTAATCTCCAAAGACTCTATTTATCAAGTCCATGAAGATTTCTGAAGCGTTAGTGAGTTAGAAAGGCATTACTAAGAATTCATAGTGCTCGTAACTTGTATGAAAATCAGTCTTAGGGATATCTTCCTTCTTCACCCTTACATGATAATATTCCGACCAAAAATCCCCCTTGGAGAAGTTTTGTTCTCCACATAGCTGATCAAACAAGTCATCTATTTTTGGGAGAGGATACTTGTTCTTTATCGTGATTTTGTTAAGCTCATGATAATCGATGCAAAGGCGCATTGACCCATATTTCTTCTTGACGAAGAGGACTGGTGCACCCCATGGTGAAACACTTGGGTGTGTAAACCCTTTATCCAGATTCTCCTTTAGTTGTTTCTTCATCTCCTCAAGCTCCACAACAACCAATCTATACGGAGTCTTGGATATTGGAGATTCCCTAGGTATAAGATCAATTGAGAATTCAACATCTCTTCTAAGAAGAGGACAAGGAAATTCCTCAGGAAAAACATCAGTGAATTCCCTCACAATAGGCATGTCTTCAAGGATGGTTGCCTCCATAGACTCAATCAACTGAGCCAGATACGCGTGCTCATAGGGCAGTAATATCGACGCTTGAGATGATGGATCTAAAGAAGATTCATCTTCCTCCTTACACTTGTTAAGAATCGGGGGTCGATTCTCCACATGGAGAGTGATTTACCTTTCACGACAATTTATGTTGGATCTATATAAGGAAATCCAATCCATGCCAGGAATTGCATCAAATCCCACCAGAGTGAGTATGACAAGGTTCTATAGGAAGTTTAATCCACAGATGATGACATGGGAGGAGTTATATTCATGGGATGCAATGATTTCCCCATTTTCCATACTCACCTACATCTTCACATCCATGATTTGTTGTGGTGCTGTGATTGTTCTACTAAACGTTAGAGATATAAAATAATGCATATAACCTGAATCAAAAAGTACTTTCGCTATTCTTGATTTAACAACTAGCCTACCTATCACCACTTCATTGTCAGGGTTCACTTTGGCAGTAGTGATGGAAAAAGCTCTCCCCTGCTTCCTTGGAGGTTGTTGGTTGCCTCAAAAAACACTTGTCTTAGGGCACTGCTTTTCAAGATGCCCTGGTTCTTTGTAGTTGTAGTAATGAACCATGTGTTGAGGTTCGAACAGAGTGTTCTTCTCCTCTGTTGCAGTCGCTGTTTTTCTTTGTCGAAAATTAAAAGCAAGGTGCCCTTCTCTTCCACACCTAAAGCATTTCCTTGTCCCATTCAGGCAATTTCCGGGGTGCTGTATCTTCTTAGCACCGTTGGATTTATCCATTGGACTGCCAACATTGAATTCTATGTTATGATTATTATCTCCATGATACCCCTGAGATTCTATGATCTCCATTTCGACCTTGAGGGCAAATCAGACAATTTCTTCATAGCTGTCAAAGTTTCGGATTGCCAGTTCTTTTTGCAGGCTAGGTTTTAGCCCACCAAAGAAGCGGTCAACCTTGCATTCGGGGGTAACGACAATTCCGAATTCATATCATGCAAGCCTTGTAATGTTTTCCTCGTACACTCCAATAGATTCGTCATCTTTCTGCTTAAGGGAAAGGAAGTCCCTTTACATCTTTAGCCGGAAGGTGTGTGAAAAATATTTATCGAACAACATCTTCGGGAAATCCTTCCATTACAACACCTCGATCTCCTCCTCAGGCTTCGTATTTTTGATCAATGTCCAACTTTGATCAGGTTTACCCTTCATATGATAAGAATCCAGGAGAACCTTCTCTAGTTCAGAACATTGAAGGATGTAGAAGATCTTTTCAATGGAGCTAACCCATTTTTCAACGATTGAGGGATCATATGATCCATTAAAGTAGGAGGCCTTGGTCTCATGAATCACTCGATAGTGACTTGTTATTTCTTCGGGGGGGGGGGGGGGGGGGGGGTTGAACATTACTCTTGACCCATGTTTCTATTCAAATCATGAGTTATCTAAGAGATAAGAATGAAAAAGTTTTCAATTCCCGCTCCCATTGGAATGGGCATCTCATTAGTACAATCATCACATTGATCTTCACATCGGTTGTTAGCCCGAGTCCTCCTATTATCGGCCATAGGCTGGAATAAAAGGAATGTTAGGGGTAACACATAAATGGTAATCCAAGTACAAAACTAATGACTTATAAATAAATTTTATTTCCTCTACACATGAATCTATTGGCTTCACTCTATGTTATCCATGACCTACTTTCTAACATAAATTCCTAGGGAATTTTTTTGGGTCCTTTAATAATGGTTCATACTAATCTTGTGAAATTACCAAATCATATCCCTCAGGAGTGTCACTACCGAGAGTTCAGCAAGGCCCATTGTTGTGCACCAGTTCCCATTCGAGTCTAGCTCAAAGTGGTGTTTTTGAGCTTTACCCCTAGGTTACATCTGTGCCAGAGCCGGCTCTACTTTCTCGTATCCAGACAGGGAAGTGTTTTATTGATGAACCACTTACTCAATGATCACCAAAACTTAGGGATGTTTTTATTATACTTAGTCTTTTATCTAAGGCTTCTCTAGGGGTTTCTAATCCTAATCCCATAAATGAATAAACCTATCCTCTGATACCAACTTTGACCACCCTGATCTTTTTATTACATAATTAAACATAATTTATTACATGAACCTCATTTGATACAACATAGAAGATCGAGAGGTCAAGTGTCTTTTGGGATTAGGATCATTACATAACAAATTAAACCATGAAAAACAACATCTTTATTGAAAACATCATTTACATGACCACTACATTCCCTCATACTTTGCGTTGAATGGGATAACCTGTGGACATGCATAAGAAAAGGGTGAGCTATAAATCCCAGTAAGGGAATAAACACAGAGTAACATGAGGAATAAAATACTGGTTAGACAATAGGCATATCATTAATGCATAATAGAAGCATAAACATAAAGGCATGATAAAGCATGATAATCAAAACATGGAAATGTGGCAACAAAACATAACATGGAATTAGCATGAGCCAAGGCTCATTGCACATAGAGCAGGATTAAATCCTCATTGCACATGAAGCACGATTAAAGCCTCGTTGCACTTGAATTAGCATGAGTAAACACCCATTTAACATGACTTACCATGATACTATACTTTACCCAATGCATTGGAGTGCTATAAGGGTGCACCCTTCTTAAGCATTTCATTTCATGCATAAGTGTGCCACATAGATCATATAACAGGGATTCATAAAACAAAAAAAAATTATTCTAAAATAAAATAATGTGGAATTTATACTTGAAACTTTGTAATAAATTTTTAAATGCGCATAAAGGTGAATACACTGGATTGAGAAATGGACATTGTATTCACTACACAATGACATTGGCATGGAAAATCGGTGCAATTTCGGCAACGTAACAGCGTGAATTAAGAATTCATAAAAATAGATGATGAGAGAGAAAGGGGTGTTTAATCACATGTACATTAAATTTATAGTAAGGGGGTCATATAGATCAATTTACCATCAATTGTAATGGAATTTAGAGTCACGATACAAAATAATTTCATGAATGTAAAAGAGGAGAGAGAAATTCCTTTCTAAATTTTGGCATAGTAACAGGTGTACATGGGAGGAATTTAATGAGAGATAAATGGGTATAAAATCATTCAAACATAAATAGGGAAGTATGGGTGAGGTGTGAAACCATACCCCAAAAATTTATAATTGGAATTAAAAGGGAATAACAATTTAAAGAATATTGGACAAAAATGAGAAAGGAAGAAAAACCCCTATTTGGAAGTGGCTTCCATGTGCTTGAGAGAGGCTTTAGAGAGTCTTATTGGGAGCTTGGGGAACCTTGGGAGGATTATAGAGAGAGAAGGGGAGAGTTTGGATGAACTAAAAAGGCTTTGAGTGAGGAGAAAGTGGGATCTTCAGTGGGTTTATATAGCAAATGTGAGGGAATTCTTTATTATTTAGGTTTGGGACACCTCACATTAAACTAATCCAAATCACAAACCATCCCATGATTTTGGATGTTGGTTTTTGGAAATGGGAAGTGGATAAAAATATTTTATAAGGCCAAAGTCCTAAATTCTTAAAATAATGAGGTTGCTTATGTGGAGGTGAGTCACACTCCCAAGGAAAAGAATTTAAAAAGACAAGATGTTTAATAAGTCTGGAAGGGTCCATTAATGCTTTTTCAAATAAGTCAAAAAACCCAAAATCAAATTATTTTAATGGTAAAACATATATTGGCCGAAAAAAAAGCTTATAGTATTTCATTACATCACTATTAGGTCATTATGATGTCATAAAATACATTATATATTTAAACAGTATTTAATTTTTACTATAAAATTTGACTGTCTCAGAAAATTATGAAAAATTCACTGTTGGATAATTTCGACATCCTGATTCCAGAAATAATATTTATATTAGCTAAATAATTTTCTAAATATGATAACTTTCCCTTTTAAAATAAAAACCAATATTTCTAAAAAATTCACGGGTTTTTGGCAAAAATGGCTTTCAAACCTTAATAAAAATTACAATTGCATTCATAAAACTAAACGATAATTTATATTTAATAAAAATTAATTTAATAATAATAATAATATTTTATTAAAATATTATTTAATTAAAAAGTCCATTAATTCATCAAAATAGATTTCATAGTTGAACATTAACTAAAAAATACTATGTGATCTTTAAAAACTATTTACAAGGTAAAAATACTAAAATTAGAGTATATTCATTATTATATACAAAAATAATGTACATAACCATAGTTATATGGTCTTGTTACATAACCCCTTATAACACCCGCATAAGACTGAAGAGTAAGTTGTGTGATGGTGACAGACTCTTGGGGTGGCTCAGATAACATTGTTCGAGTGGTAATCTCTATCAACATCCATTTCTCTCATAGGCAGTCCCGGTCTAGTTTAACATATTCAAGATTGACATTGGAATAATCAATAGGAGTCCCGATGATTCCACCTCCTTTCCGAGCTCTGAAAAATGGGCTTCGTATGTGGAACGTCTACTGGATGAGGCCATCGCTTCCTTTGTCTGAGTAAATTGGATTTGTTAAAGCCCTGTATTTATACTAATCATGTGATCACTATTTAACAACTATATTAGCAATGGTCAAAATTATTAACATAAAACCAATGAATTTGACATTTTATATATACATTTCACATAAATAGACATTTAATTAGATCAAGAGGTATTTACATTAATGAACCTTTGGGTCATTGCAAAGAAACTATGAGTGGGAGAAGAGAAGAAGGGTAAAATGGCCATGAATCAAGAGGAACTCACCTTATAAACATTAAATAGAATCAACCATGGAAGGAGAAGCAATGCAGAAGGTGTTTGGGAGTCCTATTATGCACAAAAATTGAATAAAAGGGAGAGGGGGAAGAATGTGGATAAAAAAGAGGGGAAACATAGAATTTCTACTTTTTATGAATCTAGGTAAGTCACAAAGACTGACTGCATAGTTTCCAAACCATGTTTAATAGTGCGCTCACTACGAGATTAAAGGTGATCCCACATAGGTTAGACACAATGTTTGGGTTGCACTAATTGTGAAAATCACCTATGTCAAAATTGAAAAGGCACCTTCATGCTTAATACAGAGTGTTTCCTAACTGTACGCAATCCTAGAACCATGTCCCAAACACCAAACAAGAGTAACCCAATTACTCCTTTTACTTTTATAATTTGGGAAGGATCATATTCATTTCATGCACATAAAACTATGTAAGAAAAAATTAACTAAAAAAATACTCTACATTAACAAGCCACATAGTTTATCCCAAAATTGTTCACACTAATCATGAACAGGCATAAAAACCTACCAAAATTACCAAAACACAAAAATATCATCAGAAAAACAACCCTAAACTAATATAAAAGATCCAAAATCAATAAATAAACAAAAATAAAATAAAATTAGAGGTTAGGGTTTGAAAATTCTCTTTACCACACAAAACTTATGCGCCCATTAAGTCACCCAACCTAATGAGGAACAAATCTCAAGATTAATTTGAATGAGGAAAAATGAAACCAAGAACCTCAATGTGACATTTCACTCCAAAAGTCACACCCAACTAAGCCTATAGAAAAACACAAAAAAATAACCATGGGGGAGAAAATAAGGGGTCCTCCCTATTGAAAGAATCCAAATAACACTAATCTAAAACTAAAACTCCCAACACAAACCATACCTCCAACACAAGGGGCCCTGATGGAATAAAATAAACCTAAATAATGATCCAAACCACAATTCATTATTTTCCCAAGATATGAGAATCTTCAAATCCATTAAAACCCAAAAATAAAACCAATGCATGAAAAGGAGAACAATTTAATGATTCACATACGTAAAACACCACTATATATATTTCAGAAATAAAAATATATAAAAATCCTGAAAAAAAGGATTTTCAAAAACATGGAAATCCAAAACAATAATGAGAAATTATACCATCAACACTAAACAATTGTGGAAAAAAATCCAGCCCAAGGTTACCCACACTCAAAAAATCTTGATTGTGTGAAAATCATCACCCATAGGCATATAGTGGGAGACCTGGTGCCATGAATTGTCTTCTACCTTGTAGTCAAGAGCTTAACACCTCCCTCCAGATCATATTCTTATAGGGATTATATTTTCAAAACTTCTTTTTTATGTTTGAAATGACCACATAATCATTAAAACATTAGAGGATTATGAAAAGATGTCTATAAATGTATGAACTGGCCACACTAGAAGCACATGATCAGATGGTCCAATGAAAAATGACCAGGAACGGAAAATAGAGACTTCATAGAAATGGGTTTCTCTAGAACATGCTTATATCCATGTAGCGAACATTCATGAGCATCAAAAGAATATGAATTTCCAAATGCTATAGATTTCACTCTAGGGACCAATTTAGCTAAAAAATACCTATCTACTAGCATCCTGAATAAAACATCCCCATATGAGATGAAATTATCCTTGACTTATGAGTGATGGATATTAAAAAATATAGGATCTTTCAACTATCATTTTATTCTATCTTTGTAAAAAAACAAACCATCTCTTTCAAGTGGATAACATAGGCCTTCACCATCCACTGGCCCTTTTAAACATCCAAGAGCTCTTCCATTTTCTTTTCCTTCACCATTTCATATATAAAACATCAAATATAAGTGGTACTAAACACTTCTAAATACATCTCAAATTTCAATGATTATGGGATGATAACTTTCTACCGATCAAAACCTATAACTTCAAATGAACTTAGAACGTCTCAGACCCTCACGGATTTCAGATTTCCCAATGTTTTGAAAAAACCGTCGAATTTGTTAATCCACCCTCTAGATTTTAACTGAACTTGATAACCATAAAAAGCTAACAAAAATGAAGATTAATTTGACTCTTCTACCCCACTAGTATTTTGGGATGGGCCAACAATTGAAGAGACTCACTGGAAACCCTTGAGATCTTTCTCGGAGGCATACTCTAAATAACATATAGGAAAAGATAAACCAAAATCAAACAAAAAATTCAATGAAAAGATTATCTCAGGTAAAAAAATAAATCTCACAAACCAGACATCACAGGAAAAAACTGAAAATGCTTTTTAAAAAACCACCCTTTCCCTTCCAAATTCCAAATCAATTTCAAGTACCAAAATCACTTCTCTATTTCAAAAACAAAATTCTTTTCGAAGGCTGCACCCATTTAAAAAAATCAAATCAATTTACAAATTCACTCACTCTAACTAAAATAAACCAAAAAATAAATCAGTTTTAAACTTTTAAAAATAGGAAACTAGTGTCCAGGTGTAATATAACAACATGGTTTAACAGGACATTCCCTAAGAAATCACCAACCACTAGAAGAATCTTAAACTATTTTCTCAAGAAACACATGGGTTTATACTCCTTGAAATCTCCAAATGTTTGATTGGTTCAATTCTACAGTGATCCCCCAAACAACACAAACCACAAAAACCCAACACTGTAAACCTAGAATTAAACATAAGACTCATATCTCGAACTTCCCCTGGTAACTCTAGGATCCGAAAAAGTAAGATTTCATGAAGCTATTCTCATACCTACCTCTTGAGTCCCAAAATTCCTATATCCAAACTAACTGACTCCCCAAATAAAAAAGTGTATCCCTAATATTATTTTTCATGAACCAACCTAAGTCGACCCTAAACTAAACACCTGATTCAGCCCTCGACAAGGCCTGATAGGTGTTCCCGATCCTCCTATATTGGAAATTAATGTTTAGAAAAAATTCATTTAATTGGTAATGATTTACCCCATAATAAATAGATAAAAATAAAATTTTATAGAGCACACAACACAAAAACACTAATCAGAAATAAATAAATAAATAAATAACCAAATACAATGGCACTAAAATAGAAAAGAAAACTAAAAAAACAAAACTAAACTAAACCTAGACTCACAAAATCTAACCATGACATCTTGTTCAACATCATCCATAATACTATCCCGCTCCACAATAAATCCTAAGTAGAACTGAACCTAAAAAACATCATGGGACTATCAACACCGAGTGGGACAAGTATAGTGTGAGTATAAAACTACTTAGTAGATAATCCATATATAATCCATACATGTGCTTTCCCGAAACAATCCATAATTGTTAGTTTGAAATAAATTTATGAAATTCAGGATTTTATCTATAAAACAATGAGTACTATTTTCTAGAAATCCTATTTTAAAAACAAAACATGTTTTTCCATTTTTAATTGATTTACCTTTTAAAACACATTTTGATGACTAATACCAAAGTGGAATAATAGACAAAAAATGAATATGATAAATGAAAATATAAATAAAAATCCAGAAGCATAGTATATCATAAAATATTAACAGATAAGTAGTACAAATGGAAGAAGAAGGATACTAAATAGGCATGTAATCTAAGTTATGAAAAATAAAAGAGAAGCATACAAATATGAAATCATTTTAATTTCCTAATCATCTCTATAATAAATCTCTAAACATACTCATTCTGGATCCACCTTTCGACATATGGTGCAACTCCATAGTCAATAACCATCCAAGAATGTCAAAATTATCCTTACTTGAGGAAAATCCCACCTAGCCTATCCTCTATCTAGGAGGTTCTAATCCATCTAATCACGATTAGAATGTAACTAACACTCAATCCTCTAGATGGAATCTAGGAATCCCATGATAATAGTAAAGGGGAGCGATGAGGTCATCACACACCCAGAACGAACACAACTCACATATTCCATCATGCATGCATTGCCGAATCCCCAACACCAACTATTAAAAGGACCTATCCTTAGAGGAAAACTATAGGGGTTCACATCACACATCTAACCTTACAATGTACTGACCATGCATACACATCATATGTGTTTTTAATATCAATTTCCAAAACATCAAAAAGAATCAAATGAAGAAGTACATTTTTAATTTTAAAACCATTTACAATGTGAATACCATTCATATCAAAACAATTTACAAACCCAAGAAAAATACACCATTTATTCTTGGAAGATACCGAATAGGCCTTTCATTCCATTTATTTACCAAATTACATCGCAAATTTTTAAATTGAGAATAATTTAGAAAAATAATTTTCAAAATACATCTTAGATTACTTAGAAACAAAGAAACCATTTAGAGAACATGAGGAGTTTTTATAAAAACAATTTGATGGTTGGAGTGGAAGGGGAAAGTAATATGGAAGATAAGTGTTTTGAAAAACTAGGTTTTAAAGTGTAACTTACTATGTAATTCCATTTTGGGTGTGTGTGCCTATCCATATGTTCACCTAATGAACATATGTATATGTACACACCCAAATAATATATATACACGTATAAAACAATGAATGTACACCCAAATCTTCAATCAGGAATTAAAAGAAACATCATGACCATTCACTATATGTCCCAAACAATAAAATTCACCAGAACCCACACAAAAAACTCGGTTCACAAAAAAAAAACTAATTACCAACCCCCAAAAAAGTCCAAACAAGGTCAATAAAACTCTAAAACTTCACAAATCTATTTTAAAAGAATTTTTTTCATTTTTTCAGACACCACACATTTATATACATATTAATAACTAAGGAAAACATTTTAAAAACCAATTTTCATCAATTTTACATCATGAAAACTCCATAAAAATCAAACTAATGCATCAAAATCATGATTAACACATATAAAAATTAATTAGAAATGTTCAAGCGTTATATGGTTTGTTCATAGAATTGAAATATATGGAAACACCTACCCCAGTGGGGTACGAATGAAATAAAACATCATGAGAAGGAATAAATAAGCCTAATGAACAAACCACACACCCTAACATCAAATAAAACAACCAAAATTAGCCAACCCTCACTCTAGTGTTCGGATAAGAGGTATCCAAGCCAAGAGAAACCAATAAACTTAGAGAGAGAGAGAAAATAAGAGGAGGAAAATTAACATAAATCTAGAAGAACCCACCATATAATCTTGAAGGAGAATAAACCATAGAATGAGAAGAAAGTGGGAAGGGGTTTTGGAGCCCTCCCTTACACCAAAATAAACCAAGAGGGAGAGTGGTCAAATGGGGTTAAAGATATAAGATGGAAAACATGGAATTTTACCTTTTTAAGAATCTGGGTAAGTTGCACGGTTTGATCACAAGATTTTCCAAACTATGCACCCATTATGTAAACAATATTGGAAGGAAGGATCACCCACATGGAATGGATTCATTGTTTGAGAAAATATACACCAATGAGGAAGGGAATTATTTTTTAAGTTATTTGTCTCCCCATTATTAGAACTAATGATGAAAACAGATCAACCAATGAACAACTTAACCTATGGTTCAATCGTTCTTATGGGATGCGATCGATTTTCTGGGATTTAATAGGATACAAATATATGTGATTATTTTTTCTTCATTATTCCTTGTAACAAGATTGAATCATGAACGATTTGAATAATGCAACAATCCATTCTTTGGGAATTAATTTTCATTTATCTCTTTCCCCTAATCTTTCTGTGTTCCTTGTTCTTTGCAAAATATGAACCTAGGATCATTACCCCTTTGATACATGGTGAAAAAATATGAGACCAGGGATCCAACACATCAATGAAAAAGAATAGGTGTGACAATGAAGTTGCGACATGAATCACCTTAGGTAGAGGTTTATGCCAATTCAATATGGTACCTAGAGTAGTGGCTATGGCCCGGTTCAGGCGGAGCATGAGGCAAAAAAAGGCTACTGGTAGTGTGGCCGACAATAGAGAAATCTTGTGGACCAATAGGTGGTTGGTCTAGGCATATTTCATGGTGGACGGTCTAGTGTTGGGGTGGCCGGTGGCAGAGCACAAGGTTGTAGTCCAGGCGGGATCACGTGGGAACCCGCGATGGCAGAGGCTGCGGGCGGTGGCCACAGACATGGAGGCAAGGGGACACATACACAACTGGGTATGAGTGGAGATCACGGGGGAGGTTGCGGATGTGGTGGCCATCTTCATTGACTACAGTGGTTCCATGTTGACCCGACACATGCAGCTGGGTTGGCCGCGTACAGAAGAAGGGGGCCGACCTACATGTAGTGGGCTGGGTTGGGCGGATCAGATCGCTCCAGCGGCCCGAAGGGCTGGGTTCAGAGGTCTAGAAGACTGTGGCCCATCAGGGAAGGCCCAATGGACTAGTGCATCAGACCTTGTTGGTTTATCTGGCTCAGACCGGGTTGGGTCTTCGGGTCAGGCCAGGTCAGACCTGGATTAGACCAAGTTAGACTTTTTCACTAAAATGGCTATAAATTTAAAAAATAATTCACATTTGATGATCCATAAATGAAATTAGGAACCATGATATGAGATGAAACTTTTGATATACACTAGGTTATTTGTTTTAGAAGTTTGCATATGACCTATTGGCTTGAGGAGTAGGTTCTCCCGAAACAAGCGCACTACGGGGGGAATCTTGTGGATAACTATGATCTTGATGGTATATGACTTGTTTAATACCTGATTTGGGGGATGCAAGAACTATCGATACTCTTTTTGTTATTGAAAATCCATGTGTTATTGATACACCGTGAGTTATCGACACTTCATGTGTTATTTTCACTATGTGTATTATTGACACTCTGTGTGTTATCAACACTCCCTATGTTATTTATACTCCTCGTGTTATTGACACTCCATGTGTTATAGACACTCCTTGTGTTATTGAAACTCATTTTCTTATCGATACTGGGTGTTCTGTGGAGTATGTATGATAATCAAACTTTTGTGCTATAGACTTATACCATTGTTAGTTGATTGTACTTCATGTGTTTTCTTTGTTCTATACTTCATGTATCTCTTTGTGGTATACATTGGGTATTTATTAGTGGTGTTCCTTTATGGTTTCAGAGTGTCCTTCTAAGAATTGTTTTACTCACCCCTATAAGGTATTTTCCCACATGTGTCATGTCTTGTGCAGATAATCAATGCTTTGAAAAAGTCTTAATTGGAACAGGTGTAGGTGGTTCTTAGAGTGATTAGACAGATGAGGTGTGATCCTACAGCTTCAGACAACTATCTTACACCTTCCCTTCAGGTAGGTCTTTCTGTAGATGAGTTTCAAAAACTTGTTCTTTCACTATTGCAGACTCATTGTTTTTGTGGGCTTGTATTCTGGATCTGTTTACTTTCCAGTTTTTTTGCTATCACAATATATGGTTGGTGTTTCAGTGTATACATGCATTTCCAAATCAGTGTTTTAACATTTCATAATTTTGGGTTTGGATGTGTTTGTGTGTACAAGTACATAATAAAAATCCTCCCATTTGTCATAAATTCCAACTCAATGCTAGTCACCAGCCCCTGGCCTATTAGAGGTAGGGATGGGGTATTCATTACATGATCTCCTTAGGGATGGCTCATGAATGAATGGTATCAGATCCAGGTTTGTTTCTACTTAAAAACTAGAATTATGTGAGGTTGGGCTAGAGTGTTAAGTGCTTCGAGTTAAACTTTTGGGCTAGGGATTCCAATGTTGGTGCGCCAAATGATGTATCCATAAACTAGGACTTTGGACAATTAGTTGTCAACATGGTACATGAAATCATTGGTTTCAAGGTGAACAATGGTACATAGATCATATAGGATTTGGGTGTGTTCTCATGTCCTTCTTGTGTCATCTCACTAGGTATACTATATTGACCATGGTATACCTTATTTTATTATAGGATGTCTCCACATAGATAGCCATCTAGGTTTCTGTTACGTGATCACGAGGGTGATATGCATAGTGATGAGACATCGGTACAAGGATTGGTACTAGAGATAACACCTCCAGATGGTGCACCAGCCATACCACCACCTTTAGAACATCACATGGTACCTGTAGTGCCAATGAGTGAGGATCACAGTCTAAGAACACATCATGTGTTTCAGTAGTAGATACTATTCAGGTTCTGAGGTGAGCCCAACAAATTGGTGGGAGAGGACTGGGTTGAGGTGGTGATCAGAGTTTTCCCAGTAGTCCAAACACCAAAAAATTAGATAGTGGTGATCCTTCTATACATATTAAAAGTTCAATAGTGGGGTTGAGTTACCTAATTTTACAATGATTAAACGCTTATGTGGATAGGGTTTAAGAACATTTTCATAATGGAGTTATCACCTTATGAGATCAGGGATATGCACATCCATGAGCTTCTATAGCTCTGGCTGGCTGACATGTCGGTATCTGAATATTCATCAAGGCATTACAATCATCCCTGGTAATCGATGGATATGATACAAGATCTGTACTTCAAGGCTTAGAACTCAGAGAAATGGTGCATAGGGACATCTGAGCCAGCACTACCCCTTTATGAGTTCCAACCTATGATGGGGTGCAAGAGAATTCCTTGGTAACTAAGTGTTCCTTGGCGGGACTGATACAACCAGTTATAGTTACCAATGGGTTGGTAAGTGTATAGAACTCATGGGTAAGTAGCTGACAACATTTAAAAGGATCTAAGTATGTCATGCACTTCAAGAGGTGCTCTGAGGGTGGCTTGAGATAGTTGGGGGACAAACTGTGTTACTCATGTCATGGTTGGGGACATTAGGAAAATGATTTCGTATCCCATCGTATAGTTGATCAAGAGAGGTTCAAGGGAACATAGAGGAAGAGACATCAACAGGATTAGGTAGATCTCAAAGGCAGCAGACATGGTAGAGGATCCGTTAGAGAAGCAGGAGGTGGTACACATTTCAACATGTTATCACCACCACCTACAGCTGATCCACAATAAGATCAGGGAGTTGGTGGATGGGGATGAGGAAAACATCAAACAATGGAAGATTATGATCCCAAGGATGTAGGGATGATACAATGTACTATCTATGCCTTTTCCACCTTAGATACAGTTTTAATAGAAACATTTACTAGTCATTTTTTTCCTTCAACAAAAGTTTTTTGAGACTCAGAGATTCTGTTGGATGTGTTTACTCAATCCTAACATTTACAGACTCATATGAGAGGGTATCAGATGACTACACACTGTTTCTGACAGTGTGACCTTACTCTTAGAGTAGAGAGTTTCGGTTGGGATGTCTTAGAAGTGGAGTCAAGGCCTTATGATTTCATTCTCGATATGGACTGGTTATCCATAGTCCATGCACATATTGTATATTTTAGGAACAAAGTGTGGTGTGTCTATAGTAATGGGACCAAGTTTTCCATTTTCAGTGAAAAGGAAACCCAAACGGTGCAGGATGGACTCACACATAGGCGGGTGAACCCAATCACACATCATTTGGCTAGCCTAACCCTCGATGTGGGGGATGATATAAGTCCCCGGTTCTATGTAGTGGTTGAGGAATATGAGGAAATATTTCCTAACGATGTTCCAAGATTACCCCATTGTAGGTAGCCAGGATTCTACATTGATCTATACCCAAGGATGAATCCAATATATACACATTCAAATTATATGGCTCCCACAGAGCTTTGTGAGATGAGGGTATAGTTGGAAGACTTGCAGAGAAAGGGATTCATAAGACCCAATGTTTCTCTCGGGGAAGCCCTAGTTTGGTTTGATGAGGAAGCAGACAAAAGTTTGAGGATATGTTTGGAATCCAACTCCTAAATCAACTGACCATGAAGAAATAGTATCCATTACCAGGGATCTTCAACCTCTTTGATCAGCTGAAGAGAGTGAGGTGGTTCATGAATATTGAACTCAGATCTGGTTATCACTTGGTTTTGTAAAATATGAGTATTTATTGAAGACAACCTTCAGATATTGGTATGACAACTATGAGTAGTTTGTGATTCTGTTTGGAATGATGAATTCCCTAGTAGTGTTCATTTGACTAATGAATACGATCATCCAGGCATCATTAGACTAGTTCATGGTGGTCTTCATTGATGACATCAGTGTGTACTCAGAGACCAAGGAGGGGCACACATAACCCTTGAGGATGGTCTTGGACACACTTTGAGAGCGCCAGCTTTATGGGAAGCACTCAAAGTTCTAATTATGGATTTCAGAGTTCCAATTTCTGGGACACATCATCTTAGAGGATAGAGTTTCATTAGATTCGGTGAATATTAAGACAATACTTTCATGGGAGCCATCCAAGAGTGTTACTAAGGTGCGGAGTTTCTTAGGTACTATTGCGATTTTTTACTGGACTTTTCTAGTGTAACATCACCCTTGAAGTCTTTAAAATATAAGGGGAAACCATTCATGTGGATAGAGAATTTCATGTAGTGATTTCTAGAGCCTAGGAAGAGGTTGATGATCATTTCCATCTTGAGACTACTAGAGGAGGGCATCAGCTATATAGTGTTCTGTGATGCATCAAAAAAACAAACTTTGTTGTTTCCTAATTTTGGGGAAGTGGTCATTGCCTATAGTTCACAGTAATTGAGACAACATGATCCTAGCTACATAGACCATGATCTTGAGACAACAACGGTAGTATTCACGTTGAATATGTGGCGACACTACCTGATGGGGAAGTGGTTTACCATCTAGTCTTACCAAAATAGTCCCAGGTATATCTTCTTTGAGAAGCATCTAAACTTGTGATAGAGGTAATGGATAGATTTCCTTCAGTACTTTGACTAGGATATTGTCTATACTCATAGAAAGAGAAATGTGGTTGAAGATTATCTCAGTTTTTGATCCATCTTGCTATTACGAAGTGAGGCATCAATGCAGTTGGCCTCATTGCAGATATAATTTATGGGTGAAGATGGAGAAGCTTACCTCCAGTAGATCGTTGTCACCGCTCCACTCTTACATTGAGTCATGGAGGAACAACTGGGGGATACCGACTGTGAGACCAAACATGCTCAGTTTTCCATAGAGTGTGCACCTGATTGATATTTAATAGGTGTGGAGAATTTCATTATTTTCATAGGGCACACTTTTGTACCAATGATATTACAAGATTTGGTTCTGAGGTATTTCCACACATCCCCTTTTTCTTTAAATCTAGGGTGTATCAAATATATAGAAGGACCTATGACGTTAGTTCCAGTGGCCAGGGATGAAGAAGGTTGTGGTATAGATTGTTTCTCAATGCCTCACTTTCCATCCAGTGAAGGTTGAGAAACATGTTATAGAGAGTTTGACTCTACACCTTGAGGTGATAGAATGGATGTGAGATGGGGTATTGATGTAATTATTTATAATATTACCATATACATCTATGATACACAATACAATTTGAGTGGTCATTGGCCAACTCACCATGGTGGACCACTTCCTAGCATTTCCAGAGCAAAGTTAAATAGAGAGCTTGGGATGCATCTACGTGCAAGAAATAGTTTAAATCCCCGGTGTCCCATTGAATATAGTATTAGATTGTGATTCTTTCCTTACATAACATTTGTGGAAGGGATTTCTAGATGTGTTTGGGTCTTAGATTTTCTTGAGCACAGTGTTTCACCCACAAACAGATGATGAGACTAAGTGGACTATTCGGGTTATAGAGGGCATTCTATGGGACCGTATGTTAAATTGTTATCAATAATTAGGCATATTCTTCATGGGTGATCAATTCCTTGACTGTGCATTTGGTGGCATCATAGGAATCTCTAGGATTGAACATTGGAGTAGGAGGCTCAGATTAGTGCTCATTGCCCTCATCTATCTGTGTAGCCCTTGGTTTGACTTTTAAGGACATATAACCCTAAGGTGGGCAGAATGTAATGACTCATATTTTACCAAATTTAGTTTCTGAAATTATTTGGGAAAATTATGAGACAAAGATCAAAGACAAAAATAATTTATAAGACATAGTGTACCTTGAATAGGTCAATGAAATATATTATGTTTTTAATATCACACATGTGGGGTTTTCCTAAAAAAATGAACTAAATATTAAACAGGTGCTTGGTTCATAAATTTGAGGGCACCATTGTGTTCTGAGTAGTGGATCAGCCGTAGGAAAGCCCTAACATCGGTCAGCATGGGCTGGCTATGAAAAATAGTTTCTGGACGTAACTGTAATTAAAATAATTAAATAAAAATTATGTTATTTTTAAATCCAAAAAACTCATGAACTGATACTCGGATTGAAAATCTGAGACAATCATTGAGTTTGTAATGTGGAGTCATTCCTAGGTGAAACTTAACTATAGTGGGCATGAGTATTCTATGGAAGAGCCCAAAAGGAACCTAAAAATAATTAAATAATTTAAAGATAAATTATTTTGTTGATGCAATGGTGATTTAATTTAAAATCATCTTTATTCTGAAATCCCAGAGTTAGCCGCATAACCTTGGGAATGCTGGAGAATCTATAGGGAGAGCTTGGATGATTCTCCCTTAGCGAACAATTACCGAATCGTGGATCGACGATCGACACAAAAGAAAATCAAAGGATATTACCAATAACCATAGCGTAACTTTGTTTTTCATCGGATTTTGAACTCAACGAGTGAGGTAATTATGTTTTAAGTTATTTATTTCTCTTTTCTTGGAACTAATAATGAACACAGATCAACCAATGAATAGGTTAGCCCGTGGTTCAACCATTCTTATAGGATGGGATTGATATTCTAAGATTTACTGTGAGACGAATCTATGTGATTATTCATTATTAGTTTTTTACTTCTAACTAGAATGAGTAAAAGCCAACATGAAAAAGTCCAAGATCCATTATTTATTCATTTTTATGTATTTATCTCTTTCCCCGATTCTTTCTGTGTTCCTCGTTCTTTGCAAAATATGAACCTAGGATTGTTTCACCTTCAATCTGTGGTGAGATGACCTGAGAACCGGGATTCAACACCACAATGAAATTGTGGAGGTTATTTAGAGAAGGTGATTCATGAATCACCAGTTTAATCAATTTACAACATCATAATGTGGAGCCCAGAGTAGTGGTTCCAGCTCAGTTTAGGCAGAGTGCGAGGCAGACAGCAGTTGCCAATGGTGGAGTTGACTCATGTCCCCAGTAGGGGGATGGTCTAGGTGGAGTGAGAGGTGTAAAGGATTTCAACAAGGTGGCCAATGGTAGAGCACGAGTTTTTAGTCTAGGTATATCCATTTTGGAGCCCGTGACTGTGGAGGTCGTGGGTGACCAATGTGGATGCGGTGGAGAGCGGCTGCATACGACCCTGGGTATGTGTAGATCCCATAATGTTAGATGCCTTGGGGGAGGTATGGGATGTGGTTTCCATCCTCATTGATAGTGGAATCACCGCATTGACCAAGCCCACATGTCTATTTTATCCACGTGAGGGAGAAGGGGTTCGGCCTGCATCCAGCGGCTCGGGTTTGGCAGACCCGGAAACTCCAGCATATATGAAGTAGGGACCCTTGGGACGAGATGTTACTTTTGAGATAATATAAGGGACTTTTTGATAGTTAGACTAGGACCTATTTTCTTGAGGTGTAGCTTCTCCCAGAATAAGCACACTACGAGCGGAATACAGTGGTTGGTTGTGATTTTGAGATTTTCAACTTGGTGAATATATGATTTGGGGGCTGTATGACCTATCGACACTCCGTGAATTATCGACACTATGTGTGTTATTGAAACTCCCTGTTTTATCAACACTCAATGTGTAATCAGAACTCGGTTTGTTTTCAACACTCTGTGTGTTATTAACACTCCATGTGTTATCGACACTCAGTGTGTTATCGACACAGTGTGTGTTATCGACACTGCGTGTGTTATTGACACTCTGTGTGTTTTTGAAACTCCGTGTTTTATCAACACTCTGTGTGTTATTCACACTCCATGTTTTAGCCACACTCTATGTGATATCCATACTCATTGTGTTATTGATAATATATGTGTTATCAACACTTTGTGTGTTATCGATGCTCTATGTGTTATTGAAACTCCATGTATTACGGATATTGGGTGTTCTGTGGACTACATATGATTATCATGCTTTTCATGCTATAGACTTATACCTACGTGATATGACTGTACATTGTATGTTTTCTTTGTGGAACACTGTGTGTATCTATTTGTGTAATATTTCTCATATTTCTTATTGGTGTTCATTTGTAGTTTAGGGGTGTCCTACTTTGTATTTTTTTACTCACCCCTGTATAGGCTTTTCCTGCACATGTCGAGTCTTGTAAAGAAGATTGATGCTTTGATGAAGTTCTAGATGGACTAGAACCATGTGGTGCTCAGAGTGATCAAACAGAAAAGGTGTGCTCTTATATCTTTGGATAGCTATCCTAAACCTACCCTTCAAGTATGATTTTCTACGGATGAGTTTTAGGAACATGTGTATTTCCTTTTGTAGACACTTTATTTTAGTGGGATTGTATTTTGGACCTATTTAATTTCTAGTTTCCTACTATCATACTCTATGTTTATTATCTTATTGCATGCATTCATTTTATACTTAGTATTTTGACATTTCGTCATTTTGGATTTAAATATGTATGCATGTGTACAGGTACTTAGGAAAATTTTTCCCATTTGTGGGATATGCCTACTCAACACCAGTCGCCATCCCCTATCCAATCGAAGGTGTTCTTGGGGCAGTCACAACATGGGGACCTTTGGGACAGGTTTTGAATCCTCACAGAGAATTAATGTATTCCTTGGATATAATCCTTGGATCCCTCATTGACACGTAGTCTCCATAGTTAAATCCCATCGGGCCCAGTCATTGGTTATCCCTATCTTACCTTGGATGAACTCCTTGGACTTGGTAGGCATCTCATTATCATATTCCATGGACTATGATCCTTGTATTACACTCTTACCCTTATCCATTCTACAATTATTACTAAGTTGGAGACCCTTGAGGTCTATATTTCCGGGGTTATTACCTCGTAATTTCATTACTAAATATCATTACATGTTTCCTTGACACATCTTGGTGCATTCACTATTGTCAACATGTGACTTATTTATAAACTAGTAACAATAAAAAAATGAATTGGTTATAGGTTCAGACACTAGCTAAGGGCTGAAGCAGGTACATGGGTATTTAGTTACAATGTACTATTTTAATTTATATATGCATACTTGCATAAAAAAATATTCCATTACATGGGTGGGATGTTATAGATACTGTTGGTGGTGGCCCACTGAGATTTATCTCACACCCTCTCCAAGCATGATTTGGTACCCGGAGTAGATTACATGAATGTAGGTGTTGATAAAGGGAAGTGTGTGACTTCAAACACTTGATTACTTGCTATTTAGGATGATGATTCATAGCAGATGACTGAGCCGGCACTCGGGATTCCTTAGACAGTATTTTTATTTTTGCTATACTTTTGTGTAACATGATTTTCCTACTATCTTGTATCATGGTTTTCTAGTTTTCTAGTTAAATGACATATCATCATCAGTTGTTTTATGCTTGTATGTTATTCTTATTATTTAAATTATTTTGATCTATCTATTTTATGTTGGGCCATTTAGTTAATTATATTGCTTCTGGTATTCACCTATTTTTATATTTATCTTCTATGCTATACTCTAGTAATTATGGAATAGTCTCCCCACAGACACACCATAGGCCCTCACTAGTATTCATCGGCCTTTGGATTTCATGGAGATGTACTTAAGACCATGTTTCATATCATTCTCAGGGAACCCATTAAGTGGAATAATAGTTTGGGAAGTCAGAATGTGGTATCATAGGTAGGTTGTTTTCTTTCTTTACTGTTTGGAGATGATAGATTGAAGATTATAAACACTTAAGACATGTTCATAAGAAATTCATGGGTGTCGCAAACCCATGTTCGTGGTAAAATCCATGCTACCCAAAATCAAATTGTTGTTATATTATTCCTATTATTGTTGTATTTATTTCAGTGTTGGGTGACACAGATATTGTGTGTTGTTGTTGGTTATTACTCTATTTGAGGATTTCTTTTGTCCTTATCCCGACAACATGAGGGCAAGGAGTATTGTTAGATGCATAATTATAAAAACCTAGGATTCACATGTTATGCATATATCCATGCCATATGGCGTATTTCACTACTTTTAATTACTTGATATACCTATTATTGTTGAGTGATGATGTGATAGTTAGCTTATGAAAGTATGAATCTTTGTTGAAATTGATTGATTTCCTTTCTCAATTACTGTGGTGTATGAACCCTCATGGGTTGGGATGAGTAATTTATCAAGTCTATCCACTATAATATAAATAAATGGTTGTCATTTTTGGTGATAAAGTGTATCGAAAAAGATTCATGGGGAAGGGGTATCCATTATAAAGTGAAACAAGACATCTAAAATGAAACGGTTTCACATCCTTATCGTACCTTTTCATGCTTATGAATTGTTAAGGAGTGAAACTGGTAATTAAATCTAAAATGAAACAAAACATATACATGAGAACATACTAATACCTAGTTTTCTAAGTGGATAGTCGGGGTAGTATTCCTTGGGTAGTGAGGTTTATTACATTCATATTCTTCTAGTGATTCTATGTATATTCTTAAAGCCTTTTCGTAGGTGTGTGATTGGATCTTTTATACCAAATCTTCCACAATGTCCTCGTATCATACTCCAAAAAGGTTTTGATGACACTACTGGAAAACGGGGCTATACCCACGGTTTTCGCAAACCGTGGGTATAGGGGTAAAATGGTGACCTATACCCACGGTTTCATAAAACCGTGGGTATAGATCACCTATACCCACGGTTTTGCACAAAACCGTGGGTATAGATTATTTTTGAAGACCTATACCCACAGTTTTACAAAACCGTGGGTATAAGTGTTTTTTTTTTGAAGGTGTATACCGACGGTTTTGGCCAAACCGTGGGGGTAGAGTTTTCCAGAAGACCTATACCCACGGTTCCTCAAAACCGTGGGTATTGGGGTTTATTTTTTTCAAGACCTATACCCACGGTTTTCAGAACCGTGGGTATATCTTTCCCGCCATTAGGCGGGGAAAAAAATTACGCGGGACAATGGGAAAAAATTGGCGGGAACATGATTTTTATTAATATAAATACAAATATAAAATTATATGTTTAAATGACAGTAATATTTCGCAGCTGAGTCGGTCCCTTCATTCGCCGCTTTGAAGAGATTCTTCCTGAAGCCCGAGTTCGATTCCCGCCGGCTTTTAATTTTCATAATAGAACTAATATTAATATACATAGAAAGATGTATAAATATAATACCGAATTAAAAGATAGCTTGATTGGTCGTTTCAGCGGTGCGGTCGGGGATATCTAGTTAAGTGCGGGTTCGATTCCCGCTGGCTTCTTTTTTACATTAAATAGTCAATGTTAATATATATATATGATGATATATTTATAATTAACGTATATGAAATGTAGCTCAGTCGGTTTGATATAGCGGTGTGTTTAAGGATTTCCCGTCCAGCGCGGGTTCGATCCTCCCCGACTCGCATTTTTAAATTATATAATCTATATTAATATATATACGCTAATATATGTATAAATAATGTATTGAATTGATGGCTCGTGTGGTAAGTGGGTGTTGCGAATTCGCGTGCTGCTGTGCGAGGTCTGGGTTCGATTCCCAGCAGATTCAGTTTTTTGAAAATTAAATCCCCACGGTTTGAGAACCATGGGGTCACTGCATTGCCAGTGTGGCCACCCACTTTCCACGCTGCCACAAACCTATCCCTACGATTTCTACAAACTGTGGGTATAGGGTGACCCCCCTATCCCGACGCCGTTCCAGCCTGCGGTTCGCAAAACCGTGGGTATAGCCCGTTTTTCCAGTAGTGTGATCATGCTTCAGAAATTGTGGGCCCTGAGCCACTAGTATTACCTCCATGGGTTCCACTTGAGGCACATCCTAATATACATGGTCTAGGAATTGATTCCCAAGTTAGTGAATGTTTCCAACATTTGATACAGTCCATACATGGTGCTCCATGAATTGTGCATATGATGGCTGGTCTGATTCAGAAGTTCCAGAAGCATCATCCTCTTACCATCTCAGGGGATGGAAATCTATAGGCAATTGAGTCTTGGATAGAGGCCACCCTATCTATCTTTGAGCATCTAGAAATGCTTCCAGAGAAGAGGGTCAAACTTGCTACTTACATGTTGCACGATTTGGCCAGGCGCTAGTGGGATGTGAATACCCAGGCTAGTCGTAATTAGGGAATGTTATAGGTTGATTTCCAGACAACCTTCTATGAATATTTCTTTCTCCATATGCTAAGAGATGATAGAGCTAGAGAGTTCATTCATCTCAAGAAGGGTTCTTTTTTAGTTATGGAATATTCATTGTGTTCCACTAAGTTACAATGCTTTACACTAATTCTAGCTGGTGATAAGCATTCACATTCTAGATGCTTCGAGGATGGGATTCAATACACCATTCTTACACAAGTTAATATATTTCACTTGCCTATTTTTTTTGTAAAATATTCAATCAAGATCTTATCACTAAGTTTAACCTGAGGGGCGATAATAGTACCAGGAATAGTGGATCAGTGTCGCGGTGGTCCAATAGTTCTCATGGTGGAAGGAAAAATTCCCTCAAGGTTTATCGTCTGGGAAGTGACAACCAAAGTACCCATTTTGATAGCTTAATGGTGTGTCATCAATGTAGAATATGGGGGACCATGAATCCTCATTATGAGAGAGACCCAATGGAGTATGGAACATAGGACCGTATGGGGAATCTTTAGAGATTATACATGACCTTTCCACTAGCATCAAGTGGAAAAGAATATGTGCCAGCTCTATCAATCAGAGTGGGTTCTTTGCACCATGTTCAGTGGGGAGTTGGAATAACATCGGTAGGTCTGGCCGAGGAGGAGTTCATGGTTGTGGTAACCATAAACTTGATAACCAACAAGCCCAGAAGAGCAATTACAATCATGGTAGTCCAGCTATTTCACAAGGTCATAGATCAAGTCAATGGCATGCACTACATCCAATACCCAAGGATTAGGCTGTGGGACCATCTAATGCATGAGGTACTATTCTTGTGGAATCTACTATGTTAACTTATTTAATTATTATAGGTGCTTCAAAATATTTTATCTATGTATCTATCTTGGAATGTCTCAGACTGAAGATACAATATTACTATGGTGTAATTAACCTTGATACACCATTAGGAGTGTGGTATGAGAGAATACATCAATGTAGGGACTAACCATTTGAGGTAGTTAGTTACACATTCTTATAAAACCTGTTCATTCTTGAGATGACAGGATTCAATGTCATTATTGGGATGGATTGGTTGGTTCGGTACCACGCTTTCGTAGAATGCTATCATTGAAGGGTAGTAGTTTTATACATAAGGGTGAATAAGATTTATATATATGTAGAGAAGGACCATGGAATCATGGGATAGGTGGAGTGGCCACCCAGATCACCAATCTCTTCATAGAGGTTCAGGGTTTACATCAAGATGATTTCCCTGCAGTAGTGTATAATTTTTGGGTTTTATTTCTAGAAGAATTTTATATCGTACCATCTTAGAGAGAGGTAGAGTTTATGATGGAGCTTGTTTTAGGAGAAAATCATGTGTCCATTCCTCTATATAGGATGTCACCTAGTGATCTCCAGAAGGTCAAGCGATAGTTAGAAGATTTAGAGGCCAAAGGTATTATATGATCCAGTACATACTCTTGGTGTTTTCTCCTGCTTTTCGACAAGAAGGTGGATGAAACCTTACATCTATGTGTGGATTATAGATGGTTTAATTAGAATACATTCAAGAACTAGAATCCACTACAATGAATAAATGATCTCTTTTACTAGATCTAAGGAGTTAGGGTTTTATCTAAGATCGACTTGAGATTTTTTTATCATTAGTGTGAGTCTTGCCAACATGCATACCTCATACAATTTTTTTAGTAGTTATGGTCTGTATGAGTAACCATTTATACCATTTAGTCTTACGAACATGTCCTCCATTTTCATGGCTTTAATGAAAATTCTTTTCCATCCCTATATCGACCCCTTTTTCGTGGTTTTTATGGACAACATCTTGGTGTATTATCATAATCGTAACGACCATGATAAACACCTTGAGAATGTTCCAAGTACACTAAGAGATCATGATATTTATTCCATGCTTGGTAAATGCCACTTATGGATTAAAAATGTTCACTTCTTTGGTCATATTATCTCAGAATCAGGTGTATTTGTTGACCTTGAAGGTTAGTGTTGTAGTTTCTTGGGAGTATCCAAAGAATGTGTTTGATATACAAAATCTCTTATGGATGGATAGATATTACATGATTTTCATAAAAGACTTATCACATCTTCCTTCACCTCTTACTGGCCTTACCATGAAAGGTACTATGTTCCTGTGGTCAGGATTATGTGATAAATCCTTCCAGGAGCTGAAATAGAGGCCTATCTCAAGACCTATTCTGATCCTACCGATCATAGAAGAGAACAAACCATCTTCAGTGATGCATATAATATTGGTCTAGTAGTAGTGATTTTGTAGGAGGAAAAATTCATTACATATGGATCTCAACAGTTTAGGCCTCATGAGAGAAACTACCCAACACAGAACCTTGAGCTAGCAACAGTTGTCCATTCCTTCCAATTAAGGAGACACAATTTGTTAGGTGAGTGAATTGTGTTGTGCATGGACCATAAGATCCTAAAATATATATTTAAACCTCATTAATTGAACCTCATATAGTGAATATGGGTTGAGTATCTACAGTCATTTTATTTTGGGCTTGCCTAAATGCCCGTTAAGGGAAATGTGGTTGGAGATGTTCTGAGTCAAAAAACTAAAACATAGGTCATACGGGAAGCCAGTGATGAATAGAAGTTAGTGACCCTCATCTCTAAGCTGCATCTAGAGATTCCTGATATTCATGATCAGTATTACCCCTCATCATTGACAATTACCTCTTCCCTCCTTGATAAGGTAAAGGGTTGTCAATTTTAGGATCCTAAGGCATTGGATCTCCATGAGAGTGTATCACGAGATAACCCACCTATGGATTGGTCTGTGAACAAGGACAATATCCTGCATATTAAGGGGCATGTTTGGGTTCCTGCAGATATGAGAGATGAGTTTATGTGTGTGTCCCATGCTTCTCAGTGTGCAATTCATCCAGGCATCTCCAAGATGTATTGAGATATACGATGATAGTATTGTTAGTATGGGATAAAATGTCAGATTATAGGCTTTATCATTAGGTTTCCAACCTATCAGGAGGTAAATATGAAGAACAATAGACTAGAAGGCTTATTATAACCACTTCTAGACCCAAAATGGAAGTAGGAAGTTATTTCCATGGATTTCGTAGTCGGCATACCATGGTCACTGAGAGGTAGTGATGTTGTATAGGTAGTTATTGTATGACTAACGAAAGTATTCCACTTCATTCAAATTATAGAAAATTTCTCAATCGATGAGATTATAAGACTGTATGTTTGTGAGATTGTAAAACTACATGGGGTCCAATGTACTATCATTTCAGATAGGGATGCTCGTTTCACATCACGGTTCTGAGTAGCGTCTCTTTTAGGTCCTCATCTAATTTTGAGACATTAGAGTAGGTTTAACTAATCAGAAAGCATATGACTATTGGTTTGACTAGATATAAATATTATGTCAATCTCCATTGATGACCACTAGATTTCAAGGTTAGGGATAATATTTTCTTTCAGGTATCACCCAATCTAGGGAATATATGGTCAAAGAAACAAGGTAATTTTTTGCCTCATTACGTAAGGACATTTTAGATTCTAGAGAGAGTCAATATTGTAACCTATTAATTTATACTACCCCATAGGTTCCCTGCCATGAACACCATATTCCATGTTTCACAGATTCACCAATATCATGTTGAACCCTCTCATACCTTTGATCTTGATGAAGTTGAGTTAGATGCTCATGCAACCTTGGAGGAGTGTCAAGTATGCATCATTGTCTGGAAGATGAAGGATTTATAAGGATGGTCTATCCCTCTTGCACAAGTGCTATAGAGGGATGATTGTGTATAGGATAAGACTTGAGATTGAGAGGCTAACATAAATTTCTAGTAGCTATAGTTGTTCATAGACATTGTTTCACCACCCTTTGAAGGTGAACTCATGGAAGAGTTCTTTTATGGGGTGAAGACAGCTAGAATATGGGTTTTATCTCAGGTATGGAGCCTTTAAATTTTATTCAAATTCTTAATTTTGGATGTAATATGGATTCCTTTTGAGTTATAAAATGACCCCTTGGTGTTCAAGGATTATTTGAAGCCTAGAAACCTACTATTTCAGAAAAATAACCATGTCCCACAGTTAGAGTAAACCTTGTGGGAAGGTCGCAGGGTTAGATCTAATTGTGCAGATGGTATGCATTTTAGGCAGACCAATATCACATCGTTTCCCTAATTGTGTGGCCAAACCATACAAGTGCCCATTTTTCCAAGGTACTCATGCATGGTTTTCACATGGTTTGGAAAACTATGCAGACAGACCATACACATGCTAAATTTTGGATATTTTTAACATTTTTCACTTAATGACTTAATTAATCTCCTCCGTTCTCCTTAATATGATTTCTAGTGAGATTATACACATTTCCTCTCATTTTGGATCATTTTTAAGGCCTATGGTAGGTATAAAGAGATCTCATTCTTCCAACATTCGATTAAGCTTCCGTTTGTCACATTGGATGTACAACGGTAAGTACTCGAGTTGATTTGAGCCATTATTTGTCTCTCTTGCTCTCAAACTAGTTATTAAGGTGTGAGATTTTTCACCTTTTCTCAAATACAATCATATTTAAGCTAAATAATTGGATAATACTAGATGAAGAGAGTCATAGAAGCCTAAGGTGGGTGGTCTATAATTCATCCCTCAAGTTCATTGATTTTGGAATTGTCATGTGGGCCTCATCGATTTCATTGATTGCAACTTATGAAGTTTATATTTCATGTTTTTAATCATTAGAGGAATATGTTTATTCTCATTCAAAATATGTAAATAGTTTTTCTTATTTATACCCACAACTCTATTCATCCCTAGATGGTTATTTTTCAATAATTCTCAATTTAGTGTTTTTGACACGTTTGATCCACCATTCGAGTGTTCCCTGGCTTGAACTTTTATAAGGGTAAGATTTTCTATATTAAATTTCTTGAGGTAAATTATGAATTTAATAATGAAAATTTCCATGCATGATTACACTTGAAACACCTAATTTAAGTGAATCAATTTGATAAATAAATGTTAAATGGAAATTGGAAAGTATACTGGGTATACGAATTCACTTTTTTATATGTAAATTAAATGTTTAGTAGAATGTCTGTAGAACCCATTCCATGTTGATGGAACGTTTAAGAGTGAACCTTTATTATTGAAAATACCTTAAATGGATTAAATGGATGGTTTCATTCTTGTTGGACTTTTCACACTAATGAAAGGAAATGATTGAACCAAAACTAATTATTGAATAATTAATACTTTTATTAAATGGTTTCATTATTAATTATCCTTGTCACACTAATGAAAATTTATATGAAATTATTATCAAATAGGTGTTCCCTGACTTGAGCTCTCCTTTCATTCCATAGGGAATGCCTTGATCACTCAAGAATCCCATTCTGATTCAAGGATACTGCATGCTTAGGTTGGAACACAAATAGAACCCAATATTGGTCTATTATTGGTTTCATAGTATAGAACTATAGGATACCTCACATTGTATTAAAGGATTTAGTGGATACACTCCCTGGATCGAGAATTGACAAGTAGGTGTGATGGTTAAAGCCCATCGATCCCAGTCATTTCTTAGTCCCATTTTACATTGGATGTACTCTTTGGAATCGGTAGGCGTCTCTTTGTGTAATGCCTTGGATTATGCTCATTTGATTGAACTCATTCCATTATACAAGCTACGCTTATTATTGAGTTGGATAACCTTTAGGTATATGTTTCCTTGGTTATTATCATGTAACATCATTACTAAATATCATTACCAGTTTCCTTGAAACATATTGAAACCTTCACTATTATCAACATGTGACTTATTTATAAACTAGTTACAATCAAATAATGAATTGGATATAGGTTTAGAAACCAGTTGAGGGATGAAGAAGGTACTTGGGTATTTAGTTATATTATACTTATTTACTTTATATTTTTATACTTGCTCACTGATATATTCCATTACACAGGCCAAATTTTATAAACACCATAGGTGGTGGCCCACTTTTATTTGTCTAACACCCTCTCCAGGCTCCGTTAGGTACCCAGAGTAGATTACATGAATGTAGGTGTTGATAAAGGGAAGAATACAACTTTAAACACCTGATTTCTTGCTGTTTAGGATGGATCTTGATAGAAGATGACCGAGATGGAGCTTAGGGTCCTTGAGATAGTCTTTTTTATTTCTGTTATGATTTTGTGGAACATGTTTACCTTGCGGTCTTGTATCCATTTTTTTCATTTTTTAGTGAAATGACTTATCATCATCAGTTGTAGTATGCTTGTATGTTATTATAGTTATTTCAGTTAATTTTATATCTCTATTTTCCACTATATCTTTTGGTAACTCATATTGATTACGCTATTTACCTATGTTTATATTTGAATATTGTTATACACTCTTGTAATCAGGGAATAGTCTCCCTACGGTCAAATTTTAGGAAGTTTCTCATAGTCACCAGCCTCTGACATTTATGTAGTTTTTCGTGAGTTCATGTGGCCCATCGGGTTTGGGGAACCCATTATGTGTAATCCAGACTCGAGACAGCAAAATCGGTCAGATAATCAAGCTATATGCATATAATTGGGAAGCATAGAGCATGAATTAGACATCCCAAACCATGACATGTCGATACATTGGGAATCATAGAGCCTTAGTCCCACATCACAACTCAATAATACATAAAACATCCTTGGAGCCTCAGTTCATGTGTTCATTTCCCTTGCATTCCTTAAGGGAATAATGCCTCAGTCTGACTCCATAACCCATGCATTATAGGGGTGGGGTTTAGAGCCTCATTCTAACTCTAACCATGGACATAGTGCCTCATGTGAAATACCCACATAACACCAATCCATGTACACATTTTTCTTTAACCATTTTGCATGTTAACAATTTACATGCCTTAATTCGAATCAACACATATACCATTAAAATTTTTATCTCATTAATAACAAATACCTTTATAAAAAATACCCCATTCTTCCATATTAACAAGTAGACCACAAATAACATAAATTTCATTTCACAATCTATGATAACATAAAAAAATACTCATTTAAAATCATCTAGAAGCCACCCCTTTGAAACATGGGTCTTCCAATTTTATAAACTAAAACATACCTAAAGTACTACATTTCAATTTCCAACTATTCAAAATAATTATTAATGAATGTTATCAAAAACTAGATACAATCCCTCACTGGAAATCATAATTTTAAATCCTTAAAGAAAACAATATTCTAAATGACATTGAGGCCAACACATCATTTAAAAACATTTCCCACTTTCAAAAATCATATTCTTCATTTAAAACCATAACGGGATAAAAATAAAAAACACATCATTTAACCATTTTTAAAAACCTATTAGGCATTTCACAAAGTTCAACATATAATCAAACCAATTATACATTCAGCCAAACCCACATATCAATTTACTATTCAAATACAATTCACTATCATAATTACCCAATATCAATGTTCATGAATTAATTTTTACCAATTCCAAGTGTTTGGAATACCCAATGGGTAGCACTAGGTTTAGTCTCACATCATTAATGAACCCAACAAGATCTGTGAAAGGAATCAAACCTTAATCTAATTCCCAAATTACATTCCATAACCAAAAAAATTAAAACGTTGAAAATCATTGAATTTTCACAACTATATACACGTATATAACCTCAAGACTATGTAAAAAATATTTAAGACCGCCTAATTAATGTTCATAGACAACCACTTGTCCAAAAGCAACCCTTGGTTCAAAATAAATCAGCTTCAAACCCAAAGATGACGACCACCCTGAAAAATGTGGGTTTAGAGCTACATAAGGATAGGAAATGACACACCAAACCTCTTCTAGTAAATGGAAGGAAACTAATTCAAAGACTTACATGGAGGTTCATCTCTCACTAAATGACACTCCAAATGCCAAAGAATCAAAGGAGAGTCACCCATGGAGGGGGAGGGGGATGATGGTTCCTCACCCAAGATGGATGGGGAAAATGGGGGATAAATTTTGGGGAGAATCCTTTAATCCCAAGAGGGAAACATGGGGAATGACCAATTTTTATGGCCTGCACAGTTGGCCAAAACATGAACCAACCGTGTGAATCCATCTTCCCAAGAGGGGCTAGGCCGAATGGTCTTATAGCTGCACCTAAAAGGATTAGAAAACAATGTGGTTCTTATGTGTTAGTCTCCATCTTACTGAAGGTCTTTCCATATAGTTTCCCCGACAAGGCGTACAATTTTTACTAACCATGCACCAACCATGTACTACACATTGTTTGGAATCTTTCCATGTCCTTTTGTGTCCTTAACCCCCCATAAAACCCAAGAATACTCCCATACACCCAAGAACCACTTCATTATCCCAAAAAAGGAAGTTGAATTAAAATTTATACAAGGAAATATCTCTATGAAAATTGGAAATCCTAAAGCTATGATCGAAAACCTTTAGAGATGAAGGGATAACCTATGAGTCCAAAGTTGGGGAGGGAATCTCCAATTCCTCATGGAGATCAGTTCTTCATATTGACCTTATTTCGTTCTCTTGGTGGGATGTGACTAAGTAATTGGTGAACTGAAAAAATGACCACCCAAGGGTAGTGTTCATTACACTTTCCCCTTCATCTTTATCCTCATCTTTTCTTAGATCTCTTGAGAGAGTATTTGGGAGTAACTGTGTGATTTGAGATATACTAGAGATCAATTCATATAAGATGATATTCCTATCTATAGTGGTTCTATTGGGTGACACTTTCAATTTTGGTGGTGGAATTATGTAATGGATGTGATTTTGAGCATAGTTATTCGCTGTTTTTGGGTGATAGAGGTGAGTGTATCGAGAGATCAAGCATCCACTGAGTAATCATGAGAATGATCTAATGAATTTAGAGATAATTGATAAGTAGTAGACAAGTAGATTTACCTGACTATAGGGTTGTTTCATACTAACATTATTTTCCTTCTACATTTCATTCCATGTTTTATTTGTTTCTTGTTTTTTGTTCATCGAATCACTTCCTTTGAGATTTTCATCGCAGTTTAATGTTTTTTGTTCACTGCCATTGAATATATAAAAACACAAAAATTGTTCTCTATAAAAAAGAGGTAATAAGAAGCAATTTGTTTTTAATTCTAAGTGGCTTAAACCACCATGTATTGCACAATCACCAGTCATTTGGTGGTGGTTTCTCTAATTTAGTAGCGGTTTCTATATGTGTAATTTTTCGATAATGTCTTTGTGGTTTCATATTTATTTAGAAGTCATTTTTACAAAGAAATTCTCTGATATAGAATATATTAATTAAAACTAACCACTACTAAATACAATAGTGGTAGTTATGTTTAGTGGTGGTTAAGAGTAACCACTGATAATTATAATTTTCATTAAATTACACAGTTGTGGCTACTTAAAAACATCTCTAAATTTTACAATTATTATTATTTAAATATTTAATAAAAAAAATATAAATATAAAAAAAATGAAATCCAATAAACTAAAACATAATTGTATGAAAAACTCATCATACAAATATCATACATCCACAGTCACATATGAAAACATCCACAGTCAACATAACCTCAATCAACAAATAACTTAGTCAATATACACATTAATAAACCCAAACTATGGTTATCAATATATACAAATAAAATATATCAAAAAAAACCCATACCCAATACGTGTCCACCCACGACCTCCACTACATCTGTCGACCTTTACATTATCTCATCAATTGCAACTGACCACATCATCTCAGTAATTGATACAAAAAAAAAACAGAAATTAAAACTCAACATAATATATCAGAATTAAAGTAGAATCATTGATAAAATTTAAACATACCATAGATACAATAAACCATCAATACTACCTTCTAAAAAATGTCGCGGATCAGAATAATTAACCTCATGCATACTTCAAGCATCTATCAACTACAATAAAAACTAGAATAATTAAGAAAAGAAACACAGAAGAGAAAAAACATATAATATATCCATAATATTTCACATAAAATTTGTCATTTTCTATGGTTTTGACCGTTCCATGCAATTTTTAGTGTTTTAAAACTCTGAGAATGTAATTATGGACCTCTTAGGGAAACTGTAACTCAGAATGACATTTTTTTAGTTACTAAGTTTTAAAAATAAATCAACAATCCTTTTCCTTTGATTTCAAGGCAATCTAACATCATTTTCCTAGTTTTGACCCCAACACATATTTTTAAAGGATTTACTACCTTTAAAAAGAGTTAATCGAGTCATCTACACCACATCAAAAGTAAAATTGATGTGTTGTGTATTTTTACAAATAAATAATAACTCAATTTTCACTTTCCCATGATTTCGCATCAATATGAGGTCATTTTATATGGTTTTGAACCATTACATGAATGTCTAAGTGTTTTAAAACACTTAAAATACATTTATAGCCATCTCGGGGAAAATGTAACTTGAAATGACATGTCATTAGTTTTGAAATTTCAAAAATCCATATACATTAATTTTACTATGATTTTAGGGAAACCCAAAACTGTTTTCTGAGTTTGGACCACCCGACACATGTTTTTAAAGACCTTGATAACTTTATAAAGTGCTCACCGAGTCATTTTAACCACACCGCATGTCAAATTAATGGGTTGTTTTTGTGTGAAAATCAAAAATAACTCAAAGGAGGTTTCCCCATGATTTCATGTAAATCTAATGCTTGTTTCTATGGTTTTTACTATTACACACATTTTAGAGTTTTGAAACACAAATAATGTGTTTACGATCATTATAGGGAAATAGTAGCTCAGAATGAAATGTTGTTAGTTCCTACATTTCAAATAAGATTATAATAAAATTTTCCTCTAATTATAGGGTAATCAGACAGCATTTTCCTAGTTTTGACCCCCCCAACACATGTTTTTAAAGGCTTTGGTGCTATAAAAAAGTGTTTACTAAGTCATGCTAACCACACCGCACGTTGGATTGATGTCTTTTCTATGTGGACATATAAAAAATAAATCATAGATGGGTTTTCCTTTATTTCAAATCAATCTGGGGTTATTTTATATGGTTTTAACTGTTCCACACGTATTTTAGTGTTTTAAAACACTAAAAATGGTTTTACATCCATCATGTGAAATCTGTAACTCAGAATGACATGCCATGAGTTCCTATATTTTGAAAATTGATCTATGGTCATTTTCCACTGATTTTATTTCAATCTGACATCATTTTCCAAGTTTTAACCCCCAACACATGTTTTTAATGGATTTGGTAACATTAAAAAGTGTTTACAAAGTCATTCCGACCACAACATAAGTTTGACTGACATGTTGTCTTTGTGTACAAATCAAAAATAACTCAATGATCATTATCCCATGATTCCACATAAATCTATGGGTTTTCCATTTTGTTAGACATTTCATAAATGTTTATGTGTTTTAAAACACTAAAAACACATTTACAATCATCGTTGTAAAATTGTAACTCAGAATGATGTTTGTTCCTACATTTAAGAAATCAAAATATGGTCATTTTCCTCTGATTTTCGGGTAATATCACATCGTTTTCCTAGTTTATACCCCCCAATGCATGATTTTAAAATATTTGGTACATTTAAAATTTTTTACCGAGACATTCTAACCACACCACATGTCAGATTGATGTGTTTTATCTATGTACACATTAAAAAAAACTCAAAAGTTGGTTTCCCATGATTTCATATCAATATGAGGTTGTTTTATATGGGTTTGACTCTTACATGCATGTTTTAGTGTTTTCAAATAAAAAACACTTTTAAAACTTTTTCAAGAAAAGTGTAACTCATAACGATGTTCCATCAGTTTTTATATTTTGAAAATAAATCTACTATTGTTTTCCACTTATTTGAATTCAATATGACATCATTTTCTAGGTTTGACCCCCTCAACACATGATTTAAAAGGCTTTGATACCTTTAAATAGTGTTTACTGAGTAATTACAACCACCCCACATGTTGGATTAATTTGTTTTATATGCGTACACATAAAAAATAGTACGAAATTAATATTCCCATGATTTATTGTCAATACAAAGTCTTTTTATGTGGTTTTGAGCATTCTATGCACGATTTAGTGTTTTGGAACACTAAAAATGTGTTTACAACCATATTAGGAAAACCATAACCTAGAATGACATGTCACGAGTTCCTAAATTTCAAAAATCTATCTAACATAATTTTCTGGTGATTTTTGGGCAATTTGATGTCATTTTACTAGTTTTGACCCCCCTGAAACATGTTTTTAAAGGATTTGGTACCTTTAAAAAGTGTTTACCAAGTCATTTTGACCACACCACAAGTTGGATTGATGTGTTGTCTACCCATACACATATAAAATAACTCAATGGTTATTTTAGAATGATTTCTTATCAATATGAGGTTGTAATCTATGTTTTAAACCATTACATACACATTTAATTGGTTTAAAACATGAAAATGTGTTTATGGACATCTCGATCAAACCATAACAGGGAATGAAATTTTGTCAGTTCTTACACTTGAAAATTAAATATACAATCATTTTAATATTATTTAATTGCAATATGACATTTTTTTCATTATTTTGACCCACCAAACATGTTTTTAAAGGGTTTGGTACCTTTAAAAAGTGTTTATGATGTCATTTGACCACACTACACCATGAAATCATGAATTGACTATGCATACACTTCAAAAATAAATCAATGGAGATTTCACCATGATTTCACATCAATATGAGTATATTTATTTTGGTTTTTACCATTACAAAAATGTTTTAGTGTTTTAAAACACAAAAAACCCGTTTACAACCATTCCCGGAAAAACATAACATAGAATGTCATTCTTCCAGTTACTAAATTTATGAAATCTATCTACAGTTGTGTACCTTTGATTTCAAGAAAATCCAATGTCATTTTCATTGGTTTTATACACTAGATAATTTTTAATGGATTTTTTACCTTTAAAAAGTGTTTACCGAGTCATTTCGACCACACCACACATCCGATTTCCATTTTTCCCTTGATTACACATAAAAAATAACTAAATTATGGTTGTTTCATGATTTCGTGTCAATATAATGTCATTTTATATGGTTATGGCCATCCCACACATGTTTTAGTGATTTAAAACACTAAAATGCATTTATAGTCATCCTCAGAAAACCGTAAGTAAGAATGACATGTCATCTGTTTCTATATTTATAAAATAAATATACGGTATTTTCCCTCAAATTTCAGGGAAATATGACACCATTTTCCTAGTTTTGACCCCTAAAAATTGTTTCTATAGGCTTTGGTACATTTAAAAGGTGTTTACCCCGCCAAAATCCAAAAAATGAGCTCATATTACTTTCAAACATAACGATAATGATCTGTAATTCATGATTAACATGTAGGAATAAAATACACATCAATCTGAAATAGAATGTGGTCAGTATGATTTGAAGTGCACGTTTTCTATGTAAAGGTTTCATTTTAGTTTTATTTATAGAAGTTGTATGTGTTATTTGTATGTCTATGAATGATCTATATAATTTAGAATTTACCATGTCATGAGATCTAACAACTTTGAACCTAGAATCCTAGAGTCTGTGCCTGAAACATGGTCTATAATTTTTCCCTTATAAAACATATAAATAAAAATTACACATCTCATTCCATTATAGAGGATCATTTCAGTTTAGGTTGTAGAAAACTAGAAACAACTGAAACATTTCTTCCAAAATCTAGAAATAGATAAGCTTCATAATGCTACCGTCAAGTTAGAGTACTGATAGCTTAGAAATTATAATATTCCCTATAAAAATAAATTGAAAATGTACTGTGAGCATAAGAATGACTAGTAAGGGGTCTTAACACAGAATATTAAAATCCCTTTATTTTTAAATAACAAATAACCTTTGAAATACTTATAAAACATTTTCTTATAAGGAAAATATCACTTCTTAAAGCACTCCATCAAAAATTTTCTAATAGTTAGTTGAAGAAATTTTCAAGAAAACCTCTTAAAAAAGTATTATATGTATTTATTTGAAAACTGCCGGTAAAACATATATCAGAGTGTGCATACTTTTGAAAAAAATTCACGGAATTCTGCACAATCCATAAATTGATGAAACAAATTTTAAAGGTGACATGAAAAGTTATATATACACATTATCACATAAATTTATCACATGAATAAAATTTCATAAGTAATAATGTCATGATTCACCTAGCACTTAATATGAAATTCATGGATTGATAGGTGTAACATCTACTTTAGTTTCATCATTTGATACTTTTTCCCTATACAACTTTACATTTGTTTACTTTATTAATGCAATTTTAATTCATCACCATTATCATAATTTATTCTTAACCAAAGGATATTATATTATTACAATAATCCCTTGGTTGTTCATATACTAATACAAAATCAGGGAATGTATAATTATAGACATTGTCAAGGCCTTTCACCAAGACCATATATAATCATTCTGTTAAGTCCCCATTCCAAGACCATATCGGTAAAAACCCAACATAATTGTGGTCAACTACCACACATATTTATGAAAACAACTAACATCAATTTCACACATCATTTCAACTTAACTAATGAGATTCATCACTCTACCTAATATATTGAAGTGCTGATTAATTTTGGGCACACCAATCACATTATTTAAGTCCAATACATTTCTCATATGTCTTAGTATGGTGTTATTTTCATAGTTTCCCATAATACATTGGATACCAAAATTCTTAATCAATAATATTTTTCATAGATACTCATATCTAAAAAGAATTATGAAATAAATGTAAAACTGACTAGATTTGTTAGTTTTAGGTTATGGATGCATCACATTTAAAAGTGACATGTATGGACAAGAATGGTATACTTTTTCTCATGTGATAATAACAAGTGCACATAAAATGATGGGCATCCACATAAAATAATAACTCTTTCATTAAAACCTTTTCACATGAAAGTGAAACTTTTTCATATCACAATTTACATGTTTTTGATTTTGTGATAATTGTTATTATTGATTGAACCACACTATGTTAATTGAGATGCCAAGTAGATTAAAAAATAAATATAAATAATTAAAGGCGAACCTTATGGAAAATTGGAATAAAAATTATGGATTTAAAATAATTATTTCATGTGAAGTATTCTTGCATAAAAGTAAAAAAAATATAATTAAACACATGTGCTTATCAAAGTTCATATATTTATTCTTAAACACGAAAACAATACACACTTACTAATATAGCTAATACCATTTAAAAACTTAAGGAGTCAACATTGAAATACATATATTTATATATTTGGGTTTAAAAAATATATAAAACCCTATATATACAAAAGGTGTTTGCTTGGGATTCTCACAACCCATTACAAGGTTTAGTAAATCCTTACAAATGTTGTACACCTCTTAAACATAATTTTATTAATAAAATAGGTTTTATTAAAACTCAATTTTGATTATAATTAAAACCTAAATATATATATATATATATATATGTATATGTATATATACACATATTTGTTTATATGGTCTAATTAAACAATACAATGGAGAATCCTTACATGATTTATATGCACTCTAGGACATAATTTAATAACATATCTTTATCATTCGAAAACATTAAAAATCAAATAGGTTTATTTAATAAATAATTGTATAAATAGTAGTTGAAAAAAATGTTTTTTATATTGAAAAACAAACCAACATAATCCATTTATTATGAACATCATTTAAAAAAACATATGATCATTAGTTAAATTCATAAAAAGCCCAAATATTTTTGTTTCATATATCAGAATATAAGTATATATATATATGTATATATATATATATAGTTTATATAAGCACTAAATAATATTAACACTTAAAATGGATATACACCTCAAAACATCAATTTAATACCGATAAACATATTTAGAAAAACCCAAAAAACGAGTTAGGATTAAAAGCCATATAATATTACATATATATATAATCTGTGAAGAAAAAACAATAGAAAAAAATGGATTTCATATTGAAGTTGAAGTAAAATTAACTCCCCTACTAGAGTTTTACACATTCAAAAACACTCATAAACACATTTAGAAAAACATGTTAGGATTTTGAGAAGAAACTATATATATTTACATATTCGTAAAAGCACAAAGGTATAAATCATATTTTTTTCATTATAAAAGCGAATCAAGTTAATACCTTACTTGTATTCAAGTGAGAGACATGGATAAATAATATATTGGAGGGAATATGAGAATGATAAAATGCATAGGGTTTTGGTACAAAACAAGGGATTATATTATATTTATATAGGTATATTTTACAAAACCCAGTTTTGATATAAATTATAAACAAAGACTTAAGGAAAATAAAAATAGACTAAAATAAAATAGGAAAAACCTTCCAATAAATGATAATCAAGCAGGTTGCTTGTTGTAATAAATCAATATATAATTTATGGAAAAAATTCATGGAATAGATAGGGTTTTCATCGAAATAAAATACCTATGTAGACTTGTGGAAATAGGAGCATAGACAACCGAGCCATGGATGGAGAAAGTTTCACGAGGGATGAAGAAATAACAGAGATGAGGAGGTTTATGTGGACTGGTGCACAGTAGCAATGACGCAAGGATGAAGGAGGAATGGAGAAGGAAATTATGAAAATGGAAAGAGGGGATGGGATCTGATCTTGGTTCTGATCAAATGACCATGGTAAAATTGGGGTTTTAAAAACAGAAGAGAGGCCAATATTCAACTGCATCCTAATCAGAAGGCTCATAGAAATCACAATGTTAATACCACGGTAGTGGAGTTTCGAACTTAGGACCAGATCTTGTGGTCCAGATATCGGGTGATGAGATCACACGGCAGAGATCAAATCCTTGATGAAAAATATCATCCCACTTAGAAACGAGGTGGATTTTGGGCCAGCTTTATAATCCTTGAGCTCCTAGTCATCGCTCAATTGATTCTCTTCCCCCTCCCCAATACCACCCCATACCAATTCTCCCAGCAAGCATTCTCTAAGGCCACTCCCTGCTACCATGCCACCCTGAATGATGGTTCCACTACCTCATGTGCTCCATGAATCCCTGTGGCACACATACTCCCATAGGCGGTCTTGTGCTATGGCTGAGGGGTACAGGCTCATCCTCCTACTCTTGAAGGAGTAGTGCAAGAATCCTCCCTCATCTCTACTAGAAAGTTTTCCTATGGGTACTATATTTTTTATAAACCCAAATTTCAAAAACAAACCATATATAAAAACATAGAAATTTGAAATTTTTTTATAATACTTAATTTCATTTAAACATGTCATTAATTAGTTTAGAACATGTTATAAACTTCATTTCAAACTTTGATATATTAAAAATACACAAACTGACATATAAATCATACCATTTCATCAATTAACCCATGAGTATAACTTTAAATTGATAAGAGTATTTAAAAACATGGTTTCAAATTTATTTTTATTTTTAAAAACATAGTATGTTCCAAGTATCACCTCATTGATTTTATTCGTTCTAAGATAACCATCATGGTAATTATAATTTAAATTAGAGTATACCCTTAATTAAAACGATGTTATTATTTAACCTAGGATATAACATTGAAATATTTAAACCATTATTGAAACATTTGAATCATATATATCTCTTTCTAAAATAATTGGATACACTTTATTTTGATCAAAATCTAAACAAGTATACACTTTTTATACATAGAGAGGTATTCTTCATGTCTACTTGAAAACATATATTTATTAACTAAAACATTACTTTAAAACATTTAAAACCCTTAAGTTATTGAAATAATTAAGATACATAAAAACTTAGAACATTTAAAATGATTATATACTTAATATAATTAAAATATTAAAATACCTAAGTTAAAAAAAATAAAAAAAATTCTTAAAAACACATAATGGTTATAAGATTTAATGACCGTTGCAAAACCAATGGTAACCTAAAGACTGGAATGGAAACCTACATTCAGAAAAGGAATTATAAATATATGTTTAGGTTATTCATAACATTAGAAGAAACTTGGTGATTATGGTTCTCTATATATCCTTGATGATCAATATAGTGTTCATTTCACTTGCTATAATGTTCTTTATTATGATTGACTTGAAGGAATATCAGTATTTTATCTATCTGTTTGTGATATTTTGGGGTCTCCTGGTGATTATGATATGTCTCTTAGTAGGCATTCCATGTTAGTGAGGTTCTTTTGACCTTATGGCACCGTATGTTTTCCATCATTCTTATTGAATAAAACATGTCTTTGTTTTCATTCTGCAAGTATTCTTACGTTAAAAGCACCATTGTTAAACAAAAACAACATAATTATAATGAAAATATTACTATTATAAATTAAATGTGTTCTTGGAATTACATTATCCACCCCTTAAATGAATTTCATCCTCACAATTCCATTCATACGCACACACAATAACCATTTTATATCCACTACAGTGTCCCTTTACAAGTACCACTGATGTTGGTGATTTCCCTGATTTTTGGTTAGTAGTGCTTCAAAACTCTTGACTTCTCTGGCCTAGAGGCAACATGAGCAGCTTAATTCATGCTCGTGAAGACATCTAAAGTTTCTCGGGAGTGAGGCATGTGGGGTTTAAAGTTGTGAGACGTCAGTATGGAATTAATGTATATAAAACATACGGAAGGTATCAACCTCAATCCCTTCAAAGACTCTTCCAACATGACTGTAGGTCATAATTTGACACATATAAGCTATGCGGAGGTCACCTGCATCTATATCTTCTCAGAAATCCCATAGGGATACAATCCCTTTGGCTAGAGTGAAAAATTTAAAAATAACATCATAATACTTCCCCCAACATGCATATGATGGAAATTGGGCATGTATCATGAGGAAATAGTCAAGACCTAGTCCTAGATGAAGATAAAGTACATGAGTGTAGTTGGATAAATGGTAGAGATGTTTTCATGTCAATCGAAGATTTGTAAAAGGTTCATAATCTTCTCAACATGACTTAGCGATTATGGTCTCTAGAATTTTTGAAGGAAGGGACAAAAGGTTTTATAGTGAACCTTCGCATGTCATCTTAAAATTTTAAGAATGAAAAACATACCAAGGAATAAATAAATTTATATTTTAGTTCTAATTTTCCAGAGTTGTCTAAACTGATCCTCTGATATCAACTATAACAACCTCGACCCCAGAATCCCGTAGTCGGTGCCTGAAAATGGTGTGTAATTTTTTTCTTATAAAACATACAGATAAAAATTAAACATATCATTCCATTATAGATGATCATTTTAATTTAGGTTCTGGAAAAATAGAACAACTTATACATTTCTTCCAAAATCTTGACACAGATAAGCATCATAAAACTGCCGTCTTATTGGAGTACTCATAGCTTGGAAATACTAATATGACCTATAAAATAAATTTAAAGTATAGGGTGAGCATAAAAATGCCCAGTAAAGAGTTGTAAAAAAACAATAAAACCCCTTTATTTTTAAATAATATAAAAACTTTGAAATAATTTCAAAATAGTTTCTTATAAGAAAAAAATCACTTCTTGAAGCATGTCATAAACATTTTTATAATGTTTTTTTTGAATAAGTTTTTATGAAAACCTATTACACTAGTATTATATGTATTTACTTTAAAACTTCAGGTAAAACATATATCAGAGTTCACGTACATGTGAAAACAATGTATGGAATTCTCTATAATCTAGAAATTGATCAAACTAATTTTAAAGATGACATGAAAAGTTATATGTACACATTAGCACATAAATTTATCACATTAATACAACTGCTTAAGTAACAATGACATGATTCACCTAGCATTAAATTTGTAATTCATGGATTGATAGGTGTAACATCAAATTCAATTTCATTATTTGATACATTTTCCGTTTACAACATTCCATGTGCATACATTATTTATGCCATATGAATTATTCACCATTATCATAATAGACTCCTAACCAAAGAATGTTCTACTAGTCAAATAACCCCTTGGTTGGTCATATAATAATATATAATGAGGAAATGTATAGAGCTAGACCTTTTCAAGGCCTTTTTCCAAGACCATACATAATCATTCTGTTAAGGCCCCATGCCAAGACCATACTGGTAAAAACCCAACATAATTGTGGTCAACTACCACACATAGTTATGAATAAATCTAGCATCACTTTCATGCATCATTTCACCTTAAATAATGAGATTCATCACTTTACCTAATACATTGAAGTGCTGATTAATTCCGGACACACCCATCACATCATTTAATTCCAATACATTTCTCATTTGTCTTAGTATGGTATTATTTTCATAGTTTCCCATACTACATTAGAAATTTAAATTCTTAATCCATAATATTTTTCATAGATACTCATATCTAAAAGGAATTATGTAATAAATGTAAAAATGACTAGATTTGTTAGTTTTAGGTTATGGCTGCATCGCATTTAAAAGTGACATGTATAGACTAGAATGGTATGCTTTTTCAGATGTGATAATAACAAGTGCACATAAAATGATGGGCAACCACATAAAATAATAACTCTTGCATTAAAACCATGTAACACGAAAGTGAACCTTTTTCATATAAAATTTACATTTTTTTGATTTTGTGATAATTGTTATTATTGATTGAACCATACTATGTTAATTGAGATACCAAGTAGATTAATATATAAACATAAATAATTAAAGGAATTCCATATTGAAAATTGTAATATAAATTATGGATGTTAAATCCTTATTTCATGTGAAGTATACATGCATGAAAATAAAAAAAGCAGTTAAACACATGTGATTATGCATGTTCAAATATTTACGCTTAAACGTGAAAAAAAATATACACTTACTAATATAGATAATAGAATTTAAAAACCTAAAGAGTCAAGATTTAAATACATATATGTATATATTTCGGTTTCAAAAATTTTATAAAACCCTATATATACAGAATGTGTATGATTGGGATTTTCACAACCTATGATATGGTTTAATAAATCCTTATAAATGTTGTACACTTCAAAAAATAATTTTATTAATAAGATTGGTTTCATGAGAACCCAATTCTGATTATAATTCAAACCTATATGTATATATATAACTCTATATATAATGATATGGGTTTTTATGTTCCAATTAAACAATACAAAGGTGAATCCTTACATGATTTATATACACTCGAGGACATCATTTTATGAACATATCTTTGGCATTCTAAAACCATAAAAACTGAATAGGTTTATTTAATAAATAATCGTATATACATAAGTTGAAAACATGGTTTTACATATGAAAAAACAAACCAACTTAATCCCTTTATTACGAACATCATTTAAAAAAACATACGATCATCAATTAAAATCATAAAAAACCTGAAATAGTTTTTTTTGTATATCTGAATATATATATATATTCACACATATATATTTACATGTATATATATAGTTCACATAGACACAAAATAAGATTAACCCTTACAAGGGATATACACCATAAAACATCAGTTTAATACTAATAATCACATTTAGAAAAACCCAAAAATGAGTTTGGATTGGAAGCCATTTAAGATTGCATATATATATATATATAATCTATGAAAACACAGCAATAGAAAAAAGGGGTTTGAATAATGAAGTTGAAGAGAAAATAACTCCCTTACATGAGTTTTATACTTTTAAAAACACTGATAAAAAATTTAGAAAAACATGTTAGGATTTGGAGAAGAAACTACATATATATTCATATCTGTAAAAACACAAAGGTTTAAATATGATTTATGCATGATAAAAGTGAATCAAGTTAATCCCATGCTTGGCTTCAAGTGAGAGACAATGTCTAGTAGTATCTTGGAGAGAAGATGAGAAGGAGAAAACCCATATGGGTTTGGTGCAACACAAGGGTTCATATAATATTTATATTGATATATTTTACAAAACAGAGTTTTGACATAAATTACAAACAAATAATTAGGGAAAATAAAAATAGACTAAAACAAAATTGGACAAACTAGCCAATCAATGACAATAAACTATGTTGACTGTTTTAATATATATATATATATATATATAATTTGTAAAAACCATTCATGGAATAGATTCCGTTTTCATTAAAATAAAATACCTATGTAGACTTGTGGAAAGAGGAGAATAGACAATCGGGCCGTAGATGGAGAATGTTTTGTGAGGGAGGAAGAAATAGTGAAGATGAGGAGGTTGATGTGTATTGATGTACAGGAGAGAAGACATAAGGAAAAATGAGGAAGGTAGATAGAAATTATGAAAATATAATGAAGGATTGGGATAAGATCTTCGTTCTGATTAGACAGAAATGATAAAACCATTGTTTTAAAAACAAAAGAGTGGATAAAATTCAACCACATCCCAATCTGATGACTCAGAGAAAATGTGGAATTACTACTGCAAAGGTGGAGTTCATAACCTGGGACCAGATCGTGCTGTCCATATCATGGGTGGTGAGATGTCATGGATGAGATCCAATCCTTACCGAAAAATCTCACCACACATCAAAATGAGGAGGATTCTAGGCCGAATTCATAAGCTTAGAGCTCTCGACCATTGCTCAATTGCTTCTCTTCCCCCTCCTCGGTACTGCTCCATAATGATTCTCCATACGGGCATGCTCGGCACCAACACCCAGCTGCTGTACCTCCCCGCACAGTAGAGCCACTACCTCAGGTCCTCCATGTGTCCCTGTGGCGTGCATACCCCCATGGGTTGGCCTGTTCTATGGCTAAGGGGTCCAGGCTCGACCGCCTACTCCTAAAAGTGTAGTTCCAGCTTCCTCCCTCAACTTATCTTAAGGGATGGCCTATGGGTAATATATTTTTTATAAGCCCAAACAATCTAAAAAAATCATATCTAAAACCATATAAAGTATAAATTGATTTTTCATTAAGTAATTTCAATTAAAGATGTCATTAATTAGTCTAAAACATGTTTTCAACATCATTTCATAATTTGATATTTTAAAAATACCGAAACCAACATATAATTTTATACCATTCCATCAATTCACCTAAGAGTATAACTTTTAATTGATAAGAGTTTTTAAAAACATGGTTTCAAATTCGTTTTAATTTTTAAAAACATTTTATGTTCAATTTAACACCTCATTTATTATATTCATTCTAAGATAACAATCATGGTTATTACAATTTAAATTAAATTTTACCCTTAATTAAAACAATGTTATTATTTAACCTAGGATATAACCTTGAAATATTTAAATCATTTTTAAAACATTTTAAACATATATATTTCTTCATAAAAGTATTTGTTACACTTCATTTTGATCAAAATCTAAATAAATATACAATTTTAATACATAGAGAGGTATTTTTTATGCCTACTTGAAAACAAATATTTATTAACTAAAATATTACTTTCAGACATTTAAGACCCTTATGTTTTTAAAATAATAAAGATACATAAATACTTAGAACATTTAAAATTCTTATATACTTAAAATACTTAAAATACTTAAAATATTCAAATACCTTAGTTAAACTGAAGAACAAAATTTCTTAAAAACAGCTAACAATTATAAGATTTTATGACCATTTCAAAACCAATGGTCATATAAATAATTCAATGTCTACCAAAATTCACAAAAGGCTTTATAAAAATATGTTTAGGGTATTCAAAACTTTTGATACAACTCAAAGAAGATTATGCTTTATATACCCTTGATGCTCAGTACGGTGGTTGTTGCACTTTCCATAATGTTCTTCATTGGGATAGACTCGACGGAAAATCACTCTTTTTTCGGCCTGTTTGTGATATTTGGGGGGTCTCCCAGTGATTCTAATAGGTCTCTTAGTTGAAAATCAAGGTTAGTGTGGTTCTTTTATCCTTTTGGAATTGTAAGGTTTTCAATATTCTTATTGAATAAAACATATCTTTTTTTTATTCTACAATTATTCTTATTTTAAAAGAACCATTGTTAAAAAAAACTAACATAATAATAACAAAAATATTATTATTATTAATTAAAAGTTTTGAGGGGAATTATAGATGAGCTACAAGGCTGGTGATTTTCTCATGGATCATGTTTCTCATCTACTGAAATACAAAAACTAAAGAATTTTATATTTTTGACTACCACTAATCCTATGATTTATTATAAGATTGTTTTTATTTCACTTTTTCTTTCAATCTTGAAATTTCTACTTCTGATTCCCAATCAATATCACTATATCAACCTCCACCCAATTTTAGTAGTAATGGATGAAAATGACCTACCAAAGGCAGCTAATGGAGTATTCCCATAATCCACCCCCCTTATATGTCCAGGATGCTCCTTCCCTAAAATTATTACAAATATACCATTCTACAAAAATGATGATGATTATGAATGTTTCATGTCCCAAAATTCTTAGGTTTTGACAAGTTAATACAAAAAATATTATCATTGATTTTTTAAAATGTATAAACTTCATAATACTATCTAATTAGAATGTTTTTCATTATTATTTAGTATATTATATTACTATAAAAAAATAATATCGAAAAATAAATTATAATAAAAAAAGCCTTAAACCAAATTGTTTTGGGATGAATAGATTTTTTAAAGTATGCCAAATTGGTATTGTTTTTTCCATGTATATAGCCCCATTTAATTGGGTTTATGGACTATTTATTTTCATAATATATTTTTCATTATTATGTTTTTATAATAATGTAATTACAATAAATAGTAATGAAAAGTAATTACACTGGCATCTTTGGTAAGGTTGTTTAAAAAACTATCATCATGTTTCCTATGCACTTTCAACCATGTCTCTATTCAGAAAATAGAGTGACCAAATGCATTAGACTTTATAAAAAATATAAATAAGTTATAAATAACATCGAATTATAATGAAATGGTATTTAGAATAATGAAAAAGTAAATACCAAAATTATTATTTTTTCGAAAAACTCTGAGACCCAGCAATGTGAGGAATGAATTATTTCACATGATTCATAGTAGTTTTTTAGATAATTCCTACAATAAATAGAAACAATAATAAAATTTATAATTTTGTTTTGTTTTTGTTATTAATATACTATAAAATATGCAATTAGAAAATTAGATACATCACTAATAATATCAAAAAACATATTTTATTACTCGTGAGAAATGACTTCAAACACTTTCTCATACATGTTTCATAAAATTAGAGGCATGTCATTAAAATCATTCCATAATCTCCATTTAAAATATCTTCATTTCGTGCCCAAAATTTTCAAAGTCCATCATCATGAAACAGAGTTAGTGAAATCAAAATGAAAAAAAATCTACAAATAAAAAACATGACACATTATAAGTATATTAGAAAATTTTACTCATGTATTCTAAATTAGTTCTCAAGAAATATTAAATCAATATTAGTTTTACTTGAGTATAAAAGATATAATTTTTATAATCTCTATAAATATGCCTCTAATATTTATAATGAATATAAAAGCTCACCATATCACAATCATGCTACCCATGATTCTACACATAGATCTCGGTAGCATCTGTAGTAGGCACTGCTAACTCATCAAATGAAATGATAATCCTGAATTCCTTTAGGTCTCAGACATCTTCCATGCTCATATTCATATCCCTTTTATGGTTTTATTACTCAATTTAAAAATTCATTAAGAAATTAATAAAACATAGAGTTTTTCTTATACAATGACATACATACCAGTAATTGTAACTTGAATATATCAACTAGATAAAGGGGTGAATGACTACTCCATCGCTGTAGGTGAATCATACAGTGGGATAACGCCATAATTTAGGGGAATAGCTGGCTCGCTAGTAGTATTTAGTACAATAGAATCAATAAGATGCAATGAATCCGGCGGCAGTGGTAGCGTGATTTGAGATGCTGATTGACTAGGATCATGAATTTTTTTATTATCATGGCTCTTATAATTTAAATGTTTCAGTTATATTAATTGAATAAAAAATTAAAAACTAAAAAAAATTACAAAAATAATTGAACAATGTTTATATTTATGAAACAATTTTCAATGAGAAATTTTAATATATTTTTAGTACAAGTTTATTCATTCAATTGTCTTCATCTTAACTATGTTCATTGTTACTGAATTCTTTTATGATGAGTGCTTCATTTTCAACCCTATTGCAAGTTCTATTGTTTCAAAATTGTCAAGAAAAAACTATTCCATGTTTTGTGGTTGATGACGTTTAATGTCACAAAGTACCATTTGATCCTAATCAACCATATCATGTATGTCTCTCTAATTTAACTATACAAAAACACTCAAACCTTCATGTATTTCATCATCTAAATAAGAAAACATCATCACTTCTAAATCCAAGATAAATGGACCATGATATTCACACTCACTGGTATGGACCATGTGAGAGAAGTTGAAAAAATTAAAATCTAATGAATCTTTCATTATACCCCTATCAATGTAGACCAGATTGCATTTGAATAAGACAAATGAACTCTAACCATGACAGTTAAATTCATTTATATCATCCATATTTCCATAGTATCCTACCTATAAAATCTTTAATACATCACTATTTTCTGTTTTCAAGTCTTCTTCATGATAAATTATATGAAACTAGAGCCATGATTATTATAAGCATTGAATCTCTTAGACTTCCTTAGAGGACCTCATACCAAAATCATCAAATCATTTGATATTTTTGCTTGATTTTCAACATTCATTATATATATAAAAATATATTTGGTTTTATTTATAATATAAAAAAATAACTACACAACAATAATTTGAATATTACTATACACATACACAATGGATGAACCATTTGAAATTACCCTTATTAACTGATTTTGTTAATGCCATATCATTTAGAGCTCGACCCCTGAGTCCCATTTTGTTTTAAATAAAAATTATTTAATGAATGGATCTATACCAATAATATTTATTTCACATATCTTTTTTCTTCTAGAAACTCAAATTCAGTTAGTGTATAATTTGACCCCTTTCTAATATATTTTCCAATATTTTTAAATATGAATGATAGGTTTTCAGAACAAGAATTAGTGGAGATGTGGTCAGCACATCCATCATGATTGAATCTAGTATCCATCCCATCTATATACCTAGAAAAAAAGGATATGAACCCTTCCACATTGTAACCATAAAAAATAGAGCCTTCTAGTTGAGGTTTTTTTATCTTATATGACTTCAATTAACCCAAGTAGCTAATAAAAAAATAAACATATTAAAAAAATTTATACAATGATTTGTAAAAAATGAATTCCATGTTGAAAATAAAAATATCAACATACCTCTCAATTGGATACATCTGTCGATAGTATACTGGTCCACTATGTTTAGCTTCTTTAAACAAATAAATAGTCAAATGAATCATGAATGTAAAGAATAGAGGGGGAAATAACATCTCCAAATGAAATAGTGTCAAAATAATTTTTTCTTTAATTTTATCAAGCTTAGTTGGATTTATAGTTTTTTCTGAAAAACTCTCAGAAAAAGGTTGAAATCTCAACTATAACAACAATTTCCTTCATAGGTAATGTATTATGAAATGCCAATGACAACAACTGCTCCATCTAATTAAGTGAGTCATGAATTTTAACTCCTTCTATATTTTGATGTTTTATGTCAATACATATTGATATGTTACTTGAATATCCATTTGTCACTTTTATATTATTTAAATATCAAAGGAATATGTCACTATCAAGATTTTTCATTGTAAAAATAGATGAAGTATTATTGAAATTCTCATTTTACGACAAACCATGCTTTATATTCATTGACCCCAAATCCTTACAAGAATTTAGGTGATATTTTGATTTAAACTTCTCATTAAGAAATTTATAAATTAAATTATCAGAAAATTTCTTCTCAATATTAATTATGTCAATATTATGGCATATCAAATTTACCACTCAATAAAGATGTTTTAAAAAGAAGAAATTTTGTTTCCATTGTTCCATTCCAGCTGTTATGGATACTGTACCTCGTATCCTTTTCCCCCTTCTTTAAACTGATGAATATTTTCAAATTCTATAGGGACATTCAATAACCTTCACATGATTTATGAACCATATAACACATTCAGTGTATTTATCAATTCAATATCTCTATTGAACCATGTCTTGTTAGAACTGAATTTAAGAGAAGCATCAAGAAAATGATGGTGAAACATAAAACGAAATTTTCTAATATAAGGTAATAATTTGTGTTCAAAATAAAAATTACAATCCAGAAAATACAAACCAATATGAGTGTTCCAACCAGATAAATTTCTGAATCCAGGAAAGTCACTAAATGTCCACATTAATGTATTAAGCATTTTGAATATTTTTCTCGTCGAAGAATCATATGTTTCCATTCCATCATCCCATAACTATCACAATTATTCGTTTAGAGGTTGAATAAATACATCAAAGTCGTTTACAAGAAATTTATTTATTAGAATAATCATTGAAATAATTAAATAAGTCTTTTTCTTACACATCCATGGGGGTAAATTATAGGGGTTCGTAACAACTATACCAATACTATAATTAGTACTTAAAGTACCAAAAGGGTGAAAACCATCAAAATCCAATACCAAATGTATATTCCAAGGTTCTAAAGAAAAATATTAATATAATAAATAAAACAAATTTCATGATGTTGAATATTTTGGATGTCTCATGAAGACAACATTACAATCCTGATCATGCCACTTCATGTTGTATGAAGTATTAGATGACATGAATAAATTTTTCAATTGTGGTTTTAGAGAAATGTAATGCAATACCTTTCTAGGAGTTTTCTTCTTCTATTTATTCTTGGGTTTGTATTGATCTATACTATCATTTTTTTCATTGAATTCCATATTCATATATGATAGATTATAAATCATTCTTTATCATACACTTCTCCCCAATAAAGCATACAATCATTAGGTCATGCATATATCTCTGTATAACTATTTCTAAATTTGTTGATGTATTTAGTCATCTCATATAATGATGCTTGGATCTTAGATTCACTAAATTTATCATGAAGAAACTTTAAAAGAATGTATCTTTCTTTATTGGTAATTCCATAGAGACAATTTATATGATACAAATTAAGTAGAAAAGGAAAGCTTTAATAATACGCACACCCTTCATACAATTCTTGAAATCCGTATTTTACTAATACATGAAAATAATTTTTTGGGCCACTTATGTTCTAATAAATATTAACCTTTTCAGGATCAACTGAAAGATCTTTTGGCCAATTAAAATCATGGACATTATATCTTAGAAAGACAAAAACATAATTTATCAAATTTTGAATTGAATTTTCTTATGGGTTTTCACCTTTTATTTTGATGAATAGATTTTCATTACATTTACTTTCCATAGAATTCGATTCACAATTCCAAATTCGACATACATATCGAGCAGGAAACTATTTCAAAATTAAATTATCATATAATAATTTCTATTCAACCATCATTTAAATTTTCATTCAGGACATGGAAATTTTATTCCACCATCCTCTAATTGGTTTTCAATTTCATAATCTAAAAATTCAAACAAACCCTTGGCATACCTAGGTGTGTTTTGAGGTGAATTAATATAAATTTTATCCATATGTATTATATTATCACCCATTTTACAATATATTCATAGATATATATATATATAAATTGTTAATTAAACAATTATAGTCATAATAAAACATCACTAAACTTCATCATTAACTTGGGTAGGGTTGTCATTTAATAAAATACAAATTAAACCTAAATATAATTCAATCCAAAATTTAATGATCTCTATATTTTATGGGTTTCATATTATAAATTTTTATTTTATATAACCAAAACATGATTAACTATATATCCAGATATTGGTTTGTTAATTATGAAAAAAATATTTTTTGTATCTCAAAACATGACCATGAATTTGTGATATCTAGTAACATAGTCTCCTTTAGTTTTTCTTGAAAATTATTTAATTCATCACATATAAAAAAAATTTATGGTAAATGTTAATTCATTTACAAATAATGGGTAATACCCTAATCATCACCAAGATTAACAACATTCCATTGATAAAAATCATGGATAAAACCCAAATCATTACAACAATCATGAAACACTAAAGAAACTTCATCTACTCCAGGCTCGAGAAGAATAAGACCCAAAAATGATAACAATAACTATTTTAAAATAGAACTATACCTAGATTAAATAAGTAATCATCCTATAGAAAATCATAAAATAACGAATTTAACCCATTTCTGTAATAAATATATAGGGAGAAAAATCAAAATAACACAAAACATAGTCCCAAAGAATCAATACTCCATGACTCTAATCAAATGAATCCAAATTAAACCAAGAAACATGCATAAAAATAGAACTCAACAAATTTTAAAAACCATTAAAAATCTTCCCTTTACCTATTATAAGATAAAAACATTAAATAAAGGAATCAAAACATACTTCATAAATGTAAATACACCATAAAATTATTTCGCCCTTTTTTAATATAAAATCATTTTTTCTCATTTAGAAAACTTGAAAAAAAATCATTTCTAAAAATTAACTTCCTTTTTAAAATACCACAATAATTTCATTATTAAATAATATATAGTTATTCAGAACTATTTTTAAAAATAATTCACATGAAAAACCTCTTTGAATTCCATTTTTTTACCCTAATAAGAAACTACATTTGATACTTAAAACACCAACCTTTAAAATAGTCCATATTTTAAAATAATTATGGGAAATCAAATATAATTCACTAAAAAATTTCCAAAAAATGTTTCAAAACATTTAACAGAACACAAAATAAATGTTTTAAAATTATTTTGGCACAAACCAAAGTTTTTCATAAGACTAAATTTAATTTTGGATCTAAAACACTTGAAAACATTCCTTGATTGCATAAAATTTTCCTTCATTTTGAGATGCCTATTGGAATTTCATCATAATTATAAAAAAAATTCAATATTAATAACATCAATAAATAATATAATAAATCATAATATATCTTAAATCAATCACAATAAATAATAAATATTATCAAAATCCTTTATGAACCAAAATCTCAAAAATATGGAAAATTTACCACAATGCACAATTTAGAAAGTGTGGAGACGTCTCAGGAAACGGTCGTTAGGGCTCATTTAAGAACAAATTCATGGGGTAAAGGGAGTGATGATGAGAGATTCAAGGTGGAAATAGAGAGTTTTGGAATGGGGAACATGGAGCAACATTGAGGGGGCGGGGGTATAGAGGCAAGGAGGAAAGGGGAGGGGGTGCTCTGGGGAGAAGGGGGAGTAGCCAGTAGTGAGGGGGAACTGCTCGAGGGAGAAGGGGGAGCGGTCAATGGTGAGGGAGTGAATATTGGGGGGTGAAGATGTTCGAGGGTGATGTGAGCGGTAAGGTGGTGGTGAGGGGAGAGTTCTTGGTGTAAAGGAAAGGAGTGGAAATGGTGGTGGGTGGTGAGTGGCAAGGGGGAGAATGGGAAAGCATTAGAAACATCAAGAAGACCATGGATAGGGATTGGGGAAGGGGATGGGGGATATAGGAGAAGGGGGAGGGGTGGAGGTCAAAATTAGGTTTAAAAAAAATTAGTGGTGTTTTTAATAGAACCACCGATAAATGTTAAAATAAAAAAAATATAGTTGGGGTTACAGTAAAACACCTCTAGATTATCTTTTTAAAATGTGATTTATATAGATGTGGTTATTAAAACAATCACTAATAAAACACCACTAAGTACTATTTTTTAATATTGGTTTTAAGAGAATCACTATGTTATTTGACATTTATTCCTTGAGATTTACCTCTATGTTTTCCACTGCACTATATTTATTTTACTAAATGTGTTTGTGATTTTCATCATGATTAGTATGAGATCATCACATTGGCATCATCACTGGGGAAGAAAGATATGGTTTAGTAGAGTTTATGCTTTTTCTTCTTTCAAAAAAACGATGTAACATACATGAACCTCAAAAGACTGTTTTGGATTTATTGCCTATATAATTATGTAATATTTCAACATTTTGAGTAAATAAGGTTTTTAAAAACTCATTGAGGAATTTAATGACTAATTGAGACCCGAAATCTTTTATTCCCTAGTTAATTAACATAATATGTTTTCTCACAATTATTTTGAGTATTTTGTGGAAGAGTTGGAGCTTCCCACTTTTGAAATTGATATGCCCCTATATTGAAGGCTGGATATGAAAGATCTATATACTAAGGACTTTTTTAAGAATTGGTAGGAGATGGTATAGTTAAAACCCAATTATGTTTGAAAACTCTTTGACAATCATTTTATCCCTGATTTTATTTGTAATGATTTTGATTACATTGTGGGATCAAATGATTTTTCAATGTTTGGATAGAATAAACTAGTTGATGATACCATATACTTTTGCTTTAGGGGACATCACACTAGAGGTGGCCTATTTTGAATAGAGGATAGAGGATGTTGACAACTCCACTCCTTACCAACAAACACTCCTATGATCACTATTCCATCATGAAGAAGAATAAGCTAATCTGTTTCAAGGAGATGAAAATATCATCAAAGAAGTTATTTTTATTATTAATATTTACTATTTTGAGACTAATGTATACTTTGATTCTGCCTATGTAGTTATTGAAGTGATAGATTATATAAGTGACTTTTTAGAGTGTCATAAGGATCTTGATATTACACCTATTGAAGAAATTTTGGTACTCCCAAATTTTAATGAAAAATCAAGCGTGGGAACAGTTGAAGAAGTTGTGATTTTTTTTGAAGTTTCCATGAGTTTAAAATATATTTCTCACACATTTTCTATGTAAAAAGAGGAAATATTATTATGGACTAAATAATAAGACAAATTACATGATATATAATGGATTTTACAACACGTGCACACCATTTCTCAAGCTAAATAAGAGGGGAAGTATGCATACATTTTATTTACTCCTCCATAACTCCAAAATATATATACTATAATAAAGTTGGGCTTGTTTGAAATTTTTAAATGGGTCTTATACATGTTAAAAAAAACTGAATCTATATTGAATAACATGTGTAGGTTCTCAGATAAGAATCCATAACCCCTTTTAGACTTGGATTGATACAGGGAATGTCTATTTGTAGACAATATAAACATATCACCCCTCTGGGGGTTACACCAAGATTAAATTTCTCCACTTTTATTGTCTCCTTTATTTAAATTTTCGTATTATTTGAGATTTTATGGTTTTTCTTTTTGTAAAATTGTTTGGAAATTGATTCCACAAGGCATCCAATCAAGACCCTAAGGAGCTATCACTTGATCTTACTAGGTCAAAACTCCTTAACTCGAACTTGGTTTCATTAAAATTTTAATTGAAATAATTCAAACCATATTTTTATTTGTTTTAAAAATTATATGCACTTGAATTGTAAAACCAAGGATATTTTAAAAGGAAAATAATGTGAGCTTCATGTAGTTTTATTAAATTTTTTTGAAGTTCCTCATTTAATGGAGTATTATTTTAATTATTTATATTCATGTTTCATATTTTCATGAACTAAGTGTAGTGGGTTTCAAAATATTGAATCTATATTCTTATATTGGTGAAGGCTTGATGATTACTAATTTGTTAAAAACCAATTTGAAACAAATTATCGACCTGCTTGCACCCAAAATGAATTTTCTTTAATAATACAGTTTTATTGTTTACCATGCTTCATTTTGTGCTGAATTGAGAAATATTTTGTATATATACAAACAATAAAATGCATGAACTATAAAAATATGTTTGATTTGTTGTGTGGCAATGTGTTTTTTTATCTCTCATGTAACCCCTTAAATAATCTATGAACTACTAAATTGTAAATCAGATTTGAACCAAATTTTCTTGAAATGGTTTTAACATGTTGTCATTAAACATTGTGGACAATTTTGGGTTTTAAGTGTATGTGAGAGGTGTCTTTATATATGCCTAAATAGTGATTCAATTCTACAGACATCAAAAACTACACTTTTTTTCCCAAATTACTCTCTTTTAAGAATCATTTTAGGAATTCTATAAATAAAATTAGTGTTATGTTTATCTCTTGGTTAAGAAAATAAAAAATATTTATTTATTGACTAGGGAAAACTAACATGCTCTTTTTGGGAGTTTTTATTTATTCAGAAATTTTTAGAATTTATTTCTGAGTGATGTTATGAGCTTCTTTTAGAGAAATAAAAATTTTGAACTGAGAAAGGAAGTGTTATTGGTTATATTTTTATGGAATGGGAATTAAAACATGAGGAAACATTAATTTTAAAATTGAAAATAGTAACTTATCCATGGTGAAATGAAAGAATGTAGGGATCCAAATCAATCAATAGTAATATAATTATTTATAATCTGGAGTAAAATGGGAAATTACAATCCCACATTGAATTTATGAGACAATGGAACTGAGTGTGGTGAAAAAATCCAAATTCCATAATTTCTTTTCACTATGTTATACACAAATTTATGGTTGGGATTTTGTTTAATAATAAAGATTTTTAAAAAATGAGTTCATTATGATGAGGGAAATATTTAATCCAAATGAAAATGAGGAAAGTTGATTTATAATAAAATCTTTAGAGTTGTATCAATGAAATGGAAAATAGATCATTGGTTTAATAAACCATGGATTGAGTAAAAACAGATTATGCTTCTTGTTTAAAATTTAATTCTAGTTGAATCTCACTAGTTTGAACTCATTCAAATGAAATTTTAACTTGGGTAAAAATAAGAAAGTCTGAGTTATTCACATAAGAGGCATGATGATTTCAGGCATTTGATGAATCTAGGATTTCTTTTGATTCTAGTATGCAATTTAACCAAAGTAAAATTTTCTTTTTTTAGTAGTCTTTGTGAATAAATATAATACATTGAGTTTCTTTGGAATAAAATTTACTAATTTCTAAAGAGATTGATGTGGTTTTTTTATTAACTATGTTAATTAAATTTTTATGTAATTAATGGTGTATTTAATGGTAAAATTGTGTTTCTAGTGGAGATTAAATTTTTTTTGGGAAATTGGTGCTAGAATTATGATTCATTAAAAATATTTTTTTAAAATGTTTTTTTGTTACTAATGGATTTATTTGTTATTGATTTTATTTAAATAAAAAAATTAGATCAAACATTTTTTTTGTGATATTCCAATCCAATTTTTTTAAATTTTTATTGATTAATTCACATTTTTTTATAATTCCATATTTTAAATTGAAAATATCATGTGGATTTATTTTTCCTTGAAAAAAGAATTCATGTTTTCGGTTATTCATTGAATTCTGAAAATTTAAATTTATGATTTGTGGAATAGCTGATTAAAAAGTTGTAGGAATTTATTCTCTTATTATTGATGAGATTTTATGTTTTATTTGATTTTTTTAAAAAAATTTTGGTTGAAGTTTTAAATATATCAGAACATAAATTCATTTTCTAAAATCCCATAAATGTAATATTTTCCCTAGTTTTTAAATAAAATTTTCAATTTCGTGAATTGGTTGGTTAATATTATATTGAAATAAATTTTAAGAATGTCACTAATTCTGAAATTTTCTCTATTTTTATGTCTTCTTCACTCCCCTATTTTTGATACCACTGGTGATCATCTACTACCATTGGGATATGATATCACTAAAATCCTAATATCATTGTAATACAATCTTTTTTATCACAATACTTGTGTTCTGTTACTACCACACTAAAACTACTTGCCCCTGTGGTCTTTCATCACTGAAGATTATGCTAACTCCATTGTTCCCTCCCATTATTAGAATATATTTCAATTACCACTATTTTGCTAATGCTACCACCATTGTCACCTATTACCATTATCCCCCTACCTAACAAATTCTACTACTATTTCCTCCTTACTAGCATTACTAAAAGAATCCTACTACCAATACCTTCCACTAGAACCTACCACCAGCACTCAATGAATCCTATTACAACAAATACCGCTACCAAAAAGATCGATGTACCATTATAAACCATGAAGAACCCATTGGGAGGCACTAAAATGATTATATGTAGACCCACTACCTTGTTTTTTTTAAAGAAAATAAAAATCACCACCATGAAAGATGAAGTCCATAGGTAGCTGAGTTGTGCCTACTAATCAATAGATGATGATAACACCATGAACCTAATGTCAAGATCGATCCAAGTTCAATGAAATAAATCCCTTAATGAAGGCATCACTAGCTTGAATAAAATTTATGGCACACATTTATTGATGTGAATGAAGGGGGTTGAATATTGTTCCCTGATGATGACCCATGCCACTAGCTTCTCCGGTCGAAGGAATCCCGATTTTACGGAGGAAGCATGACCCATTGCATGATTGAACAATATTCTCTGAGTGATGACTCAACTTTATATCTAAATTATTTCCCACCAAGGTCATCTAGATCAATCTATGAACCCCATCCCGGGGTCACTTCTGATGTTGAAAACCTTTGTAGATACTAAAATATTATGATTCCTAGGTAACAGGATACCATCACAGGGTGAATGTCTGGTGTGGTTAGGATATCTTGGAAGGACATTAGTGATGAAATTTGAAGTGAATGAGGCAATGTAACCATAACCAAATATGAATCCAGAAGGCATAAATAATACATGATATGTAAGTGAATTTATTGTCGGTGTTGAAGTGGGCACAACTGAGCAATGTTAGAGAATTCCTGCAAACAAAAATTTGCCCGAAACATGAAGATGAACGCATCAAGACTTTGGTTTCTATTTTTTCTATTTCTGGGGATGAAACAAGAACTATAGTGTGTCTCTAAGAACCATGTGTTTTGGATACCTAATTTGGAACAAATGCACATATGATGGTCGAACTATTTCATCAATGTAAATCAAATGGATGGGGTCGGTCGAGGTGGAATTGATCATCAATAAGTGTATATGTTCATTAAATACAAGTATTCTCAAGTTAATCATAGATCCATTTTAAGATTACTGATTCACATGCACTAATTAATATAGTGTATACATTTTTATTTTTTATTTTATGTTCCAACTCATGAGATTCAAGTGTTTTAGGTTTGGTGAAGATGACGATCATTGGTTGTCTCAGCTGATTTAGCTGAGATGGTGTAAAGAGGTGTACCTTGTGTTCTCCATGAAATTCTAATGTGGAATTTCATATTGATGTGGAATCATCCATTCATGAGTGAAGTTTCTCAATATATGTTTATGTAGAGTCAATATATTTAAATTATTTTAAGGACAAGGTATTTATTGATGATAATTTGCTAAGAATTAGTAATAAATATTTCATCCTTGTGCCTAACTAATAGTAAAACTGTGTCGGCCATGATGAAATCATATTGAAGGTTTATTGAATGAAGAAGGTTTACCTGATTTCGAGCTTACTTGATAAATTTTACAAATGATTGGTCCACATAGTAATCAGTTAGTAAAAATTATGTAGATGTCACTACACAATCTAACAACATGTTTAGGCTTCCTCCAGAACAATAAAATCATATTTTTCTAGTAGCCTAAAATTTAAAAATTGTAACATATTTTAACAAAGCAGATATTCTCAACTAATTTTTTTCTTCTAATTTTTAGGAATAATTTTAATGATTAGAGGGAGGAAACAATAAGTTTAATATGGTTATTACATTACATGTTGTGGGGAATAACATGTCATTATGGGAGGTTGGATATTCATACATGGACTTTATTAGGAGCTATTGATGAGCACCTCAAAGAATGAAATGTCAGTTTTCATCATATTAAAATTTTCATGCCACTATATTCCTATTTTTGTTTTTGAATAACTAAGAGGGTTGACCATTGGATTCCCTATGCCCATAGTTGGGATACATTTTTTTTCTCATCCCCTTTTTCTCTCATTTTGTAACAATATTTATAGTTTTTAAATAATATGTCTTTTATTCATTCTCCATATTCTATAATCTAAAAAATTTATAGATGAAGGGATAACCTCTAAGTCTAAGTCTGGGGAGTGAATCTCCTATATTACTTGGAGATTCATTCTTTATGTTTATCTTTTTCTTCCATGCACTTAGAAGACAGTGAGTATACAATTGGTGAAGTGACATCATGAACTATAAAGGGATATGTTCATTACTATTTTCCCTTCATACTTATCCGATTTTTTCATATATTTCTTGAGATCGTATTTGGGAGTGGTCGTGTGATTAAAGATTTCATCAAGATCTCTTTCTCCAGGAAGAAATTCTTGGCTGGAGTTGTTCGATTAGGTGATAATTTTACTTTTGGGAGAGTTTTTATATATTGGGAGATATTTCAGGAATATATAAATTCATAATTTATGAGCGAGATAGGTTAGTATTCTGAGATATTGAGAATCCACTAAGTACAATTTACAATGATTTAATCCATTTCGAGATCAATGATAGGTAGCTGATGAGTAGATCATCCTAATTTTGGGCATGTTTCTTACTTCCTTTCTTTTATATCTATATTTAATTTTTTAGTTTATCTATTTCTTCCTTATATTTACTATTCTAATTTGACTCACTTATTCTATGAGTTTCATCATTTTTTAATTCTATTTTTATTTACTACCTTTAAATATATAAAAACACCAAATGATTTTCAGGAGTATCACTATGAAATTCAATACTACTTCTTTGAGATGGACCAATAAGTTGGACAATGTGCTATATTTTGGGGACAAAATGTATTTTTGATCATCCTCATGATAATTATGTACTCATAAAATTAAAGCAGTGTGAATTTTGATGTAATTTTCCACATCACTTGTAACAACCTGTAGATTTCATCAGAGTTAGTTTGAAGAGGAGTGGTAATGATGATTTAGTGGGAGGATTATTTTGAGAAACATGACATAGAATAGGATTTTGATAATTTTAATATCATTAAATAATTTTTTGCGATGTGTTTTAAGGTTTTATGGATTTCCTAGGGAGTCAGGTGAGTGTCAAGGGAATGAGGAGCAATTTGGGCTATTAAAAAGAAGTAATAGCAGCCATTCATATCATGGAATATTGTTCATGCCCTAATAAGATCAAGGGTAGAAGGGAATCCCCCCTACATAAGTGGTTTATGCTGTGATAATTAGGTTCACACCATGAAAGGGGATGTATATTTTTAAAAATATAAAAGGGGGTTGGACCCCAATTTATTCTTGGCCGAGGGTGTGCACAGGACGTCTGAATGGCCATCTCTCCACTCCCATTGACCCCCATAAATTTGATGGTGTTTTAGTGTTTTTATAGTGTTTTTAGATGTTTTTTCCATCATCTTATCTTTTTTTTTGTATTTTGATCACTAACCTCTCATTTTTATTGATTTTACATTAATGTTTGGTGTTGATTCCCCCAAGGCATGTTGGAATTAAGCGAAATTGATGGGGATTTTTATTTTCATACATATAGGACATCTGGAGACGATATATTTATAGTTCCACACATTATTTCAGTGATGGTATTTCACCATGTGATTTTACTTTGGTATTTTAGATATGTAAAATAAAATTATCTACGGATTTTGTTTTTAAATTATGGATTTTGTGTGGCTTAGTTATGGGTGTGTATCGGGAGTGTAACACAACCCGTTGCTTGATGTTTCAAGGAGAATATGAAATGTAATTAGTTTTTAGGAATTTATAACTAATTAAACAAAATTAATTAATTAATATAAATGTTTATAATTAATTATATGTGATGTATAACATAAGATAGGTTATCAGGAGTGTAGACAAGGAATGGTGGGCTTGGACGATGCTTGGTAGAGCTCAAATAGGGGTTTACTCCATGTTCTTGGTACGTAGTCCTTATGATTCAATTTTATATTCTGGTATATTTACATCTATTCTTTCCTATATAACAATATATATTTTTGGAATGGTTTAAAAGGACCAGTAGTGCCCTTATGAGATATTGAAAGGTGGAATTGGGACTCCTAGGGTGAGACCAAGTTCTCTTCAGGTCCATGAGTAGTTTGGGATCGATCAATGACTTCAAATACATCAGATGAGGGATTTTTTTAACCTAATAGAGAATTATAGGAGGTTATGGGACGTGAGATGAGATTCAAGTTATAATAGGGTGGGTTCCTAAGGCCAGTGGGTAGGCATGGGAGGGTTTATACTGAATAATGATGGGTGAGAGAATTATATATCTTTGGAATTATAATAAAATCTCTATTATGTATATATGAGAGTCATCATGTGTCCTTCGAGTGAGTGGAGTCCCATGGGACATAACATAAGGTGATGGAGAGGGTTTTACTTGGGGTGACTGGTTGATATATCTCCCATAGTATATGTGATATATAAAAAAAGTGTGGGTCATGAGAGTTTTTCAAAACCTAGAATATGTATTCCAAGGTGCATAGAGTGTAGTTCATTGGGACAGTTCCTGGGTAGTGGTACCAAAAGTGATGAGGGACTTTTGAATGGACGTGGACTGAAAATGTTGGGTTTGGATTCTTGGGATAATATGGGTTATGGTATCACCATAGAGTGATTATATTAACATGGTTTTACTAAGGTGATACCATGATAGATATGGAGGACCCTATGGAAACCTTTATGGGAGAGCTGGGACATATTTTGATGAGGGCCTATGTCTCAAGAAACTAGCACCATGGGAATTTCAAGTGAGTTATGTGACAGTAAATGAACTTGTTTCCTACAACTTGGATGTTCTTGTTGAACCTTTACATTATAGGATTAGTTTGGTGTGACAATTATACCTCCCTGGAGTTTTCAGGAATGCGATTTTATGTTTATGTGACCTCATCGGAGTCCATAGGGATGGGTCAGTGTGCTAACATGACATCCCTCGAGTTTGTGAGGATGTGTTAGTGTGATTTAAGTAAACACCATTGAGTGTGAATTTATTAGTAAATTTTCATGAATTAGACCATTATATAGTATTCTTGGGTAAAGGATCACCCTGGGGTTTGGGTCATAGTGTGATGTGATATATGCCAACAAACCCTACTTGGAGTGATCAGGCTGTGGGTTGAGATACAGATGTATGATCATTCGTTGTTCCTCCATGTAGTGGGATGAGGTTTGGATATCTCCCAAAACATAGTATTTGGGAATGGGATGATAATTTTTTATAGTAGAATTAGGTTATTAGTGGATTCCATGTTGGAATCAAAGTAGGTATGGTCAGGATCGGGGTGTCCTAGTTTTCACTCAATGACTTGAGAGCATATGTACCTTGTTGATTGACATGATAGTTTGGTTGGCACATGATTACTTGGAAAACATGTTTTTGTATGTTTTTTCACTTCCAAATGTGTATACACACATATAGAGGTTGATATTAGGGTTTATTTTAGAGACCCTTCAAATTTGTCTGCTCACACCCAACACAAGAATCCCGATTCATGTGCAGACCGTAGGTCTTTATTTCAGGTCAAATCAAAGGATGTTAAGTGGATTGGGTTGGTGTAGCTTGATAATGATAAAATATTAGGATGAGGATCGATGATGAAATATGTTATAATTTCATGTGTTTTACTGTAGTTTTTATTTGCGATTGGCTCCCTAGGTGATTGTGGTAGGTATGTTTTGTATAAAAACATCATGTTTAATATATAAAGTTTTCTTGTTCATTATTTGTACTCTGATATTGATGTTTGGTTTATTATTAATATTTTTTTAATGATGTTATATTAAGTTAATAGTATCACTAGTTCATATTTCAGGTCCTCGACACTATTCAGTGGCCTCTACTATACAATAAGTCATGTTTGAGGCCATGTTTCGACCTCAACCCTATAACTGTCGAGTGATTATAGAATAAGGTGTCAGAATATGATATCAAAGCATGTTTTTATGTGTGGTTAGTATAAAAAAGTATTACCATTTTTTTATGATTTATGGATATGGTACATAGGTGGTCTCGAAATGTGTCAGAGCCTGTGATGGATATCAAATGGGTGAATTATGAACAGCATTTTCGAGAGGAAGTCTATGTTACTTTGGAATTGGATTTTTGTTTTTACTTTTTAGTGCTACTATTGTAGGATTTCATCTAAAATGATGAAATTTTGTTTTGGACTTATGATTTACTATTGTTTTTGACTCTAGTCTTATTGTAAAGAGGTCATGTGCATTCAACATGATTTTAAAAATATTATTCACATGACATACATAGTCTTTCATGTTTTTGTTTTCTAACTATAGGTTCAATTATTTAATGTGTAAATGAAAAAATATATATTATTTTCAAATATAACTTGGTTGTGTCATTATACTCAACTGAAATGTGGTGTATTTTCATTTTGTGGAAGGTTATGTGGGTCTTATAGTGGGAGTTTCTTCAATGATCGAAATATAGTCCCTTAATCAAGGGATATATAGCGAACCTTAGAGGGTCTATTAGAGAATTTGATACTATTTCAATGAATTTATTATGGAATAGAATGATTTATAGGTGATTTGAGGACAGAATGAGTTGCCTTATATATGATAGTTTGGTTATATAATGTGTCAGCAGTAACCTATATGGCATTTTCCCATATATCTTTTTAGTTTCGTTCTGCTAAGAAAACCATGAAGATGAAAAAATCATGTGGATTACATATTCTTTGTATTGAGGTGGGATGAGAGGGGAATATCAATTGGATACCTGGGCCAATAGTTGTCAAGATTATCTTTTTTGTAGTGTGGTGGGAGCATGGGTAGATGCTCGAGGTTTTGGAGTGACGCCCATTTAGAAGGTGATTGTATAGTTATCCTTAGCATGAGTGAGATGCGTTGGGATTTTGGGTGAGATTGATATGTGTGTGGGCCATGATTAGTGGGTTATGAACATTAGCCGAGCTAAGATATGACATGACCTTTGAGAGTGTGATTCTGGTTGTGGGATCTTGTTATATGGGACTCTGCAGTCGTTGGGTTTGATTGAGACCAACTAGGATTATGAGAATGAACTTCTAAGTGGGTTCTAAGAATATCCCTCTACCTTTGTAGGATAAGAGTGAGTACTGGTGAGGAATGTTCGGTGAAATATAAGTGTTGTAGAGATAGAGAATATTTTGTACGCATAGTGACTAGTTGAGTTAAAAATTAGAGGAGAGGTCATGTGTGGGTCTGTTTATACTACTTAGGTATGGATGAAACTAAGAAGTTTTATGTTGAATTAAAGGTGAAAAAACATATTTAGGTATAATGTTTCATGGTTTAGGGTGATAATGGATCGAGTGTAGTAGCATGTGTGTTCTTATGGGACCATTTTTCAGTAATTTAGGAGTAGTGTATGGGAATCCATGTGGTGCAGAGTGTACAATTAGATGTTGGAAGATGATGTTATAACTAATTCAAGAATGGGATGTGGTTGAAATTTAGTGGTGGTATTTTGGTGAGATCTATATGGCCACATTCAATTTTTATATAAGGTAATGGATAAATCACAAACACTAGATATTTGGATTTTAGTTCGATACAGAGATGATGATGATAATTTTGTGGTGGGGATCATCATTCCAGTCATGGATGAGTGAACGTAATAAAAACATAATTATAGAGAAATTGAAAATGGTTGGTGGATGGTTTAGGTGATGCTGAGGTATCAGCATGTGATTATAATATTTAAAATATATTTCTTAAAGTAATACTATATTTTTAATTTGGATTGACTGTTGGTTGGATTCGATACATTAGTATCGGTCCAAGGGTGGTGTTGGTATGATTCAATTTCAATTTGAATCAAGGGTGAGTTGGTGCTTGATGTTGGGATCCTATGAAGTCATATGGTGATTCATGTTATAAAACACGATTTGTGACATGATTTATGATGTAAAACTGGATTCATGACATCAATATGAGGGTGAACCATGATTCATCACATGATTCAATTGGTGAATAATTTTGTGAAATGTAGTGAAGGTTCCATATTGTGGGGATTATTCTTGGAAGAATATAGGAATATGGTGATAAGGATTAGGTTATGAGCCTACCCTATGTTTGGGGGTAAGTGAAAATTCATTGTTAAAGAAAGGTGTTTCTTTTGAGGACACATCAGGGGATACGACAATGCATTTTATGAAAAGTTAGTCAGAAGAGGTTCAATTGGTTCTTTATTTCATAGATTTAGAAATAGTGGGATGGGTTCCATATCAATATCATCACATGAGATAGATTTTAGTGGATCTAGGATCATAATGACCCTTTCATTGGAATGGAAAGAGGATCCAAGCTTGGGTTTTGGAGCTGTACAACATATAATGTTTGAGCATTAAGAGGTAGAACATGGTGTTTTTGTAGTTAATTGATGACTCAGGTAAGTTAGGATATGAAGTTTGAGGATTACCATGGGTCCTTCAGGAAGAGAAGAATTATTGTGGGGAGATTTTAATAACCCAATTTTGTATAGTTATTCTGAGTTGGATTTGGAATTTGTATCTAGTGAGAGTTTAGTTTCTAGGTCTTATAACAATAATAGAATTATGAGTGTTTTATTTTACATAAATATTGTTTTCAGAAATGGTTTAGGGATTGGTGGATACCCTAGGGATTTGGGTGATAATTAAAGGAATGATGCTAAATTGGGGACACTAAAATCAATAATAGCATCCATTCATATCATGAATAAATTGTTCACACTATGAAAATATCATGGGAAGAGGGTAATCCACCTTACCTATGAGGTTCAAGGGGTAAACATTACATTCACTACCTCGAAGGGGTTGGATGGGTTTTTTTAACTAAAAGGGGTTCATACCCCCCCATTGGTTTGTGCTAAGGGAACATATAGGAGGACTAAATGACCAGATCTATCATCCTTTTGATCCCCATACTAAGAGGAAATTGTTTTGTGGAATTTTAAAAGTGAATTGAGGTGAATTTATCTCATTCCCTTTATCCATTAAGGTTTTCACTCACCATCCTATTATTTCACTCAATTTTAGATTCAATTTTAGTGCTAATTCCATTGGGCCGTGGCGAAATTTTGAGAAATTTATGGGTCTTTTACTTTGAATGTGTAGAGGACATCCCAAGATGGCATCTATATTCCATTTTTCATTATTTCGATGAATGTATGTCAATGTGTGCTCTTTATTTGGGTTTTTGGTGAAATTAAATTAAATTGGTCATGAGACAACTATTTAAATTGGGTGTTTTTAATAACTTATTTATGGGTGTATGTTATAAGTGGAACACAACACATTGCTTGAGGTTTTGGAGTGTAGGTGATACCAATTGATTTTTTATTAATTATACCTATTTAGATTAAATTAAATAATTAATTATGTGCAAAAATTATAATGATATTGGTTCCTAGGAGTATAGATGAGGGTTGAGGACATGGGTGTAAATATCCTGATCTTAGTAGGACATAGTTGGTGTTTACTTTATTATATTGTCATAATATACAAGGAATCACATACCAAAGGACCTTTTTGTTTAGTAGTATTTATAAAATATACACATACATGAAATTAACATTACATTTTAAATTATAAAAATAAAAAAATAATTTCTACATGAATGCTATTATTCCCATTACTGTATCCTTGTATATCAATCACAATACACTTCCTCATATCTTAGTGAAAATAGAAACATTATAAAGGGGTCAGATAAAATACTCAGTAAGGGTAAATTTACAATAGACGTTATGATTAAATAGTACATAAACAATATGCAAAGGTAAATAACTAAAACACATTCCATTTAATCAATAACTTAAGCATAATATGATAAGAATAAATGATGATCAAATAATTCCATATAAATAATCATAGGATAATAAAAATTATCCATGAATATTATAATAATAAAATAATCTCTGGGAAATCAATAATTAATCTCATAATAAGGGAATTCAAAATATGAGGAATCATAAATATACCTACAAGGCTTCGGCCAAGACACCATAAGTAAATGGGTAATGCCTCAGACAATATGGAAACTAGATTTTCTCATGAGAACTATAGATGCATTGAGGGGCTATAACATGACTCATACACGACTTACTAAATAAAATGAATTCCTCAATGAAATGGGTGAAACATAATTAACATAAAAATTCATATTTAAAACAATCATATGAAATGATAATAATTACTATAGTAAAATGAATATAATCATAACCATATAGTGTAATATAGTGAATGATATCAAAATAGAACATCCAAAATCAAAATTATCATAAAAAATACAAATAAATAACATGGATGATATCAAGACAACATATCCACATTGGATCATAAAACAATTAAAGGGTTGATGCCATTGATGAATAAAAATACAATGAAAAGATCCTAAATTTTTTTGAGTAAAATTTCCATTAAATTTTGAAACTCACCTTTGAAAATTGTTGACAAAACATTTTAAGATACATTACTTTTAAAATAATATGTAAACAAGTTTTAAAATATTTAGTGGTCATGATGGTAGAATTTTGTTTTCATGGAGTACACTTTAAAACAAATATTCCTTTGATATTTTTAATAAAATAAAAAACAAGCATTGTTTTGAAAATGACATGAAGATTATTTTTAGAAATTTTATTTAAAAATAGGTAAAAATAACTATAATAAATAATTTTTAAAATATATAAAAAATAAAACCATTCTATCAAATAAATGATTTGATAAAAAATCATTTCCAACCGAAAATATAAATAGGGTCGAATTTTATTAAAAAAGTTTTCTCAAACATTCTAAGTACCAAAGAGGGGAAGAATGGTAAAATTACATTAAAAATCTCATGAAAAACCATATTATACAAAATTATATTTTTTTCAATGTGGAAATATCCAATAATTTCCCAAAGTGATATATAAACATAAACAATCTTGAATAATGATGTGATTGTGAAATGATTCCTTACCTCTTTTTAATTGGTCGAATCATATTCCCTAATAAATAATGACATTAAGAAATGTAAAATATAATAATAATAAATAAATTCATAATATAAAATTTCAAAGGGGAGTTCTATAAACCTCAAAAAATATTATAGGTGTATAATATCAGAATATGCCTCAACAAAACAAAATTGAGATGAAGTCCCTTATAAATACCATATCATTTAAGTATTAATATAATGAATAAATTATGTGTATCTACTATAAATCCACATAAAACATGTAAAAATATGATGTAAGATAATAAAAATTCATTTCCCACATAATGTTAGCATGACACAATCAATGAAGTATATGTTTAACCCAATGATTATAAATTGTGTTAAGAAATCCCTTACCTTGCAATTTAATTTAATTGAAAGTTCTTTAACCTCATTTATAATGGTTTAATGAATTTTATTAAATTATAAAAGAACCATATTCATATTTATGATATCATATATAATTATCTTATATCATCTTATCACCATTTATTAATAATGTTTCATTATTACCCTTTTTTTTGGTGTTAACCACTTCATTTTCTTCTGTATTTTTATGTAAGTCCTGGTTCTTGTGCATAAGATATAGTTAAATAATCTCCAAAATTATATTAAGGTCATATATTTTATATTTATTCATTATATATATATGTATATATTATACTGATTCTTGAATGTTGAACATTGAAAATGAATCACATCACATCATGGAGATGGTAGGCCATACATATACACAAGTGATGATATCATTCCATAATGGGTGAAATGGTAAGTAAGTAGGTGATATATTAATTTTCAAGAATCAATATTATTTCATAAGTACCTTATATATCCATTATTTTTATCATTATAACCATGCTTTCAAAATTGTATATGAAAACGAACAACACTTCTATGTGGAGATGGAAAGTCGTACGTACACACATATGATGCTTTTGTATTTCATAGGAAGTATGAAAGATAGATTATAGTTTTTCATAATCATAATAATTTCTTCATATATAGATGATTCTGGAGTTATTATTTTAGTATGGAAATAACACATGAAGATAATGTAGAATAAGAAATTAACTTAAAAGTGTTGATAAAAATTATTACCTCTTCGTCATTGGACTTAATTGATATCTCTTCTTAAGGGACTTTAGGTTGGTCTTTTAAAGTGACTAGCACCTTCAGAACTTGGATATGTTATTTGGTAATATCAATGGGATGAAATGGGTGAGCTAGAAGGCTCAAAGTTGTGTAACGAAGTTGAGGAAGTGGTTCCCTTTTATATTTTGGGAGAGGTGCACTTTATGGATTTCTTAAAATACAAATTGAACATAAATTAATATTCAATTCAAAATGGATCCAAAAATATTAATTTAGAATATTAGATGATTATGGGTTAAAATATCCTCATCCAATTAAATGAAAAACAATTCGTAAATAGATCATACATGAAATTTTCAATATTATCCCAATCATTTAGTTGAATTAAATATTTTTAGGAACTTTATTTCATTTAATAAAAACAATTTACTATAAAAAAATTCATAATTTCAATTTTAATAACTATTTAATACATTGAATTTTAAAAATATCAATGCAACATGATAACTTTGAAAAAAATATTTTAATAAATCCCTAATATTTCAAAATTCATCTAGAAATTTTTTGGATTACATTAATTGTCCCAAATTATATTTATTTTAATTTTTTAATAACACTTATTTGATTTTACATTAATTAAATAATTACTACCTTAGTATTTTTCAGGCATTTAAGATGATTATTTATTAACTAAAAATTAAAAATTAATTTCCATGATGTAGATAAATATTTTTGATTTTAATATAATATTTATATTTATATTTATCTTTTGGATAACACCATATTAAAAACGTTATAGTAATTAAAATAATGAATGTGTCATCTTTTACTATTCATTATATAAAATATTTTAAATATTGTAATCCTATTAAAATGGTCTCAAATGGTCATTTAACTGAACCTTAAATGTTTATGGATGTACTTTACTCGTCAAATAACTTTTTTCCAAGTGTTAGGGTCATTTTATAGTCCTTCACATATTACTTTTAACCTAAATTACCCAATTGACCATTTACTATGATAACACAAATTAACAAGGATACAATTAATATTGGTAGAAAATATAAGTGTCCTATTAAATAAATTTTGACCTTATGAATCCAAATATTTAATCTATTTTTAAAAATTTAAAACACATAAGTTTAATAATTTAATTTAAAACTGATCCTGCAAAACGTAATGAAAAAACATTTTCTTGAAAAATTCATTTTAAGCCAACAAATGTACTTATAACAAAATAAGGTATAAAGATGATTAAAATTTAATTAATTAAATTATATCTAACTAAATATTAATTGATATAAATTGAGATAAAATTCAAATAACATGGAGACTTTTAATATAAAAAATTGGTAGTTTTATAAAAAATGGTATTTTTCATTACTCATTGGAAAATCAATCTCTTCAAAAAATTACAAAAAATTCACCATAAACAAATTTTCATGTCATTATTTCAAAAAATATATTAATATTATAAAATAATTTTTTTAAAATTTTTAGAAATTGATTATATTATTTACTCATAAAAAATAAGAAAAACCATTTTTGAAGAAAACATATTTTTGAATTGTAAATAAATTTATTAAAAAATGAGTGATTATTTAGAAATAATTAATTAATACATAAAAAATAATTTGGTAAATTATATATTTCATAATGTTGTTAATACAAGTAATTTATATATTTTTAGCTGATAGGTTATAATGATTACAAAATAATATTTCATTGTTCATTTAAGCTAGGTGTTATGGGAAATATGAGCCATCCAAGGGATTAATTTTTTTAAAAAAAAGACATACAAAAAATTATTAGAGTGTTACATTCTCACGTACTTAAACAAATAATATCCTCACAATTTGAAATTTCACTTTGAAAATCAAGGCTTGATATTCGAAAAATAGATTGTGAGAAACCCACATCATAAAAAGGGTTAATAAAAAATCCTCTTAAAAAGAGAGATATGAAAATTAAAAGGTCGACACAAAACTTGGATTACAATTAGATGAATATTAGTTGATATTGACTATAAAGACATGGAAAAGAAATATAACTATCAAGTTCTAATGAAGTGTTATAGAGAACATGGTCATTAGAAAGATATCCATTAAGGAACAATAAATATTCTGATCGGTTAGAAGACCATTGATTTCTCATAAATAAATGTAAATTTAAAACACTTTTTTTCCAATTAATTTTTATAGAGTTGAGGGATTATATTACTATCCAAATAAATAATTTGTGAAAATAAAGAAACTTTTTTTCATTTCATGACATAATTTAATAATTTGTTTGTGCTTCGATCTATTTATACTTCATTTCAAACACCTAGAGATGGATATTCAAGAGAAATGTTTCGGCCCAAAACACATTATAAAAAACCCATAAGTCATTCCCTCAGCCTTTAAATATTTACCAAAAGAAAAATGTTTATCACATGTTATCAAATATAGTAAATCATACTTTAACATCAAAAAAATAATATCCAATGTTTAGTTTAATCCATTCCATAAGTAGTTAACCTTATGACTCATCCAAAATATATGTTTCCAAAAATTTCGATGGGAGGTCACAAAATTTAGAAAATCAACTTATCATCAGATTTTACCAAACAAAATAATGCTACTATTATTGTCACATACCATAAATATAAGTAAATTTATTTCCTTTAAACCTTAATTAAAATATGAATTATCCAAAAAAATAAATCTCATCTTGTTGAATATATTCCTTAAATAAAAATATTTAATAATCCCAAACAAGATAACATAAACTATCAAATCACAATCCAAATTCATGGTCACCAATACTTTCCCATAATCATATGTTTATAATTATTACCTCAACCTCAAGAACATATGAATTTTATTTTCCCCAAATCTTTTGTTTTGAAAAATATCAAATTTCATAGAATAACTTCTCAGGGTTACTGGTTCTATTCATCACAAACCTATAAATTCTTATAGAAATGGTACCACAATATGATTATTTTAACGATAATGTTATAAATACTTTTACAACATACTTATTGGATCCAATATATAGGAACAATAATCATTTCACTTCAACTATATCAAAAACATAATCATGACCATGTTCCATTTGGTTCTTCTGAGGTATATTACCTTGATGAATGAGGAATTTGTTTGCGTAGTAACCCATATTGATATATTGGATGCATTAAAAATTTGAAAATTATTTATCACCCTCTTAATCACAAGCTTCGTGAATTCATTCATGATACTTGAAACAAAATCATTTTAATTTTATGAATTCACCAAGGTATTTCCTTCCATAAGTATCACATGTTGGAAAATCCTTATTTCCCTTCTTCTATTTATCCATAATTTTCTATACCTTATTCTAATTATTTTACTTAACTTGATATTAATAAGTCTTGGAGAAATATTTCTCTAACTTTTTATCACATGACACGACATCCTCATATGATGAGAATGTTTGGGAGACTAGTTCTCTTTGAAATATTGTCTTAAAATCATCAATAAAAAGATGATACATACTCTTTTGATTATGTGCATTGATATGGTTTCCAATCCTTCCACTAGAAACCATTTCTAAAAAATATAATACACTATATGAGATCATAAAACTATGAAATAGAATTTATAAACTATAAACTAGTTATACACTTAAGAAATTGTAAATTTAGGTATAAATAATCACTAAATCATAAGAATTGTTTATTTGGATATATTTCCAAAGTATTTAATATTATTTTTTATATGTTTTACTAAATCTAGTTCCCAAGGTTTCTATTAAATTTCCTCTAATACCAACTGTAATATCTTTGACCCAGTAGCCCAATGTTAGTTCTTACTTTATTACATTGGGATAAGAAAAAAGGAATCGCATCCCAAAGGAAAGAGTAGTTTAGAAGTCATTGTAAAATAGCTGCATACTTGAAATTAATATTAAATTTTAAAACATAAAAGTAAAAAAATAATTTCTTTTAGAATTCCATTATTCCCCTTAGTGTATCCCTATATATCAATCACAAAACAATTCTTTAACTCTTGGGAAAAAATAAAACATAAGAAAGGGGTGATCTAAAATGATCTGTAAGGGAAAGGATATAATAAATTATACAAATAGATAATGAATAAAAAATATTTCATGGAAAATAGGTGAAACAAATGAAACTTAATCAATAACATAAGCATAATATGGTTGTAATAAATGATGATCAGATAATTCCATATAAAAAATAACATGATAATAAAAGTTAACCATGGAAATTATACTAATATGAAAATAACATTGAAATCCATAACTAATATTAGATTTAGGGAATTCATAATGTGGGACATGAAAAACATATCATCAAGTCTGCGGCCAATACACCACACATAAACAAACAAGGCCTTAGACAAAACCCAAACTAGTTTGTCTCATGGGACCTAACGATGCATCGATGGGAAATAATGAGCCCCTCCCGAAACATACCAATTCCTATTAATTAAAACTATTAAAATGGTGAAACATAATCAAAATAATCATTTTTAACTAATATACAAAATACTAATACTTACCTAAGTTAAATGAACATAATAACCACCATCTAGACTAATAAGATGAATGATATCCAAATAGCACATTCAAAATAAAACTGATCATAAACCATCCCTGGAAATAATAAGAATGATATCAATAAAATATATACCAAGTGGATCATAATAACATTAAATGGTTGATGTCATTAATGAATAAAAATACCATGAAAAGATCCATAAAAACATTTTGAGTAAAATATCTTTTTCATTTGGAAACAAACTTTTAAAAATAAAAAATTTTCAAAACTTTTTGTAAATAATTTAATTTGAAAATAACAATTAAATATATTTTAAAATATTAAGAGTTCATGATGGTAGAAAATTCCATTCAAGTCACACACTTTAAAATAAATATTCCTTTTATATTTTTGATAAAATCCCAAACAAGCATTTCTTGATAAAACATGAATATTATTTTGATTTTTTTTTAAAATAGGCAAAATTTTATTTAATAAATAATTTCTAAGTGGTTAATTTTTTTTAAAAAAATCTTTATATAAGACACTTTTTTTGATGAAAATTAAATTTTGACAGAAAAGAGAAATAATGTCAGATTTTTTTAAAAAACATTATCACAACAATTTTAAAAAAAAGGGGTGAATAATGGTAATATTACTTTAAAAAGTTCACTAATAACCATAGGATAATAAAATATGTTCATTTATGAGAATATAAAATAATTCCTCTAAGGGGGACGTAAACATAAATAATCTCAAAAAATGATTAGATTATGAAATGATCTCTTGCCTATTTGTAATCAGTCTAATCGATGCCCCAATAAAGAATAAAATTTAACAAGAATTTAAATATCATCATAATAAATAAATTCATGATATATAATGTCAATGGTGTTTTATATACACCTCACAAAATAATATAGTTTTATAACATCAAAATATGCCTCAACAAAAGAAACTTTTGTTGAAATCCCTTATAAATATCATATTATTGAAGTGAACATTAATAAAATTAATAAATTATGTTCATCCACAATAAATACACTTAAAAAAGTTTAAATACAATATAGTATAATAAAAATTCATTTCAAAAAAAATCATAGCATAACATAATAAATAATGTAGAAGTTTACCCTAATGATTTGAAATTGAGTTAAAAAATCCCTTACCTTGCACTTTCATTTAACAGAAAATTAATTAATATAATGTATAATGGTTTAAATAATTTTATTAATTTTTACTATAATCATAGTCATATTTATGATATCATATATGATCCTCTTATATCATTTTATCACTTCCTTGTTAATAATATTTCCTTATTACACTTGTTTCTTGTGTTAACTACTTTATTTTCTTGTCCATGTTTTGTGTATGTACCGGTTCTTATGGATAAGATATAGTTACATCATATAAATAATGATATCAAGGTAATATATGTCATATTTATTCCTTATATATATGTTTTATAACAAATATTTAATGTTGAATGCAGAAAATGAATCGCATCACACCGTGGAGATGGTAGGTCGTATTTACGCACGAGCGATGATATCATACCATTAATGAGTGAAATAGTAAGGAAGTTGGTGGAATATTAATTATTCAAAATAAATATCATGCCATATTTACCATATATATCAGTTATTAATCTCATTATAACCATCCTTGTAAAGTGGTGATGAAAAAAAAATTACCTCGCTACATGGAGAAGATAAGTCGTACGTAGGCATGTGCGGTGCTATCACTTTTCATTAGTTGGATAAAAGGTAGTATATAGTTATTTCATAATCATAATAAAATATAAATATATATAATACTATATATTTTTATGATGTAAAAACACATTATGAGTAAGTAGAAGAAGAAATAAACATGAAAGAGTTGATAGAAACCATTACCTCTTCTTCGATAGACTTCCTTTAGATATCTTCTTAAAGGAAATGAGGTTTGTATTTTAAGGAGAATATAACCTCCATAAATTGGATAAGTAAGTTTATAAAATTAATGGTTAGTAATTTATATATCTAGATGTCTCAAAGTTGTGTAATGAAGTGAATGAAGCGGTGCCCTTTAGTAATTGAGGCGAGGAACACTTTTAGAATTTGTTAAAATATTAATTTAATATAAATTAGATTTAAATTCAAAATAAAAATAATTTTTTAAATTTAAAATATAATATTATTATTGTTCTAAATAAACGCATTAAATAAAATTTAAATTTGTTTTTACTAAATTTATACCCCTTTCTTTTGGTTTTAACCCTTATTTAACCTCTTAAACTCTTACCATGATGACATGGTTTTTTAATTTTTGAGTGTTAAAATATTTATTATAAAATTCCAGAAAACCCATAAATGAATCATATATGAATTTTTAAATCGTATAAATTTTTTTGGTTGAATATAATATTTTTAGGAACTTTATATCATTTTAAAAAATATTAGTTACTATAAAATATTTATAATGTCTATTTTATGAACCATTCATTACATTGAATTTTTAAAATATTAATATAATAAGATAACTTTGAACAAAATATTTTAATAAATCTGTAACATGTAATAGACATCTTGAAAATTCTTTGATAACATTAATTATCTAAAATTTTATTTATTTCAATATTTTTAATATCATTCATTTTCTTCATTCATTAATTAAATAATTTCTATGTCACTGTTGTGAAAGCATTTAATGTAATTAGTTCTTTAGTAAAAATTAAAAATAAATTACCATGATGTAAATAAATATTTCATATTTCAAAATAAAATATATAGTCGGAGAAATAATTTGGATAACACCATATTAATAATGTTGTTATCATTAAAATCAGTAATGTGACATCTTTGAATTTTTGTTAAATAAAATATTATAAACATAATAATCCCATTCAAATGGAAATAAATAGAAGTATAACAAAAAATTAAATTATATTGGGCTAAAATTACTCATCCAATTACATTTTCGAAAGTGTTAGGTTTATTTTATAATCATTATAGTTTTATTTTAAACGAAATTACTCAATTTAACCTTTTCCATGGTAAAAAATACCTTGGTTACTTTTCATATTGGTAAAAAATAAAAGGAAACTATTTAATAAATTTGGAACTTATAAATACAAATATGATATCTATTCTTAAAAATCCAAAATATATATTTTTCAATGTATTATTTTCAATTAATCTCGTAAAACTCAAAGAAAAATAATTTTGATGAAAAATGTATTTTTAGAAAACAATATATTATTCTACCAAAATAAGGTATAAATATGATTAAAATGTAATTAATTAAATTATAACTAACTCAATATTACTTAATTTAAATTTATATCATGTTGAATTCATAAATTTACATTAAGTATAATGAAATTGTCAGTTTTATAAAATTAAAGGTATTTTCACTATTTAATGTAAAATCAATCTTTTCAGAAAATTACAAAAAAAATAACCATAAGATAATTTTAATGTAATGATTTCAAAAATGAAATTATTCTTATAAATTTAATTTTATAGAACTCTCCGAAATAAATTATAATATTTACTCATAAAAAGTAACAAAACCATTCTTAAAGAAAACGTATTTTTGAAGAATAAATGACTTTACTAAAAATTAGGTGATTATTCCAAAATAACTAATTAATACATTAAAATTGATTTGTAAAATTATATATATCATTATATGGTTAACACTATTCATTCCTACCATTTTAGTGGCTAGGATATAATAATCACATAATGATATTTCACTATTTGTTTAAGCTAGGTGTTGCAGACAGTGTCAGCTATCTAATAGAATAATTTTTTATTTAAAAATGAAATTATGTAAAATATTGGGGTGTTAAATTGGATGGGGACGTGTGGTGCTCAGTGTGGAGTTAACTATTTGTTCCATTGGGAGGACCCTATGATATAATTTTATATTCATTTATATTTATGGGAATGTAGGCCTCCATATCTGAATGGGTTTATAAATGGGGTATATAGATCATAAGAGTTTTTTCAAGATAAAGAAGTGGGGTTGAGACTCTCAGGTTTAGACTATGTTCTCTTTAACATCTTGGGCGGATTTATATTTCTTGATGATTATTTTGATAAGGTATTAGTGGTTTTTTTAAATCAAATAGAGATCTTTATGTGGTACTAGGATGTGAGATGAGATATGTGATATCCTAATTAGTTTTCTATGAATAGTAAGTAGGCGTGAGAGGCATAGGGATTATTGAAAATGATGGAATAAGGCATATTACAAGTGAGTGATAAGGAACTCCCTCATGAATTTATAAGTGATTAATGACGTGTGCCTGGAGTGAGAGGAGTCCCTTAGGACTTGAAATGGGATGAAGAATAGTGGTTTTATTTATGTGAAAAGATGAGGGATCTACATTAAGAGATGTGATATGGGACCTTAGTGTAGGTCGTGGGAGTTTTTTGGGACCTAGAATAGGGATGTAAAAGGATATAGAGTTAGGTGCCTTGAGATAGTCACTAGGTAGTGGGATTGGGAGTGATTATGGGATTTAGTAAGGAGATGGGCCAACCCAATGGGGCCTAGATCAGTGGGATACTATTTGCTATGGTGTTGTAATATGATGCAAAACATAACATGGTATCAGTTAGGTGAGATCATGACTGATCTGAAGGTCCCAGTTGTTTCCCTATTGGGTGAGTTGAGGAATGTTCTGATGAAGGGATATGTCTTAAGTGACTAGCTCACCAAGGTCATCACGTGATCTATTTGATGGAACATGGCCTTATGTCTTGTTTATTGTATGTTCTTGTTAGAAATTTTCTTCAGAGGCTCTGGTTAATGTGTTGATTGTACCTCTTAAGGGTCTATTGGGACTGTTTGGTCTACTAATGTGACCTCCCCAAAGTCTATGGGGAAGGGTCATTATGTTGATATTACCTCCCCTTATTTTTTGGGGATGGTTCATTGTGCTAAATGTGACCTCACATGAGTGTGTGGTGGGTTATTGTGCATGAATTGCAACATACCATATTAGTCCTATGTCATGGAATGAATTAGGGTCTAGGTCATGGTGTAATGTGAGACATGTTGATGGACTCTTCCTTGAGTGATTAAGTAGGGCTCAAGATGTGGAAATATGATGGTGCCCTGTTCCATCAGGCAATGGGTCGAGGTTTAGACTTCTCCCAACCCTGAGTCTTTGAGTTTTATAGGTAATATATTTTTGGGATGAGTCCTTGGGATAGTTTTTGGGCCTATGTGAATGTGTAGTATTTTAATATTGTTTTTATTTAGGAACAACTCAGTATGTGATCTATTAATGTAATTTTTTTAAAACAAAAATCATGTATGATATTGGATGTTTTATTTTTTATTATGTGTATTATAATTTGGGTTTTTTTGGATATTTATCATTATTCATTATTGTGATATTGAGGTAATATTATCCCTAATTAATGTTTTTTTCCTTCTTTTATAATCAATAGCCTCTGGTGTACATGGATGCAAGCTTAAGGTCACCTAAAAATCTTTGTTCAGGCACTGATGAGTGGTTCTCGGTCAGGGCATCACAACACCATGTTTATTATGATAGAGTCAATTTTTTTTTGAAATTAACCTTAATAATAATGAATTATTTGTGATATATTGGAGATTCTGTTGAAAAATCGTGTCTCTTGGAACAATTCATGCATTGCCACAAAAATATGAGTAATGAAATCATTTTTCATCCCAATTGTTCATTATTAAAAATATTATTATCGATATAAAAACAATTACATTATAATTTTTTTATGAATAACTATTTACAATGGACTCTTAGTCTGTCTCAAAATATATGTCACAAAAAAGAAGAATTTCCTATATTTCTAGGAAATATTTAAGAGTACCTATTTGTTATTTTTAGTGATTTGATCACAATGGTTACCTTCTCTGAGTGATACGAATCTATAATTTTGATGAATTTACAAAAATAATATTTTGATGTGAGTGTGCATATAGGTGATTAGATAACTTTTGTGATGATATCAAAGAATGTGGAGACTTGGCTGGGACATATAATATAGAGTTTGGTTATAGCGATTTTATCTTCTAAATATATTAGTCTTTCAACATGATATGAATATTTGATGATATTACTTATGATGATGAGAAAATATGATCCTTATACTTGTGATAATATCTATAAATAATCATTATTTATTTTTACATGGTTTATGTGATTTGGAATGGAAATTAGTGGTAAATTACTTATATACTCCTCATAAAGAGTAATTATAACTCTCTTGGTGATAATTTGAAAAAGGATTTATAATAAATTAGTAATTTTCATGTCATTAAAATTTAATTATAAATTATTTTAGTTTTACATGAACTATTAGAATAGATGATGTTACCTGATATGACAATGAATGTTATAATATTTAATATCTATATTATTCAATATTATCAAAGGGTAATGTACTTTAGGTTTGGTTCCCTGTTTGGTTAAATATTATTTGATATTTCATTTCATAATAGTGATAAGATAACAGATTGTGTATAATAATAGCAAAAAATAGCATTAACCAACTATTCTAGTTATGTTGGACTGGACTTAAGAGTTCTATTCCTTCAGAATTTAATTATTAAAATGACGTGAACATATTTTGGTGAGTATGTGAATGTGTATACGTAGTTTATTGTATAGTAATGTGGACTAGTTAACCTATTTTATTTGTTTCTACTATTGACTAATTAAAATGAAGTTATAGAGAACAATGGATACTAGTTAAACTTTTTTATTAATAGGTTATGTGGACTAACTGGTATAGATTATTGGATAGTCGTGTGGTCCAATTGAAAAAATTTATTATATAGTTATATATGTTATTTGACTTAATTTATTAGATGGTTGTGTTGACTAGTTGACCTAGTTTATTCTTTGAATCCTTATTAGTTTATGAAGGATTCTATATTATGTAATGTTATTATTGATTTATTTTCTATTATATTTATATGTTACATTAATGATGGAAGTACCCTTTACTAGAAATCCAAGAACCTAACACATTTTTCTCTAGTGGAACCTGATATTCATATCATGTGTGGTAGTTGATTGGTTGACATAATAAACCCACCATTTCCCCAAAAATCTGTTAAAATGGGATAAATACTTACCTTTCAAGTGAAAACTAGATGAGGAGTGGTTTTTATTGTGATGTAGATTTATTTTGAGTGTGTTAACTAGATGTCATGTTGTTATGATAGTATATTGTTTACAAAATATTATGTATTAGGGTAATACAAGGCCCTAGTTGGTTGGATATATTTTTTAGATAGGTGCTATACTATTTATATTTTGTTATTCTATGACTTATGTTTGTGGTGAGATTGGGAATAGAATATGTCGATGAGTTAGATATATAAATGAGGATGTGTAGATTTATTTAATAGATGATGTTCATGTATAGTATTTTATAAGGTTTGGAGGATGAGATAGTTAACTAGATAACATTTGACTTGGATTACCCTTGGTGATTTTCATATGTGAGGATGTGACTATGCATTTAGATTTCATAGATTTGATTCTTATTCATGCATGATATTGACTTGCTTGTGTGTCTTTAAAGAATATCCAAGTATGTATATAGATATAATATTACTAATTTTATATATTGGTTTACAGGATTTTGTGTTAATGTACAGTGGTGTATGTTCATCGACTAGGGTTTATAGTAGGAGAATAGTAGTTAAAATTATTCATATACCACCAACGTATATAAATTGTGTGGATTTGATTATATATTGATGGTTATATTTTTTTACCATATTTGCGACTATCTTTCATTTTGGTTTTGTTGTATTACATTAATTCATTTATACTATTCATCCTTATAGAACCAGGGATTCTGCATTGTTCATTGTATTTGATTTTATTTTCTTAAATAGACTTATGCTATTCTATCTAGAGGGTAATTCAAAACATTTGTGAGATTTGTACCCTTAGTGATAATTTATAATCTTTGTCCAATTCAAGGTTTTATTTAATGGCTACACTCATTCTCATCATTGATTTAGAGAGGGATATAATTAATTAAGTGCCATGTTATATTGGTATTAGAGTTTTTATAGAGTTTAAGATTGGTGTTCAAATTTAAGCATGAGTGAGGTTTTAATACGATTGAATGAAATTGGGAAGCAACATTAGTAGTACAAGAGTTTATTCAAGAATGATATAAAATCGAACATAGGGTACGATAACCAAAACAATCCAATAAAAAGGTTCATATTATCTTTTTTATAGCTCAATCACATAGATAATTGATTACACAGTAATATTTCCTTGGAACATACATCATGTAGTGGTTAGTATATTGTCAGAGTGGATGTTTTTATTATGGTAGGGGTTATGATATGAGATTTGTAGTTATGAAATATAAGGATATCTTTTAAAATTAATTGTTTATTTTATAATAAACCTATCAATATTTATATATTATTTTGAATATGATATAATATCATATGAAAACATTCATGTGCATTCATGATCTATGAATGACCAAGAATGCACCCATCAATGTGAAATTTATTTTTAATCAAGATGAGGATATGGAATTAAGGGACTTGATAATGATGGCCCATAACTTACTACCATATTGAGGATAAAGATCACTATAGAGGAACATATGGATGTTGATAAAATTCATATTTATGATATGTTGTACATGAATAAATTTTTAATGTTACTCATATGATGATGTGAGCTTGATTCTATAAAGAGGATACTTAGCTGGATAATATTGGAATTATGTTTTTCTTATTGATGATATATGTACATATGCTTCTTCTTTTCTTAGAAATTGTGCTTCACCAATAGAAGGAATGCAATGGGTGGTATTTATTTGGGTACTGTAAACAAGTATCTTTACATGGATATATAGACTCATTATTATTTAAATCATAATCTTTTTCCATTTTAATAGTTTACATATTATATAGGACATATTATTTATAATGCATTCCATGAAATATATTGATCATAAATTTTAATGTGAGGTTTTTTTGTTTTCTAGATGAAGTTAGTGATATGTTTTTTGGATTCATTAGTGTGGGAATATGTTAATAGAGGAGAACCGATGATGATATTACTTCTTGGTTTTCTAAAATTTGTTTTGATAAATGATCTTAACTGATATAATTTTTTATAGATTAACTTGGCATTTCAATTCCACCTATTTGATCTTGATAATGATTTTTCCCACAAAATGTACAGTTTTGTGGGATCGTTGGATTGATTTATGTGTTTAATTTTTTTATTAATGATAACCTACTCCAAGAGTAGTTATTTTAGATATTTTATGTTTTTATTTGTGAAAGGAAGCTCACATTAGGATTGAACATTTTGGGTTAAAACCATCATGATGTTTAAATGAGTGATTTAAAAGATTCAAAATTGGAAACATACTACTGGTCACGACCTATCCCAATGGGGTCCATGTCATGACTCCCTAAGGCCACCTATAATAGGACAAGGTTTGTAAAATAGTGTCATGTAGGAATATCACTAGCATGGGAGGCCTTAAAAAAAGTACACACACACACATTAAGAATCCCAAACAATGGTGAAATTTAAAAACAACTGAACAAACACGAATGCATACATCAATATCCCACCACCACAATATGACAGAAGTAATGGAAAGTAAACAAGAAAAAATACAATCCCACCACACAGAGACTGAAACCTAGTCCAACCTAAAGTTAAATATGGGGACTATTGTTGAGAAACCACTAGAACACACCTCAGTCAGTCTAGCTCACTAAGAACCATTTGGTCCTCCATATAGGACTCTGTCAAAAGGTTAATCATCTACACAAGACATGACCCGTATGAAAAAAATCCCACGTAGGGTTGAGTATAAAAATACCTAGTGGGAAAACCTGAAACCACAAAGAATATACAATGGAATAACAATTATCTCTACATAGGTATATTTATTTAGAAAATATAACAATAATATCCAGATATACTTAGTAAATTCACATAGTTTATAGGAAAAATCACAACTGTAATACAAACCTAGGATTCTAGCTCAATGGTTTCATGATACACTCATCCTGGATAACAAACTCTATGATTTTTATAGTAATGATGAAATCCAATAAAGTGGTTGTTCTTGTTAGGTCCCTCCATGAGAAGTATATATTTAATGTCTAAAGAGATACAATAAACAAATGAGGATCACTCCTAAGGCTATTGGTTGGTCCTGAATCTCAGTATAGATTATCCCATAAAGTATAGGATCAAAACCTAGGTAGTGTTGATCAGGACAATACTAATAAATCTACATTGGGATTGGAGATGATAGGGGATCTAACTTTGGGCCTCAGAGAAGGATTCCAACAACTCTATCCATAAATTCCAACTGATGGGATCACTAACCTATGTGTAGGAAATGATTCCTTACTAACCCTCAGGGAAATAGATACAAGGAATGAACCTTGAACATAACTTTTCCAAGATATGTAGGATAAGAGCTCTAAGCTAACATTTATGGAGTACACAGTGTGTACTAAAAGTACATGATGTGTTCCTTTGAGCCTGAGTCCTATCTATGTAAAATAGCCTATGATTGTGTCTATGTATAAATACACATCATAATGCTACCTAGGTACTTATTCTCCTGTGTCGGGACACAACTTCGTCCATGTACCACCTAGCTAGACATGTCTGTGCAGGGGTAATCAGTAGGAATGTAGCTGTGTACCTCATGACATGTTTGTGTCCCATCCAAGGTATACACCGAGCCAAAAAGGGGACCATAATCCTTGTGACAGGTTCACACATCATGTGATACTTAAACCGCACTCAAAACCCTAGACACTGCTTGAATTTCCCCATATGGTAGGTAGCTCCATAGTACACACTGCGTAGATCATAAATTTATAGGAAACCACATTTTAAGTCTTTAAAATACTTAAAAACTCTGGAAACCAATCCATCTACGCCCCATGTCAAAATAAAATAGTTTCATTGGTCGAGCCTTTCCATTAGCAAATAATTGAAATTCATCCTTCAAATCCATTTGAAAAATTACATTTAACTTTGTTCTTCATTACACACCAAAGAACACAAAAATTGGGTATCTGTGTCATTTGAGCTGATGCCAACTCTATCATCACACCACCATCATGTCGTTCTGAGCTCAAATTTAAGATATCTAATCATTGCACGAACAACCAAGAGCATAATGTTAGATTCTTAAAAGTTCATGAAAACAAAAGTCAAGGAAAATACCCATGATGAATGAGAAATGGTAATGAAATGCACATTGAACATGCCAGATGAATAGACCATGAATGATGTTGATGTTAACCCTGATTCATTTTTGTTAGAATAATAAATGAAGAGATAATCAAAAATCACAAAGAAATCCCCCAATTCATGAATAAAACTAACCCATCCAATAATACACATGACATGAGGATCAATCCGTTGGTTGATTAATTCATGTTCATCATAGAAAAATAAAATGTGTAAGGATACCAATCATAACAAATGTCAAACCTTGATTAAGATTGATCACTGAAAAAAAACAGAGCTACAACATGATTATTGGAAAATTCCTATAATTTTATCGTGCATGAGTTTTTGATCATTGGTATGGTCATCACATACTAAACAGATGTCAAACAATTCTCTCTAATGACTCTCCAATGATTTTCATGGTTTTGTAGGTAACCCTAAAAATTTTCCATCTATATGATTAAATAAAGATTCCTTAGGTCATTGAGTCACAACTAATTAAATAAATTCTTTTAATTAATTTATTTTACATCCATTCCCATGATGAATTTTCCACAAAATATCTACACCAAAAAGGTTTATGTCATTCATAAGGTAAAACTCATGTTCTGAACTGAATGGGCCTATTATATTTCTAATCCAATACCCCTATTAGATATTATTCCCCTTTTTCATGAAAATAGTATGCACAAGCTATTATAATATATTTAAAAAATTTATTTTGGGAACACCAGGCCCTAGAATTACACACTATCTCAATTCTTAGTATATTAAATAATCTTTAAAATATCCAAAAATAATACATAGAAAATTCAAGTTGTTACATTCTCCCCACATTGGGGATTTATGTCTCAAAAATCCAAAATAAGTGGCTACACAAAGAGACGTGGGTATTGAGCGAGAATATGAGCCTCCAACTCCTGGGTGATCTCCGATGATTCCCTTGAGTCCACCATATCATACTAAATGAATCTCTTTCCCCTAGGGATTTGCTCCTATCGATCCTTGATCTCCACCGGGTACTCATAAATGGTAGCTCTATCCTTAATGATCATCTCGCCTCAGTCAATAACATGTGACATATCATTAAAGTACATCCGCAGCTACAAAACAAGGAAAATATCATGGACCAGTTCTAACTATGGAGGTAGAGATATGTGGAATTCCACATTTCTGACTCTATTCAATAACTGAAAATGGATAATTGATATCTGAGATAGCTTCCACCATATCCAAATCTATGTAATTCACATCATGGTGAAATTTATAAGAACACGTGGTCTTCCTCCTAGAATTCCAAACTCCTTCTATATTTTCATCATTGGAGTTTTTATATCTCTGTATAGTATTCATCCACTCCAAGAAAACATGCACCTTCTCTATAGTGGATCTCATCAACTATGGGAAAATGAGTGTCGATTCTCCTAGGTTGATCCTGCAAAGTGGTGACCTGCAAGTTCTCCGATACAAAGCCTCAAATAGTTCCATACCGATAGTTGAATGATAGATTTTGTGGTACGAAAATTTCAACATGGGAAAATGATGCTCCGTAATACAACCAATGTCCAACATGCAAGCTCACAACATGTCCTCTAGGACCTAAATGGCCTGCTCACTCTGGTGGTGAAACAATGTGGTCAATCATAAATGAGTTCTAAACACCTTCTGCAATCCCTTCAATAATCTATATGTGACATGAGCATCACAGTTAGAAACTATCATTAATGGAACTCCATGGAGTTCGTCTATCTCAGGTATCTGGAGTCATCCCATGATCTATACTGAAATCTACTCCCAAATAGCTAGGAAGTGGGCTGCCTTAGGGAGTTGTTCTACAACCACCTAGATGGAATCATGTCCCATTTGAGTATGTGGTAAAACCATCATGAATTCCAAGGATATACCATCCCACTTACACTATGGACCATCAAGGTGTCAATTTAAACCCACTGGAACATGGTGCTCAGCCTTCACTTGGTAACAATTAAGAAATCTATAGAAAAACACTGAAATTCCCTTCTTCATCCTAGGCCACTAATACTAACTTACAAGGTCCTTGTACATATTTTCCACACCTCTATGTTCCACCAAATGAGATGTATGAAACTCTCTCAGAGCCTCCTCTCGTAATGTCCTTGGTAAGATTGTGCATCCTTTGAAATGAATTAACGATCACCAACCTCAAAAAATCTATCAAGAGCATGCCCAAAGGATATTTGATTATGTAGGGTCTAACTATTGGTATCCCCAAGCAAGGTCTTTGTAACTTGCTATAAAATTATAGGGGTAAGAACCATCAAATGTAGGTGAGATAATCCATCCTTATCCAAAAAGGATAACTACAATGAGGAAAACTTCTCTAAAACCTTGGTCAGCAACTCCAAATAAGATCTCTTTCAAAGAGAATATGCTACCTAGTTCCCCTTCCTAGGAGTATAGACTATCTCAAAGTCATAATCCAAGAGTAACTATATTCATCATCTCTATATCATGTTTAGATCATTCTAAGAGAATATATACTTGAGACTCATCTGGTAAGAATAAATGATAAACCACCCACCCATCAGGTAGTGTCACCAATATTTAGTGAGAAGACCACCGCTGTTAAATCAATATCCCAGGTCATGTAGTTTTAATCATGTGGTATTGGCAAGCAGAAACCATAGATAATCACTACCATCCTATAAATTAGAATAAAACCAATCCCAGTTCCTCATGCATTACATGAAACTACATAATTGACACCCTCCTCTAGAAATCTAAAGATGGTATCACACGTCAATATCTACCTCAACCCTTGAAATGTATTTTTAAACATCTCTTTAGACATGAAAGGATCACACTTTTAGTTAAAATCTATCATCGGAGTAGATATTCTAGATAAATTAGGAATGAATCTAAATTAATATCTTCCAATAAAAGGAAGCTCTGTACCTCTATCACGTTCTTGGGTGGGGGGTCCCACGATAACATTACACTCACCTTAGATAAATCCAATGCCACTCCATATGTTGAGATAACGTGTCCTTGAAACTGGACCTCCTCTATCTAGATATAACTCTTTGAGAGATTCATGTAATGATGGTGCTCTCTAAGTATGTCCAGAACTATCCTCAAGTGCCTCTCATGCCCCTCCTCGGATGACGAGTACACAAAGATATCATCAATAAAGACTAACATGAACCGGTATCAAAAGGGATGAACAATATGGTTCATGAGTCTTGAGAACACTTCTAGGTTTTCCATCATTCGAAAAGTAATCACCAAGTACTCATAGTGACAATAAAGACATCTTAATGTTGTCTTTGGTTCATCCTCACCCCGTACTCACAACTAGTGATATCCTAATTTGAGGTCACCCTTTGATAAACATATTGCCTTTCTCAAATAATCAAATAATGCATATATCCTCGATAGTGAATACATTTTCTTCATGGTAACTTGGTTCGAGCACTGGTAGTCTACACATAACCTTAATCTCCCATCCACCTTCTGGGCAAACAAAATTGGGGATTCCCATGGAGAAACATTGGGTATAAAAAATTTCTTCCTCTACAAGTCCTCCAACTACACCCTCATCTTATGAAGCTATTTAAAAGGCATACAATATGAAGGCTTAGATAATGGGGTTGTCTCAGGGTATAGATCAATACAGAAGTCTATCTCTTTGTGGGGAGGTAAGCCTGAAACATCCTCAGGGAAGATGTCCACATACTCCACCACAACCCCATGGAACAGAAAAATCATAACATCCACTACACCAAGATTCATTGTATCCAACTGATGAGTAATCATCTATACCCTCATTTTATTTAATCTATCCTATGGTGTTTAGGTATCATTATCACACAGAAAGTAAAACATGACCCCATCACTATGGACCCACTACATACTCCACCTAAAATAGTCAATCTTGGCCTGAAATATGGATAACCAGTCTAACCCTAAGATGATTTCATAGGGTCTCATCACTGCAAACAAGAGATCCCAATAGAAACAATCAACTCCAAGCGTTAGGTAACACTATCAACACATGTGTTTGATCATTGAGTCATATTTAGTAAGAGTCTCCAAGTGAAAGGGTGGAGCTAAGGGCTTAACTAAAATATATAATTCTCGAACTGGATATGTGGAAATAATTTAATGACTTTCACAAGTGTTTATAAATATTTAAACTACGGTAGAAAAGAATCATAGCATAACTAGAATCAATTATGAAGCCTCTGGGTTATAATCCTTGACCATCTGTAGTTGTTTGTACCCCTGTCCACCAGCTCCCTAAGCCCTTCATGGACCTCCAGGGGGTGGTGGTGGTAACATGTCAAACCATCTACCACCTCTATTTTATCTACCATATACTATACCATTTAGTCTGGCCTAGGTACAAACCTTCTCCTACCTCTTCCTCTGCCTCAAAGGCCCATCCATAGTCTCCCAATCAATTGTACAAAGCGTTAGAAAATCTAGTGCAAGATGTACCCTATCATCCCATGAGTGGAAATACATATCCTTGGGATGATTGGACCCATCCTATGATCCTTGAAGAACATAAACTATATACAAAGATCTCCTCTTAAATTGTCTCACACATACAGGTCCCTAAGAGGGACATCATATCCCTAATTTTGATGTCTTTTATCATGAATGTCCACTACCGTTGACCACTATCCAAGTCTACTCAAACAAGAAAATCTCAACCACCAAAGATAAATCTATCACCCCATCATAAGTTGAAATGTATAAAGGTATAACATTGGCTCAGATGTCTCTACACATTACTTGCTTAGATTTCTGAGCTCAGATGAACTAATCATAAACCAGATCTATTAAGTACCTGGAGAGGTTATTAAACCTCAATGAATACTCAGATACTATCATAATACCTTTCTGAAGCTAAAGAATATATTGGATGCATATATCCCTTAGTGTAATAGGAGAGAAACCATCTTTAAAATTGAATTCAAACTCAAATAATTCTATTGTCACCCTATTATAATACAGGGTTGTGAAACCCCACTATCACTCTACTAGGCCAAGAAAAGGGCTCATCGCCAAGACCTCCCTATGGCTTTCTGGTGTTCTAACTAGACAGAAAACTCATGTCACCACCTCAAGATAGCCCTCATCCACCTATGGTTGGGCTCATATAATAACCTAAGGGTTCACTTCCATTGGAAATAATGATGTTATCTCAGCCTCCACACCTCATCTTTTGGTACTACAAGTACCATTTGATGCTAGATAGGTGGTGGTATAGATGGTGCACCACCTAGAGGAAACACATCTGTAACTAGTTACTATTTTTATTCCTCAACACTATGGGGACATTCTTTATGATTTTGGTGGAAAACATTTTTGAGGAATCCTAAAACTAAACAAGATGTACCATGATCAAGGAATATATTTGGAGAGAAAACTCAAGAAGTAAATGGAAACCAAAACCCATTACTATGTGATGCATGTACCATTGTTTTCCCTCTGAGTTAAGAAGTAGGTTATCAATGTCCTAGTATATGGATGTATTGGCTTCCACACAAACACTAGAGTCCTTGACCTAAAATCTGATCACAAAAACACTTAACACTATTGCCCCAAACCAATATCAGAAACTCCAATCCTATGATAGAACTAATTAAATTTCATACCACCCTGTAATGACCCATCCCAATGGGGCCCATTCTGTGACTCCCAAAGCTATCAACCAATAGCCTAGGGGTTGGTGACTAGTGATGAGTAGGCATATCAGTAATATGGGAGGCCTTAGACTATGTATCTACAAACTCAAAAACATATCCTATCCCACACATTGTTGAAATTTAAAAAACTAAACACACATTCATTCATGTATCTATATCCCAGAGGTAGAGTATTATTGAAGTAATTGAAATTAAATAGGGCCAAATACAAGTCCACCATAAAGTGTTTAAAACATGTCAAACTTAAACGTAAAGATGGAGACTACTATCAATATTCCATAAGAACACACCTCAGTCTGTCTCTCTCACTGGGTACCCTCTTGTCCCGGTACGTCTAAGAATACCCTAAAAGGTTGATTGTCTACACAAGACATGTCACATGTGGGAAAATATCATATAGGGGTTAATATAATATTACATAGAAGGAATCCCTGAAACCAAAAAGAATATAATAATGGAATAACATTAAAAATTACACAATTATCTGTCTACAAAACATATAACTAAAATATATAGATATAATCAGTAAATACACACAATTTAAAGGTAAATTCACAATTGTAATTCTAGCTTTGGATTCTAGTTCAAAGGTTCCATAAAGAACTTTTCAAAAAAAAATACACTCAATGAGTCAAATAATGTTGATATTGTCTGTCAGATATGTAGTGCCCATTGGGACACTCCATGATAAGCATAATACAAATGTATGAAGAGATATGATACATAGATGTGGATCAATCCAAAGTCCATGTCTTATACCAATGAATCAATCTGTATTAACCCACTAAGTAGATGATCAACATCCGTATAGTGTTTATCAGGATGATACCAAGAACTCCACATAGAGAATGAAGATGATAGATGATCTCACTCCATTCATCATGGAAGGATTCCAAAAACTCTATCTGAGAATTCTTATTGAAGGGATCACCATTCAATGGGTAGGATGTTATTCGATACCATCCCATTGGGAAAAGGATATAGGGAACTCATCCAAAATGGAACTTTTCAATGATACAAATTAAAATAGCTACAAATAAAAATTTAAGGAGTAAATGATGTGTATTCTAAGTACATGACATTATCCTTTGGCCCTCGGTACTACCCATGTAAAATAGCCCATGCCTGTGTCTATGTAGAAGTACATGACATTCTCTTACCCCTTTACTTATTCCCATTTTCTTGTACATGGATTAACTCATGTACCATATGTCTAGGCATGTCCTTATAGGGGTACATAGTGAGACCATGTCCATCTACCTCATGGCTTTTCTGTGTACCCTATGTGGGATATTCTGAGAAAACAAAATGGGAAAACACACTATGTGATACTTAACTCCCTCGCAAAACCCTATCCATTACTGGAAGGGTGGCACATGGTTTTTATCTCCAAATTACACTCCATGTAGATGAAAAATTTCTATAAATTCAAATATTCAATTATGCATCTCCATCTCTACTCTAGAAACCAATCTGGTTTGGTCTCTTTCCAGAATCAAGGAGCGTCATTATTTAGGCCCTTCCATTAACAAATCATCAAAAAATTTCAATCAAAATTATTTGTAAAATTCATTAAACTTTTGTTCTTAATTCAAAATCACTAAACCCAAAAAATAGGAATCTACGTCATTTGATTCACTACCACCACTTTCATCGGACCACCGCCACATTGTTCTAAGCCCGAATCTACGATATCAAATTTTTTCACTATGAAAAGAGTGTGCAATTCTAAATAATTCAGTGTTTTTCAAACCATAAGTCAACAAAAATTATTGTGATGAACAAGAAATGGGAAATAAGTGAAAAAATAACATCCATGATGAATTAACCTTGGACTATGTTCTCATCAATGTTGATTTATTGTTGTTAGAATGACAGACAAAGAGATAATCAACAATCATAAATAAATTTTCAAATTATTTAATAAAAATAACTCATCCTATAATTTTAATGAACTTTGGAACAATATGTTGGTTGATTGATTCATGTTCATCATATAAATAGATAACAAGGATGAAATACAATAAGAAACATCCTACCTCAAATCAGGTCGATTATTGATGAAGAAGAGAGTTGTGCCAGGATCGTTGTTGAGATCCTTGGATTCTATCTCACATCGGTTAGTGATCTTCAATCCAGTCATCATCCCCCAAAAAAATCTCCTTTAATTATATCCAATGGATATAAAGTTATTTTTAGGGTTATGTTGTTTACCTTGATGATTATCCATAAGTTTGGTTAAATGGAGAAGCCTTAGGGCGTTACATCATAACAGATTAAATACATTAATTTTCACAATTTATTTTTCATCAATAGGCATAATGAATCTTCCACAAATGCTCTGCACTAATGAAGTTCATGTCGTGACTAAGGTTAAACAAATTATTTTAATTGAATAGTGTTCTCAAATTTTTGACATGATCCCTATTTTATAATTTATTTATCTTTTTTACAAAAAACCACATTCACATTCTATTTAACATATTTAATATGTTTCAAAAAATTATTTTGGGCTCACCAGGGCATGTAATTAAATTCTATCATAGTGCCGAATCTCAAAAATAATACATACAATTTCCAAAAATAATACATGGAAAATACTAGTAATTACAGTAAACTTGGTGTAGATATTCATATTCTTATCTTGATGACAATCTATATATTGTATTCATTATGACGGATTAAATTTTGTTATAAATTTTTTTATTCTTGGTTAGAGTTTCTTTCTTAGTCAAGCGATTCTTCAGGTTTAAGGTAAATGGTTTAAGAACATTGAGGTAATCATAGAGTTTATTTCATTAAATTTTTTTACTAAGTGATTCTATTAGGATACATGGTTAATGAGATTAGAAACCTATGTATGATGTTTTGGTGAATGTTTTTACTTGTTAGTTATATAGGTTTTCTCTATAGACACATTCATAAGATCATTGATAATAGTTTGTCTATGGTTCATCTTATACTTTTGATATATGAAAATATATTGAATGTTAGATGTGAGATATTATGTACCTACTAGGAATTTTAGATAGTGGGTGAAATAATGGGAATTTTTATTTTAGTTGATATGGGAGTAGGATTAGTGTTGAAATTTAATGGTGGATTAATACGGATGGTCTGGTTAAATTAAAATTTTATTCATGTTAAATAATTACCAACATAGTATAGTTTGTAGAAGGATGTTCAAGTAGTGGAAACTTAGTAACATATGAAACTAGCTGAAATTAATGTGTCATGGTTGTACACATAACAATCATGAGATTGTACCATAATTATAGGTGACCAAACTATTGGTTGAAAAAAGGACAAATCAATTAACAACACACTCTTGTGTAATAATCCATGTAATGTGTAATTCATATTAATGATGTGAATAAGTAGTGATAAAATAATAAAATTGAAAATTTATTATTAATTTATTAATCATTATTTGATATAATTAGAACACCTTATAAAATCCGTTTGCATAAATATGGGTAATCCAAAAAATGAATACTACTTGTCTATCAAGTTATATTAATTTTTTTCCTCAAAATGGAATAATATAGTGTATTTCATCACTTTTTTTTATTTCATTTGAGAGATAATTCTAAATATTGAATGAGAGTTTAAAGTGATATTTAAAATTTATATGCATACAAATGTAATCTATTATTACAAAATTATAGAATTTCAATTAGTGGTCAATTCACTCTAGTAAAAGAAAGAGTTATCCTGAAATTTCATACAGTGGAAACACTATGGGTCCATAACCCAATGGTTCTATAGGAGGTAAATATATATTTAATTTATGTGAGATAGAATCATAGAGGTGTGAAGGCGAGATCCTAAGAGTGAGAATCCAAAATCAGGGTTCAGTGGCTAAATTATTTTTATTTACATTATAATGTTGTTTGGAACTTGTTATTTTAATTTGATTAACATATTGTTGAATTATATTATATTAATTTTTTAGGTGAATCTTTTGCAGATATTTTTGTGTTGACATTTCTGGGATTTCATGTCTTGAGATTCTTGATGATGTACAGATGAACATTAAATTTTCTAGAATGAAACAATTTAATGTTCTATATATAATAAAGGTATTAAAATTGTATTTTTTAAGATTATGAAATTCAATGGACATAATGGACGTATTAAACGAAGAGAAAAAAATAATAAATTTAACCTTGTAAAGAACCCATATTTTTTTTTTCTAATGGTTTTATTGAGTTTATAATATAGTTTTTTCCTTGGGGTGAAAATTTTCCATCAATCTAAGGGGTTATAAATTTTAGTGAAGTAATTAATTAATTAATTATATGTCGTGCAGGTTATTATACATTTTGAAATAAAAATGATAATATATTTGATACCATACATTGAATAAATAAACCTTGAGTGTATTATTTCTCAAGACACAATGTATCATTTATCCATGATATAATTTTATGGTGTGCTCCAAGCCCAACTCGTGCCCATTTTTCTTTAAATAGAAGAATATCATCCATTAATTTCACATTTTTAAAATGTCGACCAAGAAAAAATTCTAATGGATTGAGAGGAATGAGATGGAGGTTCCCCAAATATAGTATCATGAAAAAAATTCATTTGTTCCATTCATGTATTATAATCTATATTAGTTGAATTAAAATATATAATTTATTTTATAATAATAATAATCACTTTACTATTATTATTATCATCATCATTTATTTTAAGGTGTTAGTGTCCAGTTATTATTGGTCTCCTCAATCAATAATTTTCATGGATAATGGATACAACTTCATCCATTTTTTGGAGAAGGAGGCACTAACCATTTGTGTGGCTGGTGTTTCCGTCATTTAGATCATGAATGGAGGGGGTAGTTATGTCCATAAGAATCAATGGTAGATCAGTCAAGGATATAAGAGTAGTTGTGTGGGAGGTATCATCATTATGATTGAGAGATAAAGGGAGAGGGGGGGGGGATAGAGAGTTGAGTAGTCACCTAGTGACGTCAAAAGGGGATTATGATGAGAAGGTAGATTATGTTCATATGAACTAGTGAGGGTTTCAATTTATGTTCACCACTACATGTATATAGTGAAAATATTATAAGTATGAGATATACATGAATAAGGGTAGAGAGTTGTTCTCAATGGTGGTTTGTGAAGAGTAAGAGGTGGCTAGGTGTGGCATTATCTAGGGAGGAAATTACTCTATCATCCCCTAAGTGATGGTAACTAGGGTTCAGAAAACGTATTTGGGGAAATAAAATATATAATATTGGATCATATAGAAGTGGTAAATCCTATCGTTTTCATAACAGGTGGATGGTTTGGGGTAATAATGGATGGGAATAGAAACAGACAAGAGATGTGAATGGGTCGTATCATAAACTATGTTTTTAACCACATGTCATCCCTTTGATGTTTGTGTAATGGTGAAAGTGTAGCTTGAATGGCCCCTTGGGGTGGAGATATAGTGGATAGATGCATCATTTGTGTGCGATATAGCAACTATGGGTGTAGGGAAGCATGGATCCAGCTAAGATGGTGGTTTGAGGCCAATGACACCCATCTTTATGGTGTGATCAGATCTGGGTGCATAGATGGGATATTCAGTGGTTTTTTCAGTCATCATTAGCAACAACGATAGTGTCCCAATGGCCCTTGGTGGTATTAGTAGAAAGGATCTGGGTTTGAATGATGGAGGTGGGTCCAGATATACAGAGATGATGATGGAGAGTGGTTTTCAGATCTAGTCGTGGAGGGATTCTATGGGGTGTGTGGTTGCTGGTAGGAAGATGGGATCTAGTTGCGATGGTTCGGTCAGTGTGACTAGATGATGGTGGGAACATATCCAGTCACTAGTAGGGTTCTTCTAGGCCTGTCATTTCTCTACGGGTTATCTAGGTCTTGGGCCTCGGTTAATCCTTTGTTATTGGTACATTGGAGTTTGGGCCTCTGTTTCATGGACTCTATATTGGGCTTTGTGACATTGGGCTTTAATGCCACTATATTTTAGGTGTTTGTGCTTCAGGGTCATTGAGTTATGATGGCTTCCCATTTTTTCAAAATTGGTTTGTGTTTTTCTATTTTTTAATAAATAGAATTTCTTCCAACATTCCTTATAGTAATACAAATATTTTCCACTATATACAAATTTGAAAAATGTGTAGTCATTTTTACACATTTTATCATGTATATCATGAGAATAATAGTTTGAAGAATGATAAATATATTTTAAATGAATTTTATGAAATTTTAAAATATTGGATGTTGAGATTAGTGAGGGAATGACCCAATAAAATCCTGATTGTAAAAATTTAATTGTTTTCACATTTAAACAACATTACTTCCATCTATTAAATTATTTAGAGGTATTAATATTTCTAAATTGGTAAAATATTATTTATATGTGAGTGTGTATATGTGGACTTGTTATATTTTCACTGATTTTGATTAATGAGGCAATATACGTAGGACCCATAATCAAGTGCATAATAATAATGACTCAACTAATCTAGTGACTAAAAATAACATGAGGATCTGATAATGTTATTCAAAATGAAGGGTAGTGATGAACCATATATGGGTGATATGAGACAAAAATAATCATTTTAGATTTTGAGATAGTTTATTTAATTTTGAATACAATTTAATGGTGAAATACATACACTCTTATCATGAAGACAATGTATACCTCTCAGGGATATTACATGTGTTGTGTGTTTTTATAAATTATACTTAGTCATATTGATAATATAAGATTATTGTTTGATACAGTTTCATGTAGATAGTATGTTCAGATGTTGTGCTATAATACACAAATATGCCTTATGATATTATATATATATATTGTATTATAATAGCTAAGTGTACTCAGAGTGTGGCTATATAATAGGTGGAAGATTATATAATGATTCAATACATATCCATTTTAGGATATCTTATTCTGTATGACAGTATCTTTATGTGGTATTGAATACCATCTTTTATTGTGGAGGATTAACCGTTATATTTTTATTTTGTAATACATTTATTGTGATGATGACATGATGTTATCTAGGTGATGATGTGTATAAGTTAACCAAGTGTATTGTATAATTGAATATACTATTTCACTATATTTATAAGATAGTGATGTGAACTATTTGTCTTGGTATTTTAGATAATCTTTTACACTAGATGGCTTGATATATTCATTAAGATGTTTTTGACTTATGAAAATGAGCAGATTTTGAAATGGTATATGTGAATTATTTTGGATTGTATTTTTTATGTTACTTAAGTAATGGACTACCATTTTTTAGAAGTCAAACATTGGATGTAGTCTTCCCCTTGTATTTTTTTATTATTTTAATAAAAGGGTCTTAGACCCTAGTGTTATATAAATAGTGGACTGGTCTGAAAATTTTTATCATTGGAGGAATAAATCATACCAACATGTGTGATTTAGTTTGTATATTTTATTTAATGCTTTAATGGATACAATTAAATAATATATATTATGTTATTTTATGAGTTATTTTTTAGTGATATTTAGATTAAAATACTTTAATTATTTAGACATAAAAATAATGACATGTATTTTCATATAAAGAGTTTCCATCAAGTGTTTCACATTATGAGGTTTTTAGGATAAGATAGTTCATTAATAGACATTTAACCTATATTAACTCTGTAGTTTTGGTTAATGAAGATTTGAATATTTATTATTATTGTTTTTGGTTTTATTATGATTCATGCATGATATATACTTGTTTATTAGTCATTAGGGAATATATTACTTAGTATGTGGATATACTCAACAAAAATTTTATATAGGTATTTATAGGATTTTTGTAGGTGGAGTAACTAGGAAGAGTTAACTCGATGACTACTCTTGATAGAATAATCTTAGTGAATTGGGATTATTCATGCACAAAAATGGTATAAATATTGTTTTAGTTTTATTAAATGATTAGTGTAAATAATTGTTTCACTAAAGTCATACTTGTTTGGAAATTTGTTATGTTGGATGGAATTTGATCATTTATATAATTAATCACTATTGATTTAGGATATTATATAATTCATTTATATAATATCAATTTTCGTTTATAGTCATTTATTATTTTTTCTTGTTGTGAATGCCTTATATTTATGAGACATACACCCTTGGAACTAGTTGTTTTCCTGTGGCCAATTGGAGGCAGTTTTTAGGGGTCCAACACACTCCCACCATTGATTCAGGTAGGGGTATTGGTGGAGATGGTTCATGATTGAAAACATTACTAAGATATGTAAAATTTAATAAATTGAGTTGAGGTATAATATGGAAGATTATGAAGAATAAAAATAAAATGTTTGACCAACATATAACAAAAAAACAACCATTCCAAAGAGATTATAATGATGTGAGATGAATGAAATGTTTAGTAAGTTTCTTGAAATATTTATGAAATATCATAGTTATATTTAATTTATTGAATATTTAAAAATGAAGTTAAATATGCAAAATTAGGGAATATTTTTTGTCAAAGAGAATAAAAATATGAATATTTGAACAATATTTCTCATTGGATAATGTGAAACGATTTATTCAAGGAGTTTATCAACTAAGAAGAATGATTTGGGTAGTTTTTAAATTTTATGTAATATTAAATATTTTTAATTCAGAAAATTAATTTATGATTTAAGAGTAAATGGTAATATCATGTCAAATTGAACATATATGAGTTTTTGGATGGAAAATATAAATCCCATAAGAACTGTTTTCTAAATAATTGATCATATAATGTGGTTTCAATATGGTTTTATTAAATATATGGATATAAAGGTTGATAAATTTTATTTTTGATTTATTTTATTTTTTTTCGAATGGGATGAACATTTATTCATGTTTACAAAATAAAACATTCATCATGAGTTGTAGAGGATCGTATGAAATTCAATAAATAATGAACATTTCAGGATAAATATTGTATAGATGGTGACATAAAGAAGCTGAACATGACAATTTTTTAGGATATTATGATTAAAGTGAAAAAGAAGTTAATGTTTCTAGAATGATCAAATAAAAATGTTGGTTTCCTAAAGAAAATAATGAAATTTAGAAAGAAATTTAGAATTAATAGTTTAGAGAGGACCTAAAGGTTTGGTTAGTTCAAAATCTCATTTTTATTACTTCATCAATTTATAAATCTTTTTGATTTTTTTATTTAATGTGAAAAACATATAACCTCTAGGGATATGGGAAATTGATTTTGGAGAAAAGAGTAAAAATAATATTTTTGAATGATCATAATTTTTTTTTCACTGAAAGATATAAATTTTTGAATCTTCATTCAAGTCCCTTATTACGTGAAGTTTTATAGCATTAATATCAAAGTATATGAAATTAAATAATTTTATTTTCAAGTGGAAATCCATACATTTTATAATTTTATTTAGAATGAATTTTTAGTAATTTATTAATGATTGATGAAAATATAAATCAATCACCACTCATAAAAAAAATTATATTTATTTAATTTAATTAAAATTAGCTTTTTACTATAATGAGTTTGTTTTATTATTTTTTGGCTTGTGATTATGTGTATTTATTATGTATATTTTAATGTGTATATGAATTAAATTAAATTAAAAAACATTTTTAGAAGAATAAAACTATTTTTTATCTTTTTTATACATTTAAACCCTCATATATTGGTTGTAATATGACATTTTTTAGGGTCCACACAAAGGTAATTTTTTTATTTTTCTTTCCTTATAATAGATGGGTTGATTAAGAATACCACGCTAACTTAATTTAAACATCACATTTGAAGACAAAAATTAAGTACAACCATGTGATTATTGATAATGGAAACATGAATGCATTTAATTAATAAATAATTATTTCGGTTTATTGATTTAAAAATTCAAGGTATTTTCTTTAAAAAACATTAATTAAATTTTTACTATATAATTGATTAGAATATTTTGAGTATGTAATATCTCAATTTTTATATTTTTAATTACTTTTGGAAACATCTGTGAAAATTTATTAATTTGTTTTGAGAGAAAAGAAATTTTATTTTTAAAATATAGAATATTTCAAAAAATAAAGTCAATATTAGAATTTTCATTGACTGTTATACCTTTCCCCTCAGTATTTTCCTAGAAAATGATCATGTAAAGTGATTGAATTTAAATGATAAAGGTTATCACGAGGATTTTATATTAAGTTTCTTTGATAAAAATTTGGTCACCATAGTATTTTTTATTATTTCGATAGACCAATATTCGTAAGGGGTGGTTGATGTAGGGGAATCAAATGATGTGATGTTTAAATCATTTTCATAGTATTTTCATTGAAAAAATTGGATGTATTATTCCAAATAGTAAATGAGAATATAACATAAGAAAATACATAATTTAAATGATGAATTTTTAGTTTCATATCATTTTTTTAATATAATATGTAAATTAAAGTAAATTTCATTGAGTGAATACTTTTTTTGGAGATTAACGAGTTATAATGTTGTTTCTGATATAAATCATGATTTTTTCACTCATAATTAATAAATATGAAAGTTTTGTTGAATTTTATTCTCACCCTCATTATGTTATATTTTATTTTTGAGGACATAGAAATATCTCTACGAACACAAATAAAAGTTTAAATGTGGGGCATTTGTTACTTTCATATTTACATCTATTGTTTACAATTATTTTGATTAAATAATTATATAATTTTTTTATATTTATGGTTTCTATTATATATTACTTTAATTGGTGGGTCGATCCTATTTTCATAGTGTTTATAGATATTATGAAGATGACGGAAGAAACCACATTATGGTAATAACATTGGTCATAGAGTTATGATATAAACAGACCTAGTTACTTATGCATTGAAATTTCATAATATTTGTTTAGAAATTATTTTTTATAATGATTTTATTCTTTGATTTTAATCACTTTCATATAATTATATCGATAAAAGCATGAATTTTGTAAAATATATAATCAAGATGAAAATCCTAACCATATTTTAATATTCAAAGATTTATCATGGTAAATAGAGTCTTTATTTTACTAATGAAAAATATTTAAAATTTTTGATATAATGCCACACTATTGAAATTTTAATTATAGACAAGAGAAGGACATTTTTTGTTATCCATGGAACTAAAAATGAAGGAGGAACTGTTATTTGAGATATTGAATGTAATAACCCCGATCACTGTAGCTAAGATTCAGTGGTTATTTTATTACGATGACAAAGAGACAAGAGATAAAATCTCCAATGATCAATTAGTTTACTAGTCTTATAGAACTATATATATACATGGTTCCTTTATTAAATTGGTAATTGAACATAGAACATAATTAAGGAAAATGAACTTATTCTTTGACACTTATTCAAATATGTCATCTTTGTAATCTGGGGTAGGAAAACAAAGAAAAAAGTGAACTAAAATGACCATTAAGTGTTACAGGAATCAATAATAATTGAAGAAAATTCTATAAGGAATAATATTTTTTTTGCGTAAAATAACTGAATTATTCATACCATCAATAAACTAGGAATGAAAATGGATCCATAGATTTTTTCATAGTGAAAATATCATAGAAAGTAATAATTGATTATGGAATGAAATAAATTATTAATTATTAGATGTCATGTATCTTGAAAATGAACAACTACAATCAATAACTTTCATAAGACAATTTATATCTGGGGGAAGAAACACATTAGATTCTTCTTGGGAAAAAATTGTGATGGTTTTTCCACCAACTATTTTTTCTCATAAAACTTTTCAATGAATCAAGGGTCTATCTCTAACTAGGCCCCAACCATCACTAAAAGGCCAATGAATTGTTCATGAATAGATTTAATTAATGAAAAATATGACTTATCAAAATATATGTATTGAGTAGAAATTACATATTTATCAATATTTCTTAGTTAAAACAACATTGAAAGAAAACACTATATGTAAAAATGGTATATTACTACGACAACAATCATATACATGAAACAATAAATATAGATATTTAATGAAATATTTATTGAATAATGATCATAAATAAATGGGTATGTATATATACATATATGTAATAATTGGTGAATAAGTAATATCTCACAAAAATAAAAGTGAGATGAGAAACCCCTTACCAAATTTCTGGAAGTGTTCTGAACATTTACTCAGTTTCATGGATAATAAAACTATATTACTTAATTATATTATTCAGAAAATTTTATACATGAATTTGATATCGTATAATTTTATTAATTTCATTTATGAACTTTTTGATGAGTTATAAGATTTAATTCCATCGTTCTGGGAGCATTCATTTCATGATTTTATGGTCGGTTCCCTTGATTATAATTATAAGATTTTGGGTAAAATGGGAATAATTTATCTAGATTTTAAATTATTTAGTATAAATGAAATTATATAAGATTAAATGGTCTCATAAATAATTTGGTTTTGTGGTATGTGGATTCCTCATTAGATAAAATGTTAATGAAAAATTATTAGTTTATTTTGGTGGTTTTTACGACCATTATGAATTAGTAACTTTTAATTTACTATTTCGTTTTTATACTTGTTCTAGAACACAAAATAAGTGTCCATACACATATAATAATATTTTTTAACAATAAAAATGTTTTTATGGACATATTTAAAAAAGGAAATGTTAAATAAAAATTCATTGTCCATGATGGCAGTAGATTGATACATCACACTTGATGTTTTCATTTTTAATATAAAATGAAGAAGAGGAGAAGTTTGACGATGGATTTTTAATTAACATAATAAAAATCAAGTATATATAAGTTATTGGAGTTATAATTCATGTTTCTATAGATGAGGTAATGAGAGGATAATAAATGAAAAGAAATTAAAAGAAATTAAAAGAGAACCAAAGAGTTTTCTCCTCTTGTATAGTGTCTCCTTAAGAAACTCTTTAAGGAACTTGAGATTGGTATTTTGGTGAGACTGAAAAGACCATAACGTGGGTATTATTTTTGGGAGGGAAATTGGGTAGAATATAAGCATGATCCAAAACATAACATATGTTAGGAGAAGTGGTGGTGAGGGTTGGTGTTTATAATAGAAGAGATGTGTGTTTTTTGATTATTTTATTCACTTGTTTATTATTTTGGATCAAGAGTATTAGTAGTAATGATTCTTGTGACTAAGTACATTAACAAGTTCAAGTGAGTTATAACTAATGGCACTTAGATAATCCATACATCATCCATGACTCAATAATTCATGTGTTTAGCTAAACAGTTAATTATAGAATTTCACTATTCACAAAAATCAACTATTTTAGAAAAATCCGAAAAAATAAACATAACCATTTGTTATGTGTTGATTACAAAAAAGAATTATTATTTTTGAAATAGTTTTATAAATATGATAAATTTAATTTTTTATTAAAATAATCTTTTTAAAAAAAATTCCATTTCCAAAATTATAATCGAATTTATGACACATTGAAAAAATAATTAAGGTCTGATAAAATTTCTACTATTCATAATACAAAAAAACATTTCGTTAGGAATATATTTTATGAAAATAAATTTTATTTTAAATGATTATATTAATTATTAAATAAAAAAAATAAACATTTACGTTTCCTGAAAATAGGAACATTTAATTTATCATTTTTAAAACATTTATTTACTTATTATATGATATAAATATATCATGTTTTCATTTATGAGATACCAATTGTTTATATAATTTCATAGTTGAGTTTATTGTTCTAATAGACACATTACTGTTCTTAATGGTTACATTATTATTCCAACGGTTATGTTGCTATTTAGTAGTATATAAAAGTTCGTTTGGGAAACATAAACTTTAGAGTAAATATAATTTATTTAAGAAGATACCTTCAATAAAATCTTATTGTATTATATGATTGTCTCCTTTAGAAATTTTATCCTAGAAAATTTTCATGAACATTTCCTTCTAAATAGATGAGGATTATTATTCCTCCCAATATTCTCAAGTTCCCATGTTGTTTCTTCCATTTTATGGTTTCTATAAAGAACGTTCACAAGTCATGTCATCCAATTTATCAATACCTACTATCATGTGTCAAGAATATTGATTGTCTTTTCACATTAAGACAAATCATGCTACAGTTCTATTTCTCCATAGGTGTGTAGATGCATTTCATCTGGCATGCACTTCTTTAATAATTATATGTGTAACACATCATGAAATTTGGAAAGACATGGTGGCATTTTTAATCGGTATGCTAAAGCTCCAATTCATTCTAGATTTTCAAATGTTTCGGTGTACATAGGGCTTATTTTCCCTTTTTTACCAAGCCATATGACACCCTTCCATGGATATACATTCAAAAATACATGATCTCGCACTTGATATTGAAAATCCTTTCTTTAGTTGTAAGCATTGATCTTTTTCCTAATTTGATCTTCTTTAATATGAGCCGGAATTGTCTCGTAGTCTCTTTAATAAGTTAAGGGCCAATAAGTTTCCTCTCACCAACATCATCACCAAAATTTAGAGTATGAAATATCTTTCCGTATAATTCTTCATGAGGATCTATTTGAATATTATAATGGAAACTATCATTGTAGAAAAACATTGTGAAAGGTAAATAATGATCTCACATACCTTAGTGGTCATGTGGGAATGATCTCAACATGTATTCCAATGTTTGAACATTCCTTCCATACTCTCCACCAGTTTAAGGGTGATAATTATTACAAAAATTAAGCTCAGTGTCCAAATCCTTTAAAATACCCCACCATAATTTTGATGTAAAACATCAATCTCGATCAGACACAATAGATAGAGATGAACCATGTTGTCTTAAAACTTCATTAATATAGATTCTTGCTAGGCGATCAAGAGGTAAATAATCAATTATCACAAGAAAATGTGCCAATTCTATAATGATATCAACCATAACCCATATTGTATCAATATTTATGGGGGCATTTGTTAATATAGTGATGAAATACCTACTAATTTCACATCACTTCGACACAGAAATACCAATAGGTTACATGATTCCACTATGATGTTGTCCCCCACACTTCACATGTTGAAAAACTTGACACCATGACAAATAGTCAACAATTTCATGCTTCATATTATCCCACCAAAAATTTCATTTATATTTCTATATATCAGGGAACTATCAGAGTTTATAGGGAAATTTGGGCTGTAAGAATCACTTAATAGTTCCATTTTTAGCTCAAGTATTGATGGAACACAAAACCCATTTCCAAATTTCATAATTATATCATAATACATGAAGTTTAAAAATCTTCCATCCATAACAGATTTAATTTTTATTTTTAAAATTCTTATCATCAGATTAAGAGATTTTTATCTTCTCCAATAAAAATGGATTAACAATCATACAAAAAAGAAGTGATGTCTACCCTTCCATAACAATTCTCATATCCATATTTACTAAATCCTTAAACATTGGATATTTCTCAATCCTCATTTGGTTTATAAGTCTTTGATCACTCATACTTAATTTATATGCTACCTTATTTTATTATCCTGGGTGGTAGTGTATTGACCAATCATAATCTTTGATTAACTAGAGACGCCGTCTTTCCCTCATGTTGAGTTCTTTCTGTGTAAATATGCATATAAAAATCTAATGATCTGTATATATCCCACATATTTAAACATATAGATAGTTTCCCCATATCTTCAAAGAAAATATTACAGATGCTAAATCAAGATCATGAGTTGGATAATTTTGTTCATTAATCATGAATTTCCTTGATTCATATGTAATAACTTTATCATTTTTTATAAGGAAACAACCCATTCATTTCTTCAATGAACCACTATATATCAAAAACCCATCATTTCCTGATGGAATAGTAAATATAGGAACATTGACTAATATTATCATCAATTATTCAAAAAATTATACACATTCTTTTTTCTATATGAACTTAACCCATTTACGTGTGAGTGTAGTTAATTGGTACGACAATCAGGAAAAATTCTGAATGAAATACCAATAGTAACCTGCTAAACCAGTGAAACTACATACCTCAGTTATGTTCTTTAGAATATGAAATTATTGGATTTCCATTTTCATTAATAGATCAACTAAGATTCCATAATTAGATAATATGTCCAAGGAAAAAAATTTCTAGAAACCATAATTCACAATTTCTAAATTTACCTTATAGCTCTTTTCTTATAAGAGATTCAAGAATAGCATGGAAGTGATTCTGATGATAATAGTAGCTTTTATAATACACTATAATCTCATCAATGAATAATTAAAAAAACCATCAAGATATTCCATGATTACTCAATTCATTTGACCCATGAAAATAGAGGGTTCATTAATCAATCCAAATGGAAAAACTATAAACTCATAATGTCCATAACTTATCCAAAAAGCTATATTTGAAATATATTTCTTGTTAAATAATAATTTATTATACCCATTATTAGGTTCAATCTTATAAAAATATTTAGCTCCTAGTATTTGATCAAATAAATCACCAATTCATGGAATATGTTACATTTTACATATTTTATATCATTGATTTCCCTATAATCAACACCTAGCCTCAAGGAACCATCTTTATTCTTAATAAATAGAACAAGGACTCCCCATGGAGAAAAAATAGATAAAATAAATCCCTTATTACTCAAATCCCCAGTTATTTCTTCAGATCCACTAATTCAATATTGTCCATTGTATAAGGAGTCTTTAAAATTGGTCTTGAATCAAGGATTAAATCAATGATAAACTCAACTTCATGCTTTGGGGGTGTCAATGTAATTCCTTGTTGAAAATAATAATATATTACTTTAAAAATAGCATATCTAAAATTTTAAGATTACATTATTTATCCCTAGATGATGTTTTGTATTCCTCCACAAGAATTTCATTTAGAAGAGCTAATGGGGGTAGATCTAGATAGGAATCAGATGACGTAGTTTTTTCCCTAATGACAAGGGATTCTACATCTTCTTTACCAATCATAATTTCCTTCTTCTTATAATAAATGTTTTCATAATATTTTGATTGATAGTCCATAATGAGGATTATATCAAATTAAACCATATGTATGTTGATAATTTCAGCAACTAAAGCATGCTTATGTGTCATAAAGGGGAATGGCAGACACAACTTTGTTTCAAAGAGACATCCCTTTGGAGTTTTGAGTAAGAAACCCTTTATTAAATCAAAAGGAAAATGTCTTATTTTTTGGGAGTATAGGTAGATATAAAAGATTTCGATGATCCATAACCGAATAAAGAATGGGATAAATTTGATAATATGATTATTATACCAATGAACACATCATTGGGTACTTCAAATTCAGTTGTAGTGATTGCTTAAGCTCAGAAATCTCCCCTTGGCCTCCTATATAGTAGATTCACTTGATGCATAGTATATTTATTTGAATAATTCCCCATTTAATTATCATTAAATTATTGAAAATATTTTATTTTTTTGTCCCATTTCATTCATTAGATTGATGACCCTTTTCTAAAAACTTATAAAAAATACCATGCCTTTCAAGTAGTTTCTAGGATGATTCATTCCACAGTTTTCAAAAAATGAGAATTGTTTCATTATCATCTTATAATTTGATGCTTCACCTTTTTCATTGTCATCAAAATACCTATTCTTATCTTGATTTCCCTTGAACATATGGTATATAGAAAATTATATCATTATTTCAATGGAATTTAATACTATTTCATCATATGATGAAAATGACTAAGAAGACAGTTCAATCTAGAGACTTGGCTTAATACCTTCAAATAAATGATCAATATTTATTTCCAAATCATGTATATTATCTATAGAATACCTGGATATTATAGTGAAGGAAACCTTATACTCTACAACACTCTCTTATTCCTTTTGATTTATTCAAAGGATTTTTCTCTTCATTTATGTTTTTTTTCATGAGGGAACTATGTATTGAATAATATTTCCTTAAAGGTTTTCCATTATATATATTTTATTTAATATTATTCCTTTGTATTATGGATCAAAAAACACCATTTATCAGAATCACCCTTGAGACAATAAACTTCCAATAATACCTTTTAATTTTCATTTCATCACAATGTGGGAAATATCTTTTCTAGAGACATGATCCCCTACTCAGCTACCACTGTATTAGTAGATTCACTAAAATTTGGGGGATTTTTCCACATGAAAATATCAGATATATGTGTAGTATGGTTATTTATCATGACAGGATTCATATATCATAATATGGTAATTATATACTCAACTCTAACACTAAATATGTTGACTTTATCTTTGGGGGAATCCCTAAATTTTCTTTCGGTATTGGTTCCCTTTCTTCCATTAGGTGCCACTACTAAATAATGACATGAACTAAGGTATATAATAATAATCATGATTATTAGTCCAAACATTCACTATAAAAAATTATTATAATTCTCATGTTTACTTAACATCTAGTTCCCAAAGTTTATCCTAAACCTTCTCTAATACCAAATATAACATCCTCGACCCTAGAATCCTTGTGTCAGTAGTTATTTTATTAAAATTTAATATATACAATATATTGCATCTACAATGATTAATTAGTTTAGTAGTATTAACAAACTATATACATAGATGTTCCCCTTATTACATTGGTAATTAAACATAAAACATAACAAGGAAAAATAAGTTGCTTCCTTGACAATTCTTCCAATATTTCATCTTCATAACCCAGGGAAGGAAAAAATAAAAGGGTGAGATCAAATTTTCAGTAACGGTTACATGAATCAATAATAAGTGAATAAAATCCAATAAGTCATAATAATTATGGTAAGTTAAATAATTGAAAAACACATTCCATCAGTAAACTAAGAATGAAAATGCACCCATAGATTTTGTTATAGTGAAAATATTATGTAAAGTAATAACTAAATAAAAAATAAAGAAAATGATTATTTATTAGATGTAATGTATCAGGAATATTAATAGATATCTTTAATACCATTTACAAGGCAGTTTAAGTCTGTGGGTAGAAACCAAACTGATTCTACATAAAAACAAACACGAAGGGTTTGTGGTTAACTATTTTCTCTCATGTGACTTATTGATGCATCAATGGGATATCTATAATAGGGCCCCACAGGTGAATGAAAATCCAATTCATTATTCATACATAAATTATATTCACGAAGAATATGACTTATCAAAATATCTATTTTGAGTAGAAAATACATATTTATCATCATTTCTCAGTTAAAACAACATTCAAAGAAAACACTGTATGTAAAAATGGTATACATATAAGAAATTAATCATATCCACGATCAAAGAACTACATATTTTTAATAAAATATTCAATGAATGATGATTATATATAAATGGGCTAGTGTGCATACACATAGAAAACAAGCGTCGAATAAGGAACATCTCACAAGAATAAAACTGAGATGAGAAACCCCTTACCTTATGTCTGAAAGAATTATACACTTGTACTTAGTTCCATGTATAAAAAAATTATATTCATTAATTACTTAATTAATAACCCTTTTAAATGTATTTTATTCATTATTATTTTATTAAGTTCATGTATGTCCTTTTTGATGAGTTATAAAATTTAATTTCTTCATTTTGGGAGCATTTGATTCATTGTTTAATGGTCGGTTCCCTGCAGTTTAATTATGAGGGTTGTTTTAAAATGCTAATAACTTAACCAGAAGTGAAATTATTTATTATTAATGAACATAAAAATGATTAAATGGTCTCATACATCATTTGGTTATATGGTATGATAATGATTTATCATATAAAATTTTAATGAAAAATGATTAATTTATTTTGGTTGTTTTTATGGCCATTATGAACTAGTATCGTTTTATTTAATATTATGTTTATATAATGAACCAAAAAAATTAAATAAATTTTAATACACGTATTATAATATGTTTTAGCCATAAAAATTGTTTCATGACCAGCCTTGATGGTGATAATGGAAAATGAAAATGCATTGTTAGTGATGGCTATTGATCAACACATCCAAGTCGGTGTATTCGTTTTTAGAATAAAATGGAGTGGATAATAGGTTTGAAGATGGATATTCCACGAATATAACATAATTTTAGTATATATAATATATTGGGGTTATCATTAATGTTTGAATATAGGAGATAACAATAGGATAAGGAATGAAAAGAAATTAAACGAAATTAAAAGAGAATACAAAAGGATATTACCTTTTGTATAATGTCACATTGGAAACCTCCTTAAGGATCATGGGATTGGTATTTTGGTGATAACTAAAGGAAAAATGATATGGGAAATAGGTTTGGGAGAGTAATTAGGTTTAATATAACCCAAATCCAAATCATATAAGGTTTAAGGAGAAGTGGTGGTGAGGGGTGGTATTTATAGTGAAGATGGGTATATTTTGATTATTTTATTTATTTGTATATTATTTTGGCATAATATTATAAATAGTGATGATTCTTTTGAAAAAATGGAGTTACTAGTTTAGGTGAGTTCTATCTAAATTTTCTTACATCATCCATACATAATCCATGGCTGTTAGGTCCACTAGGCTAGATACCCTGAGGGGGGGGGGGGGGTAAATCAGGGTATGATAGATTAAAACAACTGCCCCTTTTGATCTTGTTTTGCTGATAGAAAAAACCCTATTTTCTATCCTTTCCGATGAATAGTATGAAGAAAATTTATAGAAAGCACAAGACATAGTGATTTTTACTTGGTTCACCCTCACAGGGATACGTCCAAGGAGCATACACCGGCAGTGTGCCGATGTACCAATTCCACTATAAGCGCACTGCTGTTTACAGGTTTGAAGTTGACTCACTGTCCCTCCTGATTTACAACCACTCACAATTTGGGAACTCACTACTCTCTGAACTGAAGTGAGCTCACTGCTTTTTCAAAATATCCACTCATAGTTTATAGACCTATAGGTCTCTTCATTATCACTAATGAATACATCATATAATGTATGAAGATGCTCTATCAAAGTCCAAATTTCATCCACTGATGAATACCCCTTTTCCACTGAACACTGGGAAATTCCATTGGAAAAACCTTTGCTAAGTACCATACTTCGCGAGACTCTCAATTTCGAAAAGCTCAAACAAACCTTCATGAAGTTCCTACCTTTTTTCAAAGCACTCTCGCGAAGTAATCTCGCGAAGCTCAAGTTGTCGCAGAGCGAATTCCCTCTCAAAGGTCACTGAGCCAACGTGGAGCTCTCAACTTTTACAGAGCAATATTAGCCACCGCTAAGATCTTCATTCGGGAAGCACACTGCCTTCACAAACCACCTTCTTGAACCGAGAGAAAAATATTTTCTCTGAAAACTCTCTCTTCTCTTCTTCTTCTCTTGAAGGGGTCGAGGCTTATTTATCGGCGATTCCACCAACCGTCAAACTTTCCGTGCGAATTCAATGCCATGTCATCTCAAATCGCGAAGATCCGAAGTTCCTGCCGAAATTTTCTCAAAATTGTGAACCACCATGGAAATTTTCATATCTCAGAGAATGATGTAATCGTGGAGCATCACCATCACTCCCTTCATGCCTTCGACTCGAAGCTCCCTCGCAAATCCCTTCACTACCGTGATGTGATTCCACCTCTGCCATTCGCGAAACTTGACGTAATCGTGAAGTATCACCATCAAAATTCTTCTGGTCTTCACGAATTCAAATCCATGAATCCTATCTTCGTAAAACTCATCCCTTTACCATATATTTTTGATATCTTCAAGGATATCCAATTTTTGCGATTCTCACCAACCTCCAAATTTTGGACCTGAAAAAATTGGAAAACACTGGAAAAAATGGTGCCACATTGTACTGCTCTTTTTTGTATCACCTCTAGATCATCCATTCCTTTGACATTGATCTTTGTCAACATTGATTGTCAACAAAATCTCTGGAACTCGACAATTCTCCATGGGAACATGCTTTGTCAACAAGCACAATAAAACCCAAAAATAATGCGATGTTACCTTGAGGGGTTTTTCCCCAACAATGACTCAATAATTCATCTATTTGGATAATACTTTAAATTACCATATTTCACTACTCACAAAAATTCAAATATTTTTGAAAAATCCAAAAATTTCACCATAATAATTTTTTTTGATGTTTAGATTTCAAAAACGGACTCCATATTTTTAAAAAAATAATTTTCTAAATATGATAAATTTAATTTTTTATTAAAATGATCATTAATTAAAAAGACAATTCTAAATTTATAACTGATTTTATGACACTTTGATTATTGACATGACTCAACCCACTAAGACCCCCAAGGGGGAGATAGGATTATTGTACCATCATAAGAACACTTATAATTGGCTAGGTGATAGTGACGAACCCTAAGAAATAATTAAAAACATATGAGAAGAAATAAATTAATCATCCTGTAGAATATAAAAACCAAAAACAAACAAGAATTAACACAACCATGTAGGACATATATATCTACATGAAATGTAAAACATGCAAGAAAATACATTATAAACACCAAACAATATAATATTCATAAAGGAGATATAAGGAAAAGTATAAGACACCTCAATATGAGGATACAAAGTAACCAAAACCATCATACAATGTGAGATCTCCTTGCCACTCTATACTCGACTCTCAACAACATCTACAACAAACCCTATCAGATGAGCACATAACATAGATCCTCCATATCTACAATAACATCCAATTCTATTCGCCCAGAAGAAACTATAATCCTATAGATAATTTGAGAATACAAACCATGTTTGGTACACAAGGACCATGTAGGGATTTGTATAAGAATACCTAGTAAGATACCCCAAAAAAAAGTCTAGCATGGCCACAGATCAACACAAAAACATGCATAAACCATCAAAAATCCGAACATAACCCAAAGGAACCAAAAACTGAGAAGAAGATATCCTAAAACTCCTAAACAGAATGATAAATGTATTTAGAAAGGAAGCCTTGGAAAACTCTTACTGCACACTCAACACCATCATGGTGAAACCCTAAATATGTTCCACACCATTGGGGAAGAAACCTCCATAATCATAACCCATGACAATGATGACCAAACCCTATCTGTCCAAGAAAAGGTAACCACATCAGGAACACCCTCAAAACTATATAGGGATATGAAAATATCCCTTATCCAATGAAATTATTAAAAAATTTGAACTACATTTTCCTAATTGGAATTGTTTCCAACACATATAGTAAGCAAATAAAATTGTCAATGTCAAACCATTATAGTACTGAAGCCACTTGGCACCATGAGACCACTAAATCACATAGATAACAATTCCCTTCATAATAATCACATTGAAAAGAAGTCCATGCATTAAAAAATATTTATGTAAAGGCATGTCTCAGCCAAAAGAAACACAAGATAGGAACCCATCATCTTAACTACCCTAAAGGGTTAAATAAAACCATTCCTCAGAAGAGTAACCAATTCCTAAACAAACTCTTATCAATATGGTTGATTTAAAAGGAGGGAACTAATGAAAACTACAGTATAAAATCCTCTACATGTTTGAACCATAGATACATTTCCACCATCACTACCACCAATACAACCAATTTGAATCCGTCATAGGTGACCCACACCTCATTTTCACACACAAACTGGAAAAGGGGTTACCAAACCTAAAACCTAATCTGTCTATGTTAAATAATTGATAATGATAATGATCCAACACTGCAACCACATTGGTGATCCCACGCCGTGAAAAGGGGAGAGATCAGCTGTGAATAAAACCATCATCATCCATGAAAGTACATCCCATAACTCATAAGAGGGGTATAAGTGAGAAAACATAGTCTATCATGGGGGACCCATTCCCTTACCTATAGGAGATTATGACTCCAAAAAATGAAATGAACTTCTCTCTCCTTGAACTAGTACATAGGAGCAAGGTGAATATCTAAATGTAGAATTTGTTTCATTTTATATAAAATAGTAAAGGAATATCATAGTCTAGTAAAAAAGGGTATTTTTTATTCCATCTCAAAAACACTATTTTATATCACTTGATCATTACTTGAGATGAAAAACAAAATATAAAAGGCATATATGTTCTAAGTGAATATTGACCATAAAATTCATTACAACCTTGGATAGAATGTACTGTATCTCCACATCCTTTGAATCTAAGTGGTAAGAAAAACTACCCTCTACTATGGATAAAGGGAGATTCCTCAATGATTCAAACATATTTTTGGGTCCATCGAACTAATGTAATATAAATAGGGTACCGATCAAACCTATATGAACACTTAAATTTGAATCCCTCCATCCTCTAAGAACCCAATTACCACCATCAATTATTAGAGGGTACCAATCTCTAAATAAATTTGAGGGTCCTATTTCTGATATACGACTGTGGAACAGGAGAAGTATATAGCCCCTACTACTTATATGTTCCATAATTTAAATATAATCAACACCACCAAGGGTTTACGATTCACAACCAAACATGAATTATCTTACAAAAAACATTTTATTGTGAAGAGGACCTCACCAACATGTTATGCATGAAAGGATACTCATGATGGAATACTAATTTTTACACAACCATACCAAGGGTGAAAAAACATGAAAACACCATTAAAATGGTACATCACATGAAATTAGAGTATATGGTGAACACTCCCAAATGAACAATGTTGAGAATGGAACATGATAAAACTCAATGTGTACTTCCCTAAGAAATGGGGTTTATCTACCCTACATGATATGTGGGGTACATTGGTGTCTTTTAGTGTACCCTATCACAAGTCGTAAAATATTTCCTAACATGGTGTGCAAAATTACATGCCATGTCTCTCACATGGGGTGTCAGCTCATGTGCATGGCCAGACCCCGTGTCATGTACCCCTAAGTCCTATATGGAATATATATCACTTTTACAAAAAATTTGGACCCCCATACCTAACATAAGTTGTTTAGAAACACTACACAACATGCATTCTTGAGACTACTTGTTTTTTAGACATAAATTTCCGAAAACATTCGTATGAAAGAAACACAATTAGCCCAAATCATCATAAAATTGATAGGAAAAAAAATCAAAATAATTCAAAACAAATATATATTCCAACATAATAAGTAATACAATTTTTTGAATAAAAATGAGATTGAATAATAAATAATGATCCCTACCTCATGAAAGATCATCATAATTTAATAATAACTCACTCATGATCTCCAATCCATGGTGGATTTATTTAGATTCATGCTATGATCATCCTCATATGAGTATCCATTCCTCGATAACCTCATCTTAGCTTGGTGTCTTCAATAGGGAATGGGAGTGGTTTTTTCAGTTTCATATAAGGAGAAAGGGGAGTGGTATATGATTAATTTAATCCCAAATTAAAAAAAATGAAAACCTATTAAATGGGACTGACATAGGGCCTAGAACAAGATTAGATATTATACCTTGAAAAAGTAAAAACCCAAGATCTGTACTCAACCACGGAGTTAGAATTCCAATCTGAAGCTTCTTTTTGGATATATTGATGTTGGAAACCATGGGAATAAATAATATATATTTTACTAAATATTAAATACCATGCATAAAAAACTTAGATCAGAAACTAATTAAATTACATCTTGAGGGTAAAAAAACATTTTAGATCCAATAGAACCATTATAAAAATTTTATAGGGTTGTTATCCAATGGAAGAGGGATTGTTACACTATACAAATTCCTAGGGATTTGAAACTACAAATCATGAAAATTGTTTCACATCAGAGAAATCAGATCGCTATATCCTCCCCATCATAAATTATGTTCACCCTCCAAAAGGAAATAACCAAAATTGCTCTTTGAGAAGGCTGTAAAGTCAAATTCATGCCAAAAATTAGGTACACCACTATATGAGATCCTCCAAGATCTAAAACATTATTGATATAAAGGTACAAAAAAAATAAATCACTTCGGAATAATCCCTTCTTGATACTTAGATTAGTGATAATACACCCAAGTTCTTTTTCTTTTGTATCACTATCAAATATCATCCCATCCTAGGGGAATCAAACTCTCCATCAAAAAGGGTGAAACCCATTATTATATATTACAGATAATAAAATCACACTAATATCCAATGTCAGGTGTCTTAACAAGGGAGTTACATGACCCTAAGAGATCATATTTCTACTCATGATAATCAAAAAACAAGAACACACATCAATGATGGATGGTCTATAGAATTAGGGTAACAACAACGTTCTCGTCCTTTTATCTCGAATGGATAAAATTGTTTTTTGTCTTTACAAATGACCCCACCGAGGTCCTCAAAAAAATGTATATGAACTAATATGTCCACCTTAGAACCACATGTCAATGGCATGTTGCTTTCAAACACAAGAATTCAGTTCTATATAAAGTTCATCCACACTCACATCACCTAAAAGGATACATAAAATGAAGGACTGATGATAAGAAAACCCAATTACCATGAATCCAAAACTCATCCAACCAAAAGAATCTCATTCCGAGTACATAACAAAGTGTAATGCTAATGTCATCATAAGTTAATACACATGTGGATACATTCTCTAATAAATGCAAAATGAATTTATAAATAAAACTCTAATTTATTTCCTTGAAATCCACTAAATTAGTCCATATCCAAGATCAATGCCCATGAAGGGTCTAGTTATAAGCTTCGGGGTTGGTCCTACTCTCCATCTAGATCCCAAATTTAGCAAAGTGTACTGTGATCCACCCACTTAATCACAAAACACCCACAACATTTTTTACTCATTCTAACTCTATCTAAGGGTGACCACACACTGGCATGAAAACAACCCTATCCCTAACTCTAATATAAATGATTGACATGGGAAAATGTTTCTATCATCATCTATTATCACCAAAAGAAACAAGGGTAATTAGTTAGCACTAAGAGATGATTCCTATCACATTGCATCGGTAAAATGGCCATATAGGTATCATTAACTCCATTATAATAAAGAAAAACAATAATATAATATAATGAGAAGGTTTCAATGAACACATGAACCCCCAAAGTCATAGGTTTCACCCAGGTATTCTTAGAAACTATCTAGGACATCCTTTCATAGATCGCACTATGAATCAATAATTATGGTTATCATTATCTAATATTTAACTACATTAATGTAGTAAGGTCATGGTATAAGTAATTCCCCGCACATAGGGGGTAGCCATATATCCTGAATGATCTTATGAGACTATAATATAACTCACCACACCTACCAGTCTTTGAACAAAATACCCCATCAGGTGGTAGTGTCTTTATCCAAGTGTTATCCAAGGTAACTGAATAGTTAATAGATCAAACTACACATCACAATGATCCAATCATTCTTTGATATTTGATCTATGATGAGTGAACCACACACCATTGATTATCTATAAACCATTCTAGGGAATAATGACATCACCTGTGGTGGATATCATGCTTCAAATCATGATGTAAGTATCATTACATAAGGATAGAATGATCATATCCAAAGTTGTGTCATATGTGAACCTTTATAGATTAAATACCCACACCCAGTCTAGAGGGAGTGCTGATCACATTATAGTATGGAGGAATCACACCTTATTGGGATCAAGGGTGTACCAACCCCATTTTTGAATAGAATGCATGTCATCCAATGGGAAAACATTCCCTCCCATTGAGGACCCACACACATCCTAGTAGGATGATAATTACTCACATGGATAAAAGAACTGCATCTTGTCTCATTTCAGCAATTAACCTCTAAAAAAGGGGACCCATTCCCAACCTAATAGGGGTTAGTAACCCCTCTATAGTATGGGTCCCCAAACATCAATGTAATGTAGGGGGAACTAACCCCATTCTCGAATAGAGGTTCTATACCCCATAAATAGTATTCCACACCACTATACCTATGAGGGGTTTTGAAATCCACAATACCATATGGGGGACCCATGCCTCATAAAATAGAATGTGGAAGATGAAGGGGTTCCAACCCCAATAGAGGGTACCTATATCATCTGAGCTCTTAGAAATGAGAAATGTTGACACTTTAGTTAGAGGGTCTCATTCCACCATGTAAAACTGGGAGGAGGAAACACTGAATTATTTGATGATGGTATTGACCATCATAATCTTGGGAGATCTCCTTCTAAAAATCCAACATTTCTAAGATTAATCTTGGGGGATCTTTTTATCCACAGAAGATTCATTATGCCCTATAAGTGAAATCATTTCTATGATGAAAATAAAATTCATAAATATATAGTGTCAACATCATGATAATATATCTCTCTATAAATTTTAAAAATTTCATAGAACTCTATATGATTCATAGACTTACAAAACCATACTCTATGAACAATACTATAAGTGATCAAGTTAGTCATTCAGATTATCAGAGTCCTTTTGTAAGAATTCATAGACTTCCATACCCTTGATTCTTTACGTGTTCTGAAATCTAAACTTAGTAACCTTAATAACTATCACCCCACATGTACCAAACCAAAATCTTGAGACAATTTTCTCCAAAATGTTTCCCTAGGAAATATTAGTTATGATACCACTCTGACCAGACCCGACCCCCCGAGTCCCCTCTTGGATGGTGATAAACATAGATTTCCACATAAAAACCTCCACTAATGGGAAATGGGATGGTGAGTATCACCATAATAGTGAGAAAAACATATGTGAGGCCTTATCCTAATCATCATATAACAGATAAACCTCACCAATCCAACAATAATAAACACAACCATGCAAGATATACATATCTAGATTAATGGAAAAACATGCATGAACATACCTATGAAACATAAAACAATATACAATACATTAAGGTGGTATGTGGGAAAGTAAAATACCCATAAATCCGATGATACATGCTAAGTTCAACATTTAGGAAAAGGGAGATCAATATTTTCCAGCATCCTCCACTCTAAGCATTTTTTTTCACCAAAACTTATTAGACATGAACATATGCTATCTCCACTAGATCCACATTATCCATACATATATAAGGAAACAATTACTTATACATCATCTACATAGACACATAATGTGTTGGGAATAATAATTATATAAGGGTGAGTACAAAAATACAGAGTTGGACACCTTGAAAATAAATGGGAAACATGGTCAAAAACCAACACATTAATGTGGTTAAAACATATAATCATCCAATATAACCCAAGGGAACCCCAAACTAGGAAGATGATATCAAAAAACACCTAGACAAAAAGAAAATATTGTCTGATAGGAATATCATGGATAACTATAATTGATAACAAAATTTCATGCTGGGGACACCCTAAACAAGTTCCATACCTTCCGTGAAGATGAATCAATAACCATCATTCAGGATATAGAAGGATAAACCCTATCAATATGAGAAAATAAAACCATATAAGACACACACTCAACACTCCTTGGGGATTTAAAAAGATCCCTCATCCAATGATGATATGGAAATCCAAAAACTACATTGTTCTAACTATAACCACCATCAAAATGTAGGGTCAGTAATTGGAGCTAGAGACAGGCTAACATTACATAAAAGAGGTCACATTCTACAATAAGATCACTAGAGCACACATCCAACAACACCAAACTCTCCTAAAACATAAAAGAGAATTCCAAACCTCATAAAATCTAGAGGGAAGAAACATTTAGCTAAACAGAACACATGATATGAACCAAACATCCCATACACACTCAAGGGTCATATAAAGACATTAATTAGAAGAGTAACCACCACCTGAACCCGCTCCACTCTAGAATGTGTTTTGAGATGAAAATTACTGAAGCACCCTATTATATATAAAAGTTTCATGCATAAAACATTGATGGAATCCAAACATAATTATCACCAAGACAGGAAATCCAATACCATTTTGGGATACCCATTCCTCATCGATACATGCAATTTGGCTGAGGGGATAATGACCCTAGACATCGATATATATTTTCAAAAACATTGTAACACCAAGTCATCACTACAACTGTAGTGGGGATCCAACAACAAATCATGTGGATAAATCAGATATATAGAAAACCATCACCATACATGAAAGTAAATCATACACCTTATAATAGTGGTCTCTAGAAAAAAAAACATTTACAATCATGGAGGACCCATAACTCACCCTGAAGGTGGATGTAGACCCCATAATTTGAAAGGAACGACTCTCTCCAAATATAAATACATAAGCAGAATGGAAAAAACTGAATTTAGAATTTATTCTAATAATATAAAAATAAACACAGACACTCATAGTCCTGTGAAAAGGGAACGTTTATTATATCCTTAGATTTTTATTCCATCTCCCTCAGTCATAACATGAGATACAATATGGAAGAGAAAATACATCTACCATCCTAATGAATACTAGCCCCATTTGTTATCTCAACCAAGGAGTAAATTTCTAACTCCCTTTATCATTAAAATATGAACCACACATATAATTAAACACTATTGGTAGAATGTGAATAATAATATATTCCTCCATGAGTCTCACATTTTTTAGGTTCCATAAAACTACTGTACTAGAAAGACAATATTTCTCACATAGGGCTGAACATTGAATTTTTTCACCACCTTCCTCTGCGTATCCCATGACCACCAAAACTTATTATAGGGTACCTATCTCAAAATACACTTGAGGATCCAATTCCAAATACCCAATTGTACCACCTAAGTTGACTAACACCACCCCTCAAGCTTTGCACCATCATTTGGATCTCATCTCCACCAATAATCATTAATGATCATAAACCAACCCAAAATCAAGTCAAAAACATCTTCTATTAGTGTAGAGGATCTAATCATCGCATTATATAAAAAAATTCTCAATATGGATAAAATATTTGTATAAAACCATCTCCATGTTGAGAAACAATTACAAACCCTTCAAAAGGGGTAGTGCACAGTATATATTAGTAGTACAAGACATGCAATCCCACTGTTCCACCCTTGGGAATGTACCATGATCCAACCTACTATATACTTTCCTAGTACACAATGTTTCCTTACCATATAATACATGTGGGTTAGATGGATATCTAGACAAATACCATATCCAAGGACATGGTTTGTAGCATAACATTGAATATACCTATACATTCCATGTCTCTCGCCTGGGGTGTCTATCTATGTAGATGACTAGACCCCATGTAATGTATAATGGAATCAAAGATAAGATGGATTTCCAACTTAAACCTCATATATACTATATCCCTAACCCAAGATTCACATAGAAACTACTCAATGTGTGATTTTAAGACTTCATGATATGTAGTTTAAAATTTGAGAAAATATTTGTCTATGAAAAACATAATTCACTCCAAAATAAATCTGAATTGATCCAAAAAAAAGAAGATGATCCATAAGTAATATATATCCCATAACAAGAAGAATAAAAAAACTTTTTAATTAATATGATGAGGGATATAAAATAACAATCCTAGCCTCAAGGTAAATCATTGTAGCTTCATAATCACTTCCCCACAATCATCGGACAAGGGTCACTACATCTAGATTCGCTTTCTAATCATCCATATAGAAAGATACCTTACTTTTACACCTTCTCTTAGCTCAGCATCATCATAAGGGGAAGGTATAAATTTTCTTTAGGCATGGATATATAGATATGTGAGAGGAATAGGGTTAATTAAAAACCTATATAATTAAACGGGAATACTCTTTAAATGGGTCGAACCCTAGGCAAGAGATGAGAGTAGAAATTATACCTTTTATAAGTGAAAAATCCATATTTTAGAGTCAACCATGATGTTATAATTAAAACACATAGATTTTTAAGGATATTCAGTCATTAAAACATGTAAGAATAAATAATAATTATTTTTATTAAATATTAAAAATTCTAGAGGAAATTATTGACTCAAACCTCTCCAAATTCTATTTGAAGGGGAAATAGACATTTCAGAATCATCAAAACCATAAAAAATTTGTTGGGTTCTTATAAAAGAAAAATGATTATTTTACCCTTTTTGAAGGACCATGGATTCAAAATCCAATGTTACGCTATGAATTTAAATGAGAAAAACTAAACCATTACGTTTATGTTTTACATTATTTTACATGTTAACTATTGAATAGATGGTTCATGAGTAGTATCGCCCACAATATAGAATCCTCTAGGTTATGGGTTAAACCCAAGACACCCCCATTTATTTGGGTATTTTCATGGAAATGTAGCGGTATTGTAGTGATGTAGATGTTAGATTATTGTATAATTTATTATATTAGTTGTGAAATATAATATGTGGGATACTATAGAACCAGTACTATTGAAATAGAAGGTCCCTTTAACAACTTTTTCAATTCATATATGCCCCCATGAGGATTTAACCTCATTAAAAATTTATTCTCCAAGACAATCCATCACATAGAGGTGTAGATGCAATTAAAATTTAAATAATAGGATGAATATTTTGGGTAATTGTGTGGTATAACCTAAATAGGCCTTGGGTGAATGTGTGTTTTCTCATTTATTTGTAACCCCTATGAATTTATAATATATTATGGGTTAATTGGTTATATATTTATGATTTGTTTCAAAAAATCATCAAAATTAATTATCCTTTCCAAGGAAACTATGTATTTTGTTTTATTTTTTGGTATTTGATATTCATAAACCAATTTTTTATTTGAATGGTTGACATATATTCCACCCCTAGAGACAACATTTTTATGAAAAGAAACTTATTTACCCCAAAATTAACACTTGATAAATTTTTCACATGAATCCTTATCTCTCAAGGTCTCAAAAAAATCCTAAATAGTTCTCATGTTCTTCATAGATCTGAGTGTATATCATGATATCATTAATAAATACCATGATAAACTTATCAAGATAATCCATCAATAATATGTTCATTAGATCAATAAATAGTAAATGTTCATTTATTAATTAGAAAGGTATTATTATAAATTGATAATTCTCATACCTCATATGAAAATTCATATTTTATATATAGTATTTTTTTAACATTTAATTAATGATAATGAGATTTAAGGTCATCCATTGAGAAGTATTTAGATCCTTTAATTTAATCAAATAAATAATTAATGCATGGAAAATTATTTACGTTTGTAATAGTAGTGTAATATATTTTACAATAATCAATTGAAAACCTCATAGACCCATCATTTTTCACTTGAAATAGGAATGATTTCCCCCACGTTGAGACACTAATATGTATGAATACATTATCACATAAATCATATAGTTTCTTATTTAATTCCACTAATTTCATTAAATATTTTATTTTGAGATATATTGATTTGGAGTTTTCTTTAGGGATTAGATTAATAGATAATTTGACTCCATGAATAGGGGGAATGAATAAGTAATTCCATAGAAAATACATAATTATAATCTTATATAATCAGTAAAAAAATCCATTATTAGGATACAATTCACATTTATATATTTTATTATATCTTCTTATTCTCCAAGAACACCATTAATATGGAAAACTAGTGGAAATCCTTGAAAATAATCATATAATGAAATCCTTCCTCTAAAAAAAGATATTATATTCCTACTACATATATTCTAATCTCTCTCTCAATTAACAATTCATAAATTATACATGTAGAGATAATAAATACCAGGAAATATATTAAAGTTGAAAATTGGTATAATCATCATGTTTTTAACTACATACCTTCCCTGCTTTCTAAATATAAATATGAAATATATTTTTTGTTTAAATAATATTTCTATATGATGTTTTAATATAAAAATAATTCCCAATGCATCACATGAGGATTAATTGTACCTTGAAAATTAATAGGATATTAAAGAGTTGGTATATGTAGAATTAAATAATAAATTTACTTTTTTTCATCTAATATCTAAATAATTTATATTATATCATTCATAACCTCAAATTTTTCTATAGAAACTACATAAGCCTATACTTTTTCCCTTTAATAATTCATAGATAGATTACCTTGAAACTTGAGGTATTGATTTTAATAGTGTCCCATCTACTTTAAATAAAATCATTTTACATTGATAACATGTATCATTCCTTTACATTCATGATATTAATTCATTTTATCTTCATATTTTAAATAAAAATACAGCCCCATTAAGAAACCATTAATGTGTATCTTCCAACAATTATTTCATGATGAAAATTATACCCTTTCATTCATCTTATTTTCTTGAAATATTTTTATATAATTTTTATTAATCCTATACATATAAATATATCTTTTGATAATATAATACATGGACAAGTCACTATTAGTTTGGAGGACACTTTTCACTATCTCTTCATTTGATGAAATGTTTTGAGTGTCAAATTCTCTTTAATTAATTGGAATTAGTCCTTTTAAGAGATGATTGATCTTGATTTTTGGATTGTGTATATAATACATTATGTGATTCACTATTCTTGTAATATTATACTCACACTCATCAACATTTTTTGATGCCTTTTTACATAAATTCAATAATTACCTTTAGATAAAAATTCATTACATTCATAGAAAATATTTCTCAAAAAAAAATTCCTTAAAACAATTCCATTCAATTATTTCTACCTCTACCTCTTTAATATTTTTAATGAATTACCATTATTTCTAAACATCTCTCTTTAGATGATATATTTCCATAATTACCTTCCCCTTATCACTATATCCGAAAATAGAGAATATATTATCTAGATATTTAATCCATTTCTATACTAATAATTGAATAGTTGTGCAATTGAAATATAGATGTTTCCTCTTCACTAAACAGTGTAATCTTATTACAAATTATTGTGGGGAAACAGTTTGATCTATATGATCTAGGTTATTTATCACAACCTATGTTATCTACCATAATATATTGATATTTTTTCTACTCTAATAACAAATTCATTGGTTTTATCAGTAGGGAAATCCCGACATTAGTTATGGGTGTTGAGGTGGTATCCAATTATAGAATTTGGATATATTTATAAAAAATGACATATACTAATTAGTCCTTAAACATGATGATGCCTTATTAATTATAACCTAGAACTAGTATGAATTTATTACATGTGTATATAAAATATTCAGTTTATTCTATAAAATTTCTGAAACATCCTAAGGGTTATCATAATGTCTTGTTATCAAGTTATGCCCTATTAAATCTAGTTCCTAATATTTCAACTAAATATTATATAACAAAAACTCTAACAACCCTTAATATGTTAACCTAGATTTGATGGTTATTTATTAGATTGGAAACAAAATATAGTGATAATAATAAAAATGATATTAAAGTTTAGTAGTCTTGGAAGAACAGTTACATACTTGATGTGACACCCCGACCCCTCTAGGCTGGAGCTGGTTCATTACTTGTGATATTGTCATGGTTAGAAGGAATGAAACTCCTGAAGGAATGATCAATTTATCAGTCTCTAAGAAACAAGATACAATGATGAAACTCAAATTACATTGGAAAAGGTTACCAAATACAATACATAATAAAAACTAAAAACTGCTACCATAGGAACTCAATAAACGATTACCTCTTCATCACCTGTTGATGGAAAACAATGAAAGGTGTGAGCTCAAATGCTTAGTAAGGGTTACAAATAGTGGAAGCATCAATACAATAATAAGTGAAATATAATCAATCTGACATAATCAATATGGTATGGTGAATAAATGAAAAACTAACACCTTTAATAAATAGAGAAGAAAATGCATCCATAGATTTTGTCATCATGAAAACCTCGTGGATAGTAAAAACTGATAATTAATAAAGAGAATGCTTATTAATTGGATGTCATGTATCTGGAACATCAATCCATAATACCATTAAAACGATTTAGTTCTATGGGTAGAAACCCATCTAATTTTTGGAAGCAAACTCGATGGGTTTCTCGCCAAACTGATTTGTCTCATGAGACCTACCGATGCATCGAGGGCCTATAGTGGGCCCCACCAACCTATAATGGCCCAGACCCTCATGGTCCATCAATTTGACAAATTCTGGATCCTAAGGATGGCGTCTCGATAGCAGGATTTCATTTCGGCGTGTCACCGATCAGTGTGACACGATCGGTGCGACCGATCGGTGGGACACGATCGGTGTGACCGATCGGTGCGACCGATCGGTGTGTCTACGATCAGTGGGACCCATCGGTGTGTACCCGATCAGTGTGACATGATCGGTGTGTCACCGATCAGTGCGACCGATTGGTGTGTCACCAATCGGTGTGACCGATCGGTGTGTCGCGGATCGGCATGACACGATCGGTGTCACACAACCTTACTGAGTTTTTCTTCTACATTTTTTCCCATTACACCACTTTTAAGAATTTTTAATCTTTTGGAAGTGGTTCAAGGCCATATTTAGCCCCATAATCAATGTTTAAATTCCAAAGAGTTGGGCGAACCTCAATAGGCCTAGCTATGTGTCCGTGTAACATTCCCCTATGTTTATATGAAATCCTTTAAAGTCGCAGCTATTACCACCTTTTCCCGATGAGAGTAATTAAATAAAAATAAATTCAGTCATGTGTAACCACCCAACCGCATGGCAAAACCACGATCCGACTTTAAAGCCATTCAAATTTTCTTATCCCATAGTAATAGGATCTCATCTTTATATCATGCTAGAGTTTCTTCCTTCCCCTTCTTAGATGTATTTCTTTCTTCTCCCTGGTGTGCTTGGAGTCCCTCTATCCTGAGGCTTATGGTGTGCCTATGCTGTAGTTTTCCAACTCATTCTTGGAATCCCCAGAGTTCCTCCCCTGCAATTTTCGCATCCCCAGTTCTTGGCATGTGCAGAGAAACAACGATATTTGATCATCCAGGTAGGGATTTTGCCTTCGTCTCTCCCTACTTTGTAACATGCAGGGTGGGTACACTACTGTTTCTGTGGGAATGGATGAATCCAAACCTTAACAAAGATAATAAGCAGACTGTTAAATAATGATGGAGTGCGTTTGAAAATTCTAATATACTCTTTTATAATTGCTATATATTTTTTACTATATGGGATTATGATCACTAGAAATCATGGTCATTGGTGGTCCTTCCTTGCGTACTAATGAACCCTTTTCTTATGTGATGATTAAATAACTATGACATAGAAATTGGTTAATCACCTAAACTCTATTGGTTAAATAGATATCTATTGAACATCAATCCTTGTGTGGTTACTTCGGTTAACCAACAGAAATAACAACCTAATGATTGATGTTCTTGAACCTGGAAGTTCATTAATCTAATTTGATAGTAGGTGTGTTGTTCTATTAATTCTTGTGGGGTGATGTGGATGGGGATGGGATCCTATATTGTGGTACAATTGTTGGTTGTGTGTTTGAATCTGTGTGGGGCTATATCTCGAGGCTTGGTTTGGTTCCAGTACTTTGAGGGATCTCACAGATCCCTTTTGTTGTTGTGACTTTACAATAGAACTGGGTCTGAATGCTTAAATTGTTGTTTGGTTGTTTCTCTTTCTCTGGCCTATGGTTATGCCGGTTAGTTTCCCAGTAGTGTAGATTCCCCTTGAATTGGATCACCTGAACATGAAAACAAGAATGGTTTAATTGGGTAATTGGTTTTGGGAATGAGTTGTGACTTGGCCGTGAGTGTTATGCCTTTCTTTTATGAATGAATTGTAACAAGGTTTTTTGTGCTTAGGTTGGCTTTGGAGACCCTAGGATGTGATGACTGCTTATTTCCTATACATATAATTTTAGTTCTAATGTTTCTTATTCTTTCCCCACCCAAGATGATCAATTAATGTCGAACACCCCCATTTCTTGGGGGAGGGTGTTTTTCCCAACAATCCTATAAGTGTCTGGTTATTAAATCCTTTTCTACTCCCTTTACCGAAAAGCCCAAGACTCTTTGGGTAGGCTGTGACGTCCTGAGGTCCATTATATCCCAAGATTCTTCGGGCAAGGTAGTTATGGTGGTTGGCCCAAGTGTGCGCGGGCAGGTTGTTTCCCAAGAGTCTTCCGGATGAGGCCAAGGTGTCTTCGGGCATGGTAGTAGTTGTTATGGCATAGGTTTTTGCGAGCATGGTTATGCGTGGTGTTGTGGCCCAGGTGTTTGCAGGCGGGATATGTGGTTATGGCCCAGGTGTGTGCAGGTGGGGTGTGGCATTGGGACTGCGGCGAGAATGGCGAGATTGGTTCGATCCGTAGGATGTCTTCAATAACCAGTGTGAAAGTGGCGTGGGGTACCCAAATATCGATGTTTTATTACTATACATTAATTGAATTGCGTTATTTGGGGAGTGTGCCTTGGTGAGGCTTGGTTGGATAGTTTTCCTTGCTAGGTGCTTGGTTATCTCTTTTCTCACAGGGAATCAGAATGCCTCCCCACTTGTGCATGAGAGAATTTGGTTTTCCCTACTGAGTATACTTGTATTCTCACCCTACGTATATAAGACTGGTTTCAGGTTTCTCGGAGGACTTCAGGGATCATGCAGGGCTGTACTAGCTCGGACGTTGGGATAGTTGCAGTTTTCGTTTTTTCTTTTCATTAGTAATTTATCTTTGTATTCTCCTTGTACTTTGTGGTATTTAATTTTGTAACATGAATTTGAGAATGGTTTTCTTGGGATTTACTCTTACCCCCCCATTTTTGGTGTTGTTGGGACTTAATATCTTATCTCCTGATCCTAATAAAGAAAAAGTGTAATTCCTTGCATCTGGTGTGTGATTCTATACCCTTGGTTCTAGTCGCCACTCCGTGGTCAATTGAAGGCGGGTCTCAGGGGTCATTATCTCTCCTTCAACTTGATGAAGGAAGGGCCTGACATTCTACTGTCCCTTCCCTCATCTTGGTGAAGGCGGGTCATGATAGAATGGTATCAAAGGGAGGTTGAGAGATAGGATGGAGTCTGGGGTTAGGCACAATGATGATTTCATGGGATGGTAGGAAAACAGTGTTGGGTGATATTGGTGCATGAAATAGGCTAGGTAAGACCATCTAGGACATGGGATTTTAGGGCCCCCTGTGATCCGATGCAAGGACTCTGGGCCAAACGAACGACCAAGTGAGGCTGCACTGATTGCAGGGTAGATACCCTAGGGAAGGTACATGCATCATAACAACTTGTGTTCTTATATTTAATGGGTATTTTATGGGATTTAAAATAAATAAGAAGTTTAAGAAAAAAATTTAGAACAATATTCTACACTAATCGGGCTTAGGCATTTCTTATTTACCTTGCAGCTATGGCACCAGGGAGATGACCACGAGTAGTGCGGATGATCGAGGACCAGGAGGTTGACTTGGCCGATTAGAAGAGGACTAACCGAGAGGAGGAGGATGATCAGTGGCAGAGGACGCTTCGTGCCTTTCAGTGGCAGACCCCTGGGAAGTACGAGAGTAGTATCTCATATATGGAGACAGAAAGATGGATAGAGGAGCTGGTGATAGCTTTCAGCTTGATCCAGGCTCCAACAGATTACTGGGTTCCTCTGGCTATAATCTGGATGTGGGGAGCAACACGTCAGTAGTGGACGCTCTACCTCGGGGAGAAGAGGGAGGATGAGGTGACGTGGACTAACTTCGAGAAGGAGTTCCGGGCATTATTCCTCTCTTCCACGAAAAAGGCTGAGAAGTGGTAGGAACTACTCTCCCTCCAATAGGGGAGTATGTCAGTGAGAGAGTTGGGGATCAAGTCCAAGGATCTCCTTCACTTTTATCCCGACCTCTTTCCGGATGAGGTGTGTCGGCCGAGATATTTAGAGGAGGCACATCGACCTTCTCCCTAGTATGTTGTTACTCCATTCACCCTACCGACGTACTTGGAGGTCCAGAAGAAGGCTGGAGTGGTGGAAAGGATTCCCACACTGGGAGCTGTACCACGAGAGGAAATCCAGTTGGGATCATCAAAGGGGAAAGCCGTCAGCAGCAGGCCTCCAGCGTCAGGGCCCTCTAGGTTTAGACCAGCAAGAAGCAGGCCTCAACAGTTCCATTTATGATCTCCCAGCCCTCTCCCTTTCCTTTCAGGCCTAGGGCCTAAATGCTTCATCTGTGTAAGCCATGGGAACCTTTGGAATCTATGACCGAACAGAGTACAGTACAATGGGGGTGGGCAAGTTCAATGCTCACCTCAGCAGATGTAGTTTCCAACTAGGTACTTTTAGCCACAGCAGTAGGGGCAACAATCTCTCGCTCCTCTGAGGTCAAGCGTTGCAGGAGGAGGCTGACCTTAGGACGCTCCTCAAGGACCTCGACCAGGGCATGGTCGGGGAGGTGGCTGACAACCAAGAGGCAGAGGAGATGGGCGTGGGATATTGCACGTCGCAGAGCAGTAGTTCCGGTAGGGCCAAAAGTATTCCAAGGTACGATTAGCTTGTTTAGTACTCTTGCCTATGCCTTGTTGGATACAGGAGCTTCACACTCCTTTGTTGCACCCAGTATGGCACGTGCGTTGGGTTTAGATGCTGAGAGACTTCTAGTGACCTTGGTGTTGAGCACACCTGTAACATCCCATATAAGTAATGAATAATAGATATTCTTATCTATGTCTATTTATGAATTATATAGTGTTTTAGAGGCTTAAAATGGGAATAAATCCAATCTTAAGCATAGAATTCTCTAATATTTTTAAAAGATTGTTTTACCGCCTTTTGATAGAGAACCATTTTTAAATCAATATTTAGAAAATTTTATAATATATATTTGTCAATATAAACTTATTCTTTATTATTGGGACATTTAAATTTACATTGGATAATTTTTTGGTATTTTTCTGACAATGTTCATTTTTTAATGAATAGTGACAAATACTGCATTTTACATCAAAAATGATTTTTCATATAATTTAATTATATTGTTAGATTATATTTGTAATTTATTTAAAAGTTTAAATAGAATATATTTTTACTATTTAATCCAATAGTTGTCATTATAATTAATTTCACTTTGGAATTGGGCATAAACTAATTCCAAACTTTTCATAGATATTGTTTCAAAAAAACCCGCTATTTGTTTTGACAACGGGAATTATTTTTAAATTAATTATTGCAATTTATGTGTTTGGAATTTGGTAAAATGGATTCCATATTTTGAATCATAAGGTCCAAATTATGTAATTAATACTCTTTTGTTTTTGGACTTTCTGAATAGTAACGACGATAATTATCGTTAATTATATTGATTAATTAGTAATCGGGTAGTTAAGGATAATAAAATAATATCATAATAATAAAAAAATGACACCAACATGTTTCCTAATACTACTGGTTGTTTCATGGCCGACCATGGGATGCCTTGTGCCAAACTTGGGGACCCCATCGAATAACTTTTGTGTGATAATGACTTTTTATCTTTTAATTTTTTAAAGAAAGTTAAATATAACAAAGAATGTATCACCTAAGTAATACATTTTTTATTTTTTCTAAATAAATGATCAATTAGACTATAAATATTCATTGGAAATTGAAAATGATTTCCTATATCGTAGTATTTTTTTTATAATTTTTAGACATTAATTTAATTAAATTTTTGATTGCATCATGATGATGCAACAATTACCTCATTAATGAACGATTTAAATAAAATGAAAAGATAATGTAAAATCTAAGACATACACTTGTCAGAGACCTACTGGATGAGTATATCTCAAACCCTTATCACATTATCCTCGAAATACATCAATGTGGGACCTTTAAAATCCGAAACTCATTTGAAAATAAAGTAACATTTTATACCTTTCCAAGAGTGCCCCTCCTCTCATCTTATTAAAGGCCCCCACCTCTACCTCCATACCCACACTTATCAAGCCATTTTCTCGGCCAATCTCTACTCATTTTCTCTCTCCACATCCCTCTCTTCATCATATAATCCTTAACTTAGGCAGAAAGATCTTCAAGAAACCATTTTTGTTCTAAACAAGAGGAGTTACCCAATTTAAAGGTAAAGTCTTCTCTAATGCGCTTTTGTTTTATTTTGCTTCTCCAACCCCCTAAAATCTTTTTATTCATTTCATTTGTAAAAACAAAAGTATCTTCCATATACTAGGACGTTGTTATAAGAAGGATTCGAGCTACACTTACACTCACCTACATCTAATGGTTAAAGAACATACTGTTTTCGTAGATGGCGAATTTCTGCCTCACGAAATGATGATTGTTCAATATTATTATAACACCTTCAAAGGTGGCCATTAAGATGTCAATATATTTATATATGATATATAAGATGTATATTTTTTCCTTAAGATTCTGTATTTTTCATTTATGGCATACCTTTATGGCTTCTATTATGGGTATACGTGATATCTTCATTTTAGGAAGTGCGGACTACAGCCCCCTCAAAGTGATTTATTTCGTTAATGCCATATGTGAGACGTATAAAGGATGGAATTAATGATATTATACTGGAATTATAATATACCTTTATATCATTATGATTTCATACCATTAAATACGAAATAGAAATGAAAGTAGCGTTCATGTGTACGTACGGCTTACCGTCTCCATGAACGGTACATTTCATTTCTTACCTCTAAATGTTATGTAATATTATAAATGAATGAATATACTGGATATATATGATATATATGATATCTACATCATGAATATAATTCTGGATATAATGGATACATGAACAACTTGTAATTATAAAGAGTTTATTTTTGACTCATGTACCAATGATCGACAAAACGACCCTTATTAACTTAAATCATTACATAGTGTTCATAATATGGTAATAAGTGATATAAAAGAATTAATGAACTTGAAAAAGGTTCTTAAGCAAGTAGAAATTAACTCAAGTTTATTATTCAGGACCTTAAAGAACGATCGAGTCAAGTCAGACCCGTGGTATGGGACTTCGTCTCAATCTCCTTTCATTGCGGAATATTTTTGTTTTATACACACCTTTCTTTTATATGGTGTATAAAACCCTTTGAGTTTTATGTTTATTCAAAAGGAATATTTTTTATATTAAGCGTTTACTAAATGACAAAAGGGAATGTTTTTGTCGTATATATGCGGCGACAACGACTTCTCCGCCGCCGTGACCATAATTTGAGCTTCGGTTTCCTCTTCAAGCCATAACTTTTTTTAATGAAAAATAAATACCATGTTTTACATTTATTTTATTTTGGTATGGAAAATGGTTTTCATAATGTTTTTATATCAATGTTTTGTATTGATATCTTGTGATTGAAAAGTGGAAATGTTATGTTTCTTTTATGCATGTTTTATGTGATACGATTATGTTATGGGTATAGGGAATTGTTATGAATACGGGTGGTTCTGTGATAAACTAAGGGCGGGTGAGCCCGATATAGCTCTCTAATGCATTGGGTAACGCGAAGGAGTTAAACATTATCGTTTCTCCAAAGATACATAGGTAATATAGTGTGATGGTTATTCCAAATGTAACCATGAGGGTTACTCCCTACGTAAGAATGTTATGAAGGCCTCAAGTAACCTTTATGTGTTATGATTTCTATGATTTATTCATGATTTGATGAGGTATGTTAAAATGCTTACGTTTTATGAGTAAAATATGATTTCATACATGGACTAATGTTTTCTTTTCGTACTTTTATATTCCTTACTGAGCTTTTTATGCTCATCCCATGTTTTTGAAATGTTTTTCACAGATCAAGGGAAAGGTACATGATGTGATGATAGTGTAAAGTAAGTGTCATGAAAGAATATATGTTTTATTTTAAATATGTTTCCGTTGATGGGATAAATGAGTACTATATTTTATGTAACCACTTTGTTTAAATGTGGAATGTAATGCATGTTTTATGATCTAACTATCTAAAACTATAAACCTAAAAAGATCCTCAACGTGTATTTTTGAAGTAACTCAATATTATGTAATGTTTAAGGCTGGGGCCGTATAACACCAGTCAGAGGTCAGACTGACTTGTTTTATGTTTTCCGAGGGTGTAAACTGATGATAGGGCCTCATCAGTCTATTAAGGATCTTCTACTATTGTAGATACATTCATATGGTGTCATCCTAGGCATTGATTGGCTGTTATCTATAATTTCGTCATTGACTGCTTCCGAGGATGGGTCATGTTTTCTGATTTGGGCGGCCGACGTGTAACTTTCATCGGCGAGTGGGGTTACCAGAAAAGCAGTAGGCGTGAGGAGCCCCTCCTTTCCTTTTTAGTTGCACTATCAGTGGATTCGGTGGATGAAGAAATGGTGGAAGTCCCCGAGTTCATTAGTGAGTCTATGGACGTCTTCCCGGAGGAGGTGGCAACTCTACCCCCTCGCCGTGATGTTGAGTTCGGAATAGACTTGCAACCGGGTGCTTGTACGATTTCGATGGCTCCCTACCAGATGGCACCTTCTGAGTTGCGAGAGTTGCAGATTCAGATTGACGATCGGATGAAGAAGGGTTTTGTTCGACCAAGTGCGTCACCATGGGGTGCTCCAGTCTTAATTGAAAAGATGGTAGATAGTGGTCTTAGGCTGAGAATAGACTACCAGAGACTGAATCTAGTAACGGTCAAGAACCGTTACCCCCTCCCGAGGATAGACGACCTTTTCGACCAGTTAAAAGGTGCAGGGTGGTTATCCAAGATTGACCTACGACCGGGATATCACCAGTTGAGGGTGAAGGAGGGTGACATATCAAAGACTACCTTCAGGTGTAGATATGGGCACTTTGAGTGTCTGGTCATGCTGTTCAGCGTCACGAACACTCAGCTATGTTCATGGGGCTCATGAACTCCGTATTCCAGGAATACCTCGATTGGTTCATAGTTGTGTTTATCGACGACATCCTAATCTACTCAAGATCATAGGAGGATCATGTTGAACACCTAAGGACGGTTTTAGATGTCCTCCGACAACACCAACTCTATGGGAAATTGACCAAGTGCAAGTTCTGGATGCGAGAAGTGAACTTCCTTGTGCACGTGGTATCCCAGTAGGGAATAACGGTAGACCCATCGATGGTCGAGGCTATTTTTTCTTGGGAAGTGCCCATGAATGTGGCAGAAGTTCGTAGTTTCTTTGGACTAGCAGGCTACTATTGGAGGTTCATGCCCAATTTCTCCCAAGTTGAAGCACCTTTGACAGCTTTGACCAAGAAGGACCAGGCTTTCATGTGGAATGGGAAGTGCGAGGTAGCCTTAAGCTATCTAAGGGAGAAGTTGGTAAGTGCCCCAGTTCTAAGGTTTCTAGAAGAAGGGGCCACGTATGAGGTGTTCTGTGATGCATCATGACAAGGCCTTGGGGGTGTGCTGATGCAACGACAAGGGGTGATCTCTTATGGGTCTAGACAGTTATGCCCTCATGATCGTAATTATGCCACCCATGAACAGGAGATTGCGGCGGTCGTGTTCACACTAAGTATGTGGCGGCATTACCTCATCAGGAAGCACTTCGTGGTCTTCAAAGATCAAAAAAGCTTGATGTATATCTTCTCCCAGAGGGGCCTGAACTAACCGCAACAAAGGTGGAGGGAGTTCCTTCATGAATACAACTTTGATATTTCCTACACCTATGGAAAAGTGAATGTGGTGGCTAATTCCTTGAGCAGGAAGTCGCATAAGGATGCGGTTCGAGAGTCGGAAGATGCTTGGAAGGCAATGGAGGAGTTGGCTGCCCTGCACCATGAGGTAAGGGAGGATGGTGGTAGAGGTTGTCTGTTTCAGATGACAGTGCAATCCTCTCTCCTACAGAAGGTGGATGATTCTTAGTGTGGGTATGTAGAAAGTGAAGTAATGCATGACCGAGTTAACCAAGGTGATGCTCTAGAAGGGTGGACAGAGGATGGTCATAATCAAATTCTTTTCTTGGGGTAGTTTTTTGTTCCCAAAATGATGCGTGAACGGGTTCTTGGTGAGTTCCAGAACTCACCCCTATTAGTGCACCTGGGAGTTTTCAAAATGTACTGGGACTTGAGGGGTTAGTTCAGGTGGCCCAGGGTAAAGCGGGCGGTGGTAGAGTTCGTTTCCAGGTGCCTAGTGTGTCAGCATGTGATGGCTGAACACCGTGTTCTAGGCAGTTTGTTGCAGCCTTTAGACATCCCCGAGTGGATGTGGGATGAAATCTCTATGGATTTAATCATAGGGCTACCCAAGGTTCAAGGAGTTTGTGACACTATCTGGGTAGTGGAGGAACGGTTGATGAAATCGGCTCACTTTATGGTGATTTGGGAGTTTGGTGTTGTGGATTCCTTAGCACGGAAGTACGTGGATGAGGTAGTGCGGTTTCATGGAGTTCTAAGATCCATAGTCTCAGATAGGGATGCACGGTTTACCTCACGAATCTAGAGAGGATTGCATCATGCTTTTTGAACCCAGCTACGTCTTAGCAGTTCTTTCTATCCCCAGACAGATAGACAGACAGAGCGCACTATCCAGATGTTGGAGGATATGCTACGGGCATGTATTCTGAATTTTGGGGGATCGTGGGTGCAACAATTGCCTATGATAATGGTTTCCTACAATAATAGCTATCACTCAACCATTGTCATGGCTTCATTAGAAGATTTGTATGGAAGGCCATTTTGCTCACCCTTGTGCTGGACCGAGGTTTGGGAAACAAGTGTTCTTGGCCCGGAAGTGGTGCAGAGCACGACAGAGAAGGTTTAGCTTATACAGGAGAGGATGAAGGTGGCTCAGAACCGGAAGAAGTCTTATGCCGATAATAGGAGGAGACCCTTAGAGTTTGGGATCAGGGACCACATATTCTTGAAGGTCTCCCATCGGCGTGGACAGCGGAGGTTCAGCTGGGGGAGTATGCTTTTTGCAAGGTTCATCGGACCATTCGAAGTGCTGCGGTGGGTCGAAGAAGTGGATTATTAGCTAGCGCTACCACCACCACTAATAAGAATACATGACTTCTTCCATGTGTCACAACTCTGACGGTATCTACACTATGATTCACACGTCCTTGATGGGGAAAGTAGGATGTCGAGGCCAATGTGACTTTTTTTGGAAAGATCAGTGAGGATCGAGGATCGTGAGGAGAAGGTGCTCCATGTATAGACCATTCCTTTATTTCGTGTGTTGTGGAGGCATGGTGGGCTCAAAGAGAGTACCTAGGAATGGGAGGCATAGATGTGCGCCCAATACCCATATCTATTTTGAGTTTTGTTCTATTTTGTTTTATTCTTGTTTGTTATGTAATGCTGACCTTGTTGGTTTATGAGGTGTTTTTGTTCCCCTACCTTGAGGAATTTATGAAAATTCATGATATGTGGGGAAGGGAGGACTTGATCCCTAACCAAGACGCATTATGGTGGATGAGATTAAACCCGTGCAGGTGAGTCAGTGCCACCCAAAGTGGATAGTATCTTAACATGGAGGAAGGAACTCCTGATACCGTGTGTCGAGATGATATGGACCTTGAGTTCGGCATGGCTGTTTGGGGTGGTTCTTCCCTCATGGGTATCTTTTGAGGGGGGGGGGTTTCAAACCCCTCTCTTATCTTCAGGTCTAGCTTTTATTCTCGAGGACTATAATAGTTCGAGGGGTATCTGATGTAATGGCCCAGACCCTCATGGTCCATCCCCCTACCAAATTCTGGATCCTAAGGATGGAGTCTCGGTAGCAGGATGTCATTTCAGTGTGGCACCGATCAGTGTGACACAATCGGTGTGTCACCGATTAGTGCCACTGATCAGTTTGTCGCCGATCGGTGTGTCGTCGATCGGTGCGACCGATCGGTGTGTCCCCGAGCAGTGTGACATGGTCGGTGAGACTGATCGGCGTGTCACCAATCGATGCGACTGATCGGTGTGTCCCTGATCGGTGTGACACGGTTGGTGCAACTGATCGGTGTGTCACTGGTCGGTGTGACTGATTGGTGTGTGCCCCATCGGTGTGACAAGATTGGTGCGACCGATCGGTGCGTCACCAATCAGTGCGACCAATCGTTGTGTTTCCGATCGGTGTGACTGATCGGTGTGTCTGTGATCGGTCTGACCGATCGGTGTGTCCACGATCAGTGTGACACGATCTGTGTGTCACCTATTGGTGCGACCGATCGGTGTGTCACCAATCGGTGCGACCGATCGGTGTGTCACCGATCAGTGTGACACGATCGGTGTGTCACTGATCAGTGTGACACGATCGGTGTCACATAGCCATGTCGGGTTTTTCATCTACAGTTTTTCCCATAACGCATCTTTTAAGCCTTTTTAATCTTTTGGAAGTGGATCAAAGCCATTTTTATCTCCATAATCAATGTTCAAATTCTTAAGAGTGGGGTGACCCTCAACGGACCCAGCTGTGTGTCCGTGTAATGTTCCCCTCAGTTTATATGAAATCCTTTAAAGTCACAGTTGTTACCACCTTTTCCCAATGAGAGTTATTAAATAACAATCAATTCAGTCATGTGTAACCACCCAACTATGTGGTGAAACCACGATCCGACTTTAAAACCGTTCAAATTTCTTTTTCCTATTGCAATAGGATGTCATCTTTATATCACTCTAGAGTTTATTCCTTCCCCTTCATGGCTGGATTTATTTCTTCTCCCTGGTGCGCTTGCAGTCCCTCCTTCTCGAGACATGTGGTGCGCCTGTGTTAGAGTTTTTCTGCTCATCCTTGGAGTCCCCGGAGTTCCTCCCCTGCATGTTTCGCATCCCCAGTTCTTGGCGCATAGAGAGAAAAATTGATATTGGATCATCCAGGTTGGGATTTTTCCTTCATCTCTCCTTACTGTGTAACATGTGGGGTGGGTACGCTACTATTTCTTCAGTAATGGATGAAACCAAACCTTAACAAAGATAATAAACAGAATGTTAAAGAATTATGGGGTGTTTTCGACAATTCTGTTGTACTCTTTTATAATTTCTATATGTTGTGAACTGTATGGGCTTATGCTCACTGAAAATAATGGCCATTGGTGGTCTTTAATTCTCTACTAATGAACCCTTGTCTTCTGTAATGATTAAATAACTGTGACATAGAAATTGGTTAATCACTTAAACTAGGTTGGTTAAATGGATATCTAATGAACATTAATCCTTGTGTGATCACCTCGGTTAACTAACAAAAAGAAGAACCTAATGATTGATGTTCTTGAACCTGGAATTTCCCTACATAATTTTGATAGTAGGGGTGTTGTTCTGTTAATTCTTGTGGGGTGATGTGGATGGGAATGAGATCCTCTGTTGTGGTACAATTTTTGGTTGTGAATCTAAAGCCGTGTAGGGCTGTATCTCGAGGCTTGGTTTGGTTCCAATACTTTGAGGGATCTCACAGATCAATTTTGTTGTTGTGACTTTACAATCGAACCAGGTGGGAATGCTTAAATTGTTGTTTGGATGTTTCTCTTTCTCTGGCTTGTGGTTATGCTAGTTATTTTCCCAGTAGGGTCGATTCCACTTGAATTGGATCACTTGAACATGAAAACAAGAATGGTTTAAATGGGGAATTGGTTTTGGGAATGAGTTGTGACATGGCTAGGAGTGATGTTCCTTTCTTTTATGAATGAATAGTATCAAGGGTGTTTGTGCTTAGGTTGGCTTCGGAGACCCTAGGTTAGGATGAGTACTTGTTACCTATACATATAATTGTTTTTCTTATGTTTCTTATTCATGCCCCATCCAAGTTGAGAACTTAATGTCGAACACCCCCATTTCATGGGGGAGGGTGTTTTTCCCATCACTCCAATGAGTGGCTGGTTATTAGATCCTTTTTTGCTTCCTTTCCTGAATATCCCAAGACTCTTCGGGCATGCTGTGACGGCCTGAGGTCCATTATAGCCCAAGATTCGTTGGGAATGTTAGTTGTGGTGGTTGGACTAGGTGTGTGTGGGAAAGTTGTTTCCCAAGAGTCTTTGGGATGAGGCCTGGGTGTCTTCGGGCGTGGTAGTTGTTGTTCTGGCCCAGGTGTTTGTGGGCATGGTTACGTGTGGTGTTGTGGCCCAGGTGTTTTCTGGCAGGATATGTGGTTGTGGCCCAGGTTTGTGCGGGTGGGGTGTGGTAGTGGGACTGCGGTGTGAATGGAGAGATTGGTTTGATGCGTAGGATGTCTTCAATAACCAGTGGGAAAGTGGTGCGAGGTACCCAAATATCGATGTGCTATTACTATAAATTACTTGACTTGCATTATTTGAGGAGTTTGGAGCCATGGGTGGATAGTTTTCTTTGCTAGGTGCTTGGTTATCACTTTTCTCACATGGAATTAGAATGCCTCCCACTTGTGCATGAGAGTCTTTGGATTTCACTACTGAGTATACTTGTATGCTCACCCTACGTATATAAAACTGCTTTTAGGTTTCTAGGAGGACTTTAGGGATCGTGCAAAGCCGTACTAGATCAAACGTTAGGATAGTTGCAGTTGCCGGTTTTCTTTTCTTTGGTACTTTACCATTGTAGTCTCCTTGTACACTATGGTATTTTCTTTTGTAACGTGCATATGGGAATGGTTTTTTTTGGATTTACTCTTACCCCCCAATTTGGTGTTGTTGGGGTTTACTATCTTATCTCTTGATCCTAATAAAGAAAAAGGGTAATGCCTTACATCTTGTGTGTGATTATATAACCTTGGTGCTAGTTTCCACTCCGGGGCCTATTGATGGTGGGACTTGGGGGGTCATTATGTCTCCTTCAACTTGAATAAGGAAAGGTGTGGCAATCTACTATCCCTTCCCTCATCTTGGAAACAAGCTCGAAGGGTTTGTCACTAAACTAATTTGTCTCATGAGACCTACCGATGCATCGAGAGGCTATAGCAGGCCCCACCCACCAGTACATGTCCAAAGAATTTTTTATACATTGATTTAATACAAGATCAATATTCCATTTCAATATCTTTATAGAGAAGAGTGTACAGAATGATCAATATTTCCAAAATTAAAATAACTTTCCAAATAAACACCATATGTAAAATGGTATACGGTTTAGAAAAAAATCATATCCATGATATGATATTATGGATATTAAGTATAAATATAATTTCAAATGAAATGTGATAACAAATGGGTAGTATGTACACCACATAAGGATTATTAGGTTCTCAATACAAAGTTAGTCACAACAAAATTATAGTTGAGACAAAGTCTTTTACCATAATGTAATCGGTCGAATCGTGTGGCCAGAAATTAATAACCCTCAAATGAATAATTTTATAACATGAATATAAATATAATCTTGTTATTATATATCAAATAGATATACACATATACGACATACAAGAAATAAGTTACGAACAATAAAAATATCACAGAAATGAAAGTGAGATGAGAAACCCCTTACAAACATTTTAGCAAGGTAATTGGTGTTATTGCAAGGGATTAATGAGAGGTAAAGGGGTATTCCATTATTTATATGTCACAAGGGCAGTATGGTGGAGGTGTGAAAATATACCCCATCATTAGGAACTAAAAAATAAAAGGGCACAACATAGGGTAGATTCGTGAACAAAAGTGAGAGAGATGATCCCTTACCTTATGTTTGAAGGTGTTCTTGACTTGTTTTTGAAGACCTGAATAAAAAAATTAAGATTATTAATTCATATGTACAGAACCTATACTATATTTAAATGATTTATTTTAACCCTTTTTAGTTCATTCAATGCCCTTTTTATTAGTTATAATGTTCAATTTTATTGTGTGGGATTGTTCGATTACTTGTTTTTAAAAGATCAGCTCACTTATATTCATGTTCAGATAAATATGAAAGATAGAAATGGTTGTCTAGAAATGAAGTTATATTCCATTAATTACTTCTAGGAGATTACAAGGTTTTAAATTTAATTTGGTTACTTATAGAGAGGTCGAATTTTTACATATATATAACCTTAATGACAACTGTTTTGGTTAAACGGTTGGTTTGATTACAACGAACATGTTTTTCTTTATACATAATACCATTTGTATAATAGGATTACAGAACTAAAAATAGGATAAATTACATATAAAATAATCTGGTTCAACAAAAACACAAATGGTTTCTTGACCACAATTAAATATTATAATAGAAATTGATAAACTATTGTCCTTGAATGAGCTAAATTAGCACATCTCAAACGGTGCTTTCATTTCTTCCAAATAAAGGGTTGGGAAAGGAGGGAAGATAATGAAATATCCCATTATCATAAAAACATTCTAGTAAATTTATGTTACTAGAGTTATCATACTCTTTGGGTGAGGGGAGGTGAGGAAATAAACATAAAGAAAAGAACTTAAAAGAAATGAAGGAATTGGAAAGAGGAGTTTACCTCTTGAGACTTTCTCCTTTGAGAACCTCTTATGGGGAGAGGTTTTGATACTTTTAAGAGGCTAAGAGATTTTAGACGTGGGGGAGGATCTTGGGGAGATATTTGGGCCAAATATTGTCAAGGCACAAGGCTTGAGAGGAGTGAAGAGAAGAGGGAGTGAGGGGGGGTTTATAGTGTATGATAGATGAGTTTTCTTAATATGAAATTCATTAATTTATTATTTCTCCATAAGAAAATGAATAGTGGGTCTTCCATAACCAATAATAGTAATTTTATCATGTGAATCTGAATTAATTGGGATAAAAACAGCAAGACATCATCAAGGAATCAATTAATCCACTATTTATCATTTATTGCGAATTATTAGATTTTACTATTCGTAAAAAATTCAAGTATTTCAGAAAAATAACCAAAATTCACCCTTACCATTTTTCAATGTTTACAATCCTAAAATGAAGTCTATTTTGTAAAAATAATTTCTTAAATATGATTAATTAAATATGTAATTATAATCATTATTTAATAGAAAAATACAAACACTTAAAATATTCATCTTCATTTTTAAGGTGCCTAAATTCACTTATACACTCAAGGGTATGGAAAATATTCATAAAAGTCATATTAAAATTCATTAGGTTAAGTTACTATTTATAAGGGTAGGTTACTATTCATAAGGGTAGGTTACTATTCACCGAAAATTAAGTTAATTCTATCAGACTCTAAACATCATCTTGAACATAACTGTGTATGTCAGATTTTTAAAATTTAAATTGCAAAGTTGGAAAATTTATGTTTCATGGCTAGGTTATGGATATCTCCTATAAGTAACCATGTTTTGTCCAATTTAAGCTCAGTGATTCATGAAATATAGGTTATAACTAGAATTTATTTAAGAGAAACATACCATGAAGTGTTTGGGGTGCTACATTATTCCCTCCTTTGGAAATCTCTTCCTCGAAAGTTTTCATATAAAACTCACCAAAAATATGTGGGTGATTCTTTTTCATAACATCCTCAGGATCCCATGTTGCTTCCTCTATATTCTAGTTTCTCCAAAGTACCTTTACTAGACGAGTTGTTTGATTTCTGAATACCTGCTCCCTTGTGTTAGGAATCCCGATAGGCTTTTCACAGTATAAAAAATTAGGTTCCAGTTCAATTTATTCATATGTGAGTACATGAGTTTGGACTAGCATGTATTTATTTAACAATGACACGTGGAACACATCATAAAATCTGGAGAGATTCGGCGGCATTGCTAAACGACAAGCTAAAAATCCTATTGTTTCTTGAATTTCAAATGGTCCGATGTACCTAGGGCTCAGTTTCCCTTTCTTAACGAACCTTAAGACACCCTTCTATGTAGATACTTTTAGAAATACATGATCTCTCACTTGGAATTTGAATTCCTTTCTCCGGTTGTCAGCATAACTATTCTACCTACTTTGGGATGCTTTAATGTGGGCTTGTATTTTCTTCACCTTTGTTGTGGTCTCCTCAAAAATTTCTAAGCCTATTAGTTTCCTCTCACAGACTTCAACCCATCATGTTGGAGTTTGACATCTCGTTCCATATAATGCTTCATATGGATCCATTTGATTACTGGAATGGAAACTATTATTGTAGGAAAATTCCACCCAAGGAATGTATTGATCCCACATACCTTGGAAGTCAAGTGAGCATAACCTCAGCATGTCTTCTAAAGTTTGAATATCCCTTTCAGACTGTCCATCGGTTTGGGTGTGATAAGCAGTACTCATACGAAGCTCAGAATTAAAATATTTCTAGAGAATTTTCCAAACTTTTGATGCAAAATGGTGATCTCGATCAGATATAATCGATAGAGGTGCACCATGAAGTCTTACAACAACATTAATATAAAGTCTTGCCAAGCACTCAAGTGGAAAATCCTCTCTTATAGGAAGCAAATGTGTTGTTTTTGTGAGATGATCAGAAATTACCCATATTTCATCATTCCTTCGAGGTGTCCTTGGTAGCCCGGTGACAAAATCAATCATAATGTTATCCCACTTCCACATAGGAATAGGTAGAGGTTTCATCACTCGTTTGGGATGTTGCCTCTCTGCCTTCACTTGTTGACAAACTAGACACCTTTACACGTAGTTAGCAATTTCGCACATAATATTATCCTACCAAAAATATTCCTTTAGATCGTTATACATCTTGGTTCTACCCGTGTGTATATAGAAATTTGACCTATAAGAATCGTCTAATAGTTCCATTTTTAGCTAAGGTACCGATGGAACTCATAACCTCTTCCCAAATTTTAGAACTCCGTCTTCATACACGAAGTCATCCAGTCTCCCATCCTTGACAAATTTAATTTTCTTAGGAATATTCTCAATCATTATATTGAGAGATTTTTATCTTCTATAATAAAGATAGTTTTTGAAATCATTTTAAAGAGGAAAGATGTTTCCTTTTCCTTAACAATTCCCATTACCATATTTTGTAGATCCAAAAATATAGGATCTCTCCAAATCCTCATTTGAGTAAGAATTCCATGATCTTTCCTGCATAATGAATCTTCCACCTTATTCACCTTGCCCAGGTGGTAGTGAATTGAATAATCGTAATCTTAGAGTAACTCAAGACATATCCTTTGACTCATGGTGAGTTATTTTTTGTGTGAAAATGTATTCCAAACTCTTGCGGTTTGTATAAATATCACATATCTCTCTATAGAGATAATTCCTCCATATTTTAAGAGAAAAGATTACGGATGCTAACTCAAGATCATGACTTGGATAATTTTTCTCATGATTCTTCAATTGTCTTGATTCATAATCAATAACTTTATTGTTTAGCATAAGGATGCAACCCTTACAATTCTTTGATGCATCACTACATATTAAAAATCCACCACTTCTAGATGGAAGAGTCAAAATTTGATAATCGACCAATCTTCATTTCAATTATTCAAAGAATTCTGTACATTATTTTGTCCACAAAATTTAACTCTTTAATGTTTGAGCTTGGTTAGTGGGTTAGCCAGTCGGGCAAAATTCTGAACAAAATGCCAATAGTAACCTACTAAGACAATAAAACTGCGTACCCCAGTTATGTTTGTTGGCATGGGCCATTTTTGTATTGCCTTTGTCTCTGTAGGATCAACTAGGATTCCATCTCTGGAGACAACATGGCTTAGAAAAGAAGCTGACTAAATCCAGAATTCTAACCTCTTAAAATTCCCATATAATTTATTTCTTCTAAGAGTTCTTAGAATAACCCTCAAGTGATTCTCATTGTCTTCATATATTTTTCAGTACATTAGAATATCATCAATGAATAACAAAAACATTTATCAAGATATTCCTTGAAAATACTATTTATTAAATCCTTGAAAATAGAGGGTGATTTTTTCAGTCCAAAAGGCATCACTGTAAAATCATAATGCCCATACATGGTCCTAAATTCTATCTAAGGAATATCTTCCATCCACACATGCAACTAATGATATCTGGATTGATGTTCAATCATCCAAAAGTATTGAGCTCCATGAAGCTGATCAAAAAAAATCATCAATCCAGGGCAGATGATACTTATTCATTATTGTAATACCATTTATTTCCTTGTAATCAATGCAATGCCCGATGGATCCATCTTTCTTCTTGACAAAGAGAACCAGGTCTCCCCATGGAGAAACACTAGGTCTAATAAATCATTTTACAATAAAATACTCAAGTTGTTTCATTAGACCTACTAATTCCACAGTGTCCATCCTATAGGGAGTCTTTGATATAGGTCTTGCACCAAGAATTTAATCAACAGAGAACTCAACTTCCCACTCTGGAGGATGACATGGTAAATCCTTTTGAAATACATCAATGTACTCTTTCACTATGTGCAAATTTTCAATTTGAATATTTATTTCCTCACCCATAGATATTTGTTTCTCTTCCTCTCCAAGTATTTCATTCAGTAGAGCTACTGGGGGTGTTTCTAGATAAGAATTAGGTGGTGAAGTTTCTGCCTGAAATACAAGGTATTCTACACCATTTTCAGAAATTGTAACTTCCTTATTCTTACAGTAAATCATTGCACCATAATGTTATAACCAATTCATACTGAGAATTATATCAATGTCATTCATTGGTATGATGAAAAGGTTCGCAACTAAAGAAGATTTTGGTGTATAGAGGGGGACTAGTCGACATGCCTTTGTTGCAATGATACATCCCATGGGAGTTTTGACTGAAAACTCCTTTATTAAATAAAATTCGAAATATCTAATTTTATTGACAGACTGAGAAGATATAAATGAATGTAATGATCCATAATCAAATAAACTGTTGGCTATGTTTGAGGAAAAAAATAAAGTACCTACCACCACATCATTAGGAACATCAACCGCCGTAGTTATAATCTCATAATCTCTTTCTTTCTCTATTGGCCTTTTCTGAGTCAAGATTCTGTGGCCCTTAGGACACTCATTTTCATAGTTTCTCATCTCTGAACAATTGTAGCATTTAATATTATTGAATTGTATCTTCCCCTTTCTTTCATCAGATCGATGACCCTTTTGTCTGCAGTTATAGCAAACTCCCATGCCCTTCCAGCATTTATCAAGACGACTCTTTCCATAGTTCTTAAATAATGGGAATAACTTCGTTCCCTTGATCTTATTTGGTACTTCTCCTTTTCCATTGTTATCAGAGTACCACTTATTATCATTGTTTCCTTTGAAATGATTTGATCTAGCAAATTCATTCTCTGTTTTGATGGCACGTGATACAATTTTATCAAATGATGAATATGATTGAGAAGCCAGTGCCCTTCAAAGACATTGCTAAAGACCTTCAAAGAAATGATCAATCTTGTCTTCCAAGTCACGTACGTAATCTACGACATACCTGGCCAGCCTTGTGAAGGTAGCCTCATACTCTGCAACACTGTCCTCTTCCCTTTGTTTTAAGCTAAGGAATTTTCTCTTCATTTTGGTTCATTGATCACGAGGGAAATTTTTTTCAAAGAATATTTCCTTAAAATTCCTCCATTCCATATCTACTATTTCTTCTTCCTATAAGGTATTCTGGATCAAAATCCACCATTAATCTGCGTCACCCTTGAGTCAATATATTGCCAATACTACATTCTCATTTTCCTCACATATTAATTCCCTGAATATATTTTCAAGTGAATTGATCCATTGCTCAACTACTATCAGATTATGTAACACCCCAGTTCTAGAATACACCTAGAGGTGCCTCGTACCCAGTTAGTCACATGGCCTCAAGTGCATTTCCCTGAATGGCAGAGGCTACCGACTAGCAGCGAGGGCCTTAAGTGTGACATTGGGGAAACAATTCCCTTAATGACAGAGTACACAGTGGAAGTAAACAACACAAAATAGAGAAAACAGTAAATATCCAACAACAATAAATAGCAGAAGTTTGATAAAGAAACAAATGGAGAAAAATATATATATTAATGATGCCTGATACATAAATGTCTATGAAAGTAGCCAAACAAGTCACAATGCTGAATACATTACTAAACCAATGTAAAAAAAGAAAACAGATAAGTAACTCCTCCGCATCGCAAGCCTTGGCTTGGTCCCATGCTCTCCATATCCAACGCAATCATGTATCAGAAGTTTAAAGGCGCTTTCCATTGTCTATACCTGCAGTAATATAATCAGTTTGGCCCAAAAGCATGGACCAAATAGGGTGTGAGAATAAATACTAGCAGGAAACCACCTGAAGATCTATGCCTAATAGTCAGTGAGTATATGGAAGGTAGAAGTACAGAAAGTAGTAAACAAGGAAGCACTAAGTATTAAAAAACCCATAGTTTAAGAATTCATAACACCACACAACATGCTAAAAAAAACAGATAACACAATAGGTAACCCTCTTGGAAGTACCCACAACCTATCACCTATGGTTCTACCTATCAAGAACAAGCAACCCTCTAGGTGGTAGACATAGTCTCACCCCTATAGTTCAGCTAAAGTATAGACTCTCTGGGGAAGCACTCACCTTCAATTCCCCCTATAGTATTGTATCGTACTAAAGGCGCTATGGGGAAGCACTCAACGTCAATTCCCCCTGTGGCCCACGTCAAGGAACTACAGAAACTCTGGGTAAGTACCCAACATCAATTCCCCCTATGGTCTCACATCGTATAATTATAAAGACACTCTGGAGAAGCCCTCAATGTCAAATCTCTCTATGGTCTATATACTAGGTTCTCACTGCCCTGTGTAATTCAGGAAATCATAGCATCACGTAACGGCCAAAGTAAACCTCAAAAAATACTTGGCTAGAAGTCTATAGCATAACAACGTGTCAGAAGAAAATTCCCTCCACACTATAATACCAGGCATGTGAAAACAAACTGCATCTTAACAGTTAAACAAGACCCAAAGGTCAAAAAAGGAAAATATGCATGGGAAATACATCTAAAGGACAACAATCCACCCTATTCTCAATCAATAATCATCTACTCAGGCATACTATTATTGAAAAGAAACAACAGGGTCAAAATGGTAATCACTTAATACCCCATTCAAGGGTATTGGTGGAATTTTCCCATAAAACTCAAAGACACTCAAGTGAAAGGAACAAACCACCTACTTCATTGTTAGGAGATAAATATACTTGAACTTCAAAGAATGAATCTCTTTAGAATGTCATATATCTACAAAAATGCATAAAATATTAAACCCATGATAACATGGAAAAGATGAGGAATTGGAAAACTTTGATCTAGAAGAAGAGACAACTCACCAATGTGATTCCAATGAAATAAACGACGCTCGAAAAGGTGGAAAAGCGGAGGATCGGGGGCTCATTGAAGATCCATAGATGCTCGGTGCTCTCGGACGAACGAAACATAAAAGAAGTGGTTTATGTCCTTCAGACGCGACCCCGACGCGTTTAATGAAAAAAGAAAGTACACAGCGTGTACTTTTGAAGGACAAGGCATGTACTTAGATTTTCCATAATCCTCTTTAAGTGGCCTCTAATTCACCGCACACGACTATGTGTGTGGCCATGACACGACCCGCACACAGCCTCCTCCGGAAATGAAGTAAACTGAGTATACTCATAAACTACCCGGAATGTACATAAAAAATTTCCAGAAACTCCTCTTTCCTAAAAAACCACAGAAAAAGGAAAACATACCTGAAAAGAAGGTCCAGGTTTTTTCAAATTTACACCTTTAAATAATTTTGTCCCCGAATTTCCCTAGAATGAAGTAGAAGAAGAAACCTCGAACAACTCCGACCACTGTGATCATACATCAGCCTCCCTCTCCCAAGTCTCGTCCTGTACTTGCTCGTGCTTCCATAACACCCGTACCCGAGGAACAGAGTAGCCACAAAGAACCTTCATACTAAGATCGAAAATTCGGATAGGATGATCCTCAAAAGATGCATCCTCCTCCAACTCGACTTCCTCAGGTTGGAATGTATACGATGTGTCTGAAAATTAATGTCGGAGTAGAGAAATGAGGAAGAAATTGTGCGTAGCTCGGTACCTTTGATACCAATTTGTAACGCCATGGTTCTGGAAGCCTCCCAGAGATGCCCCATACCCGGTTGGTCACATGGACTCAAGCTCATTTCCTCAAACACCAGAGGCTGCTAACTAGCAGCGAGGTCCTTGGGTGTGACAGTGAGGAAACTATGACCTCATTGGCACAGTACACAATAGAAGTAAACAACACACAATAGTGGATGTAGTAAATATCCAAAAACAGTAAATAGTGGAAGAATGATAAAGAAACAACTTGAGAAAAATATATATATAAATGATGGATGATATATAAATGTCTAGGAATGTAGCCAAACCAGTCAAAATGCTGAATACAGTACTAAACCAAAGTAAAAAAAGAAAACAGATGAGTAACAACTCATCATAGAAAGCCTCGTCTTGGTCCCATGCTCTCCAGCTCCAATGCAATCATGTACCTAATGTGTAAATGCGCTTTCCCTTGTCTAGACCTGACACAATATAATCTATTTGGGCCCAAAAAGCATGATCCAAACAAGGTGTGGGACTAAATCCTACTAGGAAACCACCCGAAGATCTGTGCCTAATAGTTAGTGAGTATATGGTAGGTAGACGTACAGAAAGAAGTAAATAAAGAATCACTAAGTAGTAAAGAATCCACAGTTTAAGCATTCAAAACACCAAACAACATGCAACAACAAACCAGTTAACACAACAGGTAACCCTCTGGGAAATACCCACAACCTATCCCCTCTAGTTTTACCTATCTAGAACAAGCAACCCTCTGGGTGGCACACATAGTCTCACCCCTATTGTTTAAATAAAGTATATATTATTTGGGTAAGCACACACCTTCAATTCCACCTATAGTCTTGTATCGTACTAAAGGCGCTCTAGGGAAGCACTCAAGTTAAATTTCTCCTGTGGCCCATCTCGAGGAACTACAAAAACTCCGGGGAAGCACTCAATGTAAATTCCCCCTATGGTCTTGCATCGTAAAATTATAAATACACTCTAGATAATCCCTTAATTTCAATTCTTCCTATGGTCTATACACCAGGTTCTCACGGCCCTGTGTATGTCGAGAAAGCATAAAATCCCATAATGGATGAATTAAACCTCAAGAACTACTTGGCTAGCTGTCTATAGAATAATAGCATGTCAGAACAAAATTCACATCACCCTACAATACTAGGCATGGGAAAGAAAACTACATCCTAACAGGAAAACAAGACCCAAAGGTAAAAAAACAAAATATGCATGGGAAATACATCCAAAGAACCAAAATTCACCCTATTCTCAATCAATAATCATCTACTCAGGCATACCAGTATAGCAGAGAAACAACAAGATCAAAACGGTAATCACGTAATACCCCGTTCAAGGGTATTGGGGGAATTTTCACATAAAACTCAAAGAATTTCAACCGAAAGGCACAAACCACATACCATGGGGTCAGGATATCAATATACTTGAACCTCAAAGCTTGAATCTCCTTATAAAATCATAGATCTATGAAAATTCATAAAACGTTCATCCCATGATAACATGGAAAAGTGGAGGAATTGGAAAACGATGCTCCAGAAGAAGAGATAACTCATCGATGTGATTCCAATTCAATCAATGGCACTCGAAACGGAGGACAGATGAAGGATTGGGGGCTTGTCGATGATCCGCAGATGCTCGGTGCTATCGGACGAACGAATCCTAAATGAAGTGGTTTCTGTCTATCAGACGCGACCCCGATGTGTTTAATGAAAAAAAATAAATTACATATCATATACTTTTGAATTACACGGTGTGTACTTAGCTTTTCCATACTCTTCTTTAAGAAGCCTCCAAGTCACCCCACACGAACGTGTGTGTAGCCATGAAACGGCCATCACACGACCTCCTACGATAATGAAGTGCACGACATGTACTCATAAATTATGCGATGTGTAGGAAACAAATTTCACGAAACTCCTCTTTCAACAAAAACCCAAAAAAAGGGAAAACACACATGAATAGAAGGTCCTATTTCTTACAAAATTCCCCTCTTAAAGAAATTCGTCCCAGAATTTCCCTAGCGCGACGTAGAATAAGAAACTTCGATCAACTCCGACCACTACGATCGTACATCGGTCTCCCTCTCCCATGTCGTGTTCTGTACTCACCCGTGCTGCCATTGCACCCATACCCGAGGAACAGACCGACCATAGAGAACCTTTGTACTATGATCGAAAATCCAGATTAGATGCTCCTCGAAAGATGCATCCACCTCCAACACAAATTCCTCGGGTTGGAAAGCATGAGACGGGTCTGAAAAGTAACGTCAGAGCTAAGAAATGTGGAAGACATTGTGCATAGCTCAGTACGTTTGATACCACTTTGTAATGCCCCGGTTCTGGAAGCCGCCTAGAGGAACCCCATACCTGGTTGGTCACATGGCCTCAAGAACAATTCCCCGAATGCCATAGGCTGCCGACTAGCAGCGAGGGGCTTGGGTGTGATTGTGGGGAAAAAATGCCCCCATTGGAAGAGTGCACAGTGGAAGTAAACAACACACAATAGTGGAAACAGTAAATATCCAACAACAGTAAACAACAGAATAATGATAAAGAAACAAATGAAGCAATATATAAATATAAATTATGCATGATACATAAATGTCTCAAAAAGTAGCCAAACAAGTCACAATGCTGAACACAGTGCTAAACCAAAGCAAAAAAAGAAAATAGATGAGTAACTCCTCAACATCACAAGCCTCGACTTGGTCTCATGATCTCCAGCTCCAATGCAATCAAGTACTTGAAGTCGAAAGGAACATTCCATTGTCTATACCTGCAGCAATATAATCTATATGGGCCCAAAATCAAGGCCCAAATTGAGTGTGAGACTAAATCCTAGAAGGAAACCACCCGAAGATCTGCGCCTAATAGTCAGTGAGTATATGGAAGGTGGAATTACATAAAGAAGTAAATAAAGAAGCACTAACCGGTAAACAATCCATAGTTTAAGCATTCAAAACACCACAAAACATGTAACAACAAAACATATAACACAATAGGTAACCCTCTGGGAGGTACCAACAACCTATCCCCTCTAGTTCGACCTATCAAGAACAAGTAACCCTCTAGGAGGCACACACATTCTCACCCCTCTGGTTCATCTAAAGTATAAACTCTCTAGGGAAGCACTCATCGTCAATTCCCCCTATAGTATCGTATCGTATTAAAGGCGGTCAAGGGAATCACTCAATGTCAATTCCCCCTATGGCCCGCGTAGAGCAACTACAAACACTCTGGGAAAGAACTCAACGTCAATTCCCTATGTGGCCTCACATCGTATAATTATAAAGACACTCTGGAGAAGCCCTCAACGTTAATTATCACTATGGTCTATACACCAGGTTTTGACAGCCCCGTGTATGTCTAGAAAGCATAACATCATGTAACGACCATAGTAAACCTCAAGAACTACTTGGCTAGTAGTCTATAGCATAACAACAAGCCAAAACAAAATTCACTCCACCCTATAATACTAGGCTTGGGAAACAAACTGCAGCTTAACAGGAAAACAATACCCAAAGGTCAAAATCGAAAAAAATGCATGGGAAATACATCAAAATCACAAAAATTCACCCTATTATCAATCAATAATCATCTACTCAGGCATACCAGTATAGGAAAGAAACAATAGGGCAAAACGGTAATTATGGAATACCCCTTTCAAGGGTATTGGTGGAATTTTTACATAAAACTCAAAGACATTCAACTAAAAGGCACAAACCACCTACCTCGGGGTTAGGAGATTAATATACTGGAACCTCGAATCTTTAATCACCATATAATGCCATATATCTATGAAAATGAATAAAACGTTCAACCCACGTTAACTTGGAAAAGAGGAGGAATTGGAAAACAATGATTTAGAATAAGAGATAACACACCGATGCGATTCCAACACAATCAACGGTGCTCAAAATGGAGGATGGATAGATGATCGAGGATCAACGAAGATCCATGGATGCTTGGTGTTCTTGGACGAACGGAACCAAAATGAAGTGGTTTCTGTCTGTCAAACGCGTCCCCAGTGAGTTTAATGAAAAAAAAGAATGTACATGACATGTACTTTTGAAGTACATGGCATATACACAGATTTTCCATACTACGCTTTAAGTGGACTCCAAGTGACCCCACACGACGGTGTGTGTGGCCATGACATGGACAACACTCGGCTTCTTGCGGCAATTAAGTACACGACATGTACTCATAAAGTATAAAGTGTGTACTTCAAAAAATTTCAGAAACTCCTCTTTCCTCAAAAACCCTGAAAAAGGGAAAACATACTTGAAAAGGAGGTCCTTGTTCTAAAAGATTAGTAGTCCCACTAAAAGATTGGGGCTTTTTCCGCATGAAATGATCCATCATAGGTGTATAATGGTTATTCGTCACGACCTGGGTATGTTGTCCCAATATGGTCATAATATGATCTGCTATGACATTGACCATGTTGACTTGCTCAGTGGGGAAATCCTTACATTTTCCATGACTATTGATTCCACTTCTTCCATTAGGCACCATTTCTAAATTGTAATACACTAGATTAGTTTATAAATCTAAAATAGTGAGAACTTAACATATATTGAAATTCAATGCATAGCTAATCTCATAAAAATGGTTTCTCTGTGAAAAAATTTACATTTCAATCATTCATAATGGCTTGTAAAGAGAATATTAATTATCCTAAGCATATCCCCAATGAGTTTCATAACCAAGAGTGAAAAAAGGCCCATTTTCATGTACTAGGATACCCCAAGTCAAGCTCAAAACTCCTTGTTGTAGTTTTCGCTCCTACGTACATCTGTGCCAAAGCCACCTCTACATTCTCATATCCAGATAATGATGTATTTGCAAGAAATATTCAAATAATCTATTCCTTACCAAAATACAAGGACATTCTTGTAAATTTATCCTCAAATACTACATTAGGGCTTGGTTCCTTAATATATATTTTCTACTATAGTTTCCATGTTTCCTACTAAACTTCCTCTGATACAAACTGTAACACCTCGACCCCTCTAGCCTGGAGCTAGTGCATTACATGTGATATTGGAATGTTTAGAATGATTTATAATACCAAAGGAATGATCAGTTTAGTATTCCTAAAGAAACTAGATACCTATATGTAACTCAAATTATATTGGAAATGGTTATGAAATACAATACATTACTAAAACTAAAAACTACAACCACAAGAACTCAATAAACGATCACCTCTTCATCACCTATTGATGGAAAAAAGTGAAAGGGGTGATCTAAAACAATCAATAAGGGTTAGAAATAGTGGAAGCATGAATACAATAATAAGTGAATTATAATCAATATGACATAATCAATATGGCATGGTGAATAAATCAAAAACACATGCCATTAATAAACTGAGAATGAAACCGCATCCATAGATTTTGTCCTAGTGAGAACCTCATTGATAGTAAAAACTAATAATGAATAAATATAATTATTATTAATTGGAAATCATTTATCTATCACATGAAACCATAATACCATTAAAATGGTTTGGTTCTACGGGTAGAAACTCGTTTAATTTCTGGAAACAAACTCGAAGGGTTTTCCCCAAACTAATTTGTCTCATGAGACCTACCGATGCATCAAGGGGCTATAGTGGGCCCCACCCACCACTGCATGTCCAAAGAATTTTTGTACATTAATTCAATACAATATTCCTATGGCTTTTCAATATCTGTATAGAGAAGAGTATAAGGATTCAAAAATATTTCCATAATTAAAATAATATTCCAAATAAACACCGTGTGTAAAATGGTATACGGTTTAGACAAAAAACATATCCATGATATGAGATTATTGATATTTAATATAAATATAATTAAAAATGGAAAGTGATCTCAAATGGGATGAAGGTACACCACATAAGTATTATTAGGTGCACAATACAAAGTTAGTCACAACAAAATAGTAGTTGAGACAAAGTCTCTTACAATAATGTAATCGGTCGAATCATATAACCAGAACATAATAACCCTAAAATAAATCATTGAATAACATGAATATAAAAAGAATCAGGTTATTATATATCAAATGGCAGTACACATATACCACATATAAGAAATAAGTGGAATCAATTAAAATATAACTAAAATGATAGTGAGAAGAGACTCCCGTTATAAAAATTTCGGCATAGAAACAAGTGTTATTGCGGGGGCTTAATGAGAGATGAAGGGGTATCACATTATTTATATGTCACAAGGGATTTATGTGGGTGGAGAAAAAATATACCCCATCATTAGGAATTAAAAAATAAAATGGCACAACCTAGGGGAGATTATTGAACAAAAGTGAGAGAGAGGATCCCTTACCTTAGGCTTGGAGGTGTTCATGACTTGTTATTAAAGAACCGAATAAAAAAATATGGCTTATTAATTCATAAGTATATAACCTCTAATATATGTAAATGATTTATTATAATTATTTTTAGTTCATTCAAGGTATTTTTTATTAGTTATAATGTTTAATTTCATTATTCAGCCTTTTTTGATTACTAGTTTTTTAATGATCAGTTCAGTTATATTCACGTTCTGATAAATATGAAAGATGGAAGTAGTTGTCCATAAATGATGTTATATGAATCTAGTGAAATTCTAGGAGAATAAATGGTTTTAAATTAAATTTGGTTACTTAGAGTGAGGCCTATTTATTACATATATATAACCTTAGTGACAACCGTTTTGGTTAAATGGTGGGTTTGATTACAATGAACATGTTTTGCTATATACTTAATAAAATTTGTACAAAAGTATTACTGAACTAAAAATAGGATATATAACATATATAATAATATGGATCAACCATAACAAAAATGTTTTCATGACCATAATTAATTATTATAATAGAAATTGATAAATCGTTGTCCTTGAATATGCTAAATTAGCACATCTCAAACAGTGCTTTCATTTCATCCAAATTAAGGGTGGGGGAAAGAGAGAAGATAATGAAAAATCCCATTAGCATAAAAAAATTCTGGTACATGTATGTTACTGGAGTTATCATACTATTTGTGTGAGGGGAGGTGAGGAATGAAACAAAAAGAAAAGAACCTAAATGAAACGAAGGAATTGGAAAGAGGAATTTACCTCTTGAGACTTCCTCCTTTGAGAACCTCTTAAGTGGAGAGGCTTTGGTATTTTGAAGAGGATAAGAGAATTAGGATGTGGGGGAGGATCTTGGGGAGGGATCTGGGCAAAATATTGGCAAGGAACAAGGATTTAGAGGAGTGAAGAGAAGAGGGAGTGAAGGAGGGTTTTATAGTGGAGAATGGAAGAGTTTTCTTAATATAAAATTCATTAATTTATTATTTCTCTATAAGACAAGGAATAGTGAGTCTTACATGACTAAGAATAGTAATATTTTCATGTGAATCTGAATCAATTGGGATTACATCGGCATATCATCATCAATGAATCAATTAATCCATTATTTAGCATTTATTGTGAATTATCAGATTTTACTATTCATAAAATTTGAAGTATTTTAGAAAAAATTTCAAAAATTCACTATAAACGTTTTTCAACGTATATAATCCAAAAAGGATGTCTATTTTTCAAAAATAATTTTCTAAATATAATTATTTAAATATTTAATTAAAATCATTATTTAATCGAAAAATATAAACCCTTAAAATAATAATCTTCATTTTTAAGGTGCCTAAATTCACTTATACACTCAAGGGTATGGATACCATTCATAAAATTCATTTTACTATTCATAAGGGTGAGTTACTATTTATGGGGGAAGGTTACTATTCATAAGGGTAGGTTACTATTCAATGAAAATTAAGTTAATTCTATCAGACTCTAAATATCATCTTGAAGACAACTATTTATGTCAGATTTTTAAAATTCAAATCGCAGAGTTGGCAAATTAAAGTTTAATGGATAGGTTATTGATATCTTCTATAAGTAAACATGTTTTTTTCCATATAGGCATAGTGATTCATTAAATATAGGCTATAAGTAGAATGTATTTAAGAGAAACATACCATGAAGTGTTTGGGGTGATATACTTGATCATTATATTATATTGGATCATTGTGTATATCATAAAAACATAGAAATATTTATTATACATTTATTTATTATAATTATATCAATATAAAATTTTCTGTAGTTTATTATAAAAATAGGGAAATAGTATAATGTCTATGATCAGATTATTATTAAGGGGAAGAGTAAAGTAAAAGATAATCATATAATAAACATGATATAAAAAATATCGTAGAAACAAAGAAAAAATAATTACAGATAAATGAATACATAAGTATAATGAATCTATAATTATGTGAATGGATAACCACATGGATGACAATGAATATATTTTATAAAGAAAGAATACATAATTTCAAACATCATAATGATACCATTAATGCCTTATGTTAATAAATCATAAAGGATAAAGAAACATTGATCACCCAATTCTAGTATGTCTCATGGGACTTACTGAGGAATCAATGGGTAATATAATTCTTGGTCCCACCCATCACATAAGATATATATAACAGATAGACAACACAAAAAAATATACACAGAAAGGATGGAGATTTGGAAAGAACTATTTTATTCTATATAGTAATTCATTGTGTAAATGGTTTGATGAAATAAAATGTATAATATTTAATTGATAATTAATCAAATGGATGAGAAAAAAAGATAATGTTATAAATGGAATTATATCAAAATAATATTTCAAAATGATTATAAAAAATAAAGGGGGGGGGGTGGTTGAAATCCTTACATTAAGTCCCAACATTCATTATATTACCTATATCCTTCTAAATAATATTGTTATAATTATTAATTATTAGATTCAAAATATTTTTCATTTTATTATTAATACTATTACATTTTATTCATTTATCATTTTCTTATTAGTATCATGTTGTTTATATAAATCATTTTGGGATTCTTAGTTAATAGTTCCAAAACTGATTTGGTATAATTCTAAATGTCAAAGGGTAATGTATAATGATCCCATAATCTCTATAAGTGTCAACATATTTTATTACCATTTATTTTTAATTTTCATAAAAGTTTTATGTTTAAAAGGCCATCCAAAATAATTCTATATTAGTAAACTTGCCTCTAAAATATTGTTTTTATGAAATAAAATTGTATTTTTTTTCTTTATGTTCAATACATATAATAATATATATATTTTTAACATTTATAATTATTAAACATGAAAATAATGTGTTATTAATGATTAATTAGGAATAAAATACATTTTTAATCCTTGTTTTATAATTTATAACTGAAGATAAACCACCATCATTCATTTAGGTTATATAAAACTACAATGATTAAACAATGTTTTTAGAAGATTATAAAAGAAGAGGAAAACTAATAAATACATTAGATTCATAAAAAAATTAAATTATAATTATACAACTATTTTAGATTTATTTCATGGGTAACTTAAATTATAAAATGGGTAAATAGATAATTTAAATGATTAGATAATGTATTTTAAACCCCCCACCTTACTCTTTGAAACATCTCTTTCAGAATGAGCCTTAATCCTTTGGGGAAGGTTCTTTTGTTTGTTCCAATGAATTAAAAATTCGGATAAGAGAGTTTATATACACCATTGGTTATATATTTATAAAATTATAATGTTTTCAAAGTAATAGGAATTGAGTGGTTGTGGGGTGTTTATGTAACTATGGTGATGACACATCTTGAATAGAATATTTAATAATTTGTTATTTTGGATCATGATTATGAATAACATTCATTACATTTACTATTAATGTTATTATTTAAAAAACACATATATTGTAACATTTAAACACACCTAATACCAAAAGAAATATTGTAATAATTTTATTCAATGTATATAATTAAACATAGTGCTTTTTTAGAGTAAACTATATCTCAGGCATTGAAAATTAATTTATTAGTGTTAAAATTATGTTTAATATTTTTAATTGATTATACTAATTAAATAAAATTATGTCATTAGAAAAGTTTTATAAACAATGTATTTATATATATATATAATAACGATATCATAAAACATACCATATATGAAAAAATAGTATTTTCTCCGATATTCTAATATTCATTTTTTTCAAAAAAATACTAATATTTCACTGTAAAATAATTTCAATTTCAAATTTAAAAAATTGGATCCATTTATTGGAAAAATCTTAGATACATGAGTTGTTTTATTATTAAATAAAAATATTGGTGTAATTTTAAATCCGAGATTTCAGGAAAAAGGATTGAAAAAAATTATATTAATAAATATTTATTTTTCAATGAAATATAATTTATATTATAATTCTTGGAATAATTTATAATTTTAAAATATATTAATTACACTATTATCATATGATATTATGAATTTTAGTTGATCCTTTTGCATTATACATTAGAGTAAATTTTTTTTTACGATTCTTAGGAAATTATTCCAAATGTTATTTTTCCGATTATTAATATGCTTCATTATTTTATATAAAATTTCTCATATTACTATATTATTACCACAATATTTTATATTAAATTTCTTAATGATTAAATTATAATAGAAATTTTACTTTTATTGTAATTATTATTAACAGGGTATGATCCCCCAGAATTAAGGATTATTTTGTGGAAAATTATTTTTAGATATTTTGTAGCCCTAGTTTTGGTTGTTGTAATGAATATATTTTTCATGTTTTTTTTTGATATTATTATGTAATAAAAAAGCCTATGTTTTAATGAAATTTTTATAAATTATTATAGAACCGTATGCCCAATACTATTTTTTTGGTGGCTAAAGAGTTCACTGATGGAAGGAAATCTGTTGCAGCATCTCAACCTAGATAAATAAACACCTTGTAAGATTTTATTGAAGGATTTGTTTATTTTATATCTAGTTATATATGGAAAATTATTAAAAAAATAAAATAAATTATCAGATTAAATCCACCACTTGTATACAATAAGGGAAAATAACATAAGTTGAAAAGAAATATTTTTTATTATAAAATAGATTCATCAAATCAGAAAATGATATAGTTAATATGAATTAGATAGGGTGTCAAATAATAATTATGGCATCCCGCCTACTTATTACATAAATTTTCATTAGATTTTACAAACATAGGATCTTTAAAGTCTAGTGTCTTGGAAATCAGGAACATAATACATGAAAAAAACATAAAAAATTCTTCTAAACCACTCTTAAGGCTTCATCATAGGTTCATCCTATGTAAAATTACTACATCTCATATCCTGGAGACATATATCAAGGAAAAGGGTAAGTAGAAGGCTCAGTAAGGAAAACAAGTGAAACAGTTGACATGTGATCATGAGCAATATTAATAAGAACATGATTAAAGCCATAAAGGCATGAGAAAAGTAAGAATAGGAATATAATAATAAAAATAACTTGAATCATAACTTGAATATGTGGCTACAACATCTCATTTAGACATTCATGAACATGTCATCAAAGTTTATCCCCGAGGTGTCATAAATATTATCAAGGTTATTCACCAAGGTATCGTGAAACTTGTCATATCTAGAGATTAATTATTTACCCAATGCATTGAGGCGATATCAGGGGGAACCCTTAATATTTCTTTATTTTCATGTGATACACATAGATCATAATCAAACATTTCATAAATATCCCATATAGAATAAAAGAAATGGGGTTCTTTTCAAAATTGTGACGTTTAAAAAGTTCTTAAAAATAAGATCATTATATCATTTATAACCCATAGAAAGGGAGTGAGGGTTATATGTTTGTCCATTAAAGAATAAAATATATTATTTTTATATATTTATGAACTCCCATAGAAACAAAATAGGTTGGGGTATTTACATAAATAAACAAGATATTTTCTTGAGAGAAAGAGATAGAAATTTTGAGACGAAATTTCTACAGCATAACGACTATATAACATAGTTTTAGAAAATAATAAAAAGGGAGGGTACAAGGGTAACCGACTCATAAATAACTCATATTACAATATAAATATAGAATAACAAGGATATAATAACATGGAATGGATATTTTAATTACATACCACAAAAAAGTGAAACTTGAATGGAAAGAGAAGATGTGATTTCTTTTATGAGAAATTTTGAAGCCTAATGGCATCACATAAAAATTTAGAAAACAAGTTGATGAGAGTGGAAAGGGTCACTCAACAATTAGAAATGAAATGGATAGTAATTAGAACATATAAGAACATAACCTCAACTACAAGAAGCAACATAAAAGAATTCATTCCTTAAAAGAGGAGGGTGAAAGGATCTGTTACCTTGAAGAGTAACTTCGAAAGCATGAACGTTGGGACCTTGGGAGGATTGAGAAAACCTTGGGAGGACTCCTTGGGAGGTAAGGAGACCAGAAAATCGTTTAGGATGATTTTTTTATGAAATGAATTAGAAAAATGGCTTGGTATTTATAGGAAAAGTGAGTGAATAAATTATTAATTTCCAAGGGACACCTCATCGGTGGTATTTAAAAAAACATGGGCTTGCCCGTGGTATTTTCCCATGTTATTGGCCACTTGGGACACATCATAGCATATCTCATAATTCATAAGTAGACCAAAAATATTATATCATTATGACATCATTATTGATGTCATTAAACACCCAAAACTCAAAACTGCATTTTTACTATACATTGATAATTCAATTGTTTTAGTAAAATCCCAAAATTCACCCTAACATAATGTTGATGAAAAGAATTCAAAAATGAAGTCCATTTTATGAAAATAATATTCTAAATATTTTTAATTTAATTTTTAAATAAAATCATTATTTATATCAAAAATAAAACTTTAAAACTTTAAATCATTTTGTAACAGCTTAAAAAAGTAATCAAGGTATGATTAAATTATTGTATTCCAATAAGACAATAATGTAACAATTTGTGAATATATTTTATAAAAATAAATTTCCATTTTAAATTATTAAATTAATATTAAAATTTTAAATAAAATATTTATGGCATACAAAAATACCAAAACTTAAACTAGGATAGTTTTTTCACTTTTAATATGTCTAAAATGTATTTATACCTGAATGGGTTAAGTTTCTATTTTTTGGTCAAATTACTATTCATTACTATTCAAATGGGTATGTTGCTATTCCTACATTACTATTCACTAAAAACCAAGTTGATCTTATTAGACTCTTAATTTATCACTGATCACAACTGTAGAAGACCTTTTTTGAAAATCATTTCACATTATTAATTATTTAATGATTACAAAAATATTTTAAAATACACTTTTTCCTAAATTAATCAATAATACACATCCTAAATTTATCTGGATTTTGAAATTCACAAACATTTCCTTAAGATGAAATAACAATTTAATTTATATAAAAGGATTACACAGAGCAGCTAATGTTTTTTTACATAGCCCCTTATAATACCAGCATAGTACCTAAGTGTAAGGTGTTCTATGGTGATAGAATATTGGGGTGGCTCGGACAACATTGCCTGAATGATGACTTCTATCAGCTTGAACTTCTCCATTAGGTGATTTTGTTCAAGCTTCATACATTGACGTTCGACTTTGGCTTAGTCCAGAGCAATGCCCAGTCATGCTACATCCTTCCCAAGCTCCGACATATGGGATTCATATGGCTGGAGTCTACTGGATGAGGCTATAAAATCTTCTTTCTGTATTAATTAACATAGATAAACGTATTAATAAAAACACAATGTTAAGATTATAGTTTCCAGCGGTCATATTGACCATCAGCTATATAATTGTCGATACCCAATGGTATAATTTTAATTATACCCACTTCATTAATTAAATGATATAATTTTGTTGAGTATAAAATAAAATAAACCACAAAATTTGGAAAAAAATATAATTAAAAAGGTTGAGACGTTACATTTTTCTCCCCATAAGAAATTTTGTCCCTAAAATTTTATCTCATACCCTCTGATGGGAAAAGATGTGGGTACTTCTATCTCATGGACTCCTCCGGTTCCCATGTTGCTTCTTCACATTTGTGGTTCCTCCAAAACACCTTAACAAGGTGGCCAGTCTTTTTGCATAGAACATTGTCTCTACAATCTAAGATCTCCACAGGCTGCTCCTCATAAGAGAGGTCATGTTCTAGTTGTACCACCTATGGATTCAGTACATGTAAAGGGTCACGTATGTACTTCCACAAGAGGGATACGTGGAAGACATCATGAACGTGGGCTAGATTTGGAGGAAGTTCATGCTGATAGGCCACTTCTCCCACATGATCAAGGATTTTATAGAGGCCAATGTACTAAGGGTTGAGCTTCTCTTTCTTCCCAAATATCATGACTCTCTTCTATGGTGAAATTCGAAGAAATACTTTGTCACCAACATCAAACTCTAAGTCCCTTCGATGGTTTTCGACATAGCTCTTTTGCTGACTCTGATCAGCCTTAATGTGTTATTTGATGGCATGGACCATTTCTGTCATCTATTGCACAAGATCAGGCCCTAGAAGCTTTCACCAGCTTCATCCCAACAAGTAAGAGTTCTACATCACTTCCCATATAGAGATTTATAGGGTGCCATTTGAATGCTCAACTGGAAGCTGTTGTTGTAAGAGAACTCAACTAAGAGAGATGTTGATCCCATCCACCTTTAAATTTCATTGAGCATTTTCTCAACATGTCATCGAGTGTTTGAATAGACCATTCAGATTGGACATCAGTTAATGGGTGATAGGTCGTACTGAAATTCAATTAAGTGCTCTGATCTTGTTGAAGACTTCTCCAGAATTTTAATGTGAACCTAGGATCACGATTATATACGATAGAAATTGGAACTCCATGAAGCCTTACCACTACCTTCACATAAATCCTTGAAGGTTGAACAAGAGAGAAATCTTCCTGAATGGAGATTAAATGGGCAGTCTTGGTGAGATGGTCCACAATAACCCATATCATATTATTTCCTATGGAAGTTCTCGAGAGACCAGTGACAAAGTCAATAGTGATATTGTCCCACTTCCATACTGGTATGGGTAGTGGTTGCAATACCACTTTAAGAAGTTGTCACTCTTCCTTCACATGCTGACATACTAGGAACCTTGAAGTGTAGTCAGCAATCTCCCTTTTCATATTATCCCACCAATAATGATCACAAAGTTCCCTATACATTTTTGTGATACCAGGATGTATAGATAAAGTAGAACTATCAGCTTCATCCATCAGTTACTTCTTTATTTTTCGAATAGATGGAACACATAGTCTTGTAAAAAATTTCAGTACACCTTCTAGATCAGTATTGAACTCAGGAAGCTTCCCATCCTTCACAGCCTCAAACATAGTTGTTAACAAAGGATTTTATTTCAATTTATTCTTGATATTCTCTAGTAGAGACAATTGAGAAATCATTTGGGTTACGGTTGATGATGTCCCTTCCTTTATAATTCCCATGTCCATTTTTACTAGGTCGTTGACCAATGGATCTTTTTGAATCCTCATAATGGACAGAACAACTGGGTCTTTCCTGCTTAATGCATTAGAAACATTGTTTCCTATTATGAGATGATAATGAATCGAACAATCATAGTATTTAAAGAGTTCCAACAATTTCCTTTGTCTCATGTTCAATTAATTTTGTGTGAAAATATACTTAAAACTTTGATGGTCTATGTATATATCACATTTCTCCCGAAAAAGTCAGTACTTCCATATCTTCATTGAAAAAACAACCACCGCTTTCTCCAGATCATGCGTAGGATAGTTCTGCTCATGAGTCTTCAACTGTCAAGATGAAAAAGCAATGACCTTGTCATTTTTCATGAGGACGCACCCAAGCCCTTTCAGAGATGCATCTCTAAAAATAATGAATCCTTCTCCACTTGATGGAAGAGTTAACATAGTTCTAGTAACCAATAACTTATTCAGCTCTTAGAAACAATCCTCACCCTCCTTTTCCTAGATGAACTTGACCCCTTTTCAAGTTAACTTGGTTAATGGATTAGAAAGTCGTGAAAAGTTTTTCACAAACCTCCTATAACATCCCGCTAATCCAAATAAACTAAGAATCTCAATTATTATTGTAGGCTGAGGCCACTCCTCTACGACTTTGGCTTTGCAGGGTCAACTGTGATTCCTTCATTGCTAACAATGTGCCCCAAGAAAGAAACTTGTTATGACGAAAATTCACATTTACTGAACATTCCAAAAAGTACCTCCTTCCGTAGAGTTTTCAAAATAACGCTTAGATGATCCTCATGATCCTCAAAACATTTAGAATATATCAGAATATCATCAATAAGAACTACCACAAAGTTATCAAGGTAGTCTTTAATGACTCTATTCATAAAATCCATAAAAATAGAAGGTGTGTTAGTCATTCAAAAAGGCATAACAACAGACAAATAATGCTGATATCTTGATTGGATGGCGGTTTTTGGAATATATTCTTTCTTCACCCTCAATTGATGATAACTAGATCGAAGATAAATCATAGAGAAGAATCGAGCCCCACGAAGTTGGTCAAATAAGTCATCAATTCTTGGAAGAGGGTATTTTTTCTTCACTATGATCCCATTTAGTTCTATATAATAAATACATTGCCGCATCGATCCATCTTTCTTCTTCTCAAAGAGAACATGTGCTCCCCAAGGAGACACACTCGGTTGGATAAACCCCTTCTCCAAAAGATCTTGGAGCTGTTTCTTTAATTCCTCAAGCTCCACATTTTCCATCCTATACAGGGTCTTCAATATTAGATGAGATCCAAGTACGAGTTAAATGGAGAACTCTACCTCTCTTTACAAGGGAGGTCCATGCAACTCCTCAGGAAATACGTCAATGTATTCCTGGACTATGGGTACATTTTCTATTCTCAGACTCTTATTTCCTTATACTTCTTCACCGATCAATTCCATATAGAAGGATACAAGAGGATCATCTAGACAAAGATTAGGTTCAGATATCTCTCCTTGGAAAATAATTGTAGGTTTTCCATTTAAGACTACTGAGATTTCCTTACTTCTACAATTGATCTTAGCATTATACAATGAGAGCCTGTCCATCCCTATTATAATGTCAAATTCTAGCATGGTATTGACTACTAGATGTGTGATAAGATTTTTCGCACCAAAGTAAATACTAGAGTTTCTAAACACAAATGATGCTTGGATAATCCTACCAGGAGTCTTGACAGATAACTCTACTTTTAGAAAGTTGGGGGTTGATTCTAAATTCTTTGCAAACTTAGAGGAAATAAAGTAATGCACAGAACCAGAATCAAACAAATTATTTGATAGATTTGAATGAACAACAAGAGTACCTGCTAGCACATCATTTAGAGCTTCAACTTCAACTATAGTGATAGAAAAATTATGACCAAGCTCCCTTGGACTTTGCTGAGGCTGATGGTGGTTCCCCTCTACTGCCCTCAGATTCGGGCAGTGATTGGAAAAGTTCCCAAGTTTTCCACAATTAATGAAGTAGACATCAGGTAGGGCCTCAACCATCATTCCCTTGTCGTTAGTGTTTGGTAGTTGAGGTTTCACCTCACTACGAAAATTCCTTGCAATATGGCCATCTCTGGCACACTTTTATCATTTCCTGCTCTCAAGCAGGCAGTTCCCCAAATTCTTCTTCACATATTTATTACACATTGGATGTTGCGATTGCTTGCCTCATCTTCCCTGATCAAAGGTCCTCCATAAGCTGGGCTCTATTGATCTATTTTTGTCGCTTGAATTATGAGACCATTGCATCTCACCAAACTCCAGTTCGACTATCATCGGACTCTGCATGATCTCCTCGTAGCTATCATAGTCTCGGTTGGCCAGATTCTTCCGTAGATGAGGTCTCAGTCCACTGAAGAATATATCAACCTAACCATTTAGATCCATGACAAAGACGAGGTATATCCTGAAAGTCAGGTGAAGTTCATCTCATAGCTTCTGAAAGATTCGTTCTCCTTCTTCTTTAGCTCGAGAAACTCATTCTCCATTATTGTTCTCATGGATCGAGGGAAATACTTACCAAATAAAATCCCTCTGAACTCTTCCAACTCCATAGCTTTAACCTCCACTCTTTGCATCATGTTTTTAAAAATCTCCCACCACTGATCAGCTTCTCCTTCTAAGCGATAGATAGCTAGGGTGACCATCTCTTTCTCTGAACAGCGGAGTATAAAAAATATCTTCTCGATTGAGATGATCCACTAGTCAGAAATCAATGGGTCAGTCCGTCCACTAAAGGTTGGTGGTCGTTGGTGCATAAAGGACTCAACCGAATGTTATTCCCTTCGTGGTGATATTGGTATCTCTTCTTTATTCATGTTATTTCCCTTAACTTGAGTCAGTCGGTTCATCATTCACATGAATGTTTCCATTCTGGCTTCGATCGGAGGGCCGTCGGCACATAGTCCATTGCGGTCACCATTTTCACATATCCTCTTATTTCCTTCCATTTAAAAAAGAATAAAACATTAAGGAAAAACATATTTCATTTACGAATCATTTAACTATAATGGATTTATGTCTTAAAACTTCTTTAAACAATTACATTTCTCTACAAATTATTCATAATGATTCATAAAAAGCCTTTGACTAACCAAACATATCCCCCGGGAGTGTCATAACCAAGAGTGCAGCAAGGCCTATTGTTATGTACTAGGATACCTTGGGTCAAAGATGAAACTCCTTGTCAGATATTTCACTCCTAGGTGCATCTGTGCTAGAGCCACATTTACCTGCTCGTATCCGGACAGAGATGTATTTTTTTGATAAACCACTTACTTAAAACTCACCAAAATACCACGAACTATTCCTATATTTAATCTTTTCAATAGGATTCTTCCTAAAGATTTCATAGACGAATTTATATTAATAACTAAACTATCATTTGATACCAACTATGGCATCCTGCCTTTTAATTACATTATGTTTCATTACATTTTACAAACATAGGATCTTTAAAGTCAAGTGTCTTGGAAATCATGAAAATAATACATGAAAACAAAATAAAACATTCTTCAAAACCACTTGTAAGGCTTCATCATAGGTTCATCCTATGTAAAATTACTACATCTATGTTCTTGGAGAAATACATAAAATAAAAGGGTGAGCAGAAGGCTCAGTAAGGAAATTAAGTGAAATAGTTGACATGTGATCTTGAGCAATATTAATAAGAATATGATAAAAGTCATAAAGGCATGAGAAAAGTATGAATAGGAATATAATAATAAAAATAAATTGAATCATAACATTTATATGTGGATACAACATTTTATTTATACATTCATGTACATATCACAAAGGTATATCCCCGAGGTGTCATACATATTACCAAGGTTATTCACCAGGGTATCATGAAACTTGTCTTTTCTAGAGATTAGTAATTTACCCAATGCATTGGAGTGATATTAGGAAGCACCATTAATATATCTTAATTTTCTTGTTAGACACATATATTATAATCAAAAATTTCATAAATAAACCATTTAGAATAAAAGAAATGGGTTTCATTTCAAAATCGTGACGTTTTAAATGTTCTTAAAAATAAGATCATTATATCATTTATAACCCATGGAAAGGGTATGAGGGTTATATGTATTTCCATTACAGAATAAGATATATCCTTTTTATATTTTTATTAGCACCCATATAAATGAAATAGGTCTTGTTATTCACATTAATAAACTAGATAATTTCTTGAGAGAAAGAAATAGAAATTTTGAGACGAAATTTCTGCAGCATAACGACTATATAACATGGTTTTAGAAAATAATAAAAATAGAGGATACAAGGGTAATCCACTCATAAAAAACTGATATTACAATATAAATACAGAATAACATGCAGATAAGAACATGGTATGGATATTCAAATGACATACCACAAGAAAAGTAAACTTGAAAGGAAATAGAAGCTCCGATTTCTTTTACGAGAAATTCGACAGCCTAACGACATCAATTAAAAATTCAGAAAACAAATTGATGAGGGAGGAAAGGGTATCTCAATAATTATAAATGAAATGGATAGTAATTAGAACATATTAGAACATACCCTCAACTAGAAGGCACAACAAAATGGAATTCATGCCTTAAAAGATGAGGGTGAAAAGATCCCTTACCTTGAAGAGTAATTTCGAAAGCATGAAAGTTGGGACCTTGGGAGGCTTGAGAGAACCTTTGGAGGATTATTTGGGAGGTAAGGAGACCAGAACTTCGTTGAGGATTATTTTGAAATGAAATTAATGAGGAAATGGCTTGGTATTTATAGGAAAAGTGAGTGAATAAATTATTAATTTCCAAGGGAAACCTCATCAGTGGTATTTGCAAAACCATGGGCTTGCCCATGGTATTTGCCCATGTTATTGGCCACTTGGGACACCTCAGAGCATATATCACTATTCATAAGTCTACCAGAAATCTTACATCATTATTATATCATTAATGATGTCATTAAACACCTGAAACTCAAAACAACCTTTTTTACTATTCACTGATAATTCAACTATTTCAGAAAAATAGAAAAAATTCACCCTAACTTAATATTGATGATCTGAATTCAAAAATGAAGAAAATTTTATGAAAATAATTTTCCAAATATTTTTAATTTAATTTTCAAACAAAATCATTATTTATTCCAAAAATAAGAATTTAAAACATTAACTCATTTTGTAGCAGCTTAAAAAAGTAATCAAGGTCCCATAAAATTATTGTATACACATAAGACAATAAAGAAAAAATTTATGATTAAATTTTATGAAAATAAATTTCCATTTTAAACTATTAAATTAATTATAAAATTGTAAATAAAATATTTATGGCATACGAAAATACCAAAACTTAAACTAGGATCGTTTTTTCACTTTTAAGATGTCTAAAATGTATTTATACATTCATGGGTAGTGTTTCTATTTTTTTGGTCAAATTACTATTCCTTACTATTTATATGGATATATTACTATTCCTACTTTACTATTCACTAAAAACCAAGTTGATCTTCTTAGACTCTAAATTTCTCACTGATCACAACTTTAGAAGACCTTTTTTGAAAATCATTTCACATTATTTATTATTTTATGAATAAAAAAATATTTTAAAATACCCTTTTTTCTATATTCATCTATAATACACATCCTATATTTATCTGAATATTTGAAATTCACTAAATTTTCCATAAGAAGAAATATCAATTTTATTTATATAAAAGGATTACATAAAGTAGCTATAGTCTCTATACATATCCCCTAATAACACCAGAATAGGAACTAAGTGTAATGTGTACTATGGTGATAAAATCTTGGGGTGGCTCAGACAACATTGCCCGAGTGGTGATTTCTATCAGCATGAACTTCTCCCTTAGGTGATTCTATTTAAGCTTCATAAGTTGAATTTTGGTTTGGGCCTGGTCCAAAGAAAAGGCCAGTGATGCTACCTCCTTCCCAATCTCCAACAGATTGGCTTTATATGGCTCGAGTCTACTGGATGAGGCCATTCAATCTTCTTTCTGTATTAATTAACCAAGATTACCGTATTTATAAGAACACAACATTAAGATTATAGTTTCCAATGGTCATATTGACCATCATCCATATCATAGTCAAAACCCAATGTTCTCATTTTAATTATACCCACTTCATTAATTAAAGGATATTTTTTTTGTTTAGTATAAAATAAAATAACCCACAAAATTAGGAAACAAATATAATTTAAAAAGTTTGAGTCATCACATTCTTCCCCCCTTATGAAATTTCATCCCCGAAATTTTATCTCATACCCTCTGATGGGAAATGGGGTGGGTACTTCTGTCTCATAGACTCCTCCGGTTCCCACATGGCTTCTTCACATTTGTGGTGCCTCCACAACACCTTTACAAGGTGGGTAGTCTTGTTGTATAGAACAATATCTCTACGATCTAAGATCTCCACCGGCTGCTCCTCAAAAGAGAGGTCATGTTCCAGTTCTACCACCTCTGGGTTTAGTGCATGTGAAGGGTCAGGTATGTACTTCCTCAAGAAGGATATGTGGAAGACATCATGAACTTGGTCTAGATTTGGATAAGAGAAAGTCGATAGGCCACTCTTCCCACACGATCATGGATTTCATAGGGGCCAATGTACATAGGGCTGAGATTCCCTTTATTCCCAAACCTCTGGACTATCTTCCATGGTGAAATCCAAACAAATACATTGTCACCAACATCAAACTCAAAGTCCCTTCGATGGTTTTTGGCATAGCTCTTTTGCCGACTCTGAGAATCCTAAATGTGTTGTTGGATGGCATGAACATTTACTGTCATCTCTTGCACAAGATCAGGCCCAAAAAGCTTTCACCAGCTTCATCCCAACAAGTAGGAGTTCTAAATATCGTTCGATATAGAGCTTCATAGGGTTCCAATTGAATGCTTGAGTGGAACCTGTTGTTGTAAGAGAACTCAAATAAAGAGAGATGTTGATCCCATCCACCTTTAAATTCCATTGAGAAAGTTCTCAGCATATCATCGAGTGTATGAATAGTCCTTTCAGATTGGACATCAGTTCGGGGGTGAGAGGCCGTACTGTAATTCAATTTAGTGCTTAGAGATTGTTTAAGACTTCTCACGAATTTTGATGTGAACCTTAGATCATGATCATATACGATCGAAAGTGGAAATCCATGCAGCATTACCACTTCCTTCATGTAAATCCTGGCACGTTGATCTAGAGAGAAATATTTCCGAATGGAGATAAAATGGGAAGTCTTGGTGAGGTGGTACACAATAACCCATATCACATTATTTCCAATGGAAGTTATCAGGAGACCAGTGATGAAGTAAATAGTGATATTTTCCCACTTCCATGTTGGTATGGGAAGTGGTTGTAAAACCCATTTAAGAATATTTCACTCTACCTTCACTTGCTAATATACCAGGCACCTTGAAGTGTAGTCAATAATCTCTCTTTTCATATTAAACCACCAATAATGATCACGAAGGTCCCTATAAATTTTTTTGCTACCAGGATGTATAGAGAATGTAGAGATATGAGCTCCATCCCTCGTCTCCTTATTTATTTTCATAATAGATGGAACACATAGTCTTGTACAAAATTTCAGTACACCTTCTTGATCAATATTGAACTCAGGAATCCTCCCGTCCTTTACAACCTCAAACTTCTTCTGTTACAATGTATATTTTTTATGATCTTTCTTGATATTATCTAGTAGTAACGGTAGAGAAATAATTTGGATTTTTTTGATGATGTCCCTTCCTTTATAATTCCCATGTCTAGTTTTACTAGGTCATTGACCAAAGGAACTCCTTGAATCCTCATAATGGACAGAACAACTGGGTCTTTCTTTCTTAATGCATTAGTGACTTTTTTTCTCTTCTAGGAAGATAATGAATTGAAAAATCATAGTCTTTAAAAAGTTACAACCATCTCTTTTATCTCATGTTCAATTACTTTTTTATGAAAATATTTTTCAAACTTTGATGGTCTGTGAATATATCACATTTCTCCCCATAAGGATAGTGCTTCCATATCTTCAGAGTAAAAACAACTGCTGCCATCTCCAGATCATGTGTAGGATTGTTCTTCTCCTGATTCTTCAACTATCAGGATGCATAAGCAATGAACTTTTCATTTTTCTTGAGGATGCACCCAATCCCTTTCAGAGATGCATCGCTAAAAATAATGAATCCTTGTCCACTTGAGGGCAGAGTTAACATAGGTGCAGTAACCAATCTTCTTCAGCTCTTGGAAACATTCCTCACACTCCTCTATCCAAATAAACTTGACCCCTTTTGAGTTAACGTGGTATATGGATTATAAATTCATGAAAAGTTTTTCACAAACCTCCTATAATATCCCTCTAATCAAAGGAAACTACGAATATTAGTTATTTTAGTAGGCTGAGGCCACTCCTTTAAAACTTTTGTCTTTGCAGGGTCAACTGTGATTCCTTCATTGGTAACAATGTGCCCCAATAATGAAACTTTTTTTAACTTTACTTCACATTTACAGAACATTCCAAAATTTATCTCCTTCTATAGAGTTTGAAAAATAACACTTAGATAATCCTCATGATACTCACTAGTTTTGGAATATATCATAATATCATCAATAAAAACTACCACAATGTTATCAAGGTAGTCTTTAAAGACTATATTCATCAAATCCATAAAAATAGCAGGTGCATTAGTCAGTCCAAAAGGCATAACAACAAACTCATAATGCCCATATCTTGATCAGAAGGCAGTTTTTGGAATATCTTCTTTCTTTACCCTCAATTGATGATAACTAGATCGATGATCAATCTAAGAGAAGAATTGAGCCCCACCAAGTTTGTCAAATAATTCATCAATTCATAGAAGAGGGTATTTTTTCTTCACTGTGATCCCATTCAGTTCTCTATAATTAATGCATAACCACATCAATCCATCTTTCTTCATCACAAAGAGAATATGTGCTCCCCAAGGAGACACACTCAGTTGGATAAACCCCTTATCCAAATGATATTGGAGTTGTTTCTTTAATTCCTCAAGCTCCACATTTTCCAACCTATATGGAGTATTTGATATTGGATGTGATCCACGTATGAGTTCAATGGAGAACTATACCTCTCTTTATGGGGGAGGTCTAGGAAACTCCTCAGTTAATACATCAATGTTTTCATCGACGATTCCTCAAACTCTCATTTACTTCTTCTTCTTCACCAATCAATTCCATAAAGAAGGATATAGGAGGTTCTTTTAGACAAAAATCAGGTTGATATATCTCTCCATGGAAAATAACTGTAGGGTTTCCATTCAAGACTAATAATATTTCCTTACTTATACATTTGATATTAGCATTATACTTTGAGAGCCAGTCCATCCCTAGTATAATTTTGAATTCCAGCATGGGAATGACTAATACATTTGCGAAACGATTGTGATCACCAAAGTAAATACTAGAGTTTCTAAACACTAATGATGCTTGACTAATAACTCTACTTTTATCAACGCGGGGGTTGATTCAAAATTCCTTACAAATTGGGAGGAAATAAAGGAATGCGTAGAACCAGAATCAAAAAAATTATTTGCTAACTTTGAGAGAACAAAAAGAGTACCTGCTACCACATCATTTGGAGCATCAACTTCAACTGTTGTGATAGAAAAAGAATGACCATGCTCCCTTGGAAATTGTTGAGGCTGATGGTGGTTCCCCTCCACTGTGCTCAGATTCAGACAGTGATTAGAAAAGTTCCCAAGTTGTCCACAATTAAAGAACTAGACAT